>CM061540.1:178749012-179999012 GCA_030864215.1 Capsicum pubescens
CCCAAAAAAGCATTATTCCCTTTAATGCAATGTGTTTTTGTTTTATCCTAATAGGAATTTAAGATTTTGTAGGAGAGAACTTAGTCCTTCCTTTATTCAACACTTCTTCCCTCTTTTTCTTTGTTCGTCATCACCTTCTCAGATATCAACCACATCAATAAATTCTTCCTCAATCACGGTCCTTTTCTTCAACCTTTTTCTCTTAACAGTTGTTGATTTGTTTGCCTTTATAGTATCCCCCAATAGTTTTTTCTCAGTACCCCTAATTAAGTAAGTTCTTATAACTTTTACACCAGTATCAACTACCTTTTATTTACCCTTATTGCCTCTTTGTTTTTGCACTGACCACCTAAGAGGCAATTCATCATCATTAATTCCATTCTCCTCATTTGAAGGTTGTACAAATTTCCCAACAGTCTCATCAATTATAAGAGATGAATCTCCAATTTTCTCACGAACACTTTGCTCCTCTAGACCAAAATAACTCTACCCAGGGTCATTTGAAAGAAAAAGGTTCTCAGCATCCCAATCCTCACCATCCAACTCACTACTAGAAGTATTAGATTTTTTATGGGAATCTCTTCATCAAAGTATTCGGGAAAAATAGGATTTGACTTTGAAGGGGTGGGAGAACCGAGTTCGTTTAGGGTTTCAGAGGGGTCAGTCTTTTCTGAGACTTTTAAAGAAAGGGGATTTTGAGAGAACTTTAATTCAATAAGGGAACCAAAAGCTTTACTTTGGTCCACTACTATGGTAGACTCAGATGGAGGTTCCACAGCTTTTGGAATTTCGTCCATGGTTGGCTGCTCATTCTTAGAAATATGAGTGAAAGATGCATCAGCCATAGGAGTTTTAGAGGAGGGTGTAGAGAGTGTAATAAACCTAGTTTATTTAGGAGAGTTCAAAGAAATGTCCTTTTCAATCATAGACATTGATGGAGAAGGACTTTTTGTGAAAGGATTTTTTGGCTGGAGCGAAGGGTTTTGAGCACATTTTGAGTCTTTTGTTAGGCTTGAGTGTGAAGGACTTTTAGCCATTTGGATTCTTTTAAAATTAGTGAAAAACAAGAAAGGCAATTTTAGAACAGACTACTTTTGAAAGAAAAGGTTTGAAAACAGACTTTGAAAAGTGAGTAGAAAAGGGGATTTGATTTTGTAATTAAGGGAACAAATAGTTGCAACATTAGAGATTTTAAGAAAATGGGACATTCCTGGTCCTAATAGGTGCAACTCTTCACTTTTATAGGGATTTGAAAACTTTTAGATAGAGATGGGAAAAGATTTGGCTTTTTCATAAAAAAGTTTACAAAATTTTAAATTGCACATTAGTGGTACTAATGTATGGGACAAGACCGCATCCCTCCCTTGCTTGAGTGAATCTTTTATATATTGTTTGTCTCATATTTGCCCCTTCAAAGTGGTTTACCATGCACATGTATACCTACAAAGGTATGGTACTGAGTTAGACCAAAAAGTACAGACTTCATCAACGATACCTGTCACTTAATCATTACCAATGGATATAGGAAAATTAATCCATCAAGTAGGTTAATTCATTTTGATCAATCCCAACCTCAACTTGTTATTCACAAATTGCTCCTTGTGAAAAAACTTTGTAAAGATATGAGCTATTTGATAATCAATCTTATAGAATTTCATGTAAATAGCCCCTTTTGAAATATTATCTCTCAAAAAATGATGCCTCACATCAATATGTTTTGTCCTTTTATGTTACACTAGAATTTTATCAATGTTTAGAGCATTTGTATTGTCACACATAAGAGGAATAGTGTCAAAAACAATTCCAAAATCCTTCAGTTGCTATTTGATCCATAAAAATTGAGCCCAACAAGAAGTTGAGCCACATATGCAGCTTCAACAGTAGATAGTGCAACTGAGTTTTATTTCTTAGAACCCCAGAAAATTAGAGATGAACCAAGGAAATGAGCCATTCCTAAGGTGCTCTTTCTATCCACCAAGTATCCAGCATAATCAGCATCACCATAAGCTATTAAATCAAAACTATCTTCATATGGATAGAACAGGACCAGGTCCCTTGCCCCTTTCAGATACCTGAGAATTCTCTTTGCAGCTTTCAGATGAGACTCTTTTGGACAAGCCTGAAATATATCACATATACCAACGCTGAATACAATATCTAGTCTGCTTGCAGTGAGGTATATTAAATATCTAATATTCCCTCTATACATGGTATCATTTACTGAGGAACCAGGTTCATCATTATCCATCTTTGAACTGATTCAAATTTGAGTATCAATTGGCTTGGCATCTCTCATATTATATTTCTTTAGCAACTCCTTGATGTATTTTTCTGAAAAATCATAGTCCCTTGGGAGGTTTGTCTAATCTGTAAACCTAGAAAAAATCTCAATTCACCCGTCATGATCATGTTAAACTCACTCCCCATTAATATTGTAAATTCCTCACATAGAGATTCAGAAGTTTCTCCAAAAATTTTGTCATCAACATAAATTTGAATAATCAGCAAGTTACTACCTCTAGACTTTAGAAAGAGAGTATTGTTAATTTTTCCTCTCCTAAAGCTATTTTCTAAAAGAAACTTTGAAAGTCTCTCATACGAAGCTCTAGGTGTCTTCTTCAATCCATAGAGAGCCTTATCCAGTTTGAGCACATGATGTGGGAAGTCTGCATTCTCAAAACCTAGAGATTGTTTGACATAAACTTTTTTCTTTAAATTTCCATTAAAAGAGGAACTTTTGGCATCTATTTGAAAGATTTTGAAACCCATATAGACATCAAAAACAATAAGAATCGTGATAGCTTCCATCCTAGAAATTTGAGAAAAGTTCTCATTGTAGTCAATACCTTCTTCTTGATTATTTCCTTGAACAACAAGCCTTGCTTTATTTTTATTTATAGTGCCATGTTCTTCCTGCTTGTTTCTGTACACCCATTTTGTCCCAATAATTATTATGTCAACAGGACTGGGGACCAGGTGCTAGACTTTGCTCTTTTCAAATTATTGAAGTTCTTCCTACATAGAATTGATCTAGTCAGCATATTTTAGGGCCTCCTTTACATTCTTGTGCTCAATTTGTGATAGGAAGGCAGAGAAATCCATAAAATTCATGTCTTAGGCTCTTGTTTGCATTCCATATTCTAAGGGAGAAGTCAAATTTTTAAGAGGATGAGAATATTTATTCTTCCAATTAGATCTTCTTGACTGAGGTCTACTGGGACCATTTCCTTGCAAATTTTGAGCGGGTTCTTCTTGATGTTCCCCTTCTGTATTTAGATTCAGCAACTAAAGACCTGATTCACCATCACCTTCTTTATCTTCAACTATATCATTTTGTTCTTGAACTTTAGTTTCAACTATACCATCCCTTTGAATAGGAAAGAGTTCTTCCATGTTAGAATCTTTACCTCCAGCAAAATCTTTTTGCTTTCCTGATTCATCAAAGACTATATGTACACTTTCATCCACACATAGAGTCCTTTTGTTGGAAACTCTGTATGCTTTGCTTGTTGAAGAGTAGACTACAAATGCAGCTTCATTATTTTTAGAGTCAGATTTCCCATGTTCATTCTTTCCATTATTTAGAACAAAACATTTGCATCTAAATAGTCTGAAATAATCAAGTTTAGGCTTTTTCCTAAACACAAGTTCATATGGAGTTTTGTTCAAGAGAGATCTGATTAGTCATCTATTTGTCACATAACAGGCAGAGTTAACATCTTCAACCAAAAAAAATTTTGGAAGAATATTGTCAATCAACAGGGTCCTGGAAATTTCTATGAGAGTCATGTTCTTTCTTTCAACTACTACATTTTGCTGAGGAGTTCTGGGAGCAAAAAACTTATGATTGATCCCATCTCAGCATAGAATCCTTCAACTTACGAGTTTTTATACTCAGTTCCATGATCAGATCTATATCCTTCAATTTTGTAGTTCAGTTACATCTGAATTTGCTTGGCAAAGACCGTCAGAACATCATAAGTTTCATCCTTAGTTCTGAAGAACATTGTCCAGGTGAATTTAGAATAGTCATATATAATAACAAATACATACATTTCCCACCTCTATTTTGTACTTTATCTGGTACACATAAATCCATATGCAACTTACATGTTTCTCATACTTAAATGAAGATCTGGTTTGTTTATCTTTGACAAATGCATCACAAACTTTGTTGTCTGAAAAATGTAGCTTTGGAACACCATAGACCAGGTCCTTTGAGATCAATTTGTTCAGTAAATAGGAACTTACATGTCCCAGTTTTCTATGCCATAAATCAATATTTTCACCTTAAGCGCTTAAGCAGGTCAATTCGTAGTCAGCTATAGAGTCTAGATCAACCACATACATGTTTTTTCACCTTTTAGATTTGTGAATGACTTTCCTAAACTTCAAATTTGACACAGTGCATCCATCAGATAAGAACTTTACCTTATTTCCTTTGTCAAAGATTTGAGATACACTTAGAAGACTATACTTAATATCATTTACATAATACAAATCTTTTACTAAATGATTTAGAGATTTTCCAATTTTCCCAAAAGCATGGATGTAACACTCATTTCAATTTCTAATAGAGACACCTCCACCTTGAAGTGTCTCGAGTGAGAGAAAATAGTCAGTCCTTACAGTCATATACTTAGAGCATCCACTGCCCATGAACCAGTTCTGGCTGCCTTTCCTTACTCCTACCTGCAAATATAGATCATTTGTTAAATTTGGGAACCCACTTATGTATGAGTTCCCAAAATAAAGAAAAGGACATAATCAAGGACTTTTTAGTCTAGGTGGGTCAATTATTCTTCTTAAAGTTTATGTGGAAATTTGGTCCTTTAGAGAATGACTGTCTCTAATATCTAGCTGTGTTCAATTTGACTATAAGCCACTCCTAGAATTTCTCTTTCAGATGACTATCCCTACCACTATGAGTGCATAGAGTGTTGAAGGCTTTACTTTAGCAAAAAAAAGGTATGATTGTCTTGTGTCTTAGGATTGTGTGTGTTGTTCTAATACCCAAGAACTCTACCATTATTGAAACCCTGACTGGTTATATTTGCAAGGATCTGTAAAGATATGGTCCATTTTAGAGATTTCTTAAGATCTTTTTTTAGAAGGACTAGGTCCCTTTCTAGTTCTTTTCAATCTTAGAAGAGCAGTCATAAGAAAATTTGAGAATCCTTCAGCCTTTCTTCGAGATTAATCTGAAGCTTTAAATCCTCCTTTTATCCCTTCCCATAAGATTCAACCATCTTCTTTAGTTGATCCATCAAATCTTTATATTTAAATTTCAATTTTAAAGTCTGTTCACCTACGTCAGACAACTGAATGGTTAAGGTAAGTTTTTTATGTTCTAGATTTTCTACTTTATCTTCAAGTAAATCCCTTTCAGCAGTATGTTTACACACAGAATCAAGCAATAAATTTGCTAGTTTCTTTATCTTCTTAGGGCTATAATCATTTAAGTTCTGCTTAATATCAAAAAGATTTACCTCATTCTCTTCTTCATCATCTGAATTTTCCATGATATCAAAAAGAGAGTTGTTGGATCTTTCACTATCTTCTATAGCTAACATAGAGGCATCCTTGGTCTTTTTAGATTCATTAGATTCGCAACAACCTTTCTTCTTAACTTATCATGAACCTAGTCCTTCTTCTTTCCTTTGTATCCCCTTGACTTTAGGTACTCTTGGTAGTCCATTTTGTGAAGAGGGCAATCTTTAATAAAATGCCCAGGTTCCCACATTTGTAGCAGACTTCAATAGTACCTCTCTTTCTACCGAAGCTTCTTTTTCTCTGAAACTATCCAATTCTCTTAATTACTTTCATATTTTTCTTATCTAGGTAAGCCATATTAGTATCATTTTCACTTGATTAAGAATTTGAGAATTTTAGTGCAAGTGACTTTTCTTTTTTAGTCTCTTTCTTTTCTTGTCCCCGTTGTTTTTTCAATTTATGAGTCTTTAAATTTCTAATCAATTAATCCATGGTAATTATTTTTAGATTTCTGGCATCAGTGATGGCATCAACTTTGCTTTTCCAAGCCTTGGGAAGAACTCCTAGAATTTTTCTCACTTTTTTATGCAGAGGAATAACCTCACCCAAATAGTGCGGCTCATTAATGATTGAGCTAAACCTTGTATGCATTTATTGAATGGTTTCTTCCCTTCATATTGAGTGGTCAGCATATCAACTTTATACTCCTTCACATCTATTGTACCTTTATGTGTTGTTCTCAAAAAATCCCAGATTTCTTTCACATTTTCACAAGCAGAAATTTGAATATTTTTGTTAGGTCCTATTCCACACATAAGAAATTTTTTGGCATTGAAATTTTTTTCAATTTTTTTACGATCTTCTTCATCATATTCTCTCTTGGTTTTGATGGCCATTCTAGTTATGTCTCCTTATTTGACCTCCCTAACATTCATATGAGGACCCTCAAGTATCATATCCATCAGCTCACTGTTCTCGGCCATGATAAATTCATACATCCTAGTTTTCCACCACCCATAGTATTGCCTATTAAAGCGGGGTGGTCTAGGAGTGGATTGTCCTTCCTTAAGATTTGGTGGAGTAGCAATGATCAAGAAATCACTCTAGGTGTTCACCTTTAGAGTGTCCTTACTATGATACCAATTATTGAAACGTGGGGATGCATCACCGTTAAGGGAACAGGTCCTAAGGTAAGGAGAATGGAAATAAAACAGTGAATACACAAGAATTTGCAAAAAGTAAAATAACATAAAAATTTACATGGAAACCACCTAACTCAAATGAGGAAAAACCACGACTTTCCCTCACAAGCTCTCAAACTCCACTATAATCAAAACTCATTGATTACAGACTCCAATGAACTTAACTCTAAGTTCTTCAAGTTGTAATATCTCTACTACAACCACTTCTTGACAACTCTATCACTTCTACTCTAAATATCGATCAACTCTAATTGACACAGCTTAGGTAACCTGTAACACCCCGAATCTGGCACCCAAAATGCTACACGATGATTATAACCCCGAAAGACCACAAGCTAAACCATGACTGATATTTGTAACTGAGAACTGCATAATATGATGTAGAAATATGGAATTAAAGGATGAAAGTACATAAGGTTTAAATATATGATAAAACATAACATCTGGAAATGTGGTACATCATTACCAAAACAACTGAAATAACTGTGAGCATGCTATAGTCTGAAAGTCTCTAGACTAATTGAATAAAGAGTTGATGGAACATGTCCCCAACTAACTCTAACTACTGAAATAACTAAGTACTAAACATACAAAAAAATCAAATCATAACATCCGCGAATGATGAGGACTCACTGCTGACTCTGACTGCTGAAACTAGAATTCTACTGATGCTCTAGAGCTCGTGCTTCTGAACCTATGGTATAAAAACACCATAGCGTAAATACGTCAGTTCGATTGATTGTACTGGTGTTCAAGTGAGGTAGGCTGAATGTAAAGGATTCATATGCATGAACGCTAACCGACAGTATAACATGGTCGTGAGAATAAATACATTAGTGTGTAATTATGACTGAATTCATGAGTAATATTGACTGCTGAGTCTGAATACTGATAACATGAATTACTGATAACTAGTCTAACTGATGTAACTAATACTGGGTGACTGTGTCTGAGAGTCTAGGCTCTGATGGAACTAGCTGAGTTCCATACTAAGCTGAGTGACTGTATCTGACAGTCCTAGGTTCTGTAGAACTATCTGAGTTCTATTACTAAGAATGGGTGACTGTATCTGACAGTCCTGATTCTATAACTAAAACTATGGGAGAATTCATCTAACTAATATGCCCTTTTTTCAAAATAGATTTGGGGTCCAACCTATAACCCCAGTTGGAAGGGTGACAATACCGCACCACTAGTAAGGATAAGCTATGAGAAATCCCTCATCTAATAGGTAATCTAAGGATAATGGTGGGACCCTTAAATAACAGGTTAAGTCACCTTATCTAACCTCAACTAGCAGGTTTGATGTCTCAAACTACGCTGGCTATGTAGTTCTGGAGCAAAAGGATTGTTTCTAAGAATCACACCCTCTACTCACAGGTGAGTTCCCAAGGATCACTCGGTGCTAAAACCTACTCCCATCTGAATAGACACTGAACATGATTAACTCAACCTAACTGGTCTGAGTTCATTGAGTTTTGTTATCTGATAGAATACTATTGAGATCTGATAACTAACTGAGCTTACTGTGTTTTCCTGAATTATGTAACTGACTGAATTCTACTGAGTTCTGAAGCTGACTGTGAATACTACTAATCATGGCGTGACTGAGATATATCATGAAAATGATGTTGGCTCTAGGCGCACTGCTAAGTTGTCGGGTACAAGTAGCCCTAGTACTCGATAGCATGAAACTGACAAGACATGACACTTCTTGAACACATAGCCATGGTCAATAATTCATAGTACTATCATTGAGGATTTTCATAAAGTATTTGCATACCACAAGCTTTCACATGAATATGAATGAATATAAACATGTCATAATTCACTAAGCCTAATCTCATGAGCATTACATCAATCTATTACAGGGCATAACAATAGTATAGGAGTCATTTTGAACATAATTGTAACATGAATTCATCATTTAGGTTTTGTTGAGTCATAAGCACAAGTATTATTCTCTTAGGCATTTTATCAAACACCTAGTATGCATAACTTAGGGATTAGGCATTATTTCAAATTAATACCACATGATTCTCTAATTCAATTCAATTTCATAAATTTCAACCCACATACTAGCGTAGTTTTATGAACAATACATAAAGATTCCAACTTGGGAATTCCTACAACAATAACTACATGAACATAATCAATCCACAACATAAACATCACAATTCATGATTTAAAATTGGATTCTTGGGTTTCATGGTTGAAAGGAATCCATGAATGAACACTTGACATACCTTGGATGGAAAATTCTTGAAAAATAATGGTAAAATCTCTTGAATTTGAAGCTCCTATGAAAACCCTAGACTTGTTCTTAAGAGTATTTGAGAGTAATAATAATATTTTGGTGAAATAAGGGATGAATCTCATGTTATAGGATCATATAAGGGTGGGAAATTAACCCTTTTGCCCTTAAAAACACGAAAATTTAATGACTGAAACAAGGCATCAACGCAATTAGCGACGCGACGCATTGATACATCGATGCGATACCTGACATGTCGCACCATGATCGCGCCAAGCCTCAGTAGTTTTACTAGAAGTCGCTGCAAAAATTTTAACCAACGTGATAGGTGACGCATCGCGCCAAGATTGCATTGGTCCACTATTTTGGGACACCAAACGTGGTATAATCGAGGTTCAAAAAATCTAAAACTTATCCGGGAACACCTATTGACATCTCTGATAATGAATTAACAAAAATACAGACCATTAAATGAAATTGAGGTGGAAAAATAAGGTTTCTAACTTTTGAAGGACAAAAATAAACTAAGTTTGGGAACTTAGCTAGAATTTTCTAAATATGGGACCCTCTTGACAAGCTTAAAGGACAGATTTAAGCTTAGAAATTTTATGGGGTCTTACAATATCTCCCCCTTGAGAACATTCATCCTCGAATGAGACTGACTGAGATGGGAAAAATACAAACTAAAATATACATAGAACATGAATAACTGGAACATGATTTAATGACTGTCATGACTGATAAACTGAATATATCATACTGAACATGCATATCTGATACATGTGCAACTGATTCATGAATGCATGAATGAGATTTTTGATAAGCTGAGTTTCTCATAATGAGGATGCATATTTTATGCATGAATACGTGACTGACATAATAAATGAACATATGACTGAAAATGTAATAGTATTTGATACCAAGTTTATAATAGAATTCTGAGTATGAAGCTGAGTACCAAGTTGGTAATGAAACTGAACATGATAACTGAGCAAGCTTAAGGAAAACTATTACCTTGGGTTAAGTCTGAGTTAGCAGAAAAGAGGTGAGAATACTAGGTCCGTATATCTGCTTCTTCTTCCCAAATAGTTCCCTCAACAGACTGATTCCGTGATAGAACTTTGAATAGAGGGACTTCTTTGTTCCTCAGTCTACAAGTATGGTAGTCAAGAATTTCAACTGGAATCTCTTCATAAGAGAGACACTTTTGAACATCAATGCCCTCTATAGGGACTACAACTAATAGGTCTCCTATGCACTTCTTGAGCAAAGAAACATGGAACACTAGATGAACTGAGGCTAGATCTAAAGGCAATTTGAGCTCATAAGCTACCTTGCCGAAATAACTAAGAATTTTGAAGGTACCGACATATCGGGGACTGAGATTTCCCTTCTTGCCGAATCTCTTCACTCCCTTTATAAGAGAGATTTTTAGGTAAATATAGTCACCAATCTCCAAATCGAGATTGTTTCTGCGCACATCTGCATAAGACTTCTGTTGGCTATGAGCAGCCCGGAGTCTTTCTATGATCAACTGGACATTTCCTAAGGCATCGAATACTAAGTCAGGCCCTATAACTGAGGCCTCACTAACTTCAAACCAACCGATTGGTGATCTAAATCTCCTACCATAGAGAAATTCAAATGGAGCCATCCGAATGCTGGAATGATAGCTATTGTTGTATACAAACTCAATCAAAGGTAAGTGATCATCTTAACTACCCTTGAAATCAATTGCACACGCTTATAGCATATCTTCTAAAGTTTGAATGGTCCTTTCTGCTTGACCTTCTTTTTGGGGATGAAAGGTTGTACTGAGATGAACTTGGGTACTAAGACCCTTTTGCAATGCTTTCCAGGTGAGAGGTGAACTGGGTACCTCTATCTAAAATAATAGACAATAGAACACCATGTAATCTGACCAACTCTCTGATATAGAGTTTGGCATAATCCTTGTCTAAATAAGAGGTATGGACTGGAAGAAAATGAGTTGATTCGGTCATCCTATTTACAATGACCCAAACTAAATCATGTTGGTGACGAGTACACGGCAAAACCATCACGAAGTCCATGTTCACTTCTTCCCACTTCCATGTAGGACTAATAAACTCCTACATGGACCCACTAGGCTTCTAATGCTCTATCTTAACTTGCTGACATGTAGATCGCTTAGCCACAAACTCTACAATATCTCTCTTCATCCCACTCAACTAATAAATCTCCCGCAAGTTGTGGTACATCGTAGTGGCCCTTGGATGAATAGAGTAGCACATACCATGCACTTTTGCGAGAATTTGCTGCCTCAATTCATCTACACTGGCATACAAAGACGACCCTGACAACACAAAACACCATCTCCCCCTTAGAAAAAAACCTCTATTTTTTTATCTTTGACTGATTCTTTCAACTTGATTAGACTGGGATCTCTATCCTGTTTTTCTTTCACCTCAGAAACCAGAGATGATTCTGAACTGTTCTAAACCCATATACTACCTTCTGCTAAATCGACTAGGCAGACACCTAGTCTGGAAAATTGATGTACTTCCTAAGCTAACTTATTTGTACTTTCCTCAACATGAGCAACACTACCCATAGACAGTCTACTGAGGGCGTCGTCCACTATATTGGCCTTTCCCGGATAATAAAGGACACTCATGTTGTAATATTTCAAGAGCTCTAACCACCTTCTCTGATGGAGGTTAAGATCTTTCTGAGAAAAAACATACTGAAGGATCTTATGATCTGTGAACATATCTAAATGAACATCATACATGTAATGACTCCAAATCTTTAAGGAAAAAACTACGGCTGCTAACTAAAGATCATGAACAGGATAATTCTTCTCATGGGTTTTAAGTTGTCTGGAGGCGTAGGCTATGACCTTACCATGTTGTGTGAGGAAACAACCCAAACCTACTCTGGATGCATCACAATACGCTATGAAACCATATGTACCATCTGGAAGAGCCAAAACTGGAGCTAAGGTGAGTCGAGTCTTCAACTCCTGAAAACTCTTCTCACAAAGATCTGACCACTGAAACTTGACTTTCTTCTGAATCAATCTGGATATAGGGGATGCAATAGAATAAACTTACTCAACAAATCATCTGTAATAGCCAGCCAAACCCAAGAAGCTCCTAATATCTAATGAAGATACAGGGCGAGGCCAGTTTCTTACTACTTCGGTCTTTTAAAGATCAACTCTAATTCCATCATTGAAAGAATATGACCAAGGAATGCTATTGACCTTATCCAAAACTCGCACTTACTAAATTTGGCAAACAACTGATGATTTTTGAGAGTCTGTAATACTATTCTGAGATGATCTACATGATCATACTTATTGCGGGAGTAAACAAGGATGTCATCTATGAAGACTATGATGAACATGTCCAAGTACTGCTTGAACACAGGATTCATCAAGTCCATGAAAGCTTCTAGGGCATTGGTAAGACCGAAGGACATAACTAAGAATTAAAAGTAACCATACCGAGTACGAAAGGCTATTTTTGGAATGTCACATTCTCTGACTCTGAGCTGATGATAGCCTGATCTGAGATCTGTCTTAAAGAAATAGCTGGCACCCTAAAGTTGGTCAAACAAGTCATCGATTCTAGGAAGTGGATACTTCTTTTTGACTGTGAATTTATTGAGTTGATGGTAATCAATGCACATTCTGAGAGAACCATATTTCTTTCGCACGAATAAGACTGGTGTGTCTCACGGGGACACACTGGGTTTGATGAATCCCTTATCTAGGAGATCTTTCAACTTTTCTTTCAATTCTCTGAGTTCTCCTGGTGCTATTCTGTATGGCGTAATAGATATAGGCTGAGTATCTAGAAAAAGATCAATACTGAAGTTTATTTACCTTTCGGGAGGAATTCCTGGAAGATCTTCGGGAAAGACATCTGAATATTCATTCACTACTGGGACTAATTTGAAAGTGGGAGTTTTGAAACTAGAGTCCTTAACTCGAACAAGATGACAGACATATCCCTTAGATATTATTTTCCATGGCCGAAGATAGGAAATAAATTTACCTCTGAAAACTGAAGTACTACCTCTCTACTCTAGGACAGGTTCATTTGGAAACTGAAACTGGACAATTCTGTATCTAGAGTCAACTGTGGCATAGCAGGAATGAAGCTAATCCATGCCAAGAATGACATCCAAATCAGTCATCTCTAATTCGACTAAGTCTACTTAAGTGACCTTTTAAGATACCATAATCGGACAGTTCTAGTATACTTGTCGGGCTATGATGGTTTTACCCACTGGGGTGGAGACTGAGAAGGGGTCTGCTAGAATTTTGGGACTAACTCCGAAATCAACTGCTATATAAGGAGTAATAAAAGACAAAGAATCTCCTGGATCTAGCAAAGCGTAAACATGCAAATGAGAGATCTATAACGTACCAGTAACCACATCAGGAGAATTCTTCTGATCCTATCGAGACTGAAGACCATAGAGTCTGTTTGCGCATTGCCCACTAATAGCACTGGAAGTGGCACCCTACTGATTCGGGCGACCAGACAGAGCTGAGGAATGGTTACACTGACCCTGAGGACCTGGATGAGGACAATCTCTAACTCTGTGGCCTGGATTGCCGCATCCGAAGCAAACATCACTGCCAGCTCTGTAAGTACCCTGATGGTGCTTTCCACATTTCTGACAAAGAGGATAGGTTCGGGCACTGCTAACACTTCCCTGAGACTTAGAGTCTGGCGACCTATCTCTGTTGTCGTCTCTGAATTTCGGTGCTGGAGCACTGGATGAGGAAGCAGCTGGAATGGATGACTTTGGGCGGAACTGAGAACGACTTCCACCCTCTTACTTAGGCTGAGCAAACTTAAAACTACCTATCCTTTCTCTCTGTCTCTCTCTCATCTTAATTTTCTTCTCTTCTATCTGTTGAGTATGGATCATAATTCTAGCTATGTACATCTCAGTAATCAACATTGCAGATCTGCACTCGTTGACGACACTACCATTCACCCCAGAAATAAACTAACTCATCTTAGTCCTGTTGTCTGCCACTACATAAGAAGCGTATCTAGATAGTTGAGTAAACTTAAGAGAATACTCTTTCATTGTCATGTTGTCCTGCCTAAGGTTGATAAATTCTAGCACCTTAGATTCCCTCAGGTCTAGGGGGAAAAATCTATTAAGAAAAGTAGTGGCAAACTCCTCCCACTCTATAGGTCCTGTATCACCAGCCCTCTCTGCTTTCCACTATTTGAATCATGTGTGAGCCACATCCTGCAACTAATATGCAACTAGCTCAGCACTCTCAACAGTTGACACCCTTATGATATCTATAACCTTTTGAACCTGATCAAGGAATTCTTGAGGGTCCTCATCTGACTTTGACCCGAAAAAGGATGGTGGATTCATTTGGGTTAAGTCCCAAATCCTGGCTACTGTGGTGTTGGCTACTGGGTTGGCCGGAATGACAGTTGGTCGTTCATTCTGGGTAGCAACTGAGTTAGCAAGAGTAGTGAATGCAGCTCTGAACTCTTACAGGTGAGTTCTAAGAATCACACCATCTACTTATAAGTGAGTTCCCATCCTTGGGCTCACTCGGTGTTGAATCCTACTCCCATCTGGATAGACACTGAACATGATTAACTGAACTAAACTGGACTAAGTTCATTGAGTTTTATTAACTGATGAAACGCTATTGAGATCTGATAACTGACTGAGATTACTGAGATTACCGTGTTTTCCTGCGTCATGTAACTGACTGAATTCTACTGAGTTTTGAAGATGACTGAGAATTCTACTAATCATGGCATGACTGAGATTTATCATGAAACTGACGCTAGCTCTACGCACACAGCTAAGCTGGGAATTTTCATGAAGTATTTGCATACCACAAGCTTTCAGATGAATAAGAATGCATATAAACATGTCATAATTCCCTAATCCTAATCTCATGAGCATTATATCAATCTATTAAAAGCCATAACAATAGCATATGAGTCATTTTGAACATAACAGTAACATGAATTCATCATTTAGGTTCTGTTGAGTCATAATGCACAAGTATTATTCTCTTAGGCATTTTATCCAACACCTAGTATGCATAACTTAGGGCTTAGGTATTATATCAAATTAATACCACATGATTCCCTAATTCCACTCAATCTCATAAATTTCAACCCACATACTAGCGTAGTTTCAAGAACAACACATAAAGATTCCAACTTGGGAATTCCTACAACAATAACTATATGAACATAATCAATCCATAATAAACATCATAATTCATCATTTAAAATTTAATTTTAAGGCTTCATGAATGAAAGGAATCCATGAATGAACACTTGACATAACTTGGATAGAAAATTCTTGAAAACTAACGGTAGAATCTCTTGAATTTGAAGCTCCTATGAAAACCCTAGACTTGTTCTTGAGAGTATTTGAGAGTAACAACAATATTTTGGTGAAATAAGGGATGGATCTCGTGTTACAAGCTTATATTGGGGTGGCAAATTGACCCTTTTGCCCTTAAAAATATGGACATTTAATGACTGAAAACTGGGCATCGACGCAATTAGCGACACAGCGCGTCAATGCATCGACGCGATACCCGACCCGTCACGCCATGATCGCGCCAAGCCTCAGTAGTTTTACTGGAAGTCCCTGCAACAATGTTAACCAACACGATAGGCGACGCGTCGTTCCAATATCGCGTTGGTCCACTGTTTTGGGACACCAAATATGGTCTAAACGAGGTTTGAAAAATCTGAAATTTGTCTGGAATCACCTATTGACCTCTCTGATCATGAATTAATAAAAATATGGACCATTAAAAGACATTAAGGTGGCAGTAATTAGTACTATAAAAAATGTTATTGCAGATTACATATCAAGACAAAGCTACACAGACTGATATAATAGAAGATGATGTTTTAGAAAAGATATTCAAAACCCTAACTACGCTTTTAATGAAAGTGGATAGTATGGGTAATGAAATAGAAAAGCTAAAGACTAATGAAGATAAAGTGAAGTCTGTAGTTACAAATCAGCTAACTCAGCAGTGTGCAGAGCTATGTCGATCGGAAGACATTAAAATTCCAGAGCTAGAAGGAGACGTTGGGACACTCCATAAAACCCATAACGTTTATCAATCTACAATTACAGGTACAAGCAAAGGAGTTATTGGAAAAAGATACCAGAATATAAACTTAAATAAGACATTTAAAAACCATTTATACCAAAACTACAAAAAGACCTCTTGAACATACCCCCACAAATTACCACATATCGAGATAGTCTGAACCAAGATAAAAAAGTTTATAACTATACAACCCAAAAATACATAGAAAATATCTACCGAGTACAAACTTTTCTAAACGTTAACCCCAAAGCTATAGATATCAAATAAACCAACACAAACTATATAACCCGAAACTTACAAGGTCACAACAAGCTAATTGCACTACCCAAAACTAACCCAAGCCTAACAAAAACTTATTTCGACTATGGATTATTAAATACCATATATACCCAAGATGGAGAAGAACTATCAGCTAGGAAGAATTACAAAAAGTATTCAACTCCTATAAAAGAGTAACCAAAGGAAATCTATTTTATATAAAGTGTTATACTGCACCAGTAGAGATATTATACGACGAGATAAAACCAGTTATACAAGTTGTAAAAATAAGATTAACCAGAGATATGATTATACCAGAAGATATTGTGCAGCAGCCAGAGATACCCAGAATTAAGATATCTAATTTTTATGCAAACAAATGACTTATTGGACTAGCTACAATTATTCAAGAACTAGAAAACAATTATACCAATGGAAACCGAATATAGAGCTATTATTCAAGAGACCATCAGATGATTTATTCAAATTCAAAAGAAATACGAAAAGCAAATATGGAAGATGTTAGACAATGGATAATGACATTACTTAACCCAGAAAAATAATCTACTGCAAGGGAAATTAAGAGAGGATTTATTTCAGACGGATTATTGACAAGATATTGTAAGATAATTGGACACAAATATCCAGATCATCAATGTTCGAGATGTAATGGAGAAGATATTATTGTCCTAGAAGTTCAACTGGAATAGAAGAAGATAAAAGCGACAGCTGAAAGATGCAAGATATGAAGCAATAATGGAGATACAGAGCAATAAAAAAAGATAACTACGGATAAAGAAAGGAGACAAAGAAAGTAATTCAAGTTATTAAAGGTGAAAAAGACATATGGAAGATTTAAAATAGCTAGATAGCTTTACGTAAATTATTATGTAGGTAGCCTTAGGCTTTTTGACTTTTCTTATCATTTACTAGTCTTTTTTTGCAAGTAGTGCCATTATTAGATTAGACATGTGTAAAAATTAGCTTTAGGACTTTTCAGAGACAATTTTCTTTACTTTTGTAAAGTAGCTGACATATGTAAAGAAAAACAGTGTACGCATTTTCATTTCTAAGAATATAAATAAACAAGCACTTGCTCAGATGAAGGTAAGCCTTTATGCGTTGAAGCAAAAAACTCTCTCTTGTCTACAATAAATAATTTGATTATTTAAAAAACATGTATATTTTAATGGAAAAATCTATGGAGGAACAAAGCTTAGAATTATCAAAACTACCAGAACAGGTATATTCATTTACTATTATGAATAGCTAAATTCATAAATTTCTAACAATCATGATATGATAAAATAAGTTGATGTTAGTTGCTTTATAGTAGAATTATTCAAAAAATAGCATGTTAAGAAGTTTATTAGCAAAGTGGAAAAGGAGAAAAATTCCTAAGAACTATGCCATCCTAAAGGTGAAACCGATGAGGCAAGAAAGCCGTGATAGGGGAGTAACAAGAGTAGATGCGTTGTTTAAGGGAAAAGTATCCAAATTACCATGATAATAGTGACCGAAGAATTTGTTATTTAAGAATAATCTAGTATATAGAAATCTAAAGTGATCATATTTTGTTATGTGCATGATTGAATGAAATATTTTGAAAATAACAATTTTATGAAAAATGGATAATTATTTATCTAACAAAATGGTAGATAAATTTAAAATACTCGTTTTATATGTACTTAAGGCTATAGAAATAGTAGATATAAGAAAAATCATATTGGAAAAAATATTTGATAGATATTTTATGACTAGAGTTAATTATATACCACGCCTATCGAACTACTCTTATAAATACTTACATACCAAACCCACACACTAACTATGATAAATTATGTATATTTAGAATTTTGGAAAATAGATATAAAATATATACAATTTCTTAGTGAAAATATAGAAGAATTAATGAGATTAAAACAAACAACTCAAAAATATTATAATAAAGTATTTAACCAATTTTAAATGATAGATAATCTTAAATTATTAATCTTATATATACTTAGAGATATAGAAATTATAGATATTAAGAGAATAATATTAGAAAAAGTATTAGACTATGAAATTGAAACTATAAATTGGATAGAACAGTTATACCTGGATAATTACCCAGATGGATATTATTCAGATTAAGAGATGTTAGAATATATTAGAAAAACTAGAGAAAATCAAGATAATATAAATGAAGAAATTAATTATAGAAATTGAATTAAAAAAATAATGAAGAATCTAAAAGAAAAATTAATATGGATAGAAGAAACCCTAGAAAATTTAGAAAAAAATACATGTGATAGTTTCTCTAATTTAAAAAACTCGCTACAAGAAGAACAACACAAGATAATAAATAGCATTAAAAATCTAGAATTAGATATACATTACAGTACAATTAGGATAAATTACTATACATAAATTTGTAAATCTACA
This sequence comes from Capsicum pubescens, assembly GCA_030864215.1. Lineage (NCBI taxonomy): Eukaryota > Viridiplantae > Streptophyta > Magnoliopsida > Solanales > Solanaceae > Capsicum > Capsicum pubescens. Next base: position 178,767,773 of record CM061540.1, read on the forward strand.
ATTACTACAGGATAAAATGATAGACTATGAATATTTAAAATATTGGAGAGAAAATATGGAAGAAATAATATTATTAGAAAAACTTATGAAAGGAAATCTAATTGGATATTTTGAAACAAAAAATATAGAATATTTAGAATACCTTCAAAATAATATAGAAGAATTACAAAAACTAAGAGAGAAAAATAAAGAATACGATAGTAAAGCATTTAAGCAATTACCATATAATCACCCTCCAAGATATGAATATCGATAAAACTAACATAAATAAACTCAAAATAAAAATATTTAGAGAAGTTAAGAAATATCAACACACAAATAAACATAGATCCATTGTATTTATAATAGATCTATTTTACCACACAAGTTATCCGCGCCCCTACAATTTGGTATCAGAGTCTATGTTGTTTAAAGTTACGGAAATAGTATATATTTGTTTAAAGTTACTACTTCTGTAACTTTAAATAGTATAGGCTCTGATACCAAATTGTAGGGGGTGCGGATAACTTGTGTGGTAAAATAGATCTATTATAAATATAATGGATCTATTTTTATTTGTGCGTGGATATTTCTTAACTTCTCTAAATATTTTTATTTTTATTTTTATTTTGAGTTTATTTATGTTAGTTTTATCGATATTCATATATTGGGGGGTGATTATATGGTAATTAGTTAAATGCTTTACTATAGTATTCTTTATTTTTTTCTCTTAGTTTTTGTAATTCTTCTATATTATTTTGAAGGTATTCTAAATATTCTATATTTTTTGTTTCAAAATATCCAATTAGATTGTTTTTCATAAGTTTTTCTAATAATATTATTTCTTCCATATTTTCTCTCCAATATTTTAAATATTCATAGTCTATCATTTTATTCTGTAGTAATTGTAGATTTACAAATTTATGTATAATAATTTATCCTAATTGTACTGTAATGTATATCTAATTCTAGATTTTCAATGCTATTTATTATCTTGTGTTGTTATTCTCGTAGCGAGTTTTTTAAATTATATAAACTATCACATGTACTTTTTTCTAAATTTTCTAGGGTTTTTTCTATCCATATTAATTTTTTGTTTTAGATTCTCCATTATTTTTCTAATTCGATTTCAATAATTAATTTCTTTTTTTAGATTATCTTGATTTTCTCTAGTTTTTCTAATATATTCTAACATCTCTTAATCTAAATAATATCCATTTGGGTGATTATACAGGTATAACTGTTCTATCCAATTCATAGTTTCAATTTTATAGTCTAATACTTTTTCTAATATTATTCTCTTAATATCTATAATTTCTATATCTCTAAGTATATATAAGATTAATATTTTAAGATTATCTATCATTTAAAATTGGTTGAATACTTTATTATAATATTTTTTAGTTGTTTTTTTAAATCTCATTAATTCTTCTATATTTTCACTAAGAAATTGTATATATTTTATAGCTATTTTCCAAAATTCTAAATATACATAATTTATCATAGTTAGTGTGTGGGTTTGGTATGTAAGTATTTATAAGAGTAGTTTGTTAGGTGTGGTATATAATTAATTCTAGTCATAAAATATCTATCAAATATTTTTTCCAATATGATTTTTCTTATATCTACTATTTCTATATCCTTAAGTACATATAAAACGAGTATTTTAAATTTATCTACCATTTCGTTAGATAAATAATTATTCATTTTTCATAAAATTGCTATTTTCAAAATATTCCCTTCAATCATGCACATAACAAAATATGATCACTTTAGATTGCTATATACTAGATTATTCTTAAATAACATATTTTTCGATCACTATTAGCATGGTAATCTGGATACTTTTCCCTTAAACAGTGCCTCTACACGTGTTACTCTCCTATCACGGCTTTCTTGCCTCACCGGTTTCACCTTTAGAATGGCATAGTTCTTAGGGATTTTTCTCCTTTTCCACTTTGCTAATGAACTTCTTAACATGCTATTTTTTGAATAATTCTACTATAAAGAAACTAACATGAACTTATTTTATCATATCATGATTGTTAGAAATTTATGAATTTAGCTATTCATAATAGTAAATGAATATACCTGTTCTGGTAGTTTTGATAATTCTAAGCTTTGTTCCTCCATAGATTTTTCCATTAAAATATACATGTTTTTTAAATAATCAAATTATTTGTTGTAGACAAGAGAGTTTTTTGCTTCAACGCATAAAGGCTTACCTTCATCTGAGCAAGTGCTCGTTTATTTATATTCTTAAAAATGAAAATGCGTACACTATTTTTCTTTACATCTGTCATCTACTTTACAAAAGTAAAGAAAAATGTCTCTGCAAATTCCTAAAGCTAATTTTTACACATGTCTAATTTAATAATGGCACTACTTGCCAAAAAAGACTAGTAAATGATAAGAAAAGTTAAAAAGCCTAAGGCTACTTACATAATAATTTACGTAAAGCTATCTAGCTCTTTTAAATCTTCCATATGTCTTTTTCACCTTTAATAACTTGAATTACTTTCTTTGTCAACTTTCTTTATCCGTAGTTATCTTTTTTTTTGCTCTGTATCTCCATTATTGCTTCATATCTTGCATCTTTCAGCTATTGCTTTTATCTTTTTCTATTCCAGTTGAACTTCTGGGACAATAATATCTTCTCCATTACATCTCGAACATTGATGATCTGGATATTTGTGTCCAATTATCTTACAATATCTTGTCAATAATCCGTCTGAAATAAATCCTCTCTTAATTTCCCTTGCAGTAGATTATTTTTCTGGGTTAAGTAATGTCATTATCCATTGTCTAACATCTTCCATATTTGGTTTTCGTAGTTCTTTTGAATTTGAATAAATCATCTGATGGTCTCTTGAATAATAGCTCCATATTCGATTTCCATTGGTATAATTGTTTGCTAGTTCTTGAATAATTGTAGCTAGTCCAATAAGTCGTTTTTTTGCATAAAAATTAGTTATCTCAATTCTGGGTATCTCTGGCTGCTGCACAATATCTTCTGGTATAATCATATCTCTGGTTAATCTTATTTTTACAACTTGTATAACTGGTTTTATCTCGTCGTATAATATCTCTGCTGATGCAGGATAACACTTTATATAAAATAGATTTCCTTTGGTTACTCTTTTATAGGAGTTGAATACTTTTTGTAATTCTTCCATAGCTGATAGTTCTTCTCCATCTTGGTTATATGGTATTTAATAATCCATAGTCGAAATAAGTTTTTGTTAGGCTTGGGTTAGTTTTGGGTAGTGCAATTAGCTTGTTGTGACCTTGTAAGTTTTGGATTATATAGTTTGTGTTGGGTTCTTTGATATCTGTAGCTCTGGGGTTAAGGTTTAGAAAAGTTTGTACTCGGTAGATATTTTCTATGTATTTTTGGGTTGTATAGTTATAAACTTTTTTATCTTGGTTCAGACTATCTTGATATGTGGTAATTTATGGGGGTATGTTCAAGAGGTCTTTTTGTATTTTTGGTGTAAATGGTTTTTCAAATGTCTTATTTAAGTTCATGTTCTGGTATCTTTGTCCAATAACTCCTTTTCTTGTACCTGCAATTGTAGATTGATAAACGTTATGGGTCCTAAGGAGTGTCCCAATGTCTCCTTCTAGCTCTAGAATTTTAATGTCTTTCAATCGACATAGTTCTGCACACTGCTGAGTTAGCTGATTTGTAGCTACAGACTTCAGTTTATTTTCATTAGTCTTTAGCTTTTCTATTTCATTACCCATACTATCCACTTTCATTGAAAGCGTAGTTAGGGTTTTGAATATCTTTTCTAAAGCATCATCTTCTATTATATCAGTCTGTGTAGCTTTGTCTTGATATGTAATTTGCAATAACGTTTTTGTTAGTACTAATTACTTCAATTGTAAATGTAAAATTTAATATATTCAATACTAGTCTCCGATCTCTTTTGTTGTAACTGAATTTTGTATTTTCTTTGATAGCCACCAACGTACCCGTGTATTATCTGTTCGTACAATAAACTTGTTATATACAATATATGGCTCAAATGGTAATAAACATTTATATAATGAACATAATTCTTTTCTATTTATTTCCCATTTTATTTCTATTTCATTAAACATTCCTGGATAATATCTACAATGATGTTCTATTTTTTTATTTTCATACCTATATTTAAGTACTCCTCCATAACTACATTCACTAGCATCTGCTTCTACTATATATATAAATTTTCTATTTTCGTCTGGGAATTGTAATTTTGGTAATTCTTTACAAAGGGTTTTTATTTTCTGGACTTGTTTTTTATCTTCTTCGTTATAATTATATTCTACATCCTTTTTAAATTTTTTCTGTAAAGGCGTTAGATTTTCTGCTAATTTTGGTATATATTCCCTTACTTGGTTTACTAATCCCAAAAATGATTGTAATTTTTTTTTGTATCTAATTCTTCTTTTGAATTTATTATTTTTTGTACTATATGTTGTTACATTTTTACTCCACTTTTATCTATTTGTATTCCTAAAAATTCTATCTGGTTTTTCATAATTTCATCTTTCTTTTCACTTAAACTTATTCCCAATTTTTCTATTATATCCGTAAATTGTTCTAATAATTTTAAATGTTCTTCTTTGGTTTTTGTATATAATAGTATATCATCTATATATACTATACAATTAGGCAATTGTTTAAAATAACTATCCATAAAATGTTGATATCTACCTGGTGCATTTTTATATCCAAATGGTAGTACATTCCATTCATAAAATCCTTGTGGTACCATAAATGCGGTTAATTCCTTAAATTCTTCTTCTAACTTTGAATGGTAAAATCCTGATTTACAATCAAATTTACTAAAGTAATTATATCCTTATATTTGTCCTATTTTTAAAATCTTATTTGGTATTGGGTAATTATATGTCATAGTTTTTACATTTAAATTTCTATAATTAATAACCATTCTACTTTTTTCTCTTTTTTGTTCACTATGTTTATTTACTATAAATGTTGGCCTATTATGTTTACTATTACTTTTTTGTATATATTGTTTTTCTAATAATTCTTCTATGTGCATTTTAAATTCTTTTAAATCCTCAAAATTATATGTTAATGGTTTTTGAGTTATTATGCTATTTTTATTTATTAATTCAATTTTTATAGTGGTTTTATGTTTTTTCCATCCTTTTAATGGATCTTCACTATATAATTGTTCTAATTTTTTCTTAATTATTTCTATCTTACTTATTGAAAATATAGTTATTTCCTTTTTATTTATTAAAAATACGACCAGTTCTATTGTATCTTCAGTATTTTTTATATTTTTTAATTTTTGTGTAATTTTTTCACTTTCTTCTATCCAATCAGTTTTCTTTCTTATTTTATTAGTAACTCTTTTTGCTCTTACTTTCTGTTTACATGGTGTTGTAAACCACCAATCCGTTCTAGTTATTATATGTGGGTATAATTTATCTAAAAACAGTATTCCTAAAAGTATATCTTTTGATGTTAGCTCATAATTATAGATTTCTTCTATTGTTAATATTTTATCCCATACTTGTGTTCTTACATTCTTAGCTTTATAAGTAATTAAGTTACCTTCATTGTTAAATCCTTTAACTATTATTGATATTTTTAATTTATCCCATTTACTTTTTGGTAAACAATTATATCTATATAAATTAGCTTCTGCTCCTGTATCTATCATAGGCGTATAATATCTACTGTAATAACCTTCTACTACTATCTTCATTAATACATATATTTTCATATCATGTTAAAGCTCTTCTTAAGAATAATTTCTCTTTGTTATATGTTATAGATAATTGTGTATGCTCTATATTATATGGTTTTACTTGTTCTAGCCATTTTATTCCTAATATTATGTCTGTTTTTTGTATTTCTTCCTTTATTTCAAATTCTATTTGTATTTTTCTAACTCCTATTGTTATTTTTTTTTTCTGCTATATTTTTAGTGTTTATTAAGCTTCTTGGTAGATCTGGGCATATATTATTGTCAGATTTTATTTTCTCATTTTTTATTAGATATCTTGCTATATAATTTTCTTCTTGTCCTGTATTTAAGAGTATTAAATATTCTTTTTCATTTATTGTTCCTGTTATGTAATATTGGTTTAAATTAGTTGTTGAACTTGTTTCATAACTTGTTCTTTTTGATGAACTTGATGATTCTGGTTTTTCATAAGCTATTCTTGTATTTATTCTATCATTTATTATTTCTAAATTTTCTTCCATATTTATGTCTCTATAACTATAATCATTATTATCAATTGTTTTTACAAATTGTTCGAAAGGACTTTCTATTTGTATTTTGTTAATTTTATTTTTTCCCGTTATTTTATGTTTTGTTGTTAATACATATAGATTTTTACATCTTGCTGTAAATATTTTAGTTCCTGGGGTTAGTTCTTTTCCTGATATTTTCCAATATAATACTAATGATTTATCTATATTTTTATCTGTTATTGCTACTGAATAATTCACACTTATTATAAATTTAAATTTTTGGTATATTAAATTTTCTTTTATGGCAGTTATTATACTTTTTTCTATAGGTTTTATAATTCTATCATCAGCTAGGTATAATTCTATTGGTGTATCTATTCCTTCTCTAAAACATGTTTTTATTAATATCTCTGTACCTCCAAGGTGTACATATTTTATTGGGTCTCTACTTTTTATATCTTTTATTTCTTTATTAATTATCCTTTTTATTACTAGTGGTATACTAGCTTTACCTTTTGCATATCTACAGTTTATTACATGTTCTTTTTGGCTTACTATGTAGTATTCTTCTTTTCTTCTACTAAATATGTTTTTTATTATTGGTATTTTAAATATTTTTTCTACACTTAAATCTAATCTTTTCCTTTTATTTCATCAAATATATGACTATCAAATATTATTTTTTGATCTGTTCCTTCTTCATTTAAATATTCTTTCTTTGTTATTATTTTTATATCTTCTTCAGTTATTTGGTTTACTCTTATATCTTCTTCAGTCATTTAATTCATCTAATTCACTATCTATTTCATTATCTGTTTCATTCTCTAAAATTTCATATATACTATCTTCACTTTCTAATTCGTAATCTATATAATCTATCTATCTGCATATATTCTGTATTTTTTATTTTTATTTCTGATAGTTGTTTATTTTTGGGTTTTTAGGTAATTTACAATCTCTAGCTAAATGTCCTAATTTTCCGCAATTATAACAAGTACATTCTTTTATAGATTTTTTTTCCCTATATGGTCTTTTATGTTTATAATTGTTTACATAATATCTTTTTCTTGGTTTCATATATTTATATTTTGATTTTTTGTATTTCTTATATTTCTTATTTCTTTTTCTTTTCTTATAATATCTTTCTTCGCATCCAAATTGAGGTGCTATTTTATCTTTGCAACATGCTAAATTTCTTATTAATGTTTTTTCCATTTTTATTTCTTCTCTATATTTTTCACATAGGTTTCTATACCATTGTTGTAAAAATTTTATTCTTGCTCCTAGAGTATCTACTATTTTTGCTCCATCCCAACTTTTTATTATTTTTGAACTAAATGGTTCAGGTAATTTACTAAAATATAATTTTCTTATTTCTTTACTTTCTTTTGTATTATATGTTCCTTTATACTAATATTCTTTAAATGCGCAAGTATATTCATCTATGTAACACATATTACATATTGCTAATTTTAACATTAAATTCTTATTTGTATCTTTCTCTTCATTTTGCTCTTCTTCTGTTGTTGTCATGCTGCTAAATTTGTCTTTTATAGCTATTTCATATTTTTTTAATAATTCTATAGGTGTTAATTTAGTTGTAGTTGTTGAATTTAGTTGTAGTTGTTGATGATGTTTCCTCTGTAGGTTTGTCAGTTCTTAATACCCTTTTACTATTTTCAGTTAGATTTGAAAACCATAATTTCACTGTTCCTATTAGTGTTCTTTCTATATATTCTGGTGCATCTGTTACATTTATATTATTATCTAATAATTGTTTTGTCATATATCTTATCCATAATTGTATTGTTTTTTCTGTATCTATTACACAATTCAAGTCTAAAAAGTTATAATTTTTATGAACTATTTGTTTTGGTGTCCATTTGTCATATTCATCCTTTAGATTATATCTTTTAAACTTATTCTTATAATATGTAGGTTTTCTTATTTCTGATGTTCTAGGTATTATATTTTCATCTTCTTTTTTATCAAGAGTATTTATTTCTGTGTTTCTATTTTCTAAGTTTTCTTCATTAATTACTTCTTTTTTTTCATTGATTTCTAAATTTTTTGTGTTTGTTAAGATTTCTATATATGTTTCACTATCTTCTGAATCATAATTATCTATTTCTTCAATATCTACTGTATTTATTTCTAATTTTTCTTTAAATTGATTTATCTCGTTTAATAATTTTTGTTCTATATCTTTTTCTTTTTTTTCTTTCTGTCTTTTTTCATACAAATCTTTTAGCATTTGTAGTTCTTTTTCTAATTCAGCAAGCCTACTATTTTTAGTTTTTTCTATTTTTCGTATGTCTTCTGTAGTTTGTTGTTTTATTTTTTCTATTTCCTTTTTTTTATCTATTTCTTCATTTTATTTTTCTATTCTTACCATAGCTGTCAATTTATCTTCTAATTTTAATTCTTCTTTTTCTAACATTAAATATAAATGCTCACCTATTTTCTTATACCTTCTTCCTAGATTCGAAAATACTATTTTTATTTTTAATCCTTCATGGTTTTCATATAGTTTTTCATCTATTATAAATTCTTCTTGGTTCCTTTTTATTTAATTGTTAATAGATCATATTGGTATGTATATTCTAGACTATCTATTGTTGATTCTAAATTTGATATTTCTTCTTTTTGTGCATTTATTGAGTTTTTACTAACTCCGACAATTATGTTATATTGTAGTCTTTCTATCCTTATTTTTAATTCTTTACGTTTTTTTAGATATTATTTGCTTTAGTTCTTTATATTTTGGTAATTTTTGTGCTTTATTCATCTAAATAATATTTTGGGGAATATCTAAATCTGGTTTTATCAAATAAGTCATAATTAATAAATTAATCAAATAAATCCAAATATATACTACTTTCGTAACTTTAAACAGCATAGGCTCTGATACCAAATTGTAGTGGGGTGCGGATAACTTGTGTGGTAAAATAGATCTTTAATTTATTAGTTGATTAATTTATTAATTATGACTTATTTCATAAAACAAGATTTAGATATTCCCCAAAATATTATTTAGATGAATAATGTACAAAAATTACCAAAATATAAGGAATTAAAGCAAATAATATCTAAAAAACGTAAAGAATTAAAAATAAGGATAGAAAGACTAAAATATAACATAATTGCCGGAGTTAGTAAAAACTCAATAAATGCACAAAAAGAAGAAATATCAAATTTAGAATCAACCTTGTAATTTTTGGGTTATATAGTTTGTGTTGGGTTCTTTGATATCTGTAGTTCTGGGTTAATACAAGTCATCAAAAATAGGAGAATAAAAAATAATATTACACTATACAAGTTTATCCAATGGGGAAGATGTAACGCCCCAAAATATCATCCCGAGATGCCACACGGCGCCCAAGGCTACACATAGCCTTAAGCTAACCCCTTAAGCCAAAACACTACCCTTGGGTTCCAACACAACAACATACATGCTACGCTAAGGATATATATATAAGTACATATATGGAATGTCTATACACGAACCAACCCAACAATACACTAGTCTGACATAGCCTCTATACAGCAAAATCAACGAGCCATTGGGACAAACCCCCAATTGACTCAACAAACCAAAGGGATCACAAAACAATAGCACCAAAACTAGCAATTTGGTCCTCGAACCATGAGGACTCACCGCTGAAGGAACGTAGATGCGGCACTCGGATATCACTATTGCGGCTGTGGCTGAGTACCTGAACCTACATCATGGTAAGAATGTAGCCCATAGAGAAATATGTGGGTCAGCACAAGATACGTACTGAGTATGTGGGGGCGCATACAAAATATAAATAATATCATAAATTTCGTAAAAACGTACATACGGACCATAATGACACACCTGGCTTGAGTGACATTGAATCATGCAACTCATAACATCTTAGAAAGGAAATGTAGGAGAAAAACCTCATAAATCATTATAGATCATCATAGGCAACTTGACTTACCTCATCAAAACTCAGAGTGACTCGGTATTTCAATAAACATGACTCTTATGGACAAGGGAGTTTCCTATAACCGACAACCCCACGTAAGCTACGTGGAATACCAACGTTTGAAACCCCCGTTGGTGGGAGCTTCATACTCTTTGCCAGGGAGTACGACCTTAAAACTGCAATAATCACAATCGGGCTCTCTGGTCAATAATATCATCATTAAACAACCCTACGGTGGTACATAAGTTTGGGGAAATACCCAATTTCCCTTTCGGTGCTAAGTACTACTCCCCGACAAGCTCAGAACGCGTTAGGAAATCCACCACAACATCACAAGGTTCTATCATCAAGACCAAATCAAATCTCTTTCTCATTTATCAAATCATATCAATTTGTGGATTCCTAACTCAACACATTTTAGCTCAAAACATTTTAATCTTCCTCAACATCAACAAGATATCAATGCATTGAACCATAACCGACTCGACATTTGGATAAGGATATGAAGACTCAATACATAATATTTTCAACAATTTAACTCATCAAAACCATTCAGAAAATACCAAGACTCATTGCAACTTCAATATCAACATTTCTCAATTTGCCATCCAACTCTCATTTAAAGGTACTTGAGACATCAACTCATAGTAGGGATATAGAATTTCCAATATCAATTATAAATTCATAATAAGGAAATAGTGGAATGATAGTATAAATCAAGGCTTAACAAATTAAACCATCATACTCTCATAATCAAATACTTTTTGGACATAATTCCATCTCAACATCATACACATATCAGATGACATAATCCCAGAGCTCATGGACAGTAATATAAGATATAAAACCATATTTCCAATTCATGGTAAAACATGTAAAATCTCATGTCAATGTAATTCAACAAAAATACCGGGCACAAGATCGAAAGAATAATCTTGTTCAAAGCCCCACATACCTAAAAATGGAAGATGAATATGAACTTCCGTCTCCGAAACTTTATTCACAAAAATAAAAGGTGCTTCTCGAAGTCCTTAACATGATCAACTCGAATCCCAAATCAATTTGAAAGTTCTACGGTTCAATCAAGAGACATAGAAGGATGAAATTTGGAGAAGTAGGGTTGGGGTTTGAGCCTTAGGAAATTTTTGGAGAAAAATGAGCTATTGAATGCTCTTAATGGACTTAAATCCATGGTTTACCCGATGGATTGGAGTGGTAATGACCAAAATACCCTTAAAAATCAAATAATGTCAAATATGTCCTTTGGTGGACTGTTTTGATAGGCTGAAGTAGATCGACCATAACTTTTTGCTCTGATGGCCAAATTGGATGAAATGAATTTCATTGGAAAGAGGACTTTCAGAGATTTCTGTTGATATATAGTATCTCACTAGATCATTATGTAAAAGGAGTTATGATCGTTTAAAGTTGACCCTAAAATTTGCCTAGCCTCAGTATTTTTTTCCTGCACATTTACTGTTCACCACTATTCATGGTTAGATCGGAATGATCATAACTCATCGCTCGAGTGTCCATTTTGGATGATCCACATATCGTTGGAAAGATTATTCGATACTCTATGCGATGACGGGTTGCCTATCCAGAAATTCCACACAAAAAAATTATTAATCACGATAAAGAACAGAATTCAACACATTTTCGTCCGAGATCTTAACGGAAATTTTTTCTGGGGCATCACATCATCTCCCTCTTGGAAACATTCATCCTTGAATGTTGATAGGTAGGTCAAGAATACTATGAAAATGAGTATATAGAGAAAAATCATCTTGCCCAAGCATATACTCCATTCTAGGTTTTTTTGGATATCGTAGAAAACACACAAGCTAAGATAAACATAGCAATAAGGATTAAATCAAAAGAGAACGATAGCTTTGACATGCTCAGAATTTGTAGGAAAGAGGTGGGGATATTTGGCGCGCATATCCACTTCGGCTTCCCAAGTATCACTCTCCACGGATTGATTTCGCCAAAGCACTTTAACCAAAGGAACTTCCTTGTTTCTTAGCCTACGAATTTGAAAGTCAAAAACCTCAGCCAAAATCTCTTCATATGAAAGACTATCTTGAATACCCAAGCTTTCGAAAGGATCAATCACACCAGAATCACCACTAGACTTCTTAAGCATAGAAACATGAAAAACCGGATGGACGTTAGATAACTCCGCGGGCAATTCAACCTTATACGCTACCTTCCCAATGCGATCCCCAATCTTATAGGGACCAATGTAATGGGGACTTAGTTTCCCTTTCTTCCCAAATCTCTTCACCCCTTTCATGGGTGAAACTTTCAAGTACACTAAATCACCAACATCAAATTCAAAGTCTTTTCTCCTTACATCTGCGTATGATTTTTGACGACTTTGGGCGGTTTTCAACCTTTTCCGAATTAACTTAACCTTCTCTATGGCCTCGTACACCGCATTCGGTCCAATCACGGCAACCTCACCAACTTCAAACCAACCAATGGGTGATCTACACCTTCTACCATACAAAGCTTCAAACGGGGCCATTCCAATAGTAGCATAAAAACTGTTATTGTAAGCAAACTCGATTAATGCTAAGTGCTCATCCCAACAACCTTTAAAATCAAGCACACAAGCCCTCAACATATCTTCTAAAGTCTTAATGGTTCGCTCGGCCTGACCATCTGTTTGCGGATGGAAAACAGAACTTAAACGAATTTGGGTACCGAAACCCTTTTGGAAAGATTTCTAAAACTGAGAGGTAAACTGAGTACCTCTGTCAGAAATAATAGCCAAAGGGATTCCATGAAGTCTGACGAGTTACCGAATATATATTCTAGCATAATCTTCAGTTGTATACGATGAATGCACAGGCAAGAAATGAGCTGATTTCGTCAGCCGATCTACGAAAACCCAAATTGAATCATGATGACTACGAGAAGGAGGCAAACCAACTTTGAAGTCCATATTCACTTCTTCCCACTTCCAAGTAGGAATGCTAAACTCTTGCATCACGCCACTGGGCCTTTGATGATCTATTTTAACCTGTTGACACATGGAACACTTAGCCACAAATTCTGCTATGTTCCTCTTCATACCGTTCCACCAATAGATTTCCCGCAAATCATGGTACATCTTGGTAGCACCGGGATGGATGGAGTATCGCATACCATGCGCTTCCACCATAATCCTCTGCTTCAAGTTATCAACATCAGGAACACATAATCTTTCTCGAAGTCTCAAAATGCTATCTCTCCCTTGGGAGAAAACCTCCACCTTTTTGGTCTTTAACTAACTCTTTTAACCTGGCCAAGGTAGGATCCCTGTCTTGCTTCTCCTTCACTTCCGAAACTAAAGAGGATTCGGAACCACTTTGCACTCCTATACTACCCTCAGCATCACCAAACAACCTAACCCTCAATCTAGCCAAACGATGTACCTCACGGGCCAACTCCTTCTTACCAATATCCACATGTGCTATGCTACCCATGGACTTCCGACTAAGGGCATCTACTACTACATTGGCCTTTACTGAATGATATTGCACGCTCATATCATAATCTTTCAACAGTTTTAACCATGGTCTCTGCCTAAGATTCAACTCCTTTTGGGTGAATACATACTGCAAGCTCTTATGGTCCGTGAAGACATCGACATGGACACCATACAAATAATGTCTCCAGATTTTCAAAGCAAAAACCACGGCAGCTAATTCAAGGTCATGGGTAGGATAATTCTTCTCGTGAGGCTTTAGCTGCCTGGAAGCATAAGTTATAACCTAGCCCTTTTGCATCAATACACAACCCAACCGACTCTGGAAGCATCGCAATACACCACAAAACCATCAACACCATCAGGCAAAGTCAACACAGGGGCTGAAGTGAGTCGAGTCTTCAACTCCTGAAAACTCTTCTCGCAAGATTCGGACCATAGGAACTTCACTTTTTTTGGGTCAAACGGGTCATAGGAGACGCAATAGATGAAAACCCTTCACCAAAATGATGATAATAACCAGCTAGACCCTAGAAACTTTGAATATCAGTAGGAGAAATAGGTCTAGGCCAACTCTTTATAGCCTCTATTTTTTGAGGATCAACTCTAATACCTTCGGAAGAAACAACATGACCCAAGAAGGCTACAGAGTTCAGCCAGAACTCACACTTACTGAACTTAGCATACAACCAATGAGTTTGAAGAGTTTCCAACATGATTCGGAGATGATCTGTATGATCACCCTTACTTCGGTAGTAAATAAGAATATCATCAAGGAACACTATTATAAATCAATCCAGATATGGCCGGAATACACGGTTCATAAGATCCATGAAAGCCGTTGGAGCATTAGTTAACCTGAAAGACATCACAAAAAGTTCAAAATGACCGTAACGGGTTCGGAAGTCTGTCTTTGGGATATCACATTCCCTAACCTTAAGTTGGTGATAACCGGATCTGAGGTCTATCTTCGAAAAGTAGATCGCACCTTGCAATTAATCAGATAAATCATCAATTCGAGGAAGCGGATATTTATTCTTGATAGTAACCCTATTAAGCTGCCGGTAATCAATACACATCCGCAAAGAACCATCTTTCTTAAGCACAAACAAGACAGGTGCACCCCACGGGGACACACTAGGTCTGATAAAGCTTTTGTATAAAAGATCTTTCAATTGCTCCTTCAACTCTTTAAGTTCCGCGGGAACCATGCGATATGGAAGAATGGAAATAGGCTGAGTATCGGGAAGAAGATCAATCCCGAACTCTATCTCTCTATCAAGAGGTACTCCAGGGAGATCTTCCGGAAAGATGTCAAGAAACTCATTAACAACATTAATTGACTGAATGGTCGGGGTTTCAGACTTAGTGCCTTTAACCCGAACGAAATGGTGGATGCAACCCTTGGAAATCAACTTCCTAGCTTTGAGATAGGATATGAAAAGACCCTTAGGAATCACATAACTCTCGAACCATTCGAGGATAGGTTCATCAGGAAACTAAAACTTGACCACACGAGCACGACAATCAATAGACGCATAGCATGAGTAAAGCCAATCCATAACCAGAATGATATCAAAGTCAACCATATCTAGCTCAATCAAGTCAGCATACATAACCCGATGAAAGACAGTAATGGGATATTTCTTATACACCAGCTTAGCAATGACAGACTCTCCTACCAGAGTAGAAACCAAAATAGGCTCAGAAATTAGTTCAGGATCCGTTTCAAAATTTACAACAACCAGAGGTGTCACATAACAAAAACTCGAACCGGGGTCCATCAATACATAGACATCAAAATAGAAAACACGGAGCATACTAGTGACAACATCGGGAGAGTCCTCCTGCTCCTGATGAGGTGGTATAGCATATAAACGATTCTGGCGTTGACCGCCAGCAGTACTAGATGAAGCACCCTGAGGAGGAACTGGACGTCCTGCGGGAGGCAGGGCACTAATAGCCTGACTCTGGGGACGGGCATCACAACTCCGCTGTCTGGCATACGGGCAGTCTCTAAGTATGTGGCCCAACTTTCCACAACCAAAACAGCCCCGCTACCCCATATAGCACTCCCCAAAATGGTCTTTACCATACTTAGCACACGGAGGAGGATGCGGCTAGTTGCTTACACTATCCCGAGACCTGGAAGGTACCGACCTATTCCCGAGCTCCTGCCTGCCCCGATATATGGGAGCACTAGTTGAGGAAGGTGCAGGTATAAATAGACGTCTCTGAAATTGAGGGAGACTCCCTCCGGAAAATATAGTCTGACTAGACCCCTGTTGCTCCGATCTGACTCTCTTAATCCCTCTTACTCTTTCTCTTTCTTTTATCTTGTCTGACTCAATCTATTGGGCGTGAATCATTAACCTAGGAAGATCAATCTCATTGTTGATCATACCAGATCTACATTCTTTCACCACATAACTCGACACCCCAGTTAGAAACTTGGTCATACTAGTCCTCGAGTCAGCCATCATATTGGGAGCGTACTTCGATAGTTAATTAAACTTAAGACAATACTCCTTAACCGACATGGAGCCTTGTCTCAAATTCATAAACTCCTCTATCTTAGCTTTTCTTAACTCAAGAGGAAAGAATCTATCCAAGAAAGCATCTTGGAACAATTGCCAAGTCACCAGAGCGGTATCTTCCTCTCTACCCTTATTCCACATCTTCACCCAGTCAAAGGCAACATTCTTCAACCGATAAGAAACCAGCTCCACACTTTCTTTCTCGGTCACATGAATAATCTTTGTAATTTTCTTTATTTCATCAACATACATCTGTGGGTCCTCACCTGCTCTCGACCCATGAAACTCTGGCTGATTCATCAGCATAAAGTCACAAATTCATTGTGCTGCCAAATTATTTTCCTGCGGAGGTGGAGCATTGGCCTGAGTATTGGCGGTAACTGCCTGGGCTAGCGTCTAAAAAATTGCCCAAAATTCAGCATGGGATACCATCTCATGTAACGGATCAACGGGTTGAGGTTGGTTATTATTTCCGTGAGCTCGATGGGGAGGCATTTTCTGTCATAAGAACGCATGAATTAATAGCAGAACAAAATAGTTGTAAGCATGATAGACTCTTGTAGAAAGAAGGAAAAGACTTTTCCTAGAATGCCCCGCAACCTCTTGATCATAGGTGTGGTGCGCTACACACCGATGCTCAAGACTCTACGTAACACAGTTTTTCAGACTCCCTAGGACTCTTCACAACCTTAGGCTCTGATACAAAGTTTGTAACTCCCCCAAAATATCATATCGAGATGCCACACGATGTTCAAGGCTACACGTAGCCACAAGCTAACCCCTTAAGACAAAACACTACCCTTGGGTTCCAACATAACAACATATATGCTACGCTAAGGATATATATATAAGTACATATATGGAATGTCTATACACGAACCAACCCAACAATACACTAGTCTGACATAGCCTCTATACAACAAAATCAACGAGCCATTGGGACAAACCCCCAACTGACTCAACAGACCAAAGGGATCATAAAACAACAGCACCTAGACTAGCCACTTGGTCCTCAAACCATGAGGACTCACCACTGAAGGAACGTAGATGCGACACTCGGATATCACTGTCGCAGCTGCGGCTGATTACTTGAACCTACATTATGGTAAGAATGTAGCCTATAGAGAAATATGTGGGTCAGTACAAGATTCATACTGAGTATGTGGGGGCGCATGCAAAATATAAATAATATCATAAATTTCTAAAAAACGTACATACGGACCATAATGACACACCTGGCTTGAGTGACACTGAATCATGAACTCATAACATCTTAGATAGGAAATGTAGGAGAAAAAACTCATAAATCATTATAGATCATCATAGGCAACTTGACTTACCACATCAAAACTCGGAGTGACTCGGTATTTCAATAAACATGACTCTTATGGACAGGGGAGTTTCCTATAACTGACAACCCCACATGAGCTACGTGGAATACCAACGTTTGAAACCCCCATTCGCAAGAGCATCATACTCTTTTCCAGGGATTACGACCTTAAAACTGCAATAATCACAATCGGGCTCTCTGGCCAATAATATCACCATTAAATAACCCTACAGTGGCACATAGGTTTGGGGAAATACCAAATTTCCCGATCGGTGCTAAGTACTACTCCCCGAAAAGATTAGAAAGCGTTAGGAAATCCACCACAACATCACAAGGGTCTATCATAAAGACCAAATCAAATCTCTTTCTCATTTATCAAATCATTTTAATTTGTGGATTCCTAACTCAACACATTTTAGCTCAAAACATTTTAATCTTCCTCAACATCAACAAGGTATCAATGCATTAAACCATAACCGACTCGATATTTGGACAAGGATATGAAGACTCGATACATAATATTTTCAACAATTTAACTCATCAAAACCATCCGGAAAATACCAAGACTCATTGCAACTTCAATATCAACATTTCTCAATTTTCCATCCAACTCTCATTTAAAGGTACTTAAGACATCAACCCATAGTAGGGATATAGAATTTCCAATATCATTTATAAATTCATAATAAGAAAATAGTGGAATGATAGTATAAATCAAGGCTTAACAAATTAAATCATTATACTCTCATAATCAAATACTTTTTGGACATAATTCCATCTCAACATCATACACATATCGAATGACAAAATCCCAGAGCTCATGGACAATAATATAAGATATAAAACCATATTTCCAATTCATGGTAAAACATGTAAAATCTCATGTCAATGTAATTCAACAAAAATACCGGGCACAAGATCGAAAGGATAATCTTGTTCAAAGCCCCACATACCTAAAAATGGAAGATGAATATGAACTTCCGTCTCCGGAACATTATTCACAAAAATAAAGGGTGCTTCTCGAAGCCCTTAACATGATCAACTCGAATCCCAAATCAATTTGAAATTTCTACGATTCAATCAAGAGACATAGAAGGATGAAATTTGGAGTAGTAGGGTTGGGGTTTGAGCCTTAGGAAATTTTTGGAGAAAAATGAGCTATTGAATGCTCTTAATGGACTTAAATCCATGGTTTACCCGGATGGATTGGAGTGGGAATGACCAAAATGCCCTTAAAAATCAAATAATATCAAATTTGTCCTTTAGTGGACTGTTTTGATAGGCTGAAGTAGATCGACCATAACCTTTTGCTCCGATGGCCAAATTGGATGAAACAAATTTCATTAGAAAGAGGACTTTCAGAGCTTTTTGTTTGTATATAGTAGCTCACCCAGATCATTATGTACAAGGAGTTATGATTGTTTGAAGTTGACCCTAAAATTCGCCTGGCCTCTGTATTTTTTTCCTGCACATTTACTGTTCACCACTATTCATGGTTGGATCGGAATGATCATAACTCATCGCTCGAGTGTCCATTTTGGATGATCCACATATCATTGGAAATATTATTCGATGATCTACGTGATGACGGGTCGCCTATCCAAAAATTCCACACAAAAAAAATTATTAATCACGATAAAGAACAGAATTCAACACATTTTCGTCTGAGATCTTAACGGAAAATTTTTTCGGGGCATCAAAGAAGATGACCTACATCAATATGTAAACTCATATTATTTACTATTACTATCCACTGAAAATCATAAGGAATGATCCCTATCACCACTGGTTTACAAAAAATAATTTTTTTAGAATTTTTAAGTTTTCCGAAAACATAAAAATGCCCCAAAGCCCATATAATGATCCCGAATTGAAAAACGGGACCTCGGTCATAGCCCATCTGTGAGTATTGCTCAGTGGGTCATTTCTAATGAACCAACCAAATTTTAGGTCATTCGAAGTTTGTCAAAAATTAAAAAACTCCAAATCGATCAAATCAACAATTATTGGTCGGCTGGTGCGAGGGTTAGCAGGGCTGCCTGTACTTCTTGGACTTACCACTACAGTTTATACAGTGAGTAACAACTATGATTGTGTTTAGTCGAAACTCATCATAGTTTTACCCTTAATCTACAAAAATGAGTTTTACAAAACTAAGCTAAACATGTTAAATTCGTTTATGTTTTCTTGATGATAAACTTGGATTCTTCAAATCATAAATATCATCAAAAGCAAGATAAATAGACACCAATAACATGATATTTAAAGTGATTATAAAAAAATGTAAACCAATTATGTAATTCTTTTACATTATCTAACATATGTAAGAAGACTACTGATACCAATTGTTAGAACATGCACAATGAAAGAAACAATTCTAAAAAATCAATATAACTTAAACAAAAAACTAGATAACATAATTGAAAACAAAATAAAAAAAACTTACCTGCTGAAGTTTTCACACAATTCATTTTTTGTCTTGGCCTCCAAGTCTGTTACCTTCTACTACTTTCTGATTAACCTTATTAATCAACCTTGTGTGGACAAGTATTTTTGGATTGGAGAAGGATGATTGAATTCTCAAAAATCAGCCTTTACTTATTTTCACTGGATGAGGAAGGGAAAGGGGCAAACATTTTGGCCCTTTATTATAGCCTTAACGCCAAACAATGTTTTTAGCCTTAATACCACTTAATGACAAAATGTTTTTTAGCTTTAATTTTTTCATAATGCCAAAATTAATTTTTAATTCCTTTATCCTTATTTACAAAAGACCAGTAAATATTAGCTCTGGTGTTACTCTTTTTCCTTTCCTAATTTGATTAGTTAATCAAGCATAGTAGGGACTGCAGATTTATTAACTAAGGCTTCCAATTATGATATTAATTCGGTGATGAAATAATTATCATATCACAATAAATTACAAATTATTCCATTAACATTTGTAATTTCACTCCTCGGTTTAATTTTGAAATATACCATTACATCTTATTTAACTCTCCATCTTAAAATTACCGACACCAATCAATTAAATTAAATACAAATTTAACTCATTGATTAATTTAATCCGGTATTTATAATGCTTAACTTATTTCACATAACGAATATAAAATCCACCTGGATGGTTTTCACGTGAAAACTTACAAGCAACCATAAAAGGATGTGTTCTATCTCATGTCCGAGACATGGTTCTATCAGCTAATTAATATTTCACTAAGTAATTTGTTATCATCCAACCTATTAGGAATATATTGACTCATAAAAGAGTTTCATTTTTCAATAGATTAAAACAATAAACTAAACCACATATATCATAATAATTATATCAAAATTAAGAATATAAGTACATATAATGGACTAGGAAAGTCGTTTATTAAAATTCAGAACACAAACAAGCATCTTTAATTGGTCCATTCAATACATACGAAATGTACCACAACGAGAAGTTGGAATATTACCACTCTCATAATTAAGATCAAATTATATTTAATCTTGTGCTACAATTATCAAGATGTTGGTCTCTGGCTGTTGCACAATATCTTCTGGTATAATCATATCTCTGGTTAATCCTATTTTTACAACTTGTATAACTGGTTTAATCTCGTCGTATAATATCTCTGTTGGTGTAGTATAATACTTTATATAAAATAGATTTCCTTTGGTTACTCTTTTATAGGTGTTGAATAATTTTTGTAATTCTTCCATGGATGATAGTTATTCTCCATCTTGGGTATATATGGTATTTAATAATCCATAGTCGAAACAAGTTTTTATCAGGCTTGGGTTAGTTTTGGGTAGTGCAACCTTTTCAACTAAGTTATATATCAGTTCAATGGTATAAGAGACTTATGAAATGTGATATTTATCTAACATAAATCAACAATTACTCTCTATCTGAGTTGGTTCTATTTTATTTAAGAGATAAAATATCGGACATTAAATGTATATTTGCTTAAATGATTAAGTTTCACTAACTATTCTAACTATTTATGTGCATGGTTATATGTGTGATGTATTTTCTTAAGAATATTATTATTCTTCAACATGTCTAATGATCTTTTTTTTTAATTTAATTATATAACAGATTAACTATGTCTTCATTCAATCCGTTAACTTCTATCCTAAATCAAAATAAATTAGAAGGCCCTAACTATGTAGATTGAAAACATAATTTGAATATTATTCTTACTGCTGAGGACTTTAAATTTGTGCTAGTTAAGGAGTGTCCTGTTAAGTCATCTGAACCCACTAATGAAGAGACTAAAGTCTACGATAAGTGGGTTAAGGATGACAAGATGGAAAGATGCTACAACTTTGCCTCCATGGAAAATGTGTTGCAGCATCAACATCAGTCCATGACTACATCTTACGATATACTTAAATCACTTAAAGAGATGTTCAGTGAGAAAAATCGTGTTGTAAAGCAGATGGCCATGAAAGCCCTCTTGACCACAAAAATGGTTGAAGGAACTTTGGTGAGGGAACATGTTCTTCAGATAATGAGTATGTTAACTAGCTAGAAATTCTTGGTGCGGTTATTGATAATGAATCTTAGGTTGAGATGGTGCTACAAATTCTATCATACTATTTTCAGCAGTATAGCTTATATTATAACATGAATAAGATGAACTAGTCTCTTACAAAACTGTTGAATGAGCTGCAAGTGGCAGAATCTATCATTAAGCAACAAGCTCCTCCCGTGGAGTTGGTGGTTGATAAACCTTCATCTTCGACTTCTAAGGCAAAAGGCGAAAAGAAAAAAACAAAAAAACACTGTAAGATTCCAGGTGCTAATGGTGGTGTGGCTAAGACTAAAGGCAAGTGCTATCATTGCAAGCAACCTGGTCATTATAAGAAATAGTGTCCCATCTACATAGCTAAGATGCAAAAATAAGGTACATCTTTTTCATATGTCATTGAAACATTTTTAGCGGCTGTTTCTACCTAATTTTAGGCTATAGATTTGGGAGCCACTAATCCTATCTAGACTTCTTTGTAGGGGTTTCAGGAAACATGTATCATATGTAAAAATGAATTGAACGTTTTTCAAGCAAATGGGGAACCAGCGCCAGCCTTACCTATAGGAAATATTTTCATTTTGTTTAGTAGTTCAAGAGTTTTAACTTTGAATAATGTTCTTTACATACCTTCTATAAGAAGGAATTTAATTTTAGTTTCAAGAATAATGGATGCTAGATATAATGTTTATTTTGCTAATAATTGTGAAATTATTAAGTTTAATAAGCATTTTATTTTTTCTGCTCCTAGAATACATGATCTATTTATATTTGATGTTTTCCATAATATGTTATAAATAATTAAACTTAATAATGTTGATCAATCATATAAAAGAAAACGTATTTCAAAATTGAGTGAAACATACTTATGACACTTACATCTAGGTCATATTAACATAAATAGGATCTCACAGTTGATTTTTGATGGACCTTTGAGTTCATTGAAATTGGAGGCACTTCCAACTTTTGAATATTGTTTAGAAGATAAAATGACCAAGAGACCTTTTCTTTCCAAAGAAAATAGAGTTGGTAACTAGTTAGAATCAATTCATTCTGATTTGTGTGGTCCTGTGAATATACAAACAAGAGGTGATTTTGAGTATTTTGTGAATTTCATAGATGATACTCAAAATATGGATACATTTATTTATTTTACCATAAATCTGAATACTTTAAAACTTCAAAGAGTTTAAGATAGAAACTGAAAAGTTATATGATAAAAATATCCATACATTACGATCTGATCGTGGTGTTGAATACCTTTCTGAAGAATTCATTAAATACTTATCAGAATCAGAAATTATATCTCAATATTATTCTTTGGGAATACCACAACAAAATGTTATGGCAAAATGGCAAAATAGAACTCTTATGGAAATGGTTAGATCAATGTTAAGTTATTCAGATTTGTCCTTTTTTTTGGGGTTATGCATTAGAAATAGCAAATTATATTCTGAACTTAGTTCATTCAAAATCAGTACCTTTAACCCCATCTAAATTATAGAATGGGTGCAAGCCTAGTCTATAACATATTTGGATTTGGGGTTGTCCAGCACATACACTAAAAGGAAAAACTGATAAATTAAAATATAAAATGGAAATGTGCATTTTTATTAGATATCCAAAAGGGATGAAAGAGGGTTTATTTTATTGCCTTAGAGAATAGACGGTAATTTTTTTGACTAATGTCAAATTTCTTGAAGAGGGTCTATGATTCAGGAGAATGAAGAGATTGACGAAGATGTTACTCATCGGATTAGGGTAGGGTGGATGAAAAAGAGGCTCGCCTATGGAATCTTTTATGGAAAAAAGGTACCTCTCAGACTTAAAGAAATGTTCTACAGAGTGGTATTTAGACCAGCTTTGAAATATGGGGTGGAGTGTTGGCCTATTAAGAAGGCCCACATACGGAAGATGAAGGCGGCGGAAATGAGAATGCTTAGGTAGATGTGTGGGTGTACTAAGAAAGATAGGATTAGAAATGAGGTTATTCTAGATAAGGTGGGAGTGGCTTCGGTGGAAGCCAAGGTTGGGATGGTTCGGTCATATAATGCAAAAGAGCACGGATGCCCTAATATGGAGGTGTGAGAGGTTGGCTAGGGATGGTTTTAAGCAAGGGAGAGGTAAATGATGAGTGGTGTTTTTACCACTCATTCATACTCATTATTCGTGTACAATTCCTTTATTTGAATGCATAAATTAGACAAAATTTTGGTTAGATACACTAATATCCACTCGATGCAGGTAAAAAAGCTAAGGAGGTCAAAAGATGTGGATTAGAGCTAAAAATGATAAAGAGGAAGCATATAATAGTGCAGTTGAAGACCTGGATTGCATCAGCCCCGTTTACCGCAACCGTGGTTGTCTAGCTGCGTTCGCGGTCAGTCAAGATGGTCAGAGTAATGCATTCATGCAGGCGCAGTCATAGTCAAATACACGCAATCGCAGATCAGCAGGAACTGGCCCAAGGGCAGAATTGTAAAATATCATGGACGAATCCCAAATCATATATAAGAAAAAAACCTTTCTTCTTTGGTATTACTTGTCTCATAATATAGTTTTGAATTCTAAACTTGAACCCTAATTGGGCAAGTGTGTAATCAACTTTGGAGACTTAAACTTCTTAGTTTCTTGTTAAAGAATGAATGCTTTGGTTGACCCACATGTTATATCTCTCTTTACTTTCTTCTTGAGTAGATAAGTAATTTAGTCTTGGGATTATATTGAATTAGTCTTGGGATTTCATGGATTTTAGTTGTTGAGTATGGATTTTACCATTGCTTGAGATTATGAGTTGGGATTTGATGGGTGAAAACTCTGAATTTGTAAATGGGTTTGATGGGTGAAAGCTCCAAGCTCTAGAAATCCTTTGTCATCCTCAAAATAGGGACTAAGGTGAATGTTAGGTAATCCATAACATCCTCGAAAGAGGGTTATCGCGGGACAAGGCAATGGTGAACAACTAAGTCTATGGTATACTACCCTTTGCAATGTTAGAAATAATTGTTTAGGAAGTGTAAATCATGTCAAGAGCATTATCCTAGAAATAGGGATGCTTGGTTGAGGTTTTATGTGGCTACATAAACTCCACACTTATTAGGTGCTCGAAAGAGCCAATGGATGAAATCGTTATGGTTTTATTGAAATATTGACCTCAATGGTATTAGACCTAGCCTATATATTACTGAACAACTAAATCTCTTGATAAACCAACATTATCCCATATACGTTATCTCTAAGAATACAAAATACCAAGATTCCTCCAAACCTTGAATTTAGACCAAAGATAGTATTCACTCAGTACTAGTTAAAGTTTGTGTGAAGATTTTTTGACAAATACCGCTATTTACTTATATATGTTATTTCCATTAGCTTTCCAGGTAACCTTATAGTAACTTGAGTACCTATAGGTTGGAAGTCTATAGCATTCACTCCTTGAGATTCGACCCTAATTTACATTGGGTTACTTGACAACGAATACCTCATCCCTCAAATATGGGAAGAAGTTGAGCGTTATTAAAATGGTGTCGTTGCTGGGGAGTGAAATATAAATTTCACTTGTGTGGTACTATTCTTACTTGGGAATACCCGGAGTGGGGTAATTTACTTTATTTGTTTTTTATGACTATTTTGTAGGTGATCAAAGTGTGAAGGGAGCGATGAGAAATTTTGCAAGTAATTTTAGCCCCTTTGATGCTCCACTAGACGATGAGGGCCAATTGAATGAAGTGGCATAAACAAGTGCTATCCGCATCCCACCAACTAACAGAAGTGGTATGTTTTATGTGACTAGTTTTATGCTTCACATGTTACAAATGAAAGGATTATATGGGGGTCAAGTATATGAGGAACCAAATGTTTATTTGAAAAACTTTGTGGAAGTTTGTGCGCCATTTAACATTGCACATATTACAGAAGAATCCATCTGACTTAGACTCTTCCCATTTTCACTAACGGCAAGGTGGTTTTATGGCTTCTCTCAGTCCCACCCGTCTCAATCACCTCTTGGGAAGAGCTTACCATGTTGTTCCTTGCTTGATACTTCCCACCATTAAAATTGCTTCAAAGCGGGATGAGATTGTAAACTTTCGGCAATTGAATGGAGAACCATTCTTTGAAGCGTGGGAGAGGTTTAATGAAAAGCTAGCCCAATGCCCAAATCATGAGTTCCCAGATAAGATGCTCCTAGAGATTTTCTATAGATATCTTGACCCATTGAACAAAATGGTTGTGGATAATACAACGGGTAGTTCTATTGTAAAATTGCATCATCTTGCGGCTTTTCGATTGATAGGTGAAGTATCCATACAAAATCAAGGGTGGCACACTCGTGATACCGATGATCCTAAAACCCCTTCTACTTCCTCCGTGGTGACCAATCAGCAAAGAAAACAAGAAGAAAAGAAGGAGAAGAACATGGAAAAGATGATGACCCAGCTTGAGCTTCTAACAAAACATGTTATGGGAGTACCCACGAAAGTGGTAAGCTCCATAACATTAAAGACTGATGAAGATGATAATGAGGCAAAGAAGTTGGATGAAGAAATTCAATACTTGGTAAACTACTAGAGAGGTTCCCGCCCCGCCGATCAAACGCAAGGTGGGAATAAAGGTTAGATAGATTGAGACCAAGATAGAGATTGAAGAGATAGGGAACGTGACTATGACCGCTACATTTCTCCTCGTGATAGGGCTAAGTCAAAGGAGTCAAACGTCATTGACCCCAAAAATTTCAAGGCCGAATATATTTTGGCACAAATCTTGACTAGAGTTGAAGGTACGGATAAAATAGTCCGTGGGTTAAAGGGTGACTTCTCTATACTCTAACAAACGTTGGTGTCTCACTCTGCCTCCATAAAAAAATTGGAGACCCAAGTCTGGAAAATCTCCATGCAACTAAATGCAAGGGCTAGAAGTTCCAAAGAATAAAGCACAAGACCTAGCAATTGTCACTTTAAGTGGGGAAGCACTTAAAGAACCCCTTAGAGGAGAGGTAAGTAAAAATATGCCCAAGGCCAAGGCAGAGGAGGTTACATCTCAAAGAAGAAAAGCAAATGATGAGACAGAGCTATATAAAAGTGATGAGGAAGTGGTCGAAGATGAAAAAACGCAAGGAGAAGCAAAGCCAACCATTCATGTTCCTCCTCCATTCCCTCAACGGTTGCATAAAAAGAAAGAAAGTGACAAATTAAGAAAATTTATGGCAAAACTTCGCAATCTTTTCATAAATATCCCACTACTTAAGGCTATTCAAGAGATTCCAGGATACACTAAGTTAATAAAGAATTTAATGTCCAAGAAGAAGATCGTTGAAGGTGATACCATCAAAATTACTTATAGGTGTAGAGCTATCATGGATAGCAAAGTTGCAGAAAAGAAAAATGACCTCGGAGCCTTCACTATCCTATGCACCATTTGTACTAATGAGTTTGCAAAATCTCTTTGTGACCTGGGTGTAAGCATCAACCTAATGTCGTATGTCATCTATAAGAAACTTGGTTTGGACACTCCGAGACCAACCTCAATGCGACTTTTGATGGCGGACCGGTCCATAAAAGGGCCGGTAGGTATATTATTTGGTTTCCTCATTAAGGTGGACAAATTCATTCTCCCAGCGGATTTCGTTGTATTGGATTGTGAGATGGACAAAGAGGTTCCTATCATTCTTGGTCATCCTTTCTTAGCCACTAGGAGATTCATTGTTGATCTAAAGTTAGGGGGAAATAAAATTTTGAGTGCAAGAAGATGGGGTATCGTTCAAAATTTGCAAGTCAAAGAAGCAAACCGCGGAGCTCCAAGTAGTTGAAAATGAAATATTGAAAGATGAGGGGTTTGAGGACCTTCCATGAGATTAAAAGAAGAAATACTTCATACCATGATGATAACTAAGCCGCTAGGTGGGAGGCAACCCAAAAATGCCATGAGATCGGCTTGTATGTTTTTTGTTATGTTCTTATAGTGTAGATATTGTCTTTTGCATTTGATTAACCCATGAATTTGTGGCACTTTGGATTGCATTGAATGAGCTTTGAAAAGGATAAAGTGTGAAAGTTTACTTTGAAAATCCAGGAAGAAAAATTCTGTGAAAATTTAGTAAAATGTTGAACAGGGGAAAACAGGGGAGCAAAAATGTTGCTCTCAGGTATCGCGATCGCGGCCACTGTGTGCGATCGCAGCTACATGGGTGTCTGTGGTCGCGACCCCTGACCGTGGTCGTGGTCATTTCAGTCATTTAACTCCTAGTCTCCTTCATTTCCCTCACACTTCCTTTTGAAGATTTTACTCTCAAATCTAAGCTGCATTATTGGCCATGTTTTAAGCTCTCGATCAACCTCTGTGTACATCCCTCTTGCATCAAAACTCTAGTAGCTGACATGAACCCTTGCTTTCATTTTGGAAAATAGGCCATTGATGCATGATTAATAAAGGTCCTAAAGTTTTAATTATTATGCTTTACATGTTATCATACTTACTATTGTTGTGGTGTTGGATGATTGATTGAGTTGTGCACATAAGTGGAGAAACCCAGAGTATCCAATTGTATGTATGATAGAAAAATGTAATATGCACATGTTGTGTTTGATAAATTGCTCGAATGAACTTTTAATAGTGGAATTTACTTTTAAAGGGCATATTCACACACACCAGTAGCATTGTTCACATGACCTTCATTTGCACCAATATTATAGCACATGCTGGTAGTCTAGAATTAGGAGAAATTTGAACATGCAGAACTGATATGCAACCAGCCTCAGGTGTTATGATCACGGTCATAGACCACGACCAAGGTAACACAGACGGGGCTCTTATTCCGCGATCACAGTAACTGAGGGCAGGTTCCTATCATGTCAAAAATCTTGTACTCCTAATTTTTATCCAGGATACCCCAAGAACCTAGTACAATGAACTTTAATGATCAATCTAGCACAACTTTCATGATTCGACTGACGTTGAAAGATATAATGTGCTTTTAGTGCTTTCAGGACAACCTCATGGATAAGTTTGATTATATCAGATTCATGGCACCCGAATGCCACAGTCAATACTACAATCTTTCAAAGACAAAGTTATTGTTGGAAAGAGGAATTTTCTTGGAGAAGGCACTAGAGAACATACTGACTTTTCACGACTAGCTTGAATCCACAGGGTGGAGGTTCTTTACCCCAGATCCATTCTTTGCAAATGAGCTTCCAATATAAGTGAAGTATCTTTCTCAGACCCACTCAATGTGATTGTAAAGATACGGGGAAAGCCGATGAAAGTTGGGGCTAAACCAATCAATAATGTTTATGGGCTCAAGCAGGAAGATATGGGTGAATTCAAGGCGAAAGGGTACAAATCAAGGAATTGGTTGGCACAACGGCCATGTCCCGGAAAGGAAGTTTCGTGGACCAAGACTAAAAGCAACATCTCTATGAATGACTTCACTTTCGAGGCTCGGATATGATTGCACATCATTTGTAGTCGAGTGTATCCTTGCACCCACATGATGGCAGTTCCTAAATTACGTGCTCGGATTGTTGCTTGTATTCTAGATGGCATCCCTTTGGATGTTGGTCAACTTATGGTCAATAAAATAGATCATTTCAAAAACCATGGTGGTACAAATCTCTTTTACCCTTCTCTAATTACTGAGTTGTGCATGATAATAGGGGTAGAAGAATGTGCTAGTGATACATGGGTGTGTCCTAGTGCCCCTATCTACTTATTAAGGATTCGAGGATAGGGCATACCACGCAAAAGCAAGAAAAGAAAGATAAACTTGGAAGAGCCAACATGTAGTGAACCTAAACCTCATAGGCCAACCACCATGGGACCTCTTGAAGAGATTGGAGTTAATATTGTAACTATTAAAGAGCTTATGGCTAGCTTGCCCCAAAGGTCGGGATAGCCCTCTACCACCCATCACTCATATTTGTTACGTGCTGATTATGATGAGTACAAGGAGGACCAAAAGAAGCAAAAAGCTATTGTTGATAGTATTAAGGAATCCTACTCCTCTTTGGTGACATCACACCGGGATCTTCAGAGCGCACATAAAAAAATGATCACTAAGGAAAAAAGGAGGGATGAGTTTTTTACCAAGATATGGAAAGGGTTGAAGGGTCTATGGAAGGTTTTGAAGACCCAAAGTAGTCTTCCTACTTCTTGGGTGGATAGTGATAATGAGGCCCCAGCCGAGTGGTTAGATCTTGAGGAGGATGATGATGATGCAGGGTCTACGAGTGATACCAACCCTTGATGCAGCTTCAGGGAGCACACTTATCTCTTCTACCCTTAATTATTTATGCAGTGGGGACACTGCTACCTCATTGGTTGGGGGTGTTTCCTTACTCATGACATTTGGGCCTGTATTATTGATATTTTTGCATACTTCTCTACTCTTTTGGATAATCCTTACCTCTATTTTATTTGAGTTGTAATATTCAGGCACTCTGATGGTGCCCACATTTTCATGGACTAGTTATTTGTTTTTTTAGTTGCCTATTTTAGTTTAAATTACTCTAGATGAGTCTTACCACCATGAATGGGTTTCTATCAGTAGGTGAAGGGGAAGTCTGAGTACTCATGGCATTGAATCTATAAAATACAAGAAAAGTCTGAGTACCTGTAGTATTAATGATTTGGGATCACATCTATATCCATTGGTGAAGTCTGGGTAGCTATATGGGTAGTTAGCTCGTACTATGATTCACAATGTGAGCAGCTTTGTAATGATATTTTCCTTCTATTTATGACTCCGAGAGTTGACATTGGAAAGTTAATGAATACCCAATCTTTATCTCGAGTGGGTAGAATGATTGAACCCTCTTGATGGTACTCACATACCATGTGTGTAAGGTTGATTGTCTTCATCTTTTGTGTACTTGTGCTATCTAGAACTTACCCTTCTAGTCTTTCATAGATAATTTAGATTGTACTTGGTTGGAGAAATGATCTTAGGCCATCTTTGTGATTTTGGTACCCACTTTAAGCCTAAAAAGCCTACCCTTGTATAAGTGTAATCCCTGGTACCCACTTCGAGCCTTTCGACCTTTCTTTGGCAAACACATTACAAGCCATGAACCATTGTTTTTATACCTATTTTGAACCATGCCCTTCTTGAACTTGAGAATGTAATTTGAGACAAAAATCCTAAGTTGGAGGTGGAAAAGATTAAAGAAGGAAAGTTTGGTGCCACAAAGAGTTAGTGTATGCCTAATGTGCCTACGTTTTGAAAAGAAGTGAATAGAAGATGAAAGGACCCAACAAAGAAATGATAGTTTTAATATTGCAAGAAACTGAGATAAAAGAAGTTGGGTGAGCAAAGGAAGTAAAAAGTAGGCATGGTAAAAGAAAAAAAGCAAAGAGAGAGGCCCATAGTTATAGAGAAAAAGAAAGAACTTTAAAAATGTGATATAGAAGTTCAAGGAACGGTGTAGCCATGTTGTTTCCAAAATGATATCCTACCCTACCTTAACCCTACGTTACAAGCTTAGAAATTCCTTCGAGATATCCGATCGCATACCTTTTTTATAGTGGCGATTGAAAATTAGGGCAAGCCTATGGTATGGTGCTTGTTAACATGGAGAACTTCTTGAGAGAGTGAGGGTTTGCACTTAAATTTCCTTGTTGCATGATTGGTAACAAGGTGTGTGGAATTTTTTCTTCTCATGAGGAGGAATACAATCTAGTTGAGGTGGGTGATTTTGTCATCTCTCATGCAATTAGGTAAATGAGGGTATAGCATGCAAGTCATTTTTAGAGTTATAGTAGTTGTTACATGGTTTCCCACCAAAGTCTATTGCATCCTTCGCTATTCCACTTAATAATAAGGGGAGTGGTTAGAAACTTATTTATCCATGTGTGAAATTCTTTTAGTGGGGGCACTCAAGTTAAGTCATTATGATCATTGATTGATAGAATGAGGGATCACATTGTCTTATAAAATAGGGGTAGTGTTGAAAAGTCTTAAGTTGGGGGTGTTGATGAGTGGTGTTTTTACCACTCATTCATACTCATTATTCATGCACAATGCCTTGATTTGAATGCATAAATGAGACAAACTTGTGGTTAGATGCACTAATTTCCACTCGATGCAGGTAAAAAAACTAAGGATGTCAAAAGATGTAGATTAGAGCTAAAAATGATAAAGAGAAAGCATAGAAAAGTACAGTTGAAGACCTGGATTGCATCAGCCCCGGTTACTGCGACCGCGGTCCTCTAGCTACAATCGAATTCATTCAAAATGGTCAGAGCAACACAGTCGCGAAATCTAATAGTGATTGCGCTGGTGCAGGCGCAGTCAAATACACACGATAGCATCAGTGGGAACTAGCCTAAGGGCAGAATTTTAAAATGTCATGGATAAATCCCGAATCATATATAAGAAAAAACCTTTATTTTTTGGGTATTTCTTCCCTTATAATATAGTTTTGAATTCTAAGCTTGAACCCTAATTGGGCAAGTGTGTAATCAACTTTGGAGAATCAAATGTCTTAGTTTTTTGTTGAAGAATGAATGCTTTGGTTGACCCACATGGTATATCACTCTTTACTTTCTTCATGAGTAGCTAAGTAATTTAGTCTTGGGATTATATTGAATTAGTGTGTAATTGTGTGTGGGTATTGTTGTGTTTTCATGGATTTTAGTTTTTGAGTATGGATTTCACCATTGCTTGAGCTTATGAGTTGGGATTTGGTAGGTGAAAACTCTAAATTTCCAAATGGGTTGGATGGGTGAAAGCTCTAAGCTCTAGAAACCCTTTGTCATCCTCGAAAGAGGGACTTAGGTGAATATTAGGTAACCCATAACATCTTCGAAAGAGGTTTATCGGGGGACAAGGCAATGGTGAACAACTAAGTCTATGGTTTACTACCCATTGCAATCTTAGAAGTAAGTGTTTAGGAATGTAAATCATGTCAAGAGCATCATCCTAGAAATAGGGATGCTTGGTTGAGGTTTTGGATGGTTATATAAACTCCACACTTATTAGGTGCTTGAGAGAGTCAATGGGTGAAATCGTTGTGGTTTTATTGAAAGATTGACCTCAATGATATTCGACCTAGCCTATCCATTACTTAACAACTAAATCTCTTAATAAACTAACATTATCCCACATACGTTACCTCTTAGGAGACATAATCCCAATATTCCACCAAACCTTGAATTTAGACCAAAGATAGCATTCAATCTGTACTGGTTAAAGTTTGTGTGAAGAATTTTTGACAAATCCCCCCATTTACTTATACATGTTGCTTTCATTAGCATTCTGGGTAACCTTATAGTAACTTGAGTGCCCATAGGTTGGAAGTCTGTAATATTCACTCCTTGAGATTCGACCCCAATTTACATTAGGTTACTTGACAATGACCGCCTCATCCCTCAAATACGGGAGTAAGTTGAGTGTTATTAGTAGACTGAAGAAATATTAGGGGAGGTGATTAGACATGATATGGAGCAGCTCCAGTTTACCGAGCACATGATCCTAAATAGGAAGTTGTGGAGGAGGCCAATTAGGGTAGAAGGTTAGTCTGAGTTTAGGATATTGTATCTTTTGTTGTATTTCTTGGAGTATCTTTCTTATGGTATTATTGGATATACTAATTTATACTGTATGTTGTTCTTTTACTATTCCCTATATTACTATTCCTTATCGTAGAATATTTTATTTTGAGCCGGGGGCCTATCAGAAATAGCCTCTCTATCTCACATTTGAGGTAGTGGTATGGATTGCGTACACTTACACTTCCCAGACCCCACTTAGTGGGAATATACTGGGTATGTTTTTGTTGTTGTTGTTGATTATTTAATGAACCACATTCCTAGAAGAAAAATTATTTTACAGGAATTGAGCAATTTAATAACAAATAATGAAACATAAGAACAAATTTTGAAAACTGTTATTGACATACCACTGCATCCACGTAGAGAGAGAAATGTCAATAGGTAAAATGTTGCATAAGAGAAAATACTTGACATCACACTGCCTCAAAGTAGTGGGAGTAACATCGAGCAACCTACAATTGTGGAGGAAAACATTCAAGGAAATATCGAGCAACCTACTATTATGCAGGAAGACATTCAGGGTGCTCAAAATTTAGTTTCAAATGTAGCAGATCCTATAGTGTCTAGTTGTCATAGTCGGAGAATTATTAGAAAAACTTTACAATTTGCGCTCTTTGTATAATCGTACGATAGAATCCCTGAGGAGCCTAATATAGAACCACTTAATTACGCTAAAGTACTACATAATAAAGATGTTAAAATTTGAATTGTTGCTATGAAATCTAAAATGGAGTATATGTACTCCAATCAAGTCTTGAAACTTATAGAAACACCTACGGGAGTCAAATCCATTGGCTATAGATGGGTTTATAAGAAAATGAGAGGTGTGGATGGAAAAGTGCAAACTTTTAAGGCTAGGCTTATTGCGAAGGGGTTTACTCAAAAAGAAGAAATTGATTATGAGAAAACTTTTTATTGGTATCTATTCTTAAATTCAATAGAATTCTCTTATCCATTATTTCTCATTATGATTATGAGATTTGGCAAATGGATGTCAAGATGGCTTTCCTCAATGGAAGTCTTGATGAGTGCATTTATATAGCACAATAAGTTCATGGAATATGGTAATGAACATAAGTTTTGTAAACTTCAGAAATCCATTTATGGTTTAAAACAAGCATCTAGGGCATGGAATGCTTGTTTTGACAATTCGAATTAAGACTTTTGATTTTGATCAATGTGAAAACGAGTCATGCATCTATAAAAATAGGATGGAGGAAGAATAGCATTTTTAATTCTGTATGTAGATGATATTTTGCTCATTGAAAATAATATGAGCATGTTGAATTCTATTAAAGAGTGTCTTTCCTCGCGTTTTTATATGAAATACTTGGGGAAAACGTCTCATATCCTTTGGATCAAGCTCATGCAAGATCGCAAATAAACGATATTAGGCTCATCTCAAGTACTTTATATTGATACTATTCTTGAAAGGTTTAGCATGAAAATTTTCTAAAAGGAATTTCTTTCTTTTAGGAATGGAATTACTCTATCAAAAGATTAGTCACCCAAAACGACTGATGAAATAGAGAGAATGAAGGGGGTCCCTTATGCTTCTGCTGTAGGGAGCCTCATGTATGCTATGTTTTGCACTAGACCAGATATCTACTTTGTTGTTGGCATGGTTAGTAGATTTCTGTCTAATACTGGGTAAGAACATTGGATTGTGGTTAAGCAAATAATCAAGTACCTTAAAAGGACTAGGGATTACATGCTTGTTTTTTACTTTGAGGATCTTGTACCTATTAGGTATACTGATTCAGATTTTCAATCGGATAAAGATTCTAGAAAATCTACCTCAGGATATGCATTTACTTTAGGAGGCTGAGCCATTATTTGGAGGAGTATCAAGAAATCATGTGTTACTGATTTCGCCATGAAAGCCAAATATGTAGCTGCCTCTAAGGCGGCTAAGGAGGATATTTGGCTCGATAACTTTCTAAAAGAGCTCTGAGTTGTTCTTTCAGTTCAAACACTACTACAATTTTATTGTGACAATAATGTTGCAATTCCAAACTTAAAATAACCATAAAGCTATAAAATAAGTAAGCATATTAAGAGAAAATATCACTTGATTCGGGATATAACTGAAAGGGGTGATGTGACGGTTTTGAAGATTGAGTCGAAGAATAATTTGGCGGAACCATTTACAAAGAGCTTAACCCAGAAGGGTTTTGATAAGTATGTGGAAGAAATGGGTGTTAAAATTGTGCATTCATGGTTATGAATCTAAGTAAGAGATTGTTAGAATATACTATTAACTATGATTTTGTGTTGTAGTATTATATTTTCATCAAATTTAAAGATAATTTATTATATTAATAAAATCTTTATTTGAATAGATCATTGTGTTAGCCTGTGTGTCCTTTACTTATATAGTAGATAATTTTGTGTATGGGATATTTTAACCTATGCATGAAAGATTAAAATTCTCGGTTCTTATATGTAATAAATTAATGTTCACAATCAAAGATGAGGTAGGACATATATCTTGATGATTGTAGCACAAGATTAAATATAATTTGATCTTAATTATTGAGTGAGAATATTTCAACTTCTTGTGCTGGTACATTTCTTATGTATTGAACAGACCAATTAGAGATGCTTGTTTATGTTCTGAATTTTAATAAACAACTTCTCTAGTCTATTGCATGTATTTATACTCTTAACCTTGATATAATTATTATGATCTATGACGTTTGATTTATTGTTTTAATCTATTAAAAGGTGAGACTCTTTTATGAGTCAATATATTCCTAATAGGTTAGATGATGATGAATTACTTAGTGAAATATTAATTAGTTGATAGAACCATGTCTCGAACATGAGATTGAAGACACCCCTTTATGATTGCTTATAAGTTTTCACGTGAAACCCCTGCAGGTGGATATTATATCTTTCATGTGAAATAAGTTAAGCATCATAAATAAAGGATTAAATTAATCAATGAGTTACATTTTTCAGAGAATTTAATTTAATTGGTTGGTGTCAGTAATTTTAACATAGGGAGTTAAATAAGGTGTAATGGTACACTTCAAAAATAAATCGAGGAGTGCAATTATAAATTTTTAGTGGAATAATTTATAATTTATTATGCTATGATAATTTTTTCATCACAGAATTATTATCATAATTGGAAGCTTCAGCTAATAAATCTGCAGTCCCTACTACGCTTGATTAACTAATCAAATTCAGAAAAGAAAAGGAGTAATAACAGAGGTAATATTTACTAGTCTTCTGCAATAAGAAATAAAAGAATTATAAATCATTTTTGGCATTATGACAAATTTAAAGCTGAAAAACGTTTTGGCATTAAGTGGTATTAAGGCTAAAGATATCTTTTGGCTTTAAGGTTATAATAAAGGGCCAAAATGTTTTCCTCTTGCCCTTCCTCATCCAGTTGAAAGTGGTAATACGTAGAGGATGATTTTTGAGAATTCAATCATCATTCATCAATCCAAAAATACTTGCCCACACAAGGATGATTAATAAGGTTAATCAGGAAGTAGTAGAAGACAACTGACCTAGAGGCCAGGACAGAAAAAGAATTGTGTGAAAGCTTCTACAGGTAAGTTTTCTAATTTTTTTTTCAATTATGTTTTCTAGTTTTCTGTGTAAGTTATATATATTAATCCTATAGAATTGTTGCTTCCGTTGTGCATGTTCTAACAGGATCTTCATAACTAATTGTAATTTGATATAGTGTAATTGTTGGTGATTTGTATTATTAGTAGTTTAGTCAAAATATAATATTATATTTTCTGGAAATGTATCATCTATTTCATTATAAAAATGATAATTCTGTGTGGAACTTATTATTAATAGTTTTAGAATTTAGGGGTATACAATAAGGTTTCATGTTTTTTTTTTTAAAATAATAATGAAATATATTTCTCAAAAATTATGGTCAAATACAAAGTAAGAAGCTTGGATAGTCATTCAACTTCGATAATTGAATTCTATAGTCACTTAACTTTGTTTGTCGACTTTGATAATTGACCTCTATAGCCACTCAAACTTTGTTTTGTCTTCCAAAAGTCACTCAAATTTGTTAAGTTAGCTTCCACAGTCATTATTCATGAAAATATAATTTTTATTACCTATTTAATGATATAACGACTATAAATATTTAGAAAAAATAGTTTAGAAATTTAAAATTAATATTTAGTTAGTTCTCTAATTTCTTTATTCTTATTTTTTTGTAATTTAATTTGTTTATTTTTCTTGTTATTCTTCATTAATCTAATTTAGTATGGTGTTGTTATGAGTATAAATATCTTAAATATATTATGAGATATATTCAGATTTGTACTTTCTGAAACTGTTCATATTATCTTATTTAACAGTTTCGTGATTTTAATTATATTTTCCTCCCACATTATTCTT
This sequence comes from Capsicum pubescens, assembly GCA_030864215.1. NCBI lineage: Eukaryota > Viridiplantae > Streptophyta > Magnoliopsida > Solanales > Solanaceae > Capsicum > Capsicum pubescens. Next base: position 178,805,726 of record CM061540.1, read on the forward strand.
CATTAATTAATTTATTTTAGCTTACAAGGTCTAAGAAATTGGAGTTGGTAAAGATGCCCAACTAAATTGGGTTTACCTTATTGAGCTTCCTGAAACTGATTCAAAATTCGGATTCAGAAAAACAAATTCTCTTGCCACTATTTTTTCCACCCATATCACTTCTTCCATTACTCTACAACATTGTTCCGCATTTTGATTTGTTTTCCTTTGCTATGTTCGTTGCAAAATATATCCCACTGACTTATTTTGAGTCATATTTAAAATAATACCGTATTAATTTAATTAATGAAAAATAAGTGAGAGAAAAATAAATATAAATTACAAAACTGTAAAGATAAGATGATATAATCATTTATTGAAAATAAGAATTTGACATAGTTGAAACTTATTTTGAAAGGCAGATTAATTTGTATAATGGTGCCCCATTTGAAACCGAATTAACAGAAATCTGGATGTATGTAACAAACTTTTATGTTTTCCTGTGCAATGCAATTCTCTTTACCAAAAAAAATGCCAATTTGACGATATCTCGTACGATATCTAAAATATTCATACTCAAGACAACGCCATAATAAATTAGATCTGATGAAGAATTAAAAAAAAAAAAAATCAATATATAATACTAAAGGAGAAACCTCAGCAATTTTGTTAAAAGTGACAAAAACATTTTAAAATGAGGTGTAGGTAACTCAAGTTTTAATAATTGAGTATAGGTGACAATTACTTTATTATGGAATTAAGAAAGTCGGAAAATTTTGAGAATAGCCCACAAGTTTTTTAATTTACACTTTGATTCAAATGTAAAACCTAATATAACTAGAAACGGAGGGGGAAAATGCACGTTTCTCTCTCTTCTAATTTATTGTTATTTTTTCTCTCTTTGCGTTTTTTGTTGTTCATTGTTGTTGTTGCTTTATTCATCATTTTCTACTTCATTATTGTAAGACCCTGCAAAATTCCAAGCTTTACTCAGTCCGTTAAAGCTTAGAAAGAGGTCCCGGACTTCGAAACTTCAGCTAAGTGTTTATACTTAGAATCTTTTTAACCTTCATAAGTTGGCCATCTTATTTATCGACCCATACAACCCTTAAATGTCAATATTTAAGTTGATTCATGATCAGCTATGTCAGTAGGTGTTCCCGAATGAGTTTTGGATTTTTCGGACCACGTTTAGACCACGTTTGGTATCCCAAAACAGTGGGCCAACGCGATCCAGGCACGCCGCTTCACCTATCATGTTGGTTAATATTCTGCAGGATTTGCCAGTCAAAAGTACTGAGACTTGGCGTGATCATGGAAAAGTGTGTCGAGTATCGCGTCGATACCATCGAAGCACTGCGTCAACAACCGCGTCGGTGCCCAATTTTTAGCTTTTTAAAATCCGCATCCAAATGGTATTTGGGTCAATTTCCCACCCCTATATAACCCTATAACACGAGATTCAGCCCTATTTTTTTCCAAAATATACTCTGTTCTCTCAATTTCTCTCAAGAACAAGTTAGGATTTTCCGATTGAAGATCCAAATTCAAGAGTCTCTCTGCCAATCTTCCTAAAATCAAGAACTAAGGTATGTTAGATGTTGATTCTTGGGCCCCTTCCACTCAAGAAGTTCAAGAACCCTTTTCAAATTATAAAGATTGAATATTTATGATTTTTCATGATTTATGTGAGTTGAAGTTCATGTTTATGTTATTGTTAAGTTGTGATTCATGTTCTAGATTATAAGTTTCATGATTTAGTCCTAGCATTTGATGATTTGCATAATGTTCATGATAAACCCCTTTAGGATGCAAGTTTATTGATGTAGCCATGTTAATTGGATGTATTGATTGTTGTATAACCAAAGTATGCTCCCCATATATTTGATAAAATGCTTATGTGAAGGAAATAGTCATTATAGAGTGTTAGCATGAAATCCCTAATTATCTATGAGTTAATGCATGTCAAGTGTTTGTTGAAAGGCCTTAGTGAATGAATTATGATATGTTTCATGCACTCCCATTTACGTGCATTCCTTAATGAATGAATTATGAGACATTGGTATGCATCTCTATACGTTTACATGTTTAAGACTTCCAAGTGCTTGAAAAGATTCCTCCTTGATTTTATTGTGAATGATAGACTATTGTTATGCTATTCAGGAATTGTCATGCCTTATTTATTTATGTTATCGAGTCCTGGGGGTATTTAATACCCGACAATTTAGCTGATTTTTTAGAGCCAGTGTCAGTCTTCAAGATAATCTCAGTCGTTCCATGATTAGTAGAACTCAGTCATTTACAGAACTTAGAGAGACTCAGTAATGTCAGTATCAGTCTATTCCAGTTTAGTATTCAGTTCAGACCTCAGTAGTATTCAAGCATTCAGTCTAGAACTCAATAACATTCATTCAGATAATAGAATTCAGTAGTATTCCGTCAGTCAACGAAACTCAGTGAGAACAGTTTAGTTTAGTTAATTAGTACGATCAATAATAGTTCAGTCAAGCCTAGTATGAACTAGGAAATCAGTTCAGTGTCTTTCAGTTGGGAACAGGATTCAACATCGAGCGAGCCTAGGGTTACAGGTTTGACCCCACTAGTTCAGATTTGTGCATGTCAATTAGATGACTACCTCCCACAGTCTCAGTTTTAGATTCAGTCTCCGTAATAGAACTCAGTGCAGTATTACAAAAATCAGGACTATTAGATACAGTCACTCAGCTCAGTAAGGAACTTAGATAGTTCCATAGAATTTAGAGATCACCCGCTAGATAGGACTGGCCTCAAATACAGTCAATCATTTCCATCATCCAGAGATTTAGAGATCACCCGCTAGATAGAATTGATCTCAGGTACAATCAATTCGAATCAATATCAGTAGATTCAGAGATCACCCGCTAGATATGACTGATCTCAGATACAGTCAATCAATATTAGAAAAACTTTAAGATCAATATCAGTAAACTCAGTTATTCAGTATCCCAGTGTTAGTAAACTCAAATGTCAGTAAATTAGTATTTAGAATTCAACATCAGTAATCCAGTTAGTTGAACTTAGTATTCAGTATTACTACAATTTCAGTTATAGTTCATACATTCATGAATGTAATTCCTTAATCAGTATACTTATGTTATTCAGTTAGCTATAGTTCATGCATATGAGTCTTTGCATTTAGCCTTACCTCATCTAGCATACCAGTATATTCTCACATACTGACGCATACTTTCCTACGCTATGGTATTTTATACCATAGGTTTAGAAGCATGAGCTCCAAAGAACCCTTAGTAGTCCAGATTCAGCCAACAACAGTAGATAGCAGTGAGTCTTCATCATTCAGGGATGGTTCTTATTTCACTTTATTGAATTAGATTCAGTATTTTCAGTAGATGGAGTTATTTGGGGGATTATCCCATTTAATTCCTTATTCAGACAGTTTGAGGCTTTCAGACTAGAGCTTTTCAGACTAGATATTCAAACAGTTGTATTAGTATTCAATTTTCAGTTGTATTTCAGATGTTTGAACCTTATGGCCAGTATTATACCATTTTTCCATATTTTTTATAGTGTATTATTCAGTGCTCAGTTACAGATATCGGTCAAGGGTTAGCTTATGGTCCTTCAGAATTATGAGCATCGTGTAGCGTCCGAGGTACCAGACTCGGGGTATTACAATTATCATCATCTTCTTCTTCATCATCATCATAATTTTCTTGTTGTTGACCATTTTTGCTGTTGTTACTGCTACTGTTGCTATTTGATCAATTTTTTAGGTCAAATTTTATTTTGTACATCACTTTGGCATTACTTCATAGGTGGTTTTGGTAAGTAAAATTATGATTTTTAGTTGAATTTGTCAATTGCTTACACTACTACTGTTGTTTTTTCAATAATGGATAGAACTAGAATATTAATCTAACATAAGAGTCATCTATTTCAACAAATGACTCATATATTACAATACAAGACTCATATGTTGGATTCATGTTTATGGTTCTAGAGTGCTGTAACATGAATCGAACAGATAGGTCATCTATTGCAACATACTAGTTATCTATTGCAATAGAGGATTCATCTATTGAAACATATTACTAATTTGTTGTAACAGAACCTGAAGTTGATTCCAACAGACGCATCGTCTGTTACAATAGGTGAGTTATCTATTGCAACAGATGACTCACCTGTTGGTATTCACGTTATAGAACTATAGAACATGAGTCATCTGTTACAATAGGTGAGTCATCTATTACAACAAGTTAGTTATTTATTGCAATATATCACTCATCTGTTGGAATCAGCTTCAACAGTTATTTAGTACTATAATATCTATCATAACGGATGCATCATCTATTGTAATAGATGGATAATTTGTTGCAACAAATGATTCACATATTCCAACAGATGACTCATCTATTGGAATCAGCTTCAGGTTATATATTACTATAACATTAATCACAACAAGCTAGTTATCTATTACAATAGATTACTGACTTATTGCAAAATATTATTCATTGGTTGCAACAGATTACTCATCTATTGGGGTTCATGTTATAGTACTATAAAATCACTATTAACTTTATTATCATGTCATTATTAAATTTTTTAACAAATTTCTTTATTTAGGTACCACTAATGGAGGGATCATTAACAATTAAGGTGGATTGTCATGGTGAATGGACCAAGAAGAGCAATTGATATGTATCATAGTGGAAGGAGGGTGAAATGTTATAGATAATAGCTATGACAGCCCAAAGTGATGTTTCGTATGATTATTTTGTAAACATAATCGTCAGTTATTGTAGACTGAATTGTCAATCGAAAAGACTCGTCATCAGCTACATGCGCAACTTTTTTGAAAATCAGAGGGTACTACCTTTCAAGATAACCGATCAGGTTTGATTGCATGCTTGTCTGAGTGATTAGCTAGGCTGATGTTAAGGGTGTACGTGGTTAAAAAACTAAGAGAGAATGAGAACCATAATATAGAAGAAGAACAACAATAAGGCATGTTTGATTATAAGTTAGATGATCTAGATATGAATATTCTAGATAATGATCAAACACCTACGTCTGTTGTTGCAAGCAATACGGTAGCCAGTTCTTCTCAATTAACATAGATAGGTAATCATCAAGATGATGAGATTAGTTTTTACAAGGAAATGTTATTCAAGAATAAGATAGAACTATCTACTTCTTTGTTTATTGCTTGCTTGAAAAAAGATTTTAGACTAAAAAAGGGGATTAATTCAAGCAAGGTCTTTTCTTTTAGGTGTGCTAATTTGAACTGCAAGTGGTGGTTGAGGGCTGTGAAATACTTAATTTCTAATAGATTCATCTTTAATGTTTATTAAAAGTATCACACATATGGTTCAAAGCATATTATGAGGCGCAATCCTCATACCACGGCAAAGGTCCTCAGTCAATATTTCCAAAATAGATTCCCTAATGGCAAAGGCCCTTCTACAAGTGATATGGCTAATAACTCCTTACAGAATTGGGTGTTATGGTTAGTTATTGGAATATATATAAGACCATGGGAATTTTCAAGGACTTGGTTAGGGGGACACATAAGCATGGGTATGTAGTCCTCGATCCCTACCGTTACATGCTTGAGTTCACAAATTCTGAAAGTAAGATGACATTGCATATTGATGAAAATGAAAGGTTCAAGTACTGTTTTTGTATCTTATGGTTCTTGGATTCTTGGTTTTCAATAGTTGAGAAAAGTCATAGCCATCGATAGGACTTTTTTTAGGAGAAAGAATGGAGGTGTTACGCTATTGGCGGTGGCACATGATGCGGAGAGTCACATCTTTCCTGTCGCTTTTTGTGTAGTGGATAAGAAATTTGATGCCTTGTATGGATATTTTCTGGAACAAATGCAAAGTTTTATCAAAGATACCAAAGATTTGTTTATTATTTCGAATAGGCATCCAAGTATCCCAAAGATGAATTCAATTTTCCACACTTCAGCTCACTTTGGTTTTTTCATGAGGCATCTTGGAGAAAATATTTGAAACAATTTTCACAACAAAAGGGTCATGTCTTTTTTTTATAGAGCAGCTAAAGTATATGTTATATCTGAGTTTTTTGACCTTTTTAATAAAATAAGGGATATGTCACCCAAAGCAGTACAACTTCTCGAACGTGTCGGTTTCAAGAGATGGAGCCAGGCATTTTGTTTGGTAAATAGGTACATTGTTATAAATTTAATGTCTTATTTGAGTTACAAGTTTGTAATACTGTATGATGTCATACTAAATGATTTTTTGTATAAGTATAATATTATAGTGTAAAACATAGTTGATCAATGAATTCAATATTTGGTGTTGAAATAGAATTTCCCATAGTGGTGCTATTTGATGAAATAAACAAGAAGTATGACAAATTATTTCACGAAAGGCTTATCCAGTTTGAGAACGCAAGAAAAAGATTTGTTCTAGAAGCAAAAAACAAATATCAATGAATATCAGTTTGGGGAATAGGTTATTTTGTCATCAAATAGCGAATTACAAGTTCAGTATCGACGATCATGGTGATGTTGCCATGATCAATCTTCAAATAAGATCTTGTACATATGGAGTTTTTGACTTGGAAAAACTACCCTATCCACATGCTATGGCAACGCTTCGAGCCCAATATAGCACACAATATGTAGTTCAAATTTATGAGTACTCATCTTCATATTATTCGGTGTAAAGATATATAATGGCATATAGTGAGAATATTAATCTGGTGCCTTCGAAAGAATCTTCGGTTGTTCCTGTAGAGATTTTGGAGAGACTAATACCTTCTCCATATATTGATCCAAGAACTATCAATCCAGGAAGAGGGCGACATAATAGAAGGCGTGGACTCAGAGAATTATTTCCATAAAAAAAACAAGTGCTCTATATGTAAGAATGTTGGCAACAAAGAACTATATGCTTGGATCATAATTTGAATGTGTTCTTTTAACATATGGACCATCTATTTTCCCATATATTGAAAGAACTTGAGTGTGTTCTTTCAATATATGGATCATGTATTGCAACAAATCTATTGGAAGAACATAATACAGATCATCAAACTGAATTGTGTTCATCTAACAAATGACTAATCAGTTCTGATAGATTGACCATCTATTGGAACAAAACAATACAGTTCTTGCCACTGGTTTATATTCTTCCAATAGATGACCAATCTATTTCAACAAATGGTCCATCAGTTGGAAGAACTCAACAATCTTGTTATTGCTAGAGGATTTAATTGTGCCAAATTCTCAATCTTTACCTCTAAACTTTGACATATTAAGAAAAAAGAAATAGATAGAATGAAAATTAAATAGGAAATAAAGTCAAAGTTCACCAAACATAAATTTTTTCATTAAACAAAACAAAATACATTAGTTCTTAGGTAGATTCGATATAAATACAAAAAAAATACATATGCTAAATGAAAAAATATTATTATTATTATTATTATTATTATTATTGTCTACCGACCAATCATCAACCGGCAGCAGCAGGGCCCTTCTCAGCTAGCGAATCTCATAAAGCATCCTCGCTCTCATGACTCCCAACTCTCATTGGAGTTCGTTAACCTGCCTTTGAAGTTTCCACAGGTGTCCCGCAGAATCGACATGTCCCAAACTGGATCAGCCATATCAAGATCACACATACATTAACAAAAAATGTAAAACACTAAAGAAATGAAAAGAGTCCAAATATATTATAACGTGTACTACCAACTGGTAGATTTACAAAAAAAAAAACTTATCCCAACAAAAAAGGAATCTGCTCTTTGAATAGAAGTGGTTGAAGATGTAATATGAAAGACAAGATGCAAGAAATAAATAAAGTGAAGTGGAATGATCGAGTAAGGAGGGGCCTATTTATAGAAGATTGAATTTGAATGTTTAGGCAAAAAGTCACGACTGTTCACCTCAATTTTATTAATTACATGCCTTAATTAAGTCAAACTAATGACATTTTGATTACTTTAAAAAGTCATGACTTAATTAAATCAAACTAGTGACTTTTTAATTATTGTGAAAAGTCATGACTTTTCAGCTTTTTAATATTAATTAGTTCTTAAAATTAAATAACTATTTTTCTTATTAAATAATTGAAGACTTTTCACCTTTTCAATATCCATTTCTTTTAATAATAATCATTTTTATTGAGTTGTTGCAATAGATGGCTCATCTGTTGCAATAGATAACCCATCTATTGCAACAGATAACCCATCTATCGTAATAGATTAACCATCTGTGCAACAGATAACCCATCTATTGTAACATATGGGTTATCTATTAGAAGATAGATAGACCATCTATTAGAAGAGCTATTTTGATTTCTTTCAACAGTTGATTCATCAGTTGTAACAGATGGAGAATTTGATTCATCAGCTATTTTGAACGTGTTAGAAAAAAAATCACAACTTTTCACCTCTTTTTTAATGATTGTATCCCATAATTAATTCAAACTAGTGACTTTTTAATTATTTAAATTAAAAAAATAGATTTAAAAGTAAAAAAGGTGAAAAGTCATGAATTTTTGCCTATTTAATATTATCATTAATTATTAAAATTTAAATAACTATTTTTTAAGATTTTAAATAGTGTTTATCATTTATTTCCTTATTATTTATTTAGGAATCATTTTTGTTTATTAAATAATTAAAAAGTCATGACTTTTCACCCTTTTAATAACCGTTTTTTTATTAATAACGATTTTTAGTCAGTTTTCCAACAGATAGACCATCTATTGAAACAAATTTATCATTTGTTGGAAGAACACAAACCAATGGCAAGAACTTTATTGTGTTCTTCCAGCAGATCTGTCATAACAGATGTGCCATCTGTTGGAAGAAGACAATCCAGTAGCAATATTTTTAAGTTTTTCCAATATATTACCCATCTGTTACAATATATTGGTCATCTGTTGGTTGAACACAATCCACATTGATGAATTGAATTGTGTTCTTTCAGCAAATGTACATTTGTTGTAATAGATGGGTAATCTGCTGAAAATATTTTTTGTAGTCTATGGTATTTAGTTTCTATTACCTTACCATTTTATATTGATGCACAATTTAATAAAAATATATTCTATATAATAAATAATAACATTTACATCCCCAACAATGAGTTTAAATTATCAATGTACATAACAAACAACAACACAAGTTTACTATTACAACGATCGAGGTGCATTACATACGGAGCACTTATTCTTGATGAACATGTAGTCCAATAGATTTCCTATTTGTTGCAGCAGATGGGTAATCACATCTATTGGAAGAACTTAATCCAGTAGCTGCAAGGGTTTTTCTGTATCAGCTTTTTAGTTTTTAAGATTGTTGTTACTCTTCCTAGAACATTAAGAAGAAAGGTTTTGAAGATGGTTACCCTTTGAGCCTCCATAGTTTTGTACACTACTTCACGATATGAACTGAAGATTAAAATCTACTTGACAATGATTGGATAGGAAGAATAAAGTATGTGCAGGTGGATGGATCCACTTTCATGCGTAGAAGTTATGCATTACTGATCAGGTTATCGTGACAACACACATAAAGTACAATAATTTTGTGATGTAGCTTTTTATCGATTAGACATTGATCCTTCAAAAAAGATCCTACATTTTACAGTTAAGTTTGATAGGTATGAATTGATAAGGCCGAAGAGTCCAAGAAGGTAGTGTCGATACCCTGTTACAATTTAATGATGGTTTTGCTCATGTTTATACATCAAGTTTAGAGAAGGGATCAATATTTGATGGTAGTGTAGAGATTTTATAGGGATTGGAATAGTTTTAATGGTGCAATGGAGTTTGAGACGACCTTTGAAGCCTCCCAGTGCAACAAATAAAAATGGAAAACCAATAAAAATTTCCTTGGTCCAAATTTATATGGATGAGTTTTGCGGGGAGATGATTATACAGCAGAACGTGCTATAGGAGAATACCTGCACGGGAAAGGGGAGTTGCTAAAGACTATATCATCTCAGACCTTATTAAAGAAGAAACACAGGGTAGCAAGCAAGGAACTTCTACCCAATCTAGCCAATGAAATTAACCTGAAAGATGAAAAATCTGAATGATCTGCAAATATGAAAGTGTATCCAAAAATAAAAATTCATCAGTCGTTGTTGAAAAGAAAAATAGTAAAGTAGACTGGAGTTGGACACTCTATTAGGTAACTGTGACTAGTTAGGTAACCTGAATGATCACCTCCAAAGAAAGGAACAGAACTCCAAGGAAGCAACTTTGAGAGCACCAAGGGTTGGAAAGATGTACAGTCAAGAATGAAACTTAAACTAAGAAATGCTGAAGTTAAAATAAGGGAAGCCAAGGAATCAATTTCTGAAGTATAACTTGTATCCCATACTTTCTGTTTGTAGTTTTGGTCAGGTCAATCTCAGTGGAAACAAAAAGGTATGAATTTGGGCAAAAATCCCATGTCTTTTTGTTTTCACTGCAATTGACCTGACCAGAACCACAACCAGAAGGCCTAGGATGCAAGTTTAACTTCAGAAATTGTCACCTTGGCTTGATCCCTTATTGTTACTTTAGAAGTTCTTAATTTAAATTTTATTCTTGACTGTACATCTTTGCAACCCTCAGTTCTCACAAAGATTCTTTCTTTGATTTTTGTTCCTTACTTTGGAGGTGATAATTTCGACCATGCTAACTAGTCGCAGTTACCTACAAAAGTGCACAGCTCCAGTCCATTTCACCATTTTCCTTTCTACCCTATATTTCTTCTTTAATAAGGTCTGAGTTGACATATTATCTTCAGCACCTACTTTTTAGATATTATTTCAAGCACATTCTGTTGCATAGTCATCACCCCGAGCAACCCAACCATATAAATTTTGACTAGGGCAATAACTATATTGATTTCATTCTTATTTGCAGCAGTGCGAGGCATTGGAGGCCTTTCAAAAATCCATTGAACTCTTAAAATAAGTCAAATTACTATTGAATCTTACACTTCCACCAAAAACTTGATCTCTTCTCCAAACTTGACACATAAATATTAGCAAAGTCATCATTAAACCGTAACAGGGTATCGACACCACCTACTTGGTCCCTGGCCTTATTAGTTCAAACCTATCAAACTTAACTATAAAATGCAATATCTTGTTTGAATGATCAATGCCTAATCGGTAAAAAACAACATTCACAAAATCAGTGTACTCTATGTGTGTTTTCATGATAATATGATCAGTAATACATTCCTCCTACATATGAAGTGGTTCCATCTGTAATTAACTTATTCCTCCGAACCTATTTTTACTCTAGCCTTTTAGTTGGTTGGGCAAAAGTTGATCCACTTTCACTTCCATTTCTTTTAGGAAATATCTTTTATCTACAAAAAAAAGAAAAATAAAAAAAATTATAATTGATGTCTGCATAATTTTAAAAAAGAGTAACATAAAATTCAATAAATACAATACATTACAAGAAAAATTCCAACATATGACCCAGCGTTTACAAAAGATGGGTCATCTGTTGGAAGAAATCAAATCAATCTTGTTATTGGCTTGATTTCATCCAACATGTGCTCCGTCTGTTGTAACAAATGGGTCATCTGTTGGAAGAGCTATTTTGATTTATTCTAATTGTTGATTCATCGGTTGCAATAGATGAGCAATCTGTTGAAAAATATTTTAATATATTCCATCATATGTTCCACTTGTTGCAACATCAACACCGCCAACACCACCAACACCACCAACAACATCAACAATAGCATCAATAATAAAGAAACAAACAAAACAATCGATAATAACAACAAGGCTTTTAAATTTCTTCCAACAGAAGACTTTTTTTTTATTATCTAATAAAAATAACGGTTCGTTCATTCAAGACTTAAAAAAAAATTCTTCAATTATGATATGGATAATGGGTAAATAAATAAAGACAAAAAATGTAAATAACTAATTTAAATAACCAATTTAAAAATATGATATACACAATTTCAATTTTCATCATAGAAAATATAAAAAATTTAATGAAATAAGCAAAGAAGAAGATGAGAAGGCAAGAATAATAGTAGAGAGCGCAGATCTAATAGTGAACCATAACTTCCATGTCAAAAATAAAGGGATCAAAACACGAATTTTAGACGAGAAAAGATATAGATTGGTTGAGATACGAAAGGATTCTCAGGCGAAAGAGGAGAGAAAAGAAAGAAAAAAAAGGAGATGGTTAGAATTATCCTAAAGAGGAGAGAAAAAGAAAGAAGAGAGATGAATTATTTTATGATTGAAGAAGAGAGAATTCTAGAGATAGGTTTAAATATTAATTAATAATTTATGGTGGTGAATGTCTTTGAGGATAAGGAGGAGACGGTGACAGCGACATTGAAAAGACAAGATAAGACAACACAAGAAGGAGATTTTTTATTTATCCAACAAAATTTTTGACCGCCTTAGTATTTTATTTCTTTTTTATTTTAGATAGAAAATTGCTTAAACATAAAGACATATCTTAAAATAGATAAGTCATATGTTGCAACAGATGTCTACATCTGTTTTAAAATTTCCAATAGATTAGTCATCTGTCACAGCAGATGACAACATCTATTTGATAATTTCTGATAGTTAAGTCATATGTTGCAATAGATGTCATTATCTATTTGATAATTTCAAAAAAATAAGTAATTTGTTGCAATAGGTTGAACATCTATTTTAATTGATGTCTATAATTGTTTGATAATTTTCAACAGATGTGTCATATGTTACATCAGGTTAGCCCTCTATTTATTCAAACCAGACATTATTTGAAATATCAAAATTTATTTAGCTAGAATAAAGGATGAGTTCATAGGTTTAATCACAATTTCAATTAATATCTTTGCAATTATATGATCAACTATTGTGTTCGTCCTGACCAGAGTCATCAGTTGATTAATTTGAGTTGAAATAATACATATCAAGCCATTATTTTAAATATCTAAATTGATTTATCTAGAATTAAAGAAGAATTCATAGCTTCAATTACAATTTCAATTGATCTCATTGCAATTACTTGATCAACTATTGTGCTCGTCCAAACTAGAGTCGTCAATTAATCAATTTGAATTTAAATGATTCATATCAAGCCATTATTTGAAATATATAAATTTATTTAGCTAGAATTAAGTATGATCTCATAAGTTCAACTACAATTTCAATTGATGTCATTGCAATTCATGATCAACCATTGTGTTCGTCCTGACCAGAGTCATCAATTGATCAATTTGAGTTAAAATGATTCACATCAACCCATTATTTGAAATATCTAAATTTACTTTTATAGAATTGAGTATGATTTCATACGTTCAATTATAATTTTAATTAATCTCATTGCAATTACTTGATCAACTATTGTGTTCATCCTGACCAAAGTCATTAATTGATCAATTTGAGTTGAAATGATTCATATCAAGACATTATTTGAAATATCTAAATTTATTAATCTAGAATTAAGAATAAGTTCATAAGTTTAACTTTAATTTGAATTGATATCATTGCAATTACATGATCAACTATTGTGTTCATCTTGACCAGAGTCATCAATTTGAGTTGAAATGATTCATATCAAACCATTATTTGAAATATGTAAATTGATATAGCGAGAATTAAGGATGAGTTCACAAGTTCAATTATAATTTCAATTGATCTCATTGAATTACTTGATCAACTATTGTGTTCGTTGAACTCATTGCAATTACTTGATCAACTATTGTGTTCGACTTGACCAAAGTCATCAATTGATAAATTTGAGTTGAAATGATTCATATCAAGCCATTATTTGAAATATCTAATTTGATTTAGCTAGAATTAAGTATGAGCTCATAAGTTCAACTACAATTTTAATTTATCTCATTGCAATTACATGATCTACTATGGTGTTGTCTTGACCAGAGTCATCAATTGATCAATTTGAGTTGAAATGATTCATGTCAAGCTATTATTTAAAATATCTAAATTGATTCATCTAGAATTAAGGATGAGTTCATAACTTTAACTACAATTTCAATGGATCTCATTGCAATGACATGATCAACTATTGTGTTCGCCCTTACTAGTGTAATAAATTGATCAATTTGAGTTGAAATAATTCTTATTAAATTATTATTAATTTAATATTAAATTCATTAAAGTTCTAATTGAACTTAATAACTGAAACTAATTTTAGTGAAATTAATTTAATTTATCATGAAACAGTTAAAATTTTTCTCTTTTAAAAAATTAATTAAGATCAGTTCGATCCAAATTAACATTTTCAAAACTTGTCATTCCTTTCCAAAGTACAAATCAACCTACACAAATCATTTATTTGCGGAAAAAATATTTCATCATTTCAAATCTTGAGTTCTCTTTCTTCTCTTTCTCTCTGAACAATACAAACATCAACTACTCAACATATTGCTCAACCTTTCACAATAGATCAATTTTCTACCCATTTTCGACCACATAGTTGTTGTTTTTTACTTTTTTCTTGCTTATATCCATCATTTTCTCTCTCTTTGCAGGTAATAGAGTTCAAGAAGAGTTCTATCTTTGTTGTTTTTAAAAAAAATTAGCACTTTTTAGTTAATGATAAAAAATAAGACTTTAAGTTGTATTATCTTCAATAATGGGTTAACAATTTTGAGTTTTGATGCTAAAGATATAGGAAGAACCCGAGAAATCCCTAGTTTTTGTCACAGTATTCAATTGACTGTTATGGTGTTGTTGGATGGCATTTGTGGTGTTGTTGGTGGTTGTTGATGTTAGTGTTGACACTATTAGTGTTGTTTGTTTGTTGTTGGTTTTGTTATTTTTTTTAGTTTTGTTGATTTTATTCATATTGTTGGTTAGTGGTATTGGTGTTGGTAGTACTGGTATTGGTAGCGGTGTTGGTATTAGTATTAGTGGTAGTGTTGGCGTTGGTGGTGTTGGTATTGGTGGTGGTGGTAGTATTGGTATTGGTGGTGGTATTGATATTAGTGGTGGTGGTGGTGGTATTAGTATTAGTTGTGTTGGTATTGGTTATGTTGGTATTGTTGGTGGTGTTTGTGGTATTGTATGGGTGGTGATGGTGATGGTGGTTTTTGTATTGATCGTGTTAGTGGTGCTAATTGTGGTGTTGGTGTTGGTGGTGTTAGAGTTAGTGGTGTTGGTATTAGTGGTATTGGTAGTGGTGTTAGTGTTGGTGTTGGTGGTGTTAGTGTTGGTGGTATTAGTATTGGTGGTATTAGTTGTGTTGGTGTTGGTATTGGTGTTGGTGGTGTTGGTATTAGTTGTGTTGGTATTGATGATATTAGTGGTGGTGTTGGTTATGGTATTGGTGGTGTTGGTATTGGTGGTGTTGATGGTGTTGGTTATTTTGATGGTGTGGTGGTGTTGGTGGTGGTGGTGGTGGTTGTAGTGGTGGTGGTGGTGGTGGTGGTATTGGTAGTATTGGTGGTATTGCTATTAGTGGTGTTGGGGTGTTGTATTTCCCAATAGATTGCATATCTAATTGAAATATGGAAGACCCGATTCAATATCTTCCAACAAATGATCCATCTGTTGCAAAAGATGGGTAATTTATTGGAAGTTATCTAAACAGAACTGCTACCTGTTTTGATAAATTCCAAGATATGACCCAACTTTTGCAACAGGGGGAACATCTGTTGGAAGATATTAAAATAGGTCTTCTAACTAATTCCCCATCTGTTGCAACTGATGAATCAGATGCTGGAATAAATCATAACAGCTCTTCCAACAGATGACTCATTTGTTGCAACAAATGGAGCAACTCTTGGAAGACTATTTTGAAATATTCCAACTGAAGACTAATCTGTTGCAACAGGTTGTTAATCTGTTTTAACAGTTTGTTTATTTGTTCCAACATATGGGTAATTTGTTGGAATGTTTTTGGTGGTGTGTTGTATTTATTGAATTTATGTTACCTTTTTTAAAAAAAAATTATGCAGACATCAATTGTAATGTTTTTTGTTTTTCTCTTATTTGTAGGTAAAATATGT
The DNA here is from genome assembly GCA_030864215.1 of Capsicum pubescens. Taxonomy (NCBI): domain Eukaryota; kingdom Viridiplantae; phylum Streptophyta; class Magnoliopsida; order Solanales; family Solanaceae; genus Capsicum; species Capsicum pubescens. The sequence continues at coordinate 178,821,692 of CM061540.1, forward strand.
CTCCCAGAAGAAAAGAAAGTGAAAGTGGATCAACTTCTGACCCGCTAACAAAAAAGGCTAGAGTACAGATGGATTTGGATGAGCTTTCTGAACAATCTATTTCAGGAAAAAGTAAAGGTGAGGAAAGGTATGAAAATAAAATTGAGGAAGATAGTGAAGCTAAGGAAAAATCATGTTGAGGAAGGTGGAGAAGGTTCTATCGAGGGTGGTGGAAAAAATAAAAGTGAGGAGGAAGAAGATGAAGATTAAGAAGAAGAGGAAGAAGTAAAAAGTGAGGAGGAAGATGGATCTTCCTAGGAGAACGAGAAAGATAATGATAATGCATCATCAATGAGAGGTGAATTAAAATTAAAATCGCATCATGATCCTATAAAAACTATTAGTATTGATAGGTTTCAAGTTGAGATACCGATAGATAACCCTGCAGATTTAACCGGTGATTTTGTAGTTAAATCTATTATGGGGAAACATTTTGATTATTTTAGGAATATTATGAGGAAGGAAAACCTAGAGGAGTTTTTTAGGAATATCTGCTTTGGAGACTTTCTTAACCTGCCTGAGGACAATAGTGCCCGCTTCCAAATGAGCATCGTATATATTGTTCTCAAGTGTAGGATCAAGTACGTAGGTGATGATAACGATTTGAAGGAGTGGGGTAAAAAGATCGATGAAATCTTAATTAACTACTATGACATGCCGATTTGTTTTGGCATGAAAGAGTTTTCCATAGTGACTGGCTTGAGATCCCATCAACCAGAAGAACCTCTTCTCAAGGAAACACCCAGCAAAAAGTCCAAGGCCAGCAAGACAGCCAAACCACTACCATCAAATAAAGGCAAGACATTGTCCAAGCGACCACCCAATAAAACCAACAAAGTCAACAAAAAAATAAAAGGGTTATTGGACATTGCTGGACGTGGCTACAAATCCCAGACATTGATAAAAGATATTAAGAATAAAGACATACCAAAGAAGTACAGGGAGTAATCGTGCTTAGTTTAGTTTGCCCATTCCATTATACTGGCAAGAGACATCAACAAAGTCATAGAAGATGATTTGTTGGAGCTTACTTAAGATTTGGATAAACTCAATATTTATCCCTGGGGATATGACAGCTACAAGTTGACTTCAAATATTTATTAACAAAACCAACCCCAAAGACGATCAACTTATACAGCTTTCTGTGGGCTTTCATGGTAAATCTAATCACTATTTATTTACTCTTGCATTAATTTATATTGAATAACTATTATGAATTTTTCTTGTTTGTTTTATGTTTACATTTATTAGGATTGGGCATTGGAAGTCATTCCTCACCTCCGAATACAGGTCAAGGATTACCCGGATAAGGTTTCTCATCCAAGGATCCTTAGGTTGTTGGCTGTAAAGAGAAACACAAAAATTAAGGAGATTGATCTCTTTAACCCTCCAGATGATACAATAAGTCTTCTTTTAAGTACAATAATTTGAATTAAAAGAAGATATTGAAATAGATAGGCCATCTGTTGCAATAGATAATTCATCTGTTGCAATTTGTCTTAACAGATTACTCATCTACAATAACTGGTGCAACAAATGGGTAATCTATTGCGATAGGTGAGTCATCTTTTGTAATAGACTACCCGTCTGTTTCTTTGGTTCTCTAAAACTGACTTAACATATTACTCATCTACTACAACTTATGCAACAAATGGGTAATTTGATGCAACAGATGGTTAATCTGTTGTAACGAATGAATCATCTATTGTAACAAAAATATCATTTATTGTATAAGCTGTTTGTGTTAACATATTACCCAACTGACTGCAAGTTATTATTTGATTTAAACATATCTACTTTCATTTGTAGGTTGTGCATCAATCGCTTGTACCTACTGAACAAGAGTTGGGGATGAATTCTTTTATTACAGTAGGTTTGGGTTATACAATAGCAGACCCAAAGGTGGAATTAATAAAGAAGTAATTGGTAGGAGCAATAGCCATAAGTAGAGTAGTGAGACAAGGTCATCCTCATGTCGAGGCTCTTCATGATCAACCTGCTGCAACAAATTTTTGTGCTACTTGTAGGGGTGTTGGTGGTGGAGTTTTTGATGTTGGTAGAAGCCATGCTAATGATGTTGTTGTTGCCAGTCATGATCATCAGTATGTTAATGCTCAAGAAAAAATAAATATATTTGAAATCACCATTTACAATAGTCCTTCTCACCCCTCTTCATTCTTATGTTCACATTGCAAATGAAACAGTGCATGGATAGACAAGATCATCTCTTTTGAAAAATAGATGCTCTCATGGATACTGTTGAATATTTGAAATCCAAGAGGGATGTCATACCATTGAAGAAGGTGAGAGAGTTATATATTTCTACAGTAGAGGTTAGGAAGAAGAAAAAAGCAATTAGACATATACTCTCAAATAGGAAATCAAAAGAAATTGCAACTCCTCCTCCTCCAAAAGTTGATAAAGTTTAGGGATCATTGAAGAAGATAGACATATATGCAGAACTTGACGCCAAATTAAAGGTTGATCTAACATAAAATTCAAGCATCGCGCAAAAGCCATCACCATGAATCCCTCCTCCCCAAGACATCAACAATATGACAAATATGAGGCAGTGCTACGTGGACACAATAACCTTACTTTTCTTAACCTAACCTACTAATCTACTTCATGTCTTAAATTCTAAGTCATCTTTTAAATAGATTACCCAACTGCTGCATAAGTTGCAGCAGATTGGGTAATTTATTAAAATAGGTTAAGAGAAGCTACGCAATATATATGTCATCTGTTACAACAACTGTGAATTTTGGTGCAACTAGTGGTTCATCTGTTGATATAGATTATCCATCTATTGTATAAGTTGTATTAGATCGGTAATATATTAACAGATTTAGATAACCTATACAAAAGATGGATCATCCGTTGCATCTTTCCACTTTGTTTTTCTATTTTAAAATTACTAACTTATTTAAAAATTGACTTCTTATGTCACAGTATGTTGGTGAAATTCTTTTACTTATGAGAGATATGCAATTAGCATACTCAGATGCTTATGATATTGGCGATAAGATAATGGACCTCAACTTCTACAATAATTTCAAAAATAGGTACGATGATCTAACTAACCTAGCGACAACTCCCAGTAGCCCGAGATTTAATTTGTTAGTTTTTACGTTCGAATGGGATCAAGATATGATTAACTATGTTAAAGAAAAGATGACATATACACACGACAAAGACTAGATTAGGGCAAATAGAATTTTTGTTGTCATGAACCTGGACGTAAAATATTTGTGGTTCTTGAGATACTGCTCGAGGACGGAAAGATGAATCTTTATGACTGCAACTTACCTGTCTATGAGGAGGTCAATTTTTTTACCTAGATTCATCTATTGTTAGACTTATTCCCTAGATCGTTAAAGCATAGTGACTTGATGAAACATTTGTCAGCGAAAGTGTTGATTGAAAAATGGACTTTTAAAGGTTGAAACAAGGACAATGACCTTGAAAGAAATTTAAATGGTTCTGCATGCGGGTCATACTCTCTTGCATACATAGAATATTTTCTATCTGGTACAGAAATGTCCAACCCAAGGATCTTACTGAATGACAACACTGTGGTAAGGATGCAAGAGGTTTAGGCTTATGGGGTACAACATAAATGGTTGAAGCTCGTGTACGAAAAAGAAGATATAGAAACACCATGATAATTTTTATTTTAAGTACACATGTAGTGACAATTTTTTTTATGTTTGATGAAAATTGAATTGGTCTATTAAATTTGGGAATTTATGAATTAGTACAAAATAAATTACTAAGTTTAAATATTGCAACAAATGCATTATATAGCTATAGACATTTGTATAATGCAATAGATGACTATCCTATTGCAATAGATAGTCTATTTGTTGCAACAGATAGGTCATTTATTGGTATAAATCAAAACATTAGGAAGACCTATTTGATAATTTCCAATAGATGACCTACATGTTGCAATATATGTGTAAATCTATTTGATAATTTCCAACAGATATGTCGGCTGTTGCAACAGATCCATTATCTGTTAAAATATTTGAATCTAGTATTGTATTTCAATTTATAAGTTTAAATCTAAGGATAAAATAAAATTCATAGACAAAATAATGTCAATTTAAAGGTAAACTTAATTCATAGATAATTAATCGTATATTGTTTAAGTAATCTCAATTTTTTTATTTTTTATGTTTGATGACAATTGCATAGTTTTATTAAATTTGCAATCTTATGAATTAGTATAAAAAATAATCCAATAGATGATGGATCTTTTGCAATAGATGTCACATATGTTGTAAAATATCAAATAGGTCTTCCTACTTGTTTGAATTATACCAACAGATAGACTATCTGTTGCAAAAGATGGTTCATCTGTTGCAATAGTAATGTTGTTTTAATTAGTTCCAACAGATGTGACATTTGTTGCAACATATTGATTATCTGTTGCAATATTTGAATCTACTATTCTATTTTAATTAATCAGTTAAAATCTAAGGATAAAATAAAATTCATAGACAAAATAAAATAAATTGAAGCCTTCACAACTTACATTAAATTAAATAAATCAATAAATAAATAAAATGTCAAAAATTATTATGAATTTGACTAACTCAATCTATAAAGATCTACTCAATATTGAAAAGTTGTTCTTCATCTGGTACTATAAAATTTGGCTTTGATCGTCGTGGATCTTTAATGTCTCTTGTGTACGATTTATGAGCCTTCGTTTCCCCATATTTACATAAGAGAGTAACATATATTTTACAGAGTAATCTGGTATCAAGTCCATCATTTGGAACTTGTAATCAATCCATCACTCAAATACTCGGCATAAGAGGCAAAAAAAAAAACTGTGATGCCTGTGTTTGCAAAAATCAGATAATCCATATCTTGCAATTAATGTAAGAGTTGTGAAATTTATGAAATTAAACTAAATCATAATACTTACAGGCTACCACTGGATTGTTCAGAATTTTCTTCAACATATTCTACATCAAATAAGTTACCCATTTTATCTCGATATGCTAAAATAGTTGACAAATCAGTACGAATCTTTTGATTAAAAAAGCAACTTATATCAAGGTAAGTAGGCAATATTTTAGCCATCTTTTGTATCTCATGTAATGGCCTAGAACGTCTTCTTCATGACATTGAGTCATAAACTCAGACGTGCCTCTCTTTTAGAACAATGACAACCAACACCCAATGGAACTCACCACCATAATTGATTGGGATGTGCACTTCGTCAACTAAGTGGCAAGGTAAGCCATCTAAAATTCAAAAACCTTTGATGATGTTTATTAGACATTCCTCATTGCGAAGAACTTCCAACTGTTGTTGACAAAGATCGTAGGCCTTATTGATGAAAACTTTAGACAAACAGTTGCCTATCATGTATCTATATTGTGGTTGTGTTTACAACTTGGCCTTATTTTGGATGTAGTAAAAAATGACTTCAATGTGCAGCACATTTCAGAATACGTAATAATAAAATTAATAAATAGATATAATTAAATATAGTGTTAATAGTGATATATATATATATATAAATATATATGGCAACTAAACGTCATTATTACAACAAGTTAGGGACTTTGACATCAAATAGAACCAATTCTTCATTTTGAGATGTGCAATAACAAAATCGAACATATCAAAACCAAGACTCGATTGGATCACTTTGTAGTGTTCTTCTTTTCTGCATGATTTATATGTGTTAATGTCGTATTTTTACAACAAGAATTGTATAAATAAACATTTTAAAAAAATGATTTATGTACCTTTTGGTATGAAGATTCTTTAACAGCCCATCGATAATCTATTCTGAATAGTCGTTGATCAACTTTGTTAGTTCTTTGGGAGCCTCGTCCGAGATGTTGAACCATTCAAACAGATAATTCTTCTGTTCTTCCGAACTGACAGGCTTCACTTTTTCATCATCTTTGGAAGCAGTTGATGGATTATCAACTGTGGTATGCTATCAGCAGTAGCTTCTACTATGACTTCCACTCGGAAAGCCAGAATTATTAGAGTTAATCATAGAGAAACAAAAAAATGAATAAAGATAACTCATCAGTTGGAGGAAATCAATTAGGTATTCCTACTATTTTAATTTGTCCCAATAGATGACTATCTGCTGCAATATATTGGTCAGCTGTTGGGATAAATTAAAATAGAAGGAAGACCTGAATGACAATTTCTAATAGATGACCTATCTATTGAAACAGATGACTCATCTGTTGGAACAAACTAAAATAATAGGGAAGTCTTGATGTAATTTGTCCCAACATATTACCCATATATTACAATAGATGGGTCATCTATTGGGAAAAATTAAAATAATTGATAACCTATTTGATTTCCATCAACAGATGAGGCATATGTTGCAACATATAATGTATCTGATGGAAAAAGTTAGTCATCTGTTGCAAATGTTGTCTATATCTATTTGATAATTTTCAGCAGATGTGTTATCTGTTCAAACTGATATGTAGTCTGTTTGTTTCTTAGAACAGATGATAAATATTCACCTTCTTCATCTCATGTTGCTCTTTTTTAGCCCCTGTACATTGCTCAAAAGTGCAAGACAGAGAAAAAGGAGTTGTAATTTTTATTTTTTTGATATTTAATAATGCCTTGGAAATTTCTTTCCTTCTCTTTTTAGCCGCCTTAATCTCTAATGGAGTGTATTGATATGAAATCTTCTTTGATGGAATGACCCATCTTAGATGTGAATTCCTTTGCAGAAGCAGTTAATGCATTAGTAACATTAATCTCTCCATCATGTTTCTCCTTTTAGTTTTGACATTGAAAGCAGAACATTCGCTAGGAAGGGCAAAATCTTTAAAACTTGTATGATCATAATCATAATGGTTTGTTATTTCAAAAACTGCAAGAGGAGCATCATTAGCCCCATCACCAGCATCACTACCCCCATCAACAGCTCCATCACCACTAACACTATCATCAACAACATGCCCACCCTCCAAAATTATTTTTCTTGTAATGGTTGTTGCTTCAAATAATTTCTATTTTATTCTATCAATGACCTTAGTGTTCGATAAATTTTGCACAAACCGTAAATTAAGAAAAAATGGCATCTTCAACTCTCGATTGATCGGAATAAGTCATGGATGCACAACCTAAAATAAATCAGTACACATATTCAAATGATGATTAAATCATTTTCAAGAATCATTAATTAAATAAAAACTTAATTAGAATTAGATTTACTGCTTCCTTCGAGGGGTTAAAGAGATTAAGAATTTTTTTTTTTATCAGTTTTTGCCGATAACCATCTCAGGATTCTTTGACATGAACTTCTTTGTAGTAGTTCATGTCTTGTCTTAAATAAGGAATGACTTTAAATGCCCAAGCCTATAAAATAACGCCAATAAATCAAAAGAACTATTCAATAAAAAATAAATGAATCATAATAAAAAAATATTTATCATCAAAGCCCATGAAAAGCCATATAAGTTGAGTATCTTTGGCGTTAATGGAGTCAAAAAATATTTGATAGTCATTTTGAAGCTTTCATAACCCCAAGGATAGTTGTTAAATGCCTTAAAATCCTCGGAGAGATTTATTAAACCAAGTGGTATGTTGTTGTTAACATAATTTGCCCAAAGAATATTATGTACAAACCAAACCAAGCACAATGATTGTTTGTGCTTCTTTGAAAGTATTTTACCTTCCAACACTTCTATCAAATTTTTATTTTTGAAGCTTGTAACAACAAGGGACAACAATTCATCACCATCACTTGACTTGTCTTTGCCTTTTCTTGGTGTGCGTACTATTTCTTTTGGGTTAGAATAGGTATAGGTTGAGAAAGAGGATAACATTTTAGTTCAGTAACTACGGCGAAATACTTCCAACGAAAACAAAGGCATGCAATTCTAATTTATCCATACCTCATCCATCTTATCTTTATTTTCATACATAAACCTCCGCTTGAGAAGATCATGTACCATGGTCACTTGAAAACGAGCATTGTTATCATCTGGTAAATCATGATATTGCCCAAATTAGCTATCCCTGAAATAAGCATCAAAATTTTGGTCTCAAAGTATTTTTCTGAAGGTATCAATATATTTTCCTATGGCTGACTCAACAAAAAAATCACCATTTAAATATGTGGCACCATCGCACTACATTCTCACAACATAAATATCAATGCTGAAGGTTTTGACCAACTCTTCAGTGAAAGGGCTATTAGCATCTAGATCATCTCTTTTGAAATATTCCTCATCCTCATGTTCATTATCTTCTGTAACTGATTGAGATATCGCTTGTAAAGCAAGCTAATTGAGTGGTGGATGTAACCTAGCTGCTTTACTTATTTCTTTACTTGGACTTGATTCAATTTCTTTTCTTTTGGGAGCCATATTATCTAAAAATAACAAAAAAATAAAAAATATTATAATTGATTAATGCATCATTAAAAAAGGATAACAGTAAATCTAACAAGTACAAATAAGTAAAATAACAGTTCCAACAGATCACTTATCTATTGCAATAGGGGAGTTATCTGTTGCAATGTATAACTAACCTGTTGCAATGGATAAGTAATCTGTTAGTAATAGTAAAATTAGTTTCAATACTATTGTGAATTTTTCCAACATATCACTCATATGTTGAAACAAATGACTGATCTGTGCAACAAATCATTCATCTGTTGCAAAGTGATCTATTGGAACTGTTATCAACTGAAAATATTATTTAGATTTCTTCTAATTGAAGGGTTATCTGTCACAACAGATGAATGATCTGTTGGAAGAAATCAAAGTCTTAGACATGTCATCCTGTTGGAATAGTTAGTAGGATTTTATCCAACAGATGATTCATCAGTTGCATAAGATAATTCATCTGTTGCATCAGATGGTTAATATGTTCAACAAATGGTTAATCTGTAGCATCAGACGGTTAATCTGTTGTAGAAAAAATAAACTAGTAGCAAGATTTTGTACAATACAATAACAACAATATCACCATTTAATATCAAATACACCATTTTTATCAAGAACAACAACAAATCAACCTAGCAATACTAACACAACACACATACCAAGAATATTAACAGTGACCAAAAACACAAACATTGTTGTTTTTCTTGTACAAACACGAACAACAAAATACAAACTTTAAAAAATACAAAAAACACCAACAAATCGAATCAACAGTTCGACAATAAGAACTACACTAACAATAAAAAATTATATTTCACTCCCAAAAAAGAAGAGAAGAAATACCATAAATTAGGGATTTCTTCAATCTCCATTTCAAATTTAAGCAATAAATATTGAAATTATTAAATAATACTAGAAGAGAAGTTGTCTCAAGTTCCTCTTTCTCTTCATAACTAAAAAGCCCTAATTTTTTACCTGTGAAAGAAAAAAGGGATGATGAAGAACTCAAAGTTGTTGTTGTTAGATAGCAATGTTATCACATGAATTGACGGTTGAAAGTCGAAAAGAACTCAAAGCCCAACTATTTATCATCAGAGGTTGAAGTCGCCGGGGATTAAAGGAAAAAAATTGCAGAACTATTGGTTGGGAGCAGTTTGAGAGAAAACATCGAGAAGGAGGGGAGAGAGGAGAGAGACAGTTGATTTGGAGAGGAGAGGGGTGTGGGTTGATATGTATTTTTTTAAATATTAGAAAGTTTTAAAAATATTAATCAAGTCCACAATTAACTTAATTATGTTTGACCCTTTAAGTTGGTCAATACCACCAATACCACATTCAAAACTTAAAAGACACCTTACCTTCAATTCTTGAGAAACATGAAATCGGTGACGTGGCACTCTCTAAGGCTTGAAAAGTTATTTATCTTTTTTGTAGTTTTTTTAACATTTTCTCTCCTTTAATAGATGAAAAATATACTTTAAAATTTACAAAATATTAAAGATAGCCACATTTAATTCCTTTTCACATCAATGTTATTAATCTCCACTTTTTAAAAACTTTCCATTATAATACATATGTTTTTTTATCTTTTAGCTATGGAAACATATATAGTTTAATAACAAAGAATTAACTTTCATAATTCTCTTAATTAATTCTCACTCCATCTGATGAATATATAAACTCTCCTAATTGAAGATTGTTATTGTCAATTATATGGTAGCACAGGTACTTATTTTGCTTCAATAAATTTTAAAACCTTATTAATATTAATTTTTCTTTCTATTAGTTAGATGATATTACTTATTTATATTTTTCCTTATTATTTTTTTTCTATTATTTATTTTATATTTTTTCCTTTATTTTTTTATTTTGTTGATCGTAGTTAAAAATATTGTGTTGTTGAATTGTGTTTGAAGTTCTTTTTCATTTTTGGCATATGTTGTATGAATAAGAACATCACTCATATATAGTGTATTAAATTATGAATCTTTTTTTTTCTGTCTCACTGGTTTTAATTTTGTACTTCTTTTGCAGGCTATTTGATTGGTGTGTGTGGCTGCATCATTTGAATTATGAAGATATTATAAGTTGTCTTTAATTGATATTTCTTGAATCGTGAAGGAATGGTAAATAAATACATCATTCTCTTTCTCATAAAGATTTAGTTGGTCAGAACAGTTGATCAAAATAGTGTATGGATCTATAAGTTATTTTTCTTTTGACTAAAAAAAAGTTTACGTCTACAAATTTAATATTATGTGAAAAGAAACTAATATTAGATATTTTTATTTTTATCACTTAGTTTTATTAATTTTCTTTATAGGTAAACCATAGACAAAAAAACTAGGTATGAAAAAAGATGTATTCAACTTATTCTCATTTTCTATTTCTTATCTGAGAAAATGGTCAAATACCCCCCAACCTTTATCCCAAATCTCAAATACACACTTAACCTTTAAAGGTGACCTATTACCCCCCCTAAACTTATCTTTACCAAATTTATTACCCCCCAGGTGCTGACGTGTCACTGGACGTGACTACACGCGCCCATAGGTGCTTTAGTTGACTTTTTTACGCTGACATGACCAAAATTTATTTATTCTCTTTATTCATTTTTAATTATTATCATTCTTTATTCTTTTTCTTTTCTTCTTCTTCTTCTTCTTCTTCTTCTTCTTCTTCTTCTCTTCTTCTTCTTCAAGAAATCAATAATGGCATCTTCAAGAACTCAACAATGACATCCAATCCAAAATTAATTTATCAAACTTACATACTTATTAACCAAATTAACATACCAAGAATCATCGTTCTCATGAAATTACCATCAATTTTTTTTCCTTCTTCTTCTTCTTCTTCTTCATGAACTCAACAATGTCATCCAATTCAAAACTAATTTATCAAACTAATTCTCAGTGGTTATAGCTTTGAAAGATTCGAGAAGTTGAAGCCAAAGATAATAGAAGATGTTGACGATATGCTTGGTTATGACATTTTCAATTTCTCAAGAACTTGAGGAATCCATATGACCGGTACCATATTCCATTTTGGTCTCTCACATTAAGAATTTTCTACAAACAATTTTGGGTTCAGCTGCTACCAATGAATTTTCTTGTGTTTTCATTGCAACAAAATCTCTTATAGTAGTAGGCTTTTTATCATGCGTGTATTGCTTCTTGTACCTTCTTATCTTTCTCTTCATTGGAGGCGCATCAGAATAAATGACCACTGCAACAGTTTGTGATTTTGATTCTGATTTTGCAAGTGTAACTGAGGTACACTGAAAAATTATGCAAGCTTGACGCATTAAGGTATGTGAAATGGAAAAAAATGGAAATGGAGAAAGAATTAAGGAGGAGGGAAAAAGAACTTTAAAAAATTTAAGAACTTGAATTCTTGAATGAGGAGATGAGGAAGATGATAAATTAATCTTGAATGCCATTGATAAGTTCTTGGATACTATTGAAGAAGAAATGCCATTAATGGGTTCTTGAATACCATTGAAGAAGAATAAGAAGAAGAAGAAAGAAAAATAATAATTGTCATTGATGGGTTCTTGGGTGCCATTGAAGAAGAAGAAGAAGAATTGGAGAAGAAGAAATAAATAAGACGAAGAAGAAGAAAGAAAAATAATAATTAAAATGGAAAATTGGGAAGAAAAAAGGAAATAATAAAGTTAAATTAATAATTTTTTTAGAGTAAAAAAATAAAAAATGACGTGGCAATGACGTGGCAGCACGTGCATCACACCACATTTGCAATGACTGGTTGTCAGTTTTCCGGGGTGTAATAATTCCACTTTAAAACAGTTCAGAGGGGTAATAGGTCACCTTTAAAGGTTGAGTGTGTAGGGGTAATGGTTGGAGGGGTATTTGACCATTTTCTCTTTCTTATCCTTTAATTTTCTTTCTTGATTTTTAAATAGTGGACCTGTTAATTGATCGAGCAAGTCAAGATTTCCTTTCACTTTCTTAATCTCTCCTTTTTCTTAATTTTTCCTCATCCTTTTTACGTTATTTAATTAGTAAAAATGTGATATCATGTTGTTGAATAATAAAATTTTGAGATCAAAAATAATAATCGAGATAAGAAAAATACTACAATAATCGTTTTATTAATTTCAATAAGTGAGTGCTACAATCTCTATGAATTCTCTGATTCGCCTTTTCAAATATAAATTCAAGAAATTAAAGCTTGATCTTGAATCTAAACTTGATTTGTTGATTTGATGGATTTGATCTTGATTTGTTTTTGAATTCAAGGTCTTTTGAGCTTGTTCTTGAATCTTGTGGTCTTGATCTTGAATCTTCATGAACTGGATTTAAATGCTTGAGGTTTGTAGAAAAATTATAGTGTTTGATCCATGAGCTTTCTCTTACTTCTAGTTAGAGTTATTGGTCTCCTTTTTTTAAATTATGAGACCCCTATTTATAGTTGTAGGAAGTAAAGCCATGATAAATATGAACTTTCTTTGACTAATCAGATTTAAGTGACACGGCGTATTTTATATACTTTTAATTTCACTAGGCCTGCTACATCATTTTAACTTCCGACATGGTCCTATTGGCTTCTTCACTTGACTTGGTATGCCACATCATTCAACACATGCTACTCATTTGGGCCTATACAATATGATAATATCTTGGAGTTAACAAAGTGGGCTCCTGATTTGTAGCCCAAATAAATGGGCTAGCCTAGTAAAAATTAAACTTTAATTAAATCCATATATGTTTGGACTTAAATAATTAATTCAATTATATTAATCCACAATATTTATTTGGGACTAATATAATTTGAATTTGTTATAATCTAAATTTTGTATGGATTTTAATTTAATAAAATTTTGTTATCTACAAAATGTCCCATACTTCAAAACTTATTCAGATATTTAAATCTTTATAGACTAGACTTGAAGTATTAAATACAAAAATTATTATGAACTCATATATACCAAATATAGAAAATATTGAACATGAATCATATATTCTTTTATATATGTGAAATATTGGTTTACATGTAAAATAAGGGAAGTTTGAATTTTGTTGCATATAATGCTGATGTCACCCCCTTTTTTCCTTGGTTAAGTTGTAGTGGGATTGTGTCATTCCTTTGTCTTATTTTACTACGCATGCACGCACCACTAACAATGTAGGATTTTTTCCTCTTTTAAAAAAAAAAAAATCCTATACATGATTGGTGGTACGTAGGACAAAGAATTTGTATGATATTACTTGAATTCCATTAGAAGTCAAATTGTTAACCCAATTCATATCGGTTACTGATTATTTCGGCCGACTTTAGGCCTCTATAAATACAAATTATTCAGTGGTTGGAATTCATAATTCACCTCCTGCAACTTGCATCGATTCTGCTTAATTGTTTATCGTACCGTCGCCGGAGTATTATTGGTGAGTTATTTTTTTATTAATTTATTTATTATTATTTTTTTATTTTCATTTTTTATAGGATTGAAAAAAATAATAATATGCAACAATCGATTTAAGGTGTGAGAGTTTAACTTCGCTTCCATACACCTTAAGACTGACTAATTTGGCTTTAAGATGGTGACTGTGTAATAATCGGCTTAGGGTGCGAGAGTTTAGCTTTACCTCCGTACGCTCTAAGACCAACAAATTTTACTTCAAGATGGTTCCAATACAACAATCGTCTTAGGGTGCGAGAGTTTAACTTTGCCTTCGTACACTTTAAGACTGACCAATTTGACTTCAAGATGGTGGTTATGCAATATTTGACATAGGGTATGAGAGTATAATTTCGCCTTCGTACACTCTAATACCGACTAATTTGGATTCAAGATGGTGGATATGCAACATTCGGCTTAGGGTGCGAGAGTTTAACTTTACCTCCATACGCTCTACGATCGACCAATTTGAATTCAAGATGGTGGCTATGCAATATTCGGCTTAGGGTGCGAGAGTTTAACTTCACCTCCGCACACTCTAAAATCGATCAATTTGACTTCAATATGGTTATTTGGTTCTAGTGAACGTGGAAATTTACCTTTTCTTTGTATAAAGACACAATATAGAAAAGACACAATATAGAGGAACTTTCTATCAACAATCATTTGTACAGGTATTTTTTCCAACTTCAACTTTGTATTTAACTAAACCTCTTTTGTTCATGCAGATTGCCGAAATGGTTCACTTTAAGGACTATACCTCTCTATCCTCAAAGAACAAGTATCTCCTTATTGAGGCTAATGATAGTACAATTTTATCCAAGATATTGACTCACACTCCACTAGCTGGTAGGTGTGCAGATCCATGGCTACCCTTGATAAATTCTCTTTATATCCAAACTGGACTTCCAAACATAACATTGGTTCTAATCAATCCCTTAAAGTATGGACTCTTAAAACTCCAAACCAACGTCAACTGATGTTGCAAGCACCCTTCCTTGCTAGGAGCACCGAATACTCCATGGAGATGTACGTTGGGGAAGTACCATGGAGATAGATGGTTAATTTTGTCATACTCAAGGATATTGGGAATAGGCCAAGGATATATTGTCTAGGAGTTAGAAAACATTGAAGGTAGAAAAAGAATATGATGTCATTTATGCTTCTCTGTTTACCTATGATCGAAATTCAAACATGTTGCAGCCTTTTGAAACACCATGGGTTTTGGTCCTTAGAAGATTTTTGGATTTTGAGCTCACGGGATATCATATGACTTATGGGTACTAGTCATATGATGTAGGTACAGTTTAAGAGGTCTTGGTCGTATGATAAGCAGTGTAGTTTGGGGTGATTTATATCTAAGGTATGACAAGAATCCATACGAGTTACATGGAGATGGTACGAGAAGGATAGGGCAAGTTTTATAATAAACAGTGTCAAGCTCTTGAGGTACTGTCTAGGGTACGAGTTAGGGGTACCACTCGTATGATTGGGTACGAGTGGGGTGCCCAAGTCGTACCTACCTGCGAGAATATTTACAGTTTAAGTTGGGGTATTTTTAATATTTCCCCCTTATAACTCCTTGGGACCCCATGACCTAAAACACATTTTGGGACTTTATTAACCTATTTGCAATTAATCAAACACTCATAAATGCTCTCAAGTCTCTCTTAAGCTTCTAGTTCAAGAAAGGGATAAGGTTTCATCAAGGTGATTTAATTAGGGGATTTTAAGGGCAAATCTCTCCTTACTCTTTGATATCTGAGGAATATTACTCTTCCCTCATTGTTAGATCAACTAAATTCATGTTTTAATGAAGGGTTTTAATCGTTTATTGTGGGTATTATTTGGTTTTTATTATTGTTTGTTGGACAATATTTTCCCCATGTTTTCTTATGGTTTTCATGTTATAATAGTGGTTTGAACATATGGTTGCATGGGAATAGTCAACTGATACTTGGTTTTGGTTTTGAAAACTTTGTGCCCTCAACGTGTTTGATAAAATTCTATGAGATGGTTTTGTTACATGGTTGGACTTTCATTGAAAACTTTGCATGGCATGATATGGAAATGTAACTTAAAGATGGTTTGAATAATTTAAATGGTTAAATAGTATGTCCTTGGTATCCATGGATTTGGTTTAAATGAAAAACCTTGGGTACAAGGGAATCACCCAAGAGATTTTAACAATGGAAACTATGGGGTACATAGGAATTCCAAAGTGTTGGCAAAGGACATTGTTTGCAAGCTATAGTTGGTATAAAGATACCACTTTATAATGCCTTGGTAATAAACTATAGAGTTTGTGGTTTGGTTGTGTGTGCTAAAGGTTTTAATTAGGCAATAATGGCGGGTTGTGATAGCTAACCGTGAAGTTGTGAGTCCAATGGGCGGACACTGGAAACTCATGTTTGCCGGCATAAGGGTTGGTCATGATGACCATATACTTGTAGGGTACACAGAAATCCCCTAGTCATACTTGTATATATGTATCATGGGGGGTAAAGGGTATACGAGAATCTCTGTCCCTTGTGATATCTCTAATTCATGTGGTTACACATACTGGGGCCCGTTCAGGGGTAAACACTGGACCCATATAACCTGTGGGTAGTTTTAGGATGATCAAGATACACAGCCCAGGTTAATGATTTAAATGCATGCTAAACCTGGTTCTCTTTTCCAACATGGATTATATATATATATATATATGGATGTGGTTGCATATAGTTATTTTCTTGGTTTTAAATATTGGCATTATTTTATCCTTACTTTTGAGTACATGCTAACGTTTACATACTAGCCATTTTCGGGCGTTGTATCCCCACGCGATACAGGAATCAGCCATACTACTTCTCCTACTCAGTGATTTAATTCAGGGACATCTTGGTACTGGATTGAAGTAGTGACTTGCATACTTTAGAAGGCTCTATTTCATGTTATGGTCTTCTCTACATACTTTGGTTATTTCTTAGACTTTGGTTTTGTCTATGGTCGGGGGCATGTCCCTACCGGATATTGTTTTACTTTTGGATAGAGGCTTTGTAAGACTACTTTAGGTTGGCATGGGTAGTGTCGTTATTTTTATCAGTCATGGCATTAGTAATAGTATTGGGGCTGACACCGTTTGACTATATTTGATTTATGATTGTTCTATTTTATCTTGTTATATATAATCAGATTTTATCAAACATATGATGTACGACGGTTATGGTTAGGCATTTGGGGTGGTCTCTGGTCCCGAATAGGGCTTGTGGAACCCGATACGACTAGGCCCTAGTTTGGGTTATGTCAGATTGGTATCAGAGCTCTAGGTTCATGGTCACTTGGGAGTCCACAAAGTTATGCCGAGTAGAGACTCGTTTAAGGGTATGTAGCGCGTTACACTCATAAGGGAGAGGCTACAAGGCATTTAGGAATATTTCTCTATCTTGTGTGCTGTTTTCAAGTTGTGGAGTCTAAGTACTGAATTTTACTCTAATTCTTATTTTTTTCACTTTTCAAATCTTGACTCGACAATCTGAAGTTCACATAAACTCCTCTGTCCCAATTGGGGACAATATTGATGGGACACGCTCTACTCACGGGATCCATACTCGGTCTAGGGGTCCAGTTCCTAACAGTCCTCCTAGATTCCCACCAGTTCCCTCTAGTCCATCTCAAACTCCTCAAGATGAAGTAATGAATGTTGAGTTTTGTCAATCTAATCATGTGTTGGCACAGTTGGTAGCTACTCAGTTTGAACCTGGTGTTCCTGTTACTCCATCTTCTAAGGCCATAACGTTTGGGTGAGTCCGACCTTTAGTGGTGTTAAGGTGGGGGAGGATCCTTAGGATTCTCTAGATGATATAGAAAGGATTTTCAAGGTTATGCATCCATGAATGTGGAAGGGGTAAAGTTTGCAGCCTATCAGTCGAAGGACATGGCATACCAATTGTAGGAAGAATGGGATCAGGCAAGGGGTCACAGTGATGAGTCAACTCTATAGGAAGATTTTTATAATGTATTTATAGACCGCTTCTTTCTTCAAGACTTAAGGGAAGCTAAGGTGGAAGAGTTTGTTAATATGAAGTAAGGCAAAATATCTGTCAAGGAGTATGCCATGAAGTTTCACCAGTTGTCTCGATATGCTTCAGAGATGGTTTCTAGCATGAGAGATAAAATAATAAAGATCTCTTTTGGGTTATTTAGAGAGTTGATATTGGAGAGTAAGGCTACCTTATTTATCAATGATGGTTGTGTACATGTAATAAGTAGAGGAAGAGAAGAAGAAGTAGGCTGAAATAAGGGAGATACAGGGCAAGAAGTTCAGGTTCTCAGGGTAGGGCGGTGCCAACAGTAAAGTGGAAGGGATGGTGGTAAGTGGACCAAGAAGAAGTGGGGCAATTCTGGGTCTTATTTAATAGCTAATGCTCCATATTCAAAGCTGCTATGGGGTAGGTGTTTCTAAGGTAGCGATAACTTTAGGGCACAGGGTGCCTAATCTCAGGCTAATGGGGCCCAGTCAGCTCTATCATATCCTCCTTGCAAGTTTTGTGGTAGATTGCATCAGGGGATTTTTTATGAGGGAAGGGAAAGGTGCTTCAACTGTGGTTAGCCAGAACATATGCTCAGAAAATATCTTATTGGTAAGGTTTTTTGGGGGGCGAATAAGGTTCCAGCTGCTTCATCATCTGCTCTGGAACCAAAGGGTGCTCCATCTAGTTTCGACACTGGTCAAAATCATCTTTATGCTCTCACTACACAACAGGAGTCTGAGGTATCGCCTAATGTCATTACTAGTATATTGAAACTCTTTTCTCAAGATGTATACTATTTTCTTGATACGAGGTCCCCTCTCTCTTATGTGACCCCATTTATGGTTATGCATTTTGGTTTTGGTTAGGAATGTATTTTGGACCCTTTTTATATTTCTACCTTGGTAGGGGACTTTGTAAATGCAAGAAGAGTCTGTAGGGGGGGTGTGATATCTGTTGGTAGTAAGGAAACTTTGGTAGATCTTTTTGAATTGGATATGGTTGATTTTGATATCATATTAGGGATAGATTGGTTGCACTCATGCTATGCTTCCTTAGACTGTCAAACCCATAAGGTTTTCTTTAAGATCCCTAATGAGCCAGTTATTAAGTGAGAGGGTGGTTCCCTAGATCTTAAGGCAAAGTTTATATCATATCTTAGAGCTTGGAGATTAATCTCCAAGAGTTGTGTCTATTATCTAGTTCGGGTTAAAGATACTAACTCGGATGGTCCTTCTTTACATTCTGTCCCGGTGGTGAATGAATTTCCTAAGGTCTTCCCTGATGACCTTCTTGGTGTTCCTAGGGATAGGGAGATTGTGTTTAGTATTGATCTTGTTCCGAACACTCATCCAATTTCTATTCCCCATATAAGATGGCTTCAGCCGAGTTGAAGGAGCTTAAGGAGCAACTAAAGGATCTTTTACACAAGGTTTTCATTCTTCCTAGTGTGTCCCCGTAGGGTGAACTAGTGTTATTCGTTCATAAAAAATATGGTTCTCTTCGGATGTGAATTAATTACTGACAGTTGAATGAGGTGATGGTAAAGAATAAGTATCCCCTTCCAAGGATAGATGATTTATTTGATCATTTGTAAGGTGCTAAGTTTTTCTCCAAGATTGATCTTTGGTTTGCGTATCATAAGTTAAAGATTAGGAAGGAAGACATCCCGAAGACTGCCTTTCATACCCCATATGGGTATTTTGACTTTCTAGTTATGTTTTTTGGGTTGACCATTACCCCGATGCCATTTATAAATTTGATGAATAGGGTCCTCCATCAGTTTCTGGATCTGTTCATTATTATTTTTATAGATGATATTTTGGTGTACTCTAAGAGTGAGGTAGATCATGTGAATCACCACCGCATTGTATTATAGACCTTGAAAGACCAGCAATTGTATGTTAAGTTTTTGAGAACTGAATTTTTGTTGAACGTTGTTACTTTTCTAGGTCATATCATTTCTAATGAAGGAATCATATTGGATCCACAAAAAGTTGCAGTGGTGAAGAAGTGGCCTAGACCCACGACTCCAACCAGCATTCGAAGCTTCTTGGGTTAGCTGGTTACTATTGGAGGTTCGTGGAAAGTTTCTTGACTTTAGATGCCCGCTTACTAAGTTGACTTAGAAGAAGTAAAGTTCTTAAGGTCGGATGCTTGTGAGGGGAGGTTTAAGAAGATGGAGGATAAGCTAACTTTGGCTCGGCCTTGACTTTGCCTGAAGGCACTGATGGCTTTGTGATCTACTATGACGCATCTCGTGTGGGACTTGGTTGTGTTATGATCCAGCATGGAAAGATGATAGCTTATGTTTCTAGGCAGTTGAAGGTGCATGAGAAGAATTATACAACTCATGACTTAGAGTTATTAGTTGTGGTGTTTGCATTGAAAATCTAGCATCACTATGTTGTGGTGTGTTAGTGCAGGAAGTGACGCAGTTATCTCTTGGTGCTAAAATTAAGGAGAAACATATGTTAGATCCTATCTTGATGAGGATCAAGGGTGATGTGGGCGGGAAGAAGGTGATGGCTTTTGAGATTAGTAGTGATGGTACTTTAAGATAACAAGAGAGGTTATGTGTTCCCGGCGTTGATGGTTTGCATGAGAGGATTTTGGATAAGGCGCATGAGTCCCTCTATGTTGTTCATCCCGGTTTGACAAAAATGTATCATGACCTTAAGGATATATATTGGTGGAATAATATGAAGAGGGGTGTGGCTAATTTTGTAGCTAAGTTCATAGTGTGCCAACAAGTGAAAGTTGAGCACATGAGGCTCAAAAGTTTATATCAAGAGATTGAGTTGCCCGAATGGAGTTGGGAAGTAATCAATGTGGATTTTGTTACCGTTCTTCCTCGATCTCAGAATTAGTTTTATTCGGTTTGGGTCATCATGGATAGGATGACAAAGTCAGCTCACTTTTTACCAGTGAGGACTAACTTCTCGGTTGTGGATTATGCAAGGTTGTATCTTTATAAGGTTGTGAAGTTATGTGGGGTACCTGTTTCATCATCTCAAATCATGGTACGCAGTTTATATCTCACTTTCGGCATTTATTCCAGAAAGGTTTGTGTACTAAGATTAGTTTTTGTACTGCTTTTCACCCACAGTCGGATGGGCAAGAAGAAAGAACAATTCAAATATTGAAGGGCATGCTTTGTGTTTACGTTATTTACTATGGTGGTAGTTGGGTTGAGTTCCTACCTCTTGTGAACTTTTTCTTACAATAATAGCTACCACTCTAGCATTGGGATGGCTCTATTTGAAGTGTTATATGGTAGGAGATGTGTATATCCTATTGTGTGGTTCCAGGTAGGTGAGGCGGGGATGTTTGGCCCGAATTTAGTTCACCAATCCATAGAGAAGGTAAAGGTGATTTATGATAGTCTTAAGGCTTTCCAAAGTCTCCAAAAGACCTATATGGATGTGAGGCGGCGAGAGTTAAAGTTTGAGATTGGGGATAAGGTGTTCCTAAAGGTATCTCCCAAGAAGAGAGTGATACGATTTGGAAAGAAGGTGAAGCTCAGTCCCCAGTATTAGGGTCCTTATGTGATTTTGAGGAGAGATGGAAATGTTGTATATGAATTGGAGTTGCCTTCGCGTTTGATCTTCATTCAACCGGTATTTCATGTTTCTATGTTGAGGAAGTGTATTGGTGACCCTTCAAAAGTTGTGCATATCAAGGAATTAGTATTTCTGATTCCCTGTCCTATGAAGAGATCTGATTGAGATCTTGGATCATCAGGTTCGTCGGTAGCGGACCAAGGATGTGTCCTCGGTAAAGGTTCTATGGAGGAACCACAAGGCAGAAGAGGCTACGTGGGAAACAAAGTGGAAATGAAGTCCAAGTATCCATTCCTTCTTTCTTCTCTGTAAATTCGTGCGGAAAATATGTGTTCTTCATAAAGTCATTATTTTCAAACTTTGTTAAAGGAAGGTTGATTCCTTGTTATCTATGTTTTCTATCTTAAAGGAAAGAGTAGAGGTATTTGGCAGTATATTCGTGCTTATACTTCCCTGTTCCATCATTCCGGGATGAATGATCCAAGCGGGGGAGAATTAAAATACCCTGGGTTTTGATCCTTAAAAGATTTCTGGATTTTGAACTCACTGGACATCATACGATTTATGGATATGGTTTAGAGATTCTTGGCCGTATGATGATCAGTGTGGTTTGGGGTGGTTTTTGTCCAAGGTATGACTAGACTCCATACGAGTCATATGGAGATGGTACGAGAAGGATAGGGCAAATCATATGATAAACAGTGTCAAGACCTTGAGGTACTGTCTAGGGTACGAGTTTGGGGTACCATTCGTATGATTGGGTACGAGTGGGGTGCCCAAGTCGTACCCATATGAGGGAATTTTATAATTTAAGTCAGAGGTATGCTGTACATTTCCCCCGTATAACTCCTTGGGGACCAATGACCTAAAACACTTGTTGGGACTTTATTAACCTATTTGCAATCAATCAAACACTCTTAAAAACTCTCAAATCTCTCCCAAGCTTCTAGTTCAAAAAAGGGCTAGGGTTTCATCAAGGTATTTCAATTAAGGGTTTTCAAGGGCAAATCACTCCGTATTCTTTGGTATATAAGGCATGTTACTCTTCCCTCATTTTCAGTTAAACTAAATTCATGTTTTAATGAAGGATTTTCATGGTTTATTTGTGGGTATTGTTTGGTTTTGAACTATATGTTTGGGGTTTTTGTTGTTGTTTGTTGGACAAGTCTTCCCTATGTTTTCCAATGGTTTTTATGTTATACTGGCAGTTTGAACATATGGTTGCATGAGAATGGTCAATTGATGCTTGGTTTTGGTTTTTAAAACTATGTGCCTCAACGTGTTTGATAAAATGCCTATGTGGATGGTTTTGTTACATAGTTGGACTTCCATTGAAAACTTTACATGGCATAATATGGTAGTGGAACTTAAAGATGGTTTGAATAATTTAAATGGTTAAATAGTAAGACCTTGGTGTCCATGGCTTTGGTTTAAATGAAAAACCTTATGGGTTACACAGAATCCCTCAAGTTACTTTAACAATGGAAACTAAGGGGTAACATGGGAATCCCTAAGTGTTGGCAAAGGACATTTCTTGCACGCTGTAACGCCCCAAAATCTCATCCCGAGATGTCACACGGTGCTTAAGGATACAAGTAACCCTAACCTAACCCTTTGAGCCTGCTACTACTTCTAACACTTACTTTAAGATAATCTAGTCAAGAGTAATTGTTGTATCATATCAAATCTAAACGAATAAACTATAGATATTTTCTGAACAACAAATACTAATAGTCTTTAAACAAACTCATAGTCCGACAAGCCTCTACTACTAACAAAGAACTAGAGAGCCATTGGGACAGACCTCCAACTGACTCAAACTAAACTGAAAAATGATAGTCCAAATACTAAAAGAAAACTGAAAGTCTGAGGAAGAAGGCCCTCGAATCATGAGGACTCACCACTGTGGGAACGTAGATAAAGATGCTCGAACTACTCACGATGCGGATACTGAGCACCTGAACCTACATTATAAGACAATGCATCACACAGACTTATATGTGGATCAATACTTTGAGGATGTACTGAGTATATGGGTGTGTGTGCATTAAGTAAACAACATCATTACTCTTTATAAAACCATGCATACAAATATGAATGGATCACATAGCTTGAATAAGTCTGAAGTACAAATCTCGTAAATCATGAATATTGAACATGTAGTGTAAATCTCATGAGTCATTACACTTAATTCTAAAATTTGTATCCTCTTCTAGTTCTCAAAGCTTATAAGAAAAAATGAATCTTAAAACAATAACTTTCAAACTCATACTTTTATCATAAGGAGAATAGAGAACTTCATTTAAAACTTAGGGAATTAAAGACTTGAGATTATGGAATTTTTGGACTCTTTAGGACTTGGGAGTTTCTTCTAACCGACATAAACCATGTGAGCTGACATGGAGTCCAACGTCTTGCCCACGTTGGGGAGAGCATCTCTATCCTTGCCATCAGAATAGAACCTTAACTTTAGTGATAACTATCTTAACCCACTTGGGGTGAATCATAGTCCTACGGTGGCTCGTAGTTCAGGGGAATGAAACCTTGGAATCAAGCCCAACTCGGTGCTAAATACTGCTCCCATATCAAGCCCAACTCGGTGCTAAATACTGCTCCCATACTTAGGCTCAGAACTTTAGGAAATCAACTTTAAATAATACTAGAATGTGTAATGGAAGCTAACTATGCTTCACTTTTCCTTGAATCATAGATAATATGGATTCCTATCTTTACTTGGTTCAAAAGATCAACTTTCTTTATCAAAATATAAAAATAGCCATTCATGGGAAACTTAAATCATAATCATTCTTGAAATATCAAGACTAAATCTTAGAGCTTTAAACCCATGCTTCAAATTCATATCAAACACCATAAAGTTCATGCTTTATAACACAATTGTTCTTAATTCAACTTAAAATATGGAAAATATAATCATGTACATAAATATTCGAAAGTAGATGTATAATTCACTAGACAATTCACTCAAAATCTCAAAATCATGCAATTAGAAACATGGGGTATAAACCCTAACTTGACTTTCATGTAAATCATATTAAAATTCAGAAATTCATAACTAAAGATAAGTTTTTGGGCACAAGAACGGAAGAAGTGTTCTTGTTCAAATCCCACATACCTTAGATTGTGAAGTAATGAATAGACTTGCTTGTAAGATGCTACTTGTACTCCTGAATGAGGGTTCTAGGAGTTCTTGAACTAGGAGCTTAGAATCTTGACTTAAGTTGGAGAATTGATGGAGAAATCTTAAGTTTCTTGGAGGTGAAGTATGAGGAATTAGGGTTTTTTGTTTGAAGAGAATGATGATTAGGGCATAAAATTCTTTGTTATTTGATAGATTTTATGTTATTGGGCGGATTGGGGGTAGGGTAATTGACCAAAATACCCCCCTTTTAACTTTTAACGAAGCTGGAAAAAATTGAACTGGGAGACCGATTTTATGGGCCACCGCGACGTGCCACTATCACAGTGCCTCACTGGAAATTGACGAATGGGAATCTGGGGGTCACCGTGACGTGGAGCCTTCGTATTGTCCCACTATTTGGGACCTGGAACTTTAGTGCGACACGTCACAATCGCGCTAGGCTATTTAAAATTGACTATTGGGAAATTGGGATCCTCCATGACGCACCACCATCACGGAGTCCCATTGGAATTGGAAAAACACTAATTAAGCACCCTCTGTGATGCGCTAAACACCAGAATGACGGTGTTTTACAACTAGAACTTAAATTAGCGATAACTTCTTGCTCGGTTATCGAATTTAGGTGAATCTTATATCGTTGGAAAGCTAGTTTAATTTTCCACACGATAAAAAGTCAAAATTAGGAAAATTCTATATGATTTAAACATTACTCACTTTGGAAGTCATCCCTTAATCTTTTAGAGATAAAATTAGGCTTAAAGAAAATTTGGGGTATTACACAAGCTATAGCCAGTGTGACGATACTACTTTATAATGCCATTCTAATAAACTATGGAATTAGTGGTTTTTTTGTGTGTGTTAAAGGTTTTAATTGGGCAATAATGGCAGGTTATTATAGCTAACTATGAAGTTGTGAGTCCAACGAATAGACACTAGAAACTCATGTTTGCCGACATAAGGGTTGGTCATAGTAACCATATACTTGTGGGGTATACAAGAATCCCCTAATTTATACTTGTTATATGTTTCATGGAGGGTGAAGGGTACACGAGAATCCCCCACCCCTGTGATATCTTCGATTCCTGTGGCTACATATTCTGGGGCCCATTCAGGGGGTAAAACTTGACCCATATAGCCCATGGGTGGTTTTTGGACGATCAAGCGACACAGCCCAGGTTAATAATTTAAATTCATTCTAAACCTGGTTTGTTTTTCCAGCATAGATTATATGTATATATATGTATGGATGTGGTTGCATATGGTTTTTTCCTTGGCTTTAAATGTTAGCATTATTTTATCGTTACTCCATCGTATATTCTAGAGTTCACCCTCTAACCAGTCTTTAGGCATTTTATCCACACGCGATGCAGGAACCAACCATACTACTCCTCTTTCTCAATGATTGGATTCAGGGATATCTTGTTGCGGGATTGAAGTGGTAAGCTTCAATACTTTGGAATACTCTATTTTGTGTAATGGTCTTCTCTACATACTTTGGTTATTTCTTAGACTTTAGTTTTTTCTATGGTCGGGGGTATGTCCCGATCGAATATTATTTTACTTTAGGATTGAGGTTTCGTGAGACTAATTTGGGTTGGCATGGGCGGTGTCAGTATTTGTGTCAGCCTTGGTATTGGTATTGGGACTGACACCGTTTAACTGTATTTGATTTATGATTGTTCCATTTTATCTTGTTATATAAAATCATAGATTATCCAACATATGGTGTATGGCGATTATGGTTGGGAATTGGGGGTGGTCTCCGATCCCGGGTGGGGCTTGAGGCATCCAACACGACTAGGCCATGGTTCAGGTCGTGTTATCTTTCTTAAAGCTTGGTACTCAAGGACAAACATGTTGCTGACATCTATTGGAGAGTTTCTATATCCATTTGGGACTTAAATGAAATTGGGGGCCTACATATTAGAGGTCTTCCTTATGAAGAAGTAGCGCCTGAATTCAAAGATCTCATCGGTGTTGATAAAAAGAATGAGAGATTCATCCCTCATGCCTGTGAATTCTTATTTTTAGTCTTTCAACATCTTCAATAAAGAGATACTCATAATCCAAAAGTTACTCTAAGCAAGTGGAGAAAGTTTTGGTGTAAAAGAATCTTGAGATATAAGGCAGCTCCAGTGAGGAAGGAGAAAAAAAATTATTTGTTTTGAAGTCAACACATAACCTAACTGGGACTATTCTAACGCAGCAAAGTGGTTGATCACAGATGATGCGACATTTTCTAAACTTAGAGTAGGGTATGAACATAGGGTTGATACATATTTAGAAGCATTTTTATCATGTTGGTTATGTACCTTTGTGTTTCCTTTTAAGGATGGGGATTTCATTCACCCGAGAACTTTTAGAATTGCATCTATGATAGCCAATAAGAAAAATTTTAGTCATGACGTTCCTGTCTTTTTAAGAATTTATAATGGTTTAAACAGGATTACTAAATGTTCGCAACTTGAGCACATCAAAGTATCCTTTCCAATCCATTATGTGTATAGTTCACTTGCTTACTATTTCAAGACATATTTTTCTCTACGTAATGGATCATCCACTCCATTAGTGGTAGCATATTCTATAGAAGTTGCTGCAAGATATTTTGATGAAGATCATGCCAGAAAGCATATTTATCGAGGAGATAGCATTTCTTAGACTTCTACCATGCCAAACAAGTCTAATATTAGCTATTTTGTGGATAATGATAAAGATGTTGATTCAGAGATAAGTTACTTCATGAGCCTCCATTTTAAATTTATCTCTTTCAGGTATGAATACTCTTTCATCCTAGAGCCATAAACCCCCTTCGATTTAGCCATCAGTTTGGATTCTATCAAAACCTCTCTGGTAGCTTAGCAAATGATATTCGCAATGCATCACTTGATGAAGGACTCGAATTTTATTGCATTTTTGTGTTGCATGGATCCAAGGAAAAGGTAACTTTTCCTATGTCCACACCTAATGTGAGAAAGCACTTTTCTACTACGTATAAATCTTGGTGGGACAAAGTTCATGGGAACTTTCTTAAAGCTAACTTGCAATATTTTGTGAATGTCTTAGGTCCTATTACCTACACTCCTAAAGAACATGGCGAGGAGGTTCCAATTATGGTTAAGCCTGCTATTTTAAAATCTAAAGTAGTCATTCCATACAAACTCAAGGGTCTTTTATGTGCAGAAACTCAAAAAGATGAGCCACCTACACAGACTCAATAGGTTTTCAATAAATGACTATCTCAAGACGAGAGCAATAGTAGTCATGGAGTTCGTTGTTGAAACAAGGTAAAACTATCTTTGGACAATCCAGGTGATTCTAACTCCCATGTGGAAATTCTTTCTACTGATGATAGTTCATCGAAGACTCTGCCAGCCATAAAAAAGATAACGACTTAACTCTCTACTATTTCATTGAATATGAATCACCTTTACATACCCCTCATATAATGTTTTTCTTTGTGTGTGCTGGGAGACAATGTCCAAGTTTTAGAAGATCCTTACCAAAATAAGCTACAAGGTAGTAGTGAGTCCATAGTAGGTCCAGAATCAAGAGAGTTACTTCTTCCATCCAAAGAGGTCACTTCTAATCCTTGTGGTAAAGCCAAAGTAAATGTTGAGTCAAACCTTTCCCAGTGACCAGCGGTAACTATATCCATTTTTTATGGAAAGAAGGTTGTCTCAGAGCTTAAAAAGGAATTTATCATGAAGGCTTGGGCTAGTATCCGCGCCAAACTTGCAGGCCTTACTCTAAATTGTTCTTCTTTTATCCAAGATAATATCGAAGTCATACTCAACGACATGAGTGAATTGAGTGTGGATATTTCCCCTTTGTAGAATTTATTGGGGTCTTTCTTTGAGCTTACGACTTCTTATGACCAAGCACTATCCACCCTTGTTGATAAAGCGACAATAATTAAAGAGTCAAAGACATATTTTAAAGTCAAAGATCATCTTAAGCTTGTATTGAGGGAGAGGGATGAGAAATATAAAGATGTTTCTACCTCCTACAAATATCTTAAGAAGGCGAGAAAGAAGGTGAAAAAGTTAAAAGCTCACTGAGATGGTGCCAAATAAGAAGTTGTAGAGATGGAATCCAAAGATTCAACTGCTGAAAAAGAGTTTTCCAAGTGCTCTGACGTGTCCCTGGAAACAATAAATCCTCAAAGGTCACGGAATAGAAGAAGCAAGTCTTAGAGGCTGCTTTACAAGATTTAGTCAATTATAAGCAATACTTAGATTAGCCTTAGGAGATGTTTCCTTTACTTCAACCATCTTTTTTATTTCTTTTATCCTTTTTTTGAGTAATTGGATCTATAATTTGTAATAGAAACTAATTTTCTTTGTATTGCACATTTTTTTTATATTTCTTTTGAATTTCAACTTCAAGAAATGCTTGTTTATTTTGATGTGTGATGTTGTAGTAGTAAACTCTGGCTTTCTCTTTAAACTTGATGACCATTGGATTCATGTCTTTGTCTAACCACCTAGTTCAATTTGGAACCCTTAAGAATTAAAGCTTTTGAATCGCAAACATAATCATTATATGTTTGGCAGATCTATGCCCCAAACTGTAGGCTTTGGGTATTTTCTTTTTGACAGGTTGCCCCATTGAGCCATAAGTATTTTCCATAAGTCCAAAATATAATTAAGATGTATGCATGCTTATTTTTTATATGGAGGATCAAGCGGGAACATGTATTTTTTTGACACTCATGTAACTGAACTCAAAATGAAATTCCAAGCACCTACGTACCTCACTAAAGAGGATCAAGTTACAACGTAGTTCTGGGTCAGTGCTTTTTTTTGCATCCTAACTTTTTCCTAGGCCGCCTCTTTCGAGGTTTTCAACCTATAAAACTTTTTTGTTTTGAGCCTTAAACAGTTTATACTCTTGCGGGGCAAGAGTGAACATGTATTTTATACTTGTGACTTTAGGAGTATCATATTTCTTCAAGGATAATACTTTTTCAATAACTTGGTGTTAATAGGACTAATTTTCACGCCATCTTCATCAACAATCTTGTAAGCACCATTTGAATATACTTCTTGTACGACATATGGTCCATCCCACTTTGGGGTAAATTTACCCCAGACTTACGAGAAGTAATAATGGGTCTCCTTACTGCAAGGACTTAATCTCCAACTTGGAAGAACCTCAAGCGAACTCTTTTATTAAAAGGACGAGATAGACGTGCTTGGTAACATTCAAAATTTTGTTGAGCCTCTAGTATCTTCTCATCAAGATCTTCTAATCCATAAGATGCAACTTAGCATTTTCTTTATCGGTGAGCCTTTATTGAATAGCTAGTATCAAAGAAGGTATTTGACACTCAAGTGGCAGGACTGCTTTAACTCCAAAAGTAAGTGAATATGGGGTTGCTTGCGTTGGTTTGTGTTAAGTTATTCTATATGCCCATAAAGATTATTCCATTTATTCATGCTAGTATCATTTGGAATTGAAGACAACTTTCTTCAACAGATTGCATAAAGTCTTATTAAATTAATAGGCTAGACCATTGGCGTCAGCATGGTACATAGAAGACTTACGCTGCTTGAAAATAAAGAGATCACAAATCTTTTTTATCATCTTGTTATCAAATGACTTGCCATAGACAGTTATTATGTACTAAGGGATTCCAAAGCAGTAGATGATATTCACTCGGATGAAGTTCAGAACATTCTCCTTTTTTACTTCTTTGAGAGTAACAACTTTGATCAATTTGGAGTAGTAATCTATCACTACCAAGATGTACAGGTGCCCACTAGAAGATTTTGTTATGGTCCAACAACATCGAATTCCCAATAGTTAAATGGCCAGGATGTTATAGTTGGATGTAGTACGTCAGGAGACTGATGTATGAAATTCGTATAGAATTGACAAGCTTTGCATCTTCTAGAATAGTCCAAGAAATCCTTTACCATTGTTGGCCAATAATATTCAAGTCTTTTAATGTGAAAGTGAAACTTCGGTACAGACTAATGAGATCCACAAACTCCCAAGTGTGCTTCTTGCAAAACTTGAGTCGCTTCTTCCTCTCCTAAACATTACAAGAGTACTCCCTCAAATGATCTTCTATATAATGTGTATTTATAGTAAAGAAAGTGAGGTGCGCGATGATAAATGTCTGTCTTTCTCCTTAGATCTTCTGGAAGTATTCCATAACATAGATAATCAATGATAGGTTGTTGCCAATCGTACTTTATAGCTACAAACATGGAGACTAGGTGATCCACCTTATTTTCTACGTCTTCATGCTCATTCGGAGGTATTACTACCCATTCTTAGTGGATAGTAACTCATGTATGATTCAAAAGAGTTAGGGTTGAGGTCAAAGCAGCTAGGGTATCAGCTTGCTTATTTTCTTTCCTTGTCATATGCTGGAGGGTTACTTTTCTAAGCTATCCTATCAATCTCTATGCATAATCATGATATGATCTTAGCTCAGTATTTCAAACTTCATAGCTTCCCAAAAGCTTCTTGATTACCAATTAGGAGTCACCAAAGACTTGTAATTGTAGTTGTTTCATGTCGACAGTTATCTCAAGTTTGAGTATTAGAGCATGAGATTCAGTAACATTATTAGAGCAACGATTTGTCAAGGTAATATACTATAGGATGACCTCTTCTTGTGGAGTGACAAACACTACGCGAGCACCAGCTCCATCTTGATGTATGACATCGTCAAAGTACATCTTTCATGGGTATAACTTTAAAAACCATTGTATCTTCATCAGGAAGTTCATCGGTCAGTTCCCAATCATCGGGTATCGAGTGGTCTTCCAAGAAGTCCACCAATGCTTGTCCTTTTATAGCCTTTTATGGGATGTACACAATCTTAAACTATTGAAATTGGAGGTACCACATTGTAATTTGATCACTAAGGACTGGTTTCGATATTACAAACTTGATGGGATTTGCCTTAGACACAAAACAAACAACGTGAACTTGAAAGTAGTGTTTTATCTTTTGTATCGAGAAAGTCAATGCCAAACATAACTTCTTGATCGGAGAATACTTAAGCTCATTTGGTGTCATCATTCTGCTCAGATAGTAAAGAGAGTTTTCTTTTTCTTCACTATTTTATTGAGCTAATAGTGCTCTAACTGACCTTTCTTGGGTCGCGATATAGAGTATCAATGGTTTTCCAGGTGTGGGTGCCGCAAGAACTGAAGGATTTATTACGTATGATTTGATACTCTCAAAGGCCTTGCTACAAGCTTGATCCAATTTAAAAGGAGTATCCTTATTCATGAGATGGCAAAATGGTTGACATTTTTTGGCCAAGTTCGAGATAAACCTCCTTAAATATGCTAGCCTTCCTTGTGGGATTTTTAACTCGTGAATGTTTCGTGGCTCGGGCATCTTCAAAATTACATTGACCTTGGCTTGATTAATTTTAATTCCTCAGTGTCGTACAAGAAACTTTTCAGAAGTAACTCCAAAGGAACATTTCAATGGATTCATCCTAAGTTGATATCTTCGAAGCAACTCAAATACAATTCTTAGGTCTTTTAAGTGGTCGTCTCTCTTTCTTGACTTCACCACTAAATCGTCTACATAGCATTAAATATTTTTATGGAGTATGCCGTCAATGATATTCTGCATATCCCTTTGATAAGTGGAGCCAGCGTTCTTCAAACTAAAAGGCATCACCTTGTAGAAATAAATACCTTTGGGTGTATGAAATGTGGTGAGTTATTCATCCTTTAGTGCCATCTGTATTTGATTGTAGTCAGATAAACCATCCATGAAGGACATTTCCTTATAACCAGTGGTGGTATCAATCATCAACTGTGGTATGGAGATTGGAAATTTATTCTTAAGAAAGGCGTTATTGAGATTTCGATAGTCGACACAAAATCATATTTGGACATTTTTCTTTCGTACTAGAACAATACATGAGATCCACATGGGGTATTTGACTTCGCAAATAAAGTCAGCTTCAAAGAGTTTGTTAACTTCATTTTCAATCAATGGAACTAACTCTGGCCTAAAACACCTTTGAGCTTGCTTAATAGGACGAGCACAATTCTTGATTTCCAACTGATGGACTTCTACTTTTGGATATAAGCCGGGAATCTCCTTACATCTCAACACCAAGACATCCCTATACTTTTTGAGTACATCTATATAAAAGATTTCCTTCTCCATTCCTAAAAAAGTGCCATTGTTTACCCTAGGCCTTCACATGTTTGCCTGGTTGTATTTTTTGACAGAAGTTTACCTAACCTTGATGGCTCATTAGGATTATATCCAGCCTTTATAAATAACTTGTAAGCATTTGGATCAAAGCCTTCTTTTGTATGTTTCACAGGGAGTGTCATATCTTGTAGTGGATTTTAAGCCACAAACTCTCAAAGTAGCCTTGAGGATGGATTTATTGTATCAATTTGCCTGACAGGTAGAGTTAGACCCTTTAATACATTATCTTTGACATCGGATGAATGATCATTTTCTTTCCTTACCTTTTGTACGTAGCGAAGAACAGGAGTTGCCTTCTTTTTCATAGATGCAATGCTTTCTTTATTCAAAGTGGAGAGAGGCTTCTTGGCGGTAACTTTTTTGACAGTCATTGATACCTTCTTAGCTTCAAGATCATCACACTTGGTATTGGTGACATCATCAACCCTTTTTTCATTTACAACATAATTATTCAAGTAGAATTTTACATCGGCAAAGTGTGATTCAGCTTCAGTGAATGGCTTATCATCGGCAACTATCTTTCTTTCCACTCCACCTTTGAGATACATAAGGCATTGATAGTAAGAGGATGAGATAATTTTGTTCTTATGTATCCAAGCCTTACCAATTAATATATTATATGAAGTCTTAGAACAAATCACATACATCAATGCATTTGACCAGAAATTATCTATACAAATTCCCAACTTGATCGATCACATAGCCCTATGACCTTCTTAGTTGAAGCCCTGGATTATAAAATGAATTTAGGCAAGTTCGTCAGTAGCAATTCCAAGTTCCTTCATTGTGAGAATAGGCATAATGTTGACTCTGGATCCCTCTTCTATCAAGATTTTATTTATCTTCTTTCCTAGAACTTGACCTACCATATATAAAAGACGATTGTGTAGGTTTCACCAAGCAGAAGATCATTATTTAAAAATGTGATTTTTGTATCACATACATATGCCTCTTTTCCAAGAGGTTCAAAAATTTGTTCAGAAGATAAAGGAACTTCTATGGGTAGATTTTCACCCTTTGCCCCCTCTTTGGCAATATTAAAACAAGATGCCTCAAGGTTGACTTGAGCAGTCTTTGCACGGAACCAACTTGGTAAGAATTCTTCCAAAGTCACTGGACGTCATGGTTTTTGGTGGTGAAGATCTATTACCCTTGTTTTCTTTGGAAGCTCCACCAATCTTTATTTCCTCGATTTCTTTACCATCCCCCTTCTAGTTGGTTGTTTGGAAGACTCCTTTCATAGACTCGTCTTCTTACATCTGCGCCTAGTCACTAGATTCAAACCTTCATCATCATATTTATTAACTGAATACTTGTCATTCTCTAATAGTTTATCATTATTCTCTTCGACACATATTTGGATTGGATCGAGCAAGCCAAAAGTGATAAAGATTTGATGAGAACTGGTCATATCATCATCAAAGATGATAATCTTCTTATTTGCTAATTGCATGACTTTTTCCTAAAAGAAAAAACTCTTTTCCAGAGGGTGACCCATAAGCCTATAATACTTGCAATAATTTGGGTCATTGGTCCTTCCATCTTCGTTGGGCCGCTTCATCTCTGGTAGTTCAATAAGCTTCTGCTCGAGAAGTTCATTGAAAATCTCAGCCACATCTAAATCAAGGAAGGGCTATTCTTTTTCTTGCATCTCCTTTAAAGTGAACTTTTGATTTAGACATGCTTGAGATGTCGTCTTCATGCTTTGCTTCTTACTCACCTTTGTGGTGACCTTCACAAGAGATACATCAATAGTCATGGAATTTTGTTATCATTTTTTGGGATAAACTTGCCCCATCTTTTGGGTTCCTACTTATCCATTCCCCTTCGAGGGTCATGAATAAGAGCCATTCCCTTTCCAATAGAAGACATGCTCAACTCCATATTGTGAGTGTGCATATCTAACTCTTCAAAGGGTTTTGGCTTAATTCCTTGCAAGATATTGAGGAGCTCCTAGTGTATTCATTGGATGCATATCTTTATTGCAGAAGCTTCGTTAAGCTTATCTTTATAGTTTGGGCTGACATTTCTCCATAGATTGATGAAGTCAATGACTGTCTCATTCTTTCTTTGCTGAGTATTTGTGAGCTCTACCATGCTCACTATATGCATTGTGCTTTAAAAGCAATTCAGGAACTCATGCTTCAATTTCTCTCTCTATCGGTGGAGTTAGGCTCAAGGTTTGTATACAAATCAAAGGCGTTTCTCTTTAGGGAACGAACAAACTGTTTAACAAGATAGTCACCATAATTTCCAGCATTATTACATGTCTCAACAAAGTGTCTAAAATATTGTTTTGGGTTCCTTTTTCCCTTAAATTGTTGAAATTTGGGGGGTTAAGATCCTGCAGGCATTTTTAAGTTATCGATTCTTGCAGTGTAGGGATTGGCGTATGCCAAGGAAGACTTGGCGGCCACATCATACTTGTCTTTGAGGGTTATTTCAATGAACTCCTTCAAGTGATCAATCGAGATTGTTCCTTCAGAAGAAATTTGTACCTTCTTAGCTGGTGGTGTTTGTTTTACATGATATTCTATCTTGTGAACCTCTATAGCTTTTCCAGGTGTATGGCTAGACTTTTAGTCTATCAGGTCATCCATTCTATCCACCAACTTATCAATGCGATCTTCTTGATTCTGAATATATTTGGTCAAACCCGTAATTATCTTTGTCTAATTAATAAGTTGCTTCTCCATAGAAGAGACATCAGTCACCATTGATTGCATGATCATTGGAGATGTTGGAGAGCAACACAAATTATCTCATAAGTTAATCTTCTAAGTGATCAGCTTATGCGGCGTAAGTGGAGATGACGCGTTGGTTGAATAACCATGATTCTATGCCAGAGTATTTGGAACTAGAGTGCTCAAGTAGAGCTAGAGTCTTCTTAAGTGACTCTGCCATATCGTTTTCTCCTTCTGAAGTAGTTGCATGGGATATCTCTCCTTTTGGGGTTGAAGATCCAAAAACTGGAGTTAGTACGGATGACACTTTATGTATTTGTTATCCTAGCTTGTTCACCTTGCTCCTCATGACAGCTCCAGAGCTTCCAAAAGTAATGCCTAGAATACTTTCTACTTCAGCAAAAAATTTGGAATCAGCAGCTTTGGAAGTAGTTGATTGAGAATTGACCTTCTTGGAAGTCATTTTGTTGTTCTTAAACTTTGAAGTTGGAAAAGTTGAGATAAGAGGTAGAGATCGTTCCACCGGGCATGCCAGAATTTGTTGGACAGTAAAATTTTGAGACCATAAAAATACTGCAACAATCATTTTATTGATTTCAATAAGTGAGTGTTACAATCTCTATGAATCCTCTGATTTACCTTTTCAAATATAAATTCAAAGGCTTAAAGCTTGATCTTGAATTTGAACTTGATTTGTTGATTTGATGGATTTGATCTTGACTTGTGCTTGGATTCAAGGTCTTTTGAGCTTGTTCTTGAATCTTGCGGTCTTGATCTTGAATCTCGATGAACTGAATTTGAATGCTTGAGCTTTGTAGTGAAATTGCGGCGTTTGATCCATGATCTTTCTATTGCTTCTTGTTAGAGTTGTTGATCTCCTTTTTCTGAATTATGAGACCCCTATTTATAGTTGTAGGAAGTAAAGAGTCATGATAAATATGAACTTTCTTTGACCAATCAGATTTAAGTGACGTGGCGTATTTTATGGACTTTAATTTCACTAGGCTTGCTGCATCTTTTTGACATGTGGCATGGTCCTATTGGCTTCTTCACCTGACTTGTCATGCCACATCATTTGACACGTGACACTTATTTAGGCCACTAGAATATGATAATATCTTGGGCTTAACAAAGTAGTCTCCTCATTTGTAGCCCAAATAAATGGGCTAGCCAATAAAAATTGAACTTTAATTAAATCCATATATGTTAATACTTAAATAATTAATTCTATTATATTAATCCGTAATATTTATTTGGGACTAACATATTTTTAATTTAATATAATACGAATTTAGTATGGATTTTTATTTAATAAAATTTCGTTGTCCACACATGTTTTTGTTTTCCCTTTTTCTAATGAGTGTTTTAAATTTTTGATTTCTAATAATTATTTTGAACTTTTAGTTATAATGTATTCTATTTAGCCAAATGAATCATTTTTCAATATCGACATTGTGACAAGTGATCAAAATTTCTCAAGCAACGATCTAAGTATTTTCTTTTGCAATATATCATTTTAAATTATTGTATTTTGTTTATTTATAGCAAAGTTATGTTGAGTTTAATTGAAATAATAAACATGTTATTTAAAATATTATTCAAATTACATGTAAGTGGATTGTGTTTATAAGAATGAAAAAGATATCGCCTAAAGAGAGATTCAAAACAAAGATTAATGTTGTAAAATGAAGAAAAAAAATATAACATAAATTACTTATATATTTATGGAATGATGGATTTAATTATTTAAAACAGCTTTAGAAATTTTCCCTCTCTCTTTCTCTCTCTCGCTCTCTTAAAAATAAGATTAACTTGACAAAGGTTAGTGACTTCTGAAAGATAAAACAAAGTTAAGTTATCCAAATTTAAACAACTTTTGAATGAAAAAAAGTGAATATAGAAGTCAATTATCCAAGAAGCTTCTAACTTCCTAAATCCCCCTGCAATAGCAAGTAGTTGTTATCATTTCTGACATAGCGCAGTCAACTACAAACAAATGTAACTTTCACTCTTCTTCGATCACTACTCATACTCATGTTGGGAACAAATAATTATGTTTATCATTTTCATGTTCATAATTGTATATTGTAAAAATTATAATTAATATGTGGAAAATTATTTCGGCAGTAACTTCTTTATGACAACAACAGAAAAACACACAGTTGAGTAAAAAATGCATGCAGTTAGCCAATGGATTCATGATAAAATCAACCCACATACGATTTCAAAGGTAGTAAATTTGTAACTTCTTTTTTTTTTTACTGGAAAGAGGAATTTTTATTGGAACAAAACTTAAAAGTTATTATAAGCTGAAATTGTAAGGGTAGAACCCAAACTTTAAGAGTTTTTCAGAAGTTCTTGTAAAATAAAAGACGGGGTGGGGTGGAATAAAAGTTATTGAATTATTTTTCGTGCACGTCAGATGTAACTTTTCAAATATTGCCAACTTGTCTGCTACAACATTTGCCTCCCTATATACGTGACGAATTTCAGGTTCACTCAATAATTTAATGATGGACCTGTAATCAGAAATTATATGTGAGACATGTTCATTTTTTGAGTTTAATATTTAAATAAGTACCTATGAGTCTGTTTCCATAATAATAAGGGTCAAATTCTTTTCAAGAGCCAAATGCAACCCATGATACATTGCTAAAGTTTCCATATGTAGAGCTGATGTGGCCATGTGTCAGAAAGTCATTCCAACTAGCCAATTTCCATCATGAATTTTGATAATTCCTCCTCCACCACCATAATTATTTGAATGATCATATGCTCCATCTATATTAAGCTTATAATAGCCCTCTAGGGGGTGTTTCATTTTACATTGATGGTGTAGGTTTTTCTCCGATTATCCGACATTCCTTTTGGGTGTCCTAAATGAAAGTATTCAATAACTTGGAATTTTATTTTTCTAACAATTATTTGATTGATTTTATTTTTTGGACAGTTATTTGATTGGTTGCATTATTAAAGAGGTAATCACTTCTATTTTTTCAAATGGATCAAAGAATGAGTGGAGTCAATACGGAGAGCGGTATAGATATGTTGCCGCACAGATTGATGGTATTGTAAGAAAAAATTAAATTCTGAATACCTCTTAATAAGTTATTTTCGGATGGAGAAAGGCTAAATTGGGTGCAAATTTCATGCGCTTTGGGACAAATTAGTAAGGCATGAGTTAGTGATTCAGTTATAGTAGAGCAATATCGACAAAGGTTTGTAGGGATTATATTCCTTTTATTAAGAGCCTCTATTGTAGGAAGTTTATTTAGAGAGCTGAGCCACAAGAAGAACTTTATCTTATTTAGGGTGTTGGTTTTTCAAATTCAAAGGTTAGTAGATTTGTTCGTAGGGAGTAATTTGTCTGATGAATTTAGAAAAAACATATAAGCGGAGGTCGTGGTGAAAGTTCCTAGAAGAGAAGTATTCCAGAAAAATTTGTCCAATTTTGGCTCTATTTGTTGTATGTAAGTATTGTGGATAGTTTTTAAGATATCTGGTATTTATGTAGATACATCCGAAGTATCCCAAGTACCGTTAGAAATAATTTGTGAAAGAGTTTTCTTAGTGTATTTTCTTAAGAGGGGTCCCTGGATGAGCTCTCTTAGGTTGTTGTTGTTGAAAAGCCATCAATCTCTCCATATAATTATTTTGTTACCATTTCCTATGTTTCAAGAAATGCCATGACGAAAGACTTTTTGGTTCACGCTAAGAATTTTTCGTATATAGGAGTCTACCGATTTATGGTGAATTTGGTTACCTTTACATTTATTTTTATACTTATTTTGGAGGATTT
Organism: Capsicum pubescens; assembly: GCA_030864215.1. Taxonomy (NCBI): domain Eukaryota; kingdom Viridiplantae; phylum Streptophyta; class Magnoliopsida; order Solanales; family Solanaceae; genus Capsicum; species Capsicum pubescens. The sequence goes on from CM061540.1 coordinate 178,860,973, forward strand.
TAACCCAGAATTGGAAATTGGTTTTAAGAATCTCCAGTTAAGGATAGATATGAGTGCAGAGTTTTCCCATCCGATTTATGGATGTCTAGCCCTCCGTGAGATTTTGGAAGGGTAATGAGATTCTAATTTGCATGATGAATATTTTTTTTCTCTTCAGTTGTACCCCAAAGAAAAATTCTCTGGATATGATCAATGTGGTGAATTGTTTTGGTAGGGAGAAGATTTATTTGCATTGGTAAGTAGGGATAGCTACGAAAACTGATTTGACAAGAATAGTTCTTTCAGCTATATTTAGCATTTTTTCTTTCGAACCTTTTAGTCTATTGTTCATGTTATCAATTATGAATTGATAGTTATTTTTATTAGGCTGGGTTTTTGTCATTGGCAGGCCTAAGTACTTTCCAAAGTTCGCTAAAGTTTTCATATTAAGTTGATTTACAATTGGTGTAAAAATATTTGAAGCAACGTTATTTGAGAAGATGACTTTTGATTTATTATAGTTAATTTTTTGGTGCAATATTTTCTAAAAATTTTTAAATACCGAGGTAATATTATTAGCATTCTCCATGTTTGCTTTGGCGAATATCACTAAGTCATCAGCGAAAAACAAGTGGGATGATGTTAGGGAAGAAGTAGAGATTTTAATAGGTGTCCATTTTTTATCGTTGACTTCTTGATGTATGAATCGTGAAAGAAATTCCATACATATAATAAAAATATAGGGGGAAAACGAATCACCATGTCTAATACCTTGTGTTGGATGGAAGGCATTAGTATGGTTTCCATTAACAGTGATAGAGATGGAAGAATTAGTGACACATTCCATGATTATGTTAGTTAATTTTCAAGAAAAATTTAAGCTTTTGAGAAAGAAGTATATGAAGGACCACTCCATTCTGTCAAAGGCTTTTTCAAGATTAATTTTTGTCATCATTGTTCTTAGCCCACGTTTTGATTTATGAATAGAGTGGATGATTTTCTGCACAATAATAGCATTATCCGAAGCTCTTTTTCCTAGAATAAAGCTACATTGAGTAGGGTTAATGATTTTTTCTAGGAACAGACTGATACGATTGACTAAAATTTTTGTTATAGTTTTGTAGATGATATTACAGAGACAAGTAGGTCTGTAGTGGTTGATTTGCTCCAGAGTATTAATTTTTAGAATGAGCACTACATTAGTTTTGTTAATTTCAAGGTCGATGGATTCTTTTGTGAAAGCATCTATACAGGTTTGGGTTATACAAAATTTAGTATCTCCCCAGAATTTTCTGAAGAAGATTGGGTGTAGACCATCCGGTCCTGAGGCTTTTAAAGGTTTAGAAGACCTAACAACACTATAGATTTCTTTAATACTGAGAGTTGAATTGAGGATGATATGATCGTCCACAGTTAGAGAATTACCAGCATGAGGGATATCATTATGATTGGATCTTGTTTGCTCCGTAGTCCAGATATTTTTAAAGTGATTTAAAATAGTGAATTTTATATGAGTAGGATCAAAAGACCAGTAACCCACACATTCCAAAAGACCCAAGATTTTATTTCTTCTTCTCATATTGATTGTAAAAGTATGAAAAAATTTAGTATTAGCACACCTTCCATAAGCCACTAGACTCTTGACTTAAGCTTCCAAAAATCTTCTTCTTGTTGAAGAATATTATTGAAATCATGAGTAAGAGGATTTTTGAGATTATAGTGAAAAAAAGTTTTTTCTTATAGGATCCATTCTTTGGAGACCTTGAATCCTAGCTTTTAGAACTTTCTTTTAAAAAAAAAATATTACCAGGGATTTTCTGTTCCAATCATTGACATTACTGGCAAAATTATTAACCGCATTTAAGTAGTTATAATTGTCATGCCAAGAGTTTTTGACAATTTCTTGGAATGAGATGTAGCATAGTGAAAAGAAGTTTTCTCTTATAGGATCCATTTTTTGGAGACCTTGAATCCTACCTTTTAGAACTTTCTTTTTTTTTTTAAAATGTTACCAGGGGTTTTTTGTTCCAATCATTGGCATTACTGGCAAAATTATTAACCGCATTTAAGTAGTTATAATTGTCATGCCAAGAGTTTTTGACAATATCTTGGAATGAGATGTAGCGAAGCCACATTGTTTCAAACTTAAAAGTATAGCTAGATTTTCCACTATTTTTAATGAGATTAAGCACTATAGGAAAATGATCGGAATGCGTTCTCGGAAGATGCAAGACATTAGAGTCTGGGTAAAGATCTATCCATGTAGGATTGCATAGGAATCTATCTAATCATTCCATAATGATACTATTATTTGGCTTACTCATATTAGTCCAAGTAAACCTAGGACTCGTAAATCCTAAATCTACCATGCTAAGATTATTTATGCACTCAAGGAAGCTTGAAACCCAATTGTAATTAATAGAGTTTCCACCAAATTTTTCTGCTGAGTTAGTTACATCATTAAAGTCCCATACATTAACCAAGATCTCGGATTGAAATTATTAATATCTTGAAGGTTTTTTCAAAGGGACTTTTTTATAAAAAGAGCTATTTTGGGCATATATAGTAGTAATGATCCATTAAGTTAAGTTTGGACTAACCTTAGGAGATGCATGAATCTCTTACTCTGTCAGTACCATGGGATTTATGATAAGTTCGTTGCTATTCCAAAATAGAGCTATGCCTCCTAAGAAGCCAGACGTGGGTACCTGCAGCGTGTCAGAAGATGATAGTAGCTTCAAAAGAGAATCATGGTCGCCATTCTAGTCTTAGTTAATGCTAGAATGGCAGGATTATTTGTAGAGATCATTTCTAACACATTCCGTCTAAATATGGGATTGTTAACCCCTCTATAATTCCATACTATAATCTTCATTGAGGACTGATTCTATTGTTGTTTTGACCCTCCCGGAGCTAAGGTCATCTCCAGGTTCAAAGAGAATTGGTTCTAAAAAATAGAATATTTCAGGGGATTCGTTGCAATCACCATTTTATATTGGTGATTCTAGTGTTGATTTTATGTTTATTGATATTTTAGAAAATGGAGGTGGGACATGCACTAGAATTTTTTCTTCTTTGTTTTCTAGGAGAGTGAAGGTGAGCATATCTTCCAATATTATAGGAGTCAATTCCCGTTTGTTGTCTCTTGGTTGTTCCTCCTGTTCTTCTGTCATCTCCAGTACTCATATAGGGGATGATGGAGTTGTCCAGGTTTGTGTCTGATTGATTTGAGAAACTACCTATTCTTGTGAGTATTTGTCCTCCAGTGTGTTTGGTAGGTGTGGAAGTGACCAATCAGAGTAGCTTATTGGTGGGGATGAGAAAGAGGTTAAGCTTTCCATCAGGGACATCATGTTGTTGGGCTACATATCTATCATATTCCTTTCGATTTTGATGAGATATTGGTTCTGAATGAAGTGTGCGTGTAATAGGTTTTGATAGCTTTGCACTATTTCTGGCATTGTCTCCAACAGTAGTATGTACTCCATCGGGATAAAGTTGTTCATATTTTGCCTGTAGTTCATGTTCATCATTTGAATTTTGTCGAGTAAAGTGGGATAAGAAAGAGGTTGATGTTGGTTTTATGGTATGAGAAGACTCTAATTTTTTTTGGTATAATGGGACATTATAGGTTATTTGTTGGGGGGTCAGCATATTTAGATTGGGAGCATTCCTCTTACTAGCTTGTGCATCCCATATTTGCTCAAACATGTTATTTTCCATAGGAGTGTTTGGAGTGTTGTTGAATTATCTGCTCTTTCTTGGGTATCTTCTTGACATTTTGAGTAAGAGTGGGATTGGGTTTGACAGTTTTCATCGGTGTGTCTTGAGTAATAGTAGAAGAAATTATAGGTTCTGTAGGTGTAGTAATAGGTTTAATGATGTGAGTTTCAGTTGCAGGTGTCTTAGGTATTTCATAGGATTCATTTTTTTTTTTTTGCATTTTTTCATTAATGGAAGTGACTATTTTTTTAACTATTCCCTTGTCTTTATAATCGTTAAGAGTACAAGTATTAAAGATTTGGGTAGTTCCAAGACCAGTCCTATCTGGAGATGTGTCTGGGTGATTTGACGTGGTACTGAGATGAGTTAATAGGGGATTTGTTGTATTGTCTAAAGATTTGGATGCATTTAGAGGGTTTTGGGGTAGTTTTGGACTATACATGTGTTTGTTGTTTAATTGTGTAGTAGTAGTTGTAGAATGATTTTTTTGGGGACTAGGGATAGAGACTAAGGAGTTAGTAGGAGTAGTTTGGAAGGACAAGAAGTTATTGTGAATTTTGTAGGAGTTACAACTATTCTGAGTAATAGTTGTAGTAGAACTATGATTAGTTTGTATAGTTTTTAGTTTAGAATAGGTATTAGGAGTGACAATATTAGGGTGCTTTGATGGGATTTCCCTAGTAGTAGTAGTATATGTAGTTGGGGTAAGTTATGTGGAGTTGGAATTGTCAAGAATTGGGGGGTTAGACGTGGAGGGGGGAATTTCAAAGGATTTTGTGGATGATTGGGGTGAAGGGTATGTAAGTTTGTGTGATAAGGGAGCTTACACATAGGAGAAGAGGAATTATTCACCATAGGAGCTTTTCCATTATTTTCTAAATGATTTAAAACATTAGAATAATTAAACAACAAAGTATTTTTTTTCTTTTTTCATGGACGTTATACTTTTATTTTTTATTTTTGCCCGTAGCTAACAGTGGTCCACGTATTTTCATCAATTTTTTTTTACTTTTTTCATTTTTTTAATTTTCATTTTTTGTTTTTTTGTTTTTTCCATCGTTTCTCCATCTTTCATGGAATTATTTTGGAGATTTGATGATTCCGGCTTGTCACAACTTTTGGTTGATGTATTGATTTTGGATAATGGTAGAGATTATGGCTGAGGCAACCACAAGATTGACAAAGGATAGTGAAACTTTCGAAGTGAACTTTTTGGAGGTGGGATCCAATGAGAATATTTTTTGGTAAAGGCTTATTCAGTTGGGCTAAGATGCAAAGTCTAGCATATCGTCCTCTAGAGGTATTTTTGGTACAACTATCAATTTTTAGTATTGTACCTATCATGTTCTCAATTTTTTGAAGGATGTATTCAGTGGAGAGTTCGGGTAACCTAATTCAAATCGTAGTGTAGGGTATGATTTCGGTTGTTGGGTTGATTTATGTTTTCATTTGTGTGTTGAGAGGTATTGGGATTCAATGAACCAAGGTCCTTGGTGGAGTACTTTGTGATAGTTTGGTTGGTGGATGAACTTAATGAGGTAGTAATCTTCCTCAAGGTCTATTAGGTTTAAATCTTCGTTAAGGTTCGAAAGGTCTTTGAGGTAGTTTCTCAAGCAATTGTAACTTATCTTATTTCCAAGTCGCTTAACGATAACAACTTATTCCCATGGTGCATAGAGTCTTTCCTTGTCGGAGGATGTTATAGGTATGAAATAGGGGTGGTTTGAGGTGTTTGCTTGCTCGTCTTCGAGATTTATAAGATTGAAGTATCTTTGTATAGAGTTTATAGAAAAAGTATTGTTATCAAATATTAATTTATCTCGAAAACTTACTTTTGATATGGGCTCCTAGTTTGTAGCTGCGTCCTTAGGTTTATCCGTACTTCACTGCAGTAAATCTTCTGCTTGGGCATGCATTTTTCATCCATCTTGTCAAATTGTCTTGAAATTAAAAGGTATAGTACTTGTGAACAGTTGGGGCATTTAGTATGGGAAGTTAGTGCAGGCAATGTGTCTCTCTCTAGAGTTCTAGAGAGAAGCTCGAGCATTTTGCGACCTTGTAAATTTGTAACTTCGGTATTATAGTGGATAAACTTTTATAGCAGTTGGATCTGTTGATATACAAATAAATTACATATTGGACTAATCTAATTCAATGATTTTGACTCAACACTTATTTATATATCAAAAAATTTATTAAACATTTGCCGAACCCAATAACTAAAATGATCTTTGAATTCAATAATATCTCAAGTAGATACATTTTAAATCCTAAATTACCTTTGTGACAAAAACTTTATAAGTTGACGTTTTGTCATTTATGAGAAGAGTTTATTAGTGGTACACATGAAACTTAAACTTTTTAATGACTGAGAATAAACTTTTTAAAGATTGAGAAAGTGTAGCGAGGGGAAAGAACACTTCACGTGGAAAGATTCATCAGGTGTTTGGTGATCCCAATTCCCAACAAGCGACATGCTTATCCTAATTATTTAATTAAATAAGACCTACACATATATAGAAAGATCTGCCAGGTAGACGTCGTAAAAGTTCCCTCTAAACGGTATCCTATGCAATTTTGAGTGTGATTCACTCTCAGGATAATGAATTCTATAGTTACATTATAATACTGCAAAATAAATCCATAGTCCTAGTATATTTTCCTCTTTTTTTCTCTTATATAGAAGCGGCATGAATGATCAGATTAGATCAACATGACTGCTTCATCAACACAGACTAATTACAATGCCAATTGTCCTAAAAACCTAGAGTTGGTCCTACTCTAAAAACTAAAGAAAACATTTTTTACTATTATTAATCGTTACTATACTACTCTTCTATTTATTTACTAGATATTGAAGGCCGATATCAGCACGGGTCCAATATATGTTACCAGTAAGTTGTTTGTTATTATAATTTATAATACTCTTCTTGTTCAAACTTTGGTGGTATTGATAATGAATTTAGATTTAAAAGTAATTTAAGTTTTTAATTATTGTGATTCATAATATTTTTTTTCTATTTCAATTTAAGCGATACTGATATAATTTCGATAGTTAACCAGATATCACGATTGAAATAGCGAAACCGACCCGTCTTGAATGACTCATAATAACTAATTAGAAGTGATATATCAAAATTGCTATAAAAAATACTTGTAAAAAAATTTTAAGTGGGCTCATATAAGATGTCAAATTAATTTAAAACATCAAAAGTTAATTTATTTCTTTATGTTTATTTCGCCTTTCAAAAATAAATATTATTAATTTTAAATACTTATATGGCTCATAATAATTAATTATGGGTGATATAGTAAAATTATAGTTGAAGTAACTGAAACAACCATGTCATAAATGTCTCTTTTACTTTATAAATGTCTATTTTATTTTTTTATTAAATATTATTATTTTTTTCGAGGGTCAACACCAAATATCACGATTAAAGTAGAGAAACCGACACGTCTTGAATAACTCATAATAACTAATTATAAGAGATATAGCAAAATTGCTATTGTAATTTATAATACTTTTCTTGTTCAAACTTTTGTAGTATTGATAGTCAACTTATATTCTAAAAGTAATTTAAGTTTTTAATTATTATTATTTATAATATTTTTTTCTATTTTAATTTAAGCGACACTGATATAATTTTGAGAGTCAACCAAATATCACGATTGAAGTAACGAAACTGACACGTCTTGAATGACGCATAATAACTAATTAGAAGTGATATAACAAAATTGCTATAAGAAATACTTGTGAAGAATTTTTAAGTAGGCCTCATATGATATGTCAAATTAATTTAAAACATCAAGAATTAATTTATCATTTTATGTTTATTTTATTTTTTTTATTAAGTATTATTAAATTTTTAATACTTACATGACATATAATAATTACTTAAAGGTGATATAGTAAAATTACGGTTGAAGCAGCTGAAACAGACATGTCATAAATATCTATTTTATGTTTTTAAAATTAAATTTTATTAATTTTTAATACGTAAATGTCATAATTAAGAGTTAATTTATCACTTTATGTTTATTTTACTTTTTTATTAAATATTATTAATTTTTTACTACTTAGATGACTTATAATAATTACTTAGGGGTGATATAGTAAAATTACGATTGAAGCTGTTGAAGCGGACATGTTATAAATATCTATTTTATTCTTTTTAAAATTAAATTTTATTAATTTTCTAATACGTAAATATCATATAGTAATTAATTAGGGGCGATATAGTAAAATTATGGAACAAGCAGGCAGCTGGAAGTAGGTATGTCGACCGACAGTTGCCTGCTTCCAGCAGCTCCCACTCGCGCTTCTATATAGTAAGAATTTATTTACTTTTCTTTAAAATTTATCGTATATTTAAATATTATATTAAAAGTATTATAAATCAAAATGACTAATAATATAAAATAGTTTATTAGATATTAAAAAATAATATAAGAAATACTATAAATTATAGTAATATTTAACAACTTACAAAATTTGACGAACATATAAAATATTTGATTGATTCTCAATATCAATGTTACATAAATTAAGACAGAGAATGTAACATATATTATGTGAAAATTAAGTTGAAAGTATTATAAATAAGTAAATGACAACTCAAAATATTTAAAAATTATTTTGATTGACTCTTCAAATTTCATCTGTGTCACATATATTGGGGCAGAGGAAGTAACATATATTATTTGATATCATATAAGACAAAATGATGTAAAATGTACTATAAATCACAATAATTAAAAAAATATAATTTAACAACATACTTATCGATGTCATATAAATTAAAACGGAAAAAATAATATATATTGGGCTCAAACTATCATGGGCTTCTAAATCTAGTAACAAATCGGCGGGGCATCTTCTCTAAGAAAATTATATGGCATTGACCCCCATAGTGGGTGACGTTATTTTTTTGTCCCTCATAACAAAAGTCTTTAAAGACTAGTCTTTCTTCCTTTTTATGTCTTATAGAAGTACATTTTTGTTCCTTTACACCTCAAATATTTTCACATTTTTCATGTGCATTTGTCTCTCAATTTCTATTTGATTTCTTCCTTTTTTTTGTCTTTTTTTATTTTTTCCTTAATTTTTATTTTTTATTTTTTCTTGTTTTAATTCATTTGTATCAACCTTTATCGTTTTCTTGTACTCTTTTTCCTTTTATTCTCAAATATTATTTATTTTTAATTGTCTTTTTTTCCTTTTTTAGTTTACTTATCTCAACTTTATTTTTCTTTTCTTTTTTCTTTTTTATTTTTCTCAAGCTTTATTTTTATTTGTTCTTCTCATTTTTGTTTTTCTCAATCTTAATTTCTTATGAGTTTTGCTTTTTATTCTACTATTTTTCGTTTTACCTAAATTGTATTTTTTTCTACTCTTTTTTTTTCTCAATCTTTAACTTTGTCTCTTTTTTTCTTCTTCTCAACTTCTATTATATTTTGCTAATGACTAGAAAGTTGGATAATCCAGCAAGGAGAATCTTATTTCTTTAACACCGAAGTAAAATTAAGGGAGTGATGTGTTATTTGGAAGTCCTTTGGGATACATCTTGCTTCTAACGCAAGAATTAGAACATCTCATAAATCAAGACACTATGTGGTAGTGTCAACTCTTGCCCAAGAGGCTTAACTTAATGCTTGGAAGTCCTTGGGCTAATGTTGCCTCTAAGGAAAGAACATCTTATAAATCAAGACACAACGTGGTAGTGTCAAATTTTTCCCATGGAGCCTAACTTGTTGTTTGAAATTCCTTGGTCTTATAGAGCATCTCATAAATTAATACACAATGTGGTAGTATTAACTCTTGCCTATGAAATGTAACTTGTTATTTGAATGTTCTTGGACTAAGTCTTGCCTCTAAGGCCGGAGTTATAGAACATCTCATAAATTAAAACATAATGTGGTAATGTAAACTCTTGCCCGTGGGCATAACTTGTGGTTTGAAAGTCCTTGAACTATGGCTTGCCTCTAATAACAAGACCTGTAGAGCTTCTCACAAATCAAGACATAGTGTAGTAGTGCCAACTTTTTCCATAGGGCGTAACTTGTTGTTTAAAAATCCTTGGGCTTAGTCTTGCCTTTAAGACAAGAATTATAGAACATCTCATAAATTAAAAGACAATTTTGTAGTGTCAACTCTTTCCCATGGGGCTTAACTTCATCTTTGAAATCCCTTGGTCTAAGTCTTGCCTCTAAGTCAAAAGTTATAGAACATCTCATAATCATGACACAATGTGGTAGTATCAACTCTTGCTTGTAGGGAATAACTTATTGTTTGAAATTCATTGGGTTAAGTATTGCATCTAATGCAGGAGTTATAGAACATCTCATAAATCAAGGCACAATATGATAGTATCAACTCTTACTCGTGCGGCATAACTTGTTGCTTGAAAATCATTGGCTAAGTCTTGTCTCTAAGACAAGAGTTATAGAATATCTCATAATAAAAACACAATTTGGTGGTGTCAACTCTTGTCTATTGGACGTGACTTGTTGTTTGAATGTCCTTGAACTAAGTCGTGCCTCTAAGGCTAGATTTATAAAACATCTTATAAATCAAGAAAATATATGACTATGTCAACTATTGATGAGGTGTAATTTGTTGTTTGGACAGAATCGAAGAAAAGAAAAAAAAATAATAGTTGAGGAAAAACAAAAAATGAAGAAATGTTTTTATTAAAAAGAAAAAATAAAAGAAAATAAAATGTAAAAAAAAAAAAGAAAAACACTGAAGTTGGGAGGTGACAGGAAAGAATAAAAGAAAAAAAATTGAGAAAAAAATAAAGAAAAAATAGAAAATAATAAATAAAAGAAAAATAAAGATTGAGAAAAATAAAAATAAAGAAAAATTAAAAAACAGGAAAACAATAGTAAAAAATAGAAGTTGAAAGGAGAAAAGAATAAAAAAGTAAATGTTGAGAAAAAAATTAAAAAATAGAAAATAAAAAATAAAAATCAAGGTAAAATAATAAAGAAAAAAAATAGAAGTTAAAAGATAAATAAGCATGCTGAGTTGTTTAAAAATATTTGAATATAAAAGGATAAATATGTATTTGTTCTATAAAAGAAAAAAGACTAGTTTTGTAGAATATTTCTCACGGAGGACAAAAAAATAAAGTCACTCACTATGAAGGTCATTTATGTGGTCTATCCGTCTTTCTTTGTTATTATTTGATTTTACTGCTTCACACCGAAATTAGAGGTGGATTTCAAATTTAAAGATTATCAGTGTCATTATCTTTAAGATAAACTTACCACTAGTAATGGACATCAAATTAAGGATTACACTTGATCAATTAGATCTGATTAGGCTAATGCAATTCAATTTACAATTTTTTTATTCATAAATAAAGACATGATCATTGACCTAAAATAGGATTTACAGTCGAAGTCAAGTTTAACAACAAGTTCATAATAAATCACGTTTAACATCAACATGGGTTGTGGTGTAGTGGTAGGACTACTCCAACCTTAACCTGAGGTCTCGGGTTTGAGCTCTAGGTATCCCCAGAATGAGCCCTGCAGTGAGCGATCTAAATTAGTCGAATCTCCAATGTGGATACCAAAGACCGGGTGAAAAATTAAAAAAAATTACGTGTATATCATGTACACGTCATTTCATAATATCAAAGAATCTGTAAAGTCTCTATGTGATCTTATCCTGCATAAGTATTTCTATGTCTCATAGGAGCAAATTATTTACTACTAACTATGTCTTTACATAAATGTCCCTTAATTAATTATATAAAATGTCCCATTGACTTGTATCTTTAGTTATTTATCTTCTTTTTAATTCTTTTCCTTTTTGTTTCACTACTTTTTTTCTCTCGTTCCTACTTTTTTTTATGTTTCTTTATTTTTTTTTCTTTTTTGTAAAATTATTTTATTTTTACACTGCAATCTAATTCGCACTCAATTTTTATTTTATATACACCTTTTCTTCTTCTTTTATCTTTCTTTTTTCTCATTTATATCTTTATTCATTTGTTTTTTTTTCTCTACTTCTTTTCTTTTTCTTTTTTATTTCTTTTATTTTCTTTTTTTTCCTTTATTGGTTTCCTTTATTTTTACATTTTACATTTTTTAGATTTTCTTTGTTTTTCAATTTCTTTATTTCTTATTCCTTTTCGTTTCTTTTTTTCTTTTATTTCTTTATTCATTATTTTTCTCTATTTTTTTTTCCTACTTTTATTTTTCTTTCTTTTTTCCTTTATTAATTTTTTTTATTTTTGTATTTTTTATTTTTATTATCTTTTTATTTTTTGATTTCCTTATTTCTTGTTCTTTTTTTTTTTTTTTTCGTTTATTTTTTTCACCATAAGCTAATTTTATATTTTTGGTCCCTTTTTATGTTTGTTTTTTTAGTTTTATTTATTTCTTTTCTGTCATGGTATCATTGGTGATTTTAGTTCAAATGATACCATCACAGTATATTTATATCTTGTCGTGGTATTATTGATGTCTTATTTAATCCTTTTGTGAAACCTCCATGATACCATCATAGTAAATCTATATACTGATATGGTATCATCCTTTATGAAACACTCCTTAGCATACCACTACAACATATCTATATATTTGATACAGACCAACTATGGAAATACGAAAACAAGATGAAAACACCACTAAGATAGTAAGCACAAGCCGAGTATGAGAAGACAAGATTCAAACACAACAAATATAATAAGATAAAGATAGATAGTGAGACATAGATTATTACAAGAAATAAAAACTAAAGTGTGTATCAAACACTAAAATCCCTAAATACTCACAATAACAACACTACACTCTTACGAAAACCTCAAGGGAACTGAAATCCCCAAGAAACCCTCATTTCTAAATGGGTAACCAACACCAAACGAATTTACCTTCGGCCACAAGTGAATCCACACTTGTATAAACACTCTCTAAGAGATGTCTTTCAAAATATAATCAAAGTTAAAGACAACAACCCTAAAATGAAGCTACTTATAGTCTTGGCTAAACTTATTATATAAAATAACCAAAAAATCCTTAATGAGAGAAACAAAAGAGGCGGCCTTGAAGTGTAGACTTGGGGTGACCTTGGAGTGTTTAAAGGACTCCTTCACGCTTTAATGCTTGCTCTCGGGTTACGCATCCCAATCTTGTGTCTTTACGTATGATGCCCCCTTGACTCATATTAATATTAGCATGGTATCATCCTTCAGTGTCACTCTTCAATCCTTTATGATACCATTACCATATATTCATATACTATCAATAAGGCACTACTCAATCTTTCATAATACCATCACATCATATCTATGTGATGGCATAATTCATCCTTTAATGATACACTCCTCAATTTTCCATGATACCATCACAACATAGTCATATACAGTGATCATATCATGGAGGATTGCTTCATTCATTCAATAAGACATTTTTCAATTCTCATGTCACGATCCAAAACAGGTACGTCATGACACTTGTCATACCCTCCAAACAAGTAAGTCTAACCAAACCCAAAAGAACACAAATTAAGGAAACAAAAAATGAAAGTAAATGAATAGCATAATCTCAAACTTTGTATAAAAGAGACGCATGTCTTAAAAATATATCCTAGGTTTAGTTGTCACTAGTACAAGCCTCTAATACATATTCAAATTAACAATAATCTTATAAAATATATTAGATGCGAATAAAACATAGGATATAAGTAGAGAGATCCAAAAAGTTTCAAAGTCCATCAGCCACTACCTCGACCTTTGTGATGCCAATACAAAAAGTATGCAATCTATGATTTATTACTCAAACAAATACCTGCACAGGGTGAAAGAAACAAGAAAATGGAAAGACAATCAAAGATCAGTACAAAACCATATGTACTCAACTAAGAATCATTGATAACCAACCCTAATCCAAAGTGATGGTGAGAACAACCACCCTAACTACCCAATGTTTCCCAAACAATTCTATGTCTAGCAAATACACCATTTTATCCTATTAGGGTAATCCAACTCAACAACAACAACAATAAAAAATACAGTGTATTCCCACACAGTGGGGTCTGAGAAGGGTAAAATATACGTAGTCTATACCGCTACCCCCGAAGAAGTAGAGAGGCTTCGTCCGATAGACCCCCGGCAGGGTAGTCCAACATAAAGGGCACAAAATAAATTATACAAGGTAGGCACTTTGGTCCAGGTGAGTAAATACAAGACATTTCATGATTCATGATTAAGGTAAATCATTTAAGAAGGAGACTCATAAGTATAATACAATAGGCTTAGTCAATTACAATTAACTAAAAATATAGGATAAAGTAAGGAGAGTGAATGTATAAGTGTTTAACATACTACCAAAAGGTGTGATACAACAGTCTCTCAAGCCGTAACTATACCCAAAGTACAATCAATCTCACCAATAACAAAATAATATATAAGGGATGATATGAAGAAGTGAAATAGAAGCTCAAACATAATATCACAAACAAGTTCCTATTACAGTAATTAATTATAAAGAAAAATACTAACACAGTATGAAACCATACCAAGAAATGCAATACAATACAATGCAATGATGTGATGCCATATAATGATGATGATGGGATGATGAAAAATAGATGAAAGTTATTGCATAACTTTCTGTATAAACCTATCGAGCATCATTGCTCCTAAAGTAAGATCCATTGGGGGTTCACAACATATATACTTTTTATGATCCCAATCCACCTTTTTGGTTAATATTAACAGATCATGGTTCCCATATATCTCATAAATATCTCAATGAACTCGATCAATACATCCCTCGGTCTAGGTATTATTAAAAGTGTCTTATTTTCTTTCAAAATTGATGTCTCTCAATGATATTAATCTCATTTTCTTTCAAAATTGATGTCTCTCAATGGTATTAATCTCATGAACATGTATGAATGATATAAGGATATAGTTCTCACATCCAAATCAGTATGAAGATATCAATCAATTCAATACAAGTATAACTAAGATCAGAATCAACTCCATAATGATAACGTTCTGTGATGTAAGCCATCATAGAGCACCACTGGTGTAAATAGTCATGCATGAAATCAATAATATCATTTAAGTCCCTTATTAAAGTATCATGAATATGATAAAGGCAATCTAATACACTAACATGGTCTATGATAGAAAGTGAAGCCCTTACACAGCAATACAATAATAAATATGACAATTAAAAAAATTATATACAACAATACTAACTCAAGCCCCCATATAGGCATCACCACAATATATGCTCTCAAAATCAGTAATAATATACTGAAAAGCCCCATCCGGGCACACGATAATAAGTAACATTCTGAAAAATAAAAATAACTATCAAAACCTAGCTTGTTCCATACGATAAGTCTCATCCACTATTAAAATTCCATTTATACACTAAGTGTTCTCTAAATCTCAATTATTTTATCACTAATACTAATAACATAGATATTCCCAAAAGGTCATTAAGCATTGATCATTATAGAAATTTTCACAAGGAGTGGGAAGGTACTTAATGAACCCTTTAGAGGAGACGCGAGTGAGAAGTTACTCAAGGATAAAGCAAAGGAAGTGATGCCCCAAAGAAAAGAAGCAAATAATGAGAAAGAAATCAAGAAAAGTGATGAAGAAGTGGTAGAAGTTAGAAAGCCACATGGTGATGTAGGCCAACCACCCAAGTTCCTCCCCCATTCCCTCAATGATGCATAAAAGAGAGGAAGGTGACAAATTGAGGAAATTCATGGAAAAACTTAGCAACCTATCGATAAATATCTCATTACTTGAGGCAATCCAAGAGATTCCAGGATACTCTAAGTTGATGGTTAAAAAGAAGCTTGTTGAAGGTGAAACCATTGAGGTTACTCATGGATGTAGTGCTATCATGGATAGCAAGATTGTGGAAAAGAAGGATGACCCCAGAGCATTCACCATCCCATGCACAATTGGGATGTATGAATTTGAAAGAGCTCTATGTGACCTTGGTGTGAGCATCAACCTAATGCCTTTTGTCATTTATAAGAAGCTCGGATTGGATACCGCCACATCGACCTCTATGCGACTTCTCATGGCAAACCGGTCCATCAAAAAGCCAGTGGGAATTTTGTTTGATGTACTTGTCAAAGTGGACAAGTTTATACTCCCAACGGACTTTATGGTATTGGATTGTGAAATGTACAACGAGATACCTATCATTCTTGGCCGCCCTTTATTAGCCATCGGGAGAGATATTGTTGATCTAGAGATAGGGGAGTGAAGTTTAGGATGCAAGAGGATGAAGTCTCTTTAAAAATTTACAAGTCAAAAAAACAAATGCGGAACTTCAAGTAGTATCCATGGTAGATGTTGATTATGAAAAGATGAATGCGGAAAGGTGTGAAGACCCACCATG
This sequence comes from Capsicum pubescens, assembly GCA_030864215.1. Classification (NCBI taxonomy): domain Eukaryota; kingdom Viridiplantae; phylum Streptophyta; class Magnoliopsida; order Solanales; family Solanaceae; genus Capsicum; species Capsicum pubescens. Next base: position 178,877,065 of record CM061540.1, read on the forward strand.
ATAATGAAGGAAGGATGATATCGTGCCACAATGATAACTAAGGTGCTAGGTGAGAGGCAACTAACAAATGACATGAGAGTTGCTCGTATCTTTTTTGTTATGTTTTTTTAGGGTAGATATTATCTTTTGCATATGAATAACCCATGCATTTGTGACACTATGGAGTGCATTGGTAAAATGCTAAACAGGGGAAAATAGGGGAGTATAATTGCTCTCAGTTACCGTGACACGGTCCTCAAGCGTGATCACGGTCATGCGGGTGTCCGGGATCCCGGTCCCTTGACTGCCGTCGCGGCCACTTCAGTTATTTAAACCCTAGTTTTCCTCATTTCCCTTATACTCCCTTTCAAGATTGTACTCTATAATTTGGGCTGATTTCTAGCCAAGTTTGTGCGCTCTCAAACAACATCCTTATATCCCTCCTACATCATAACTTCGATTGGTGTCATGAATCTATGCTATTATTTTTTAGAATAGGCCCTAGAATGCATAATTAAGAGAAGGCCTAAAGTTTTGATTGATATGCTTTCCATGTTATCTTATTTGATATTGGTGAGATGTTGGATACTTGAACAAGGTAAGTATATAAGTGGGAAATCTTGAGTATCCAAGTATGTTTGGAAAATGTAGACAAATGAAATGTGCACACCAAGTGTTTGATAATTTTCCCAACTAGCATTGTTCAAATAATCTTCATATGCACCCATATTGTAGAACATGCTAGTAGCCTAAAATTGGAAGAAATCTAAACATGTAGAGCTGACAACGGAACCACCCTCAGGTATCTTGACTACGGTCATAGACCACAATCGCGGGAATACGAACACAGTCCTGCCTCGAGATCGCGGTAACTGAGGACAGTTTCCTTCTATGCCAAAAATTCTGCACTCCCAATTTTTAGTCAAGAACACCAAGAACCTAGTCTAATGAACTCTAGTGATCAATATAACACAACTTGCATAATTAAAATGTCATCGAAAAATATAATGTATCCTTAGTGCTTTCAGGACAACCTCATGGATAAGTATGATCACATCCGATTCATGGTACCCGGGTGCCACACTCATTACTACAATGATCTTTCGAGGACAAAGCTGCTCCCAGAGATAGGAATTTTCTTGGAAAATATGTCGGAGAAACTACCAGCACTTCATGACAAACTTGGAGCCATAGGGTGGCAATGTTTCCCCCTTAACCCATGCATTATAAATGAGCAATGGGTCCATGAATTTTATGCAAACATTAGTGAAGTATCTTTTTTGGACCCACTCAATATGACTGTAAAGATTTGGGAAAAACAAGTGAAAGTTAGGGCTAAGCAAATCAATGATGTTTATGGGCTCAAGCATGTTGACATTAGTAAATTCAAAGAGAATGGCTGTAAATCAGGGAGTTAGTTGGCACAATGACTATTCACCAAAAAGAAAGTCTCATGGACTAAGACTGAAGGTAATATTTCCATGAATGACTTCACTTCCAAGGCCAGGATATGGTTGCACATCATATGTAGCTGAGTTTCTCCTTACACTCACATGACAACAGTCCCCGAATTACGTCCTAGGATGGTTGTGTGTATTCTAGATGACATCCTTCTAGATGTTGGTCAATTTGTGGTTAATGACATAAATCATTTCAAGAACCAAGGAGGTACACATCTATTATTCCCCTCCTTAATTACAAAACTTCGCAAAAGAGTGATGGTGGAAGAGTATACTAGTGATACATGGGTGCACCCTAATGCCCCCATTTACCTCTTGAGGATTTGAGGTGAGGGCACACTCAACAAAAAAAAGAAAAAAAAGATCAACTTGGAAAAGCCGGCATACAGTGAGCTTGAGTCTTATAGGTCAACCACCACGGGACCTCTTGAGGAGATTGGAGTAAATATTTCAACCATCAAAGAGCTTGTGTCTAGTTTGCCCCAAGGACCAGGAGAGCCTTCCACCACTCATCATTTTTATGTGTCATGTACCAATTATGAGAAGTAAAAAGAGGAGCAAAAGAATCAAGAAGCTACCATTTATAAGCTTGAAAAGTCCTACTCCTCTTTGGCGGAGTCACATCAAGACCTCCAAATCACACATGTAAAAATAGTTATAAGGGAAAAGAAGAGGGATAAATTCTTTATCAGGATATGGAAGAACATGAAGGGCATATGGAAGGTACTAAGGCCCAGAGATAGACTTTGTTCTTATTGGGTGGACAGTAATGATGAGGCCCCAGCCAAGTGGTTCGATCTTAAGGAAGATGGTAATGATACAGAGTTTGACAGTGATAGAAGCCCTTGATGCGGTTTTAGGGAGCACCCTTATCTCTTTTACCCTTGATTATTTATGCAGTGGGGACACTACTACCTTTTCAATTGGGGGTGTCTCCTTATTCTTATTCATTTAATTTGGTTTAGTAGTATTGATATTTCTACATACTTTTCTGCTCTTTTGGATAATTCTTATCTTTATTGTTATTTGGGTTTTAATATTCGGGCTCTTTGATAGTGATCACATTTGCATGGATTAGTTATTTTGTTCTGGGTTTGTTACTTTATTTTAGTTTTAGTCGATGAAATTTTCCATTATGATTGGGTTTCTAAACATTGGTGCATAGGAAGTCTGAGTACCCATGGCACCAAGGTCATAGAATGAAAGAGAAGTCTGAGTACCTGTAGTATTGATGATCTGGGATTGCATTAATATACATTGGTAAAGTCTGAGTAACCATATGGTGGGCCACCCATACTATGATTGATAATGAGAGATGATAGCTTGGATAGTTTCCATGATTAGCAAATTATGTGTGGTGCAGATACAAAAGCAAACAAGCCCCTCCATCCAAAAATTTTACAAAATCCGAAGGCATGGACGTGAGAAACTTTGTGATGAAATTTTTCCCTCTTACTATGACTCTGAAAGTTGACTTTGGAAAAATAATGAATACACCATCATTATCTCAAGAGGGTAGAACTATTAAACCTTCTTGATGACATTTGCATGCCATGTGTGTGAGGTTAGTTGTCTTCATCTCATGTGTACTTGTTCTATCTAGAACTTTCCCCTTTATTATTTCAAAGATAAATTCTTATTGCGCTTGGTTAGTAAACTGATCATAGTCCATATTGTGATTTTGAAAGCCCTCTTTAGCCTAAAAAGCCTACCAATACATAGGAGTTACCCCTAGTCACCCTGTTTGAGCCTTTAGACTTTTCTTTAGCAAACACATTACAAGTCGTGACCCTTCTATTCATCCCCTCTTGAACCTCATCCTCCTTAAGCTTAAGAATACAAATTGAGGCTAAAAGCCTAAGTTGGGGATGGTGGAAAGACAAAGATGTATAGTTGAGCCACAAAGTTTTAAGAAAGTTCCTACAAGCTTAAACAAGTAAGCATTTTGCTTTGAAGAAATAGAAAGTCCATTAAAAGAATAAAATGCACAGATTTTAAAGGCATTCAAAAAGAGGCGAAGAGCATGTGAGTAAAGCAAAAGAGGAAAAATAGGAAAATTAGTAAAGGAATAAGAAATGTCTGAAATAGCAATGCATGAATTATGATGTATAATTTCAAGGAGGGTGTAGCCTCATCATCCCAAGATAATTTCCTACCCTACCCTAAACCTACATTACAAGCTCATAAAACCCTTTTGTGATTCCCAACCAAGTGTGCTCATTGTAGTGGTGATTGAAAATAGGAGCAAGCTTATGGCATGGTACTTGATATCATGGAGAATTTCTTGAGAGAGTGAGTGTTTTCACTTAAAATTCCTTGTTGCACGATTGGTAACTAGGTGTGTGAATTTTTCTTTTCTCGTAAGGAGGCATATAAACTAGTTTTTATGAGTGATTTTGTCATATTCTGCACAATGAGATAAATGAAGGTATAACATGTGAGTCATTTATAGAGTGTTAATAGTTGTTACATTATTGCTCCCCAAAGTCTATTGAATCCTTTGCTATTTCATTATATGATGAGGGAAGTCATTAAAAGCCTATTTCCCAATGTATGAAAAGCTTTTGGTGGTAACAATAAAATTTGAGTTATCATGATCATTGAGTGATAGAATGAGGGAATACATATGAAATTGTCTCATAATAAGGGGTAGTGTTACTTGAGGACAAACATGGTCTTAAGTTGGGGGTATTGATGGGGGGTGATTTTTACACTCATTCTCACTAAACATTTGTGAACATTACCTTATATTGAATAAATGAATAAGACATATTGGTAATAAAATACACTAATACCCACTCTTTGCAGGAATGGAGTTGAGGAGATCAAAAAATATGGATTGGAGCTAGAAATGGTAAAAAGGGAGCAAAGAAGAGTGCAACTGAAGACCTGGACTACATCAGCCTCAGTTACCGCGAATGCGGTCCTCAATCCACAGTCGCGATCAGTTAAAATAGTTAGCATAATGTGGTCGTGGTACATAATTATGGTTGCATGGATGCGGTCACGGATAGTCTTGTTCTATTGTAGTTCAATGGGAATATGCCCAGGGGAAGATCTGTAAAAGCACTTAGATGAATCCCAAACCATGTATAAGCAAAAAACCCTTTCTTCTTTGGTATTTCTTACCTCATAACTAATTTTGATTTGAGAAGAAGAAATCCTAATTTGGAAAATTTGTAACTACTATTTGGGGCTTAATTTCTTAGTGATTTAGTGAAGAATGAATGTTTTGGATAATCTTCATGGTATATTTCTCTTTACTTTCTTCATGAGTAGCTAAGTAATTTAGTATTGGGATTATGTTGAACTAAAGTGTAATTGTGTGTGGGTGTTGTTTGCATGATTTTTAGTTGATGACTATGGATTCCACCATTGCTTGAGCTTATTAGTTGGAATTTGATGGGTGAAAACCCCAAATCTCCAAATGGGTTTGATGGATTTAAACCCTAAACTCTAGAAATCCTCTGAAATTCTCGAAAGAGGGATTAAGGTGAACTTGAGGTAACCCATAACATCCTTAAGAGATGGTTATAGAGGGACAAAGCAATGATTGACAATTGAGTCTATGGTTTACTACCATTTGCTATCTTATCAATAAGTATGATGTGAATGTAAGCCATGTCAAGAGCATCATCCTAGAATTAAGGATGCTTGATTGAGGTTAGGTGATTACAAATTGCACATCGAAGGATCCAATAGGTGAAATCATTATTTTTTTTGAAAGATTGACTATAATAACTTTCGACCTAGCCTATCCTTTGATCAATAACTAAAACTCATTCCCAACCATTATTTACCTACATATTTTACTTCTAGGTAGACATAATCCCAAGACCCTCTCTATAATCAATCTTAAATCAAAAGTGTTATATCCATGCTTTGTTAGTTTATGAACCATCTCCAAATCAAAAATTACCTCATTTTATTTTACATGTCTTGTTTATTATCATTCCGGGTAAACATGTAGTAACTAGGACACCCATAAGATTTGAAGCTTATAATTCGTTCCTTGTAGATTTAACCCCTACTCTAGTTGGGTTGTTTGACACCGACCGCCGCACACTGTAATCATGAGATTGAGGTGAGCGTTATCAATGATGAGTTAGAGGGTCCACTCATACCCACCTGTGAGTTTTCTACAGTTTCAAGTTGGGGGTATTCTGGACATTTCCCCTCTTAACTCCATTTGACCCCACGACCTAAAACACCTTTTGGGACCTTATTGATCTATTATTCTAAATCAAAAACTCTTAAGACTCCAATAATCTTATAGAACAAAAGTTCTTAAAATCACAATATCAAGTAGGGTTTAATGACCCATAATTCAATCTCCAGTTAAGACATATCAAAATTCATACTAGATATCATAAAGATTCATAAATCATATTAAAATCTGGAAATTTTCAGCAATATGCATTATAATCTCAACATACTCAAGTACTTCAATTTCTAAAACATTGAAACCATCATAATCTCAAGAAATAACAACATAGGGTATAAACCCATACTTCAATTCTGTAAGAAAACATGTAAAACCATATATCTTTGTAATTAAAACAACTTTTGGGCACAAGGACGAAAGGAGTGTCCTTGTTCAAACCCCACATACCTTAGATTATGAATTTAGATGAACAAGCTTACTTGAGACTCTTTTTCATACTTTTGAGTGAGGGTCTTTGAAGTTTTTGACTTGGGAACCTTGATTCTTAAATCAATTTGCAAAAACTATAGTAAAATCTTAGAGAAGGAATGGGTCTTTCTCTTGAGGGTTAATCTTGAGAAAAAAATCCTATTTCTTGATGCTTTGGATGAATCTGAAGTTCTATGCTTCGTTTTGATATATTTAGGTGTTAAAAATGGTGGAAAAAGACCAAAAAACCATTTTAAAAACTACTTTAAATTGTTGAATGGGATCTGCGATGGCTCGTGCGATGGTCCATCACTAGCTCGATGGTCCTTCATCCTGAACGTTAAACCTGGGCCAAAATAGGGAATTATTGCCTTAGTTATGATGGCTTGAGCAACGGTCCATCGCTAGATCGACGGTCCGTCGGCCTGACTGTCGCACTTGGGCCAGAACAGGGACATACTGCCTTAGTTGCGATGGCTTGGGCGACGGTCCATTAGACTAAACATCTCACTTTTCCTGTGAATAAGTTCTCTACCTCATTTGCGATGGCCAGAGCGACGGTCCGTCGTTTGCATGACGGTCCGTCGGCCTGCCTGTCGCTCCTGGGCAGTTCGAACAGTTCTCTATAAAACGTCCATATCTTTCTACTCCGACATCAGATTTTGGAGAAATGGGTATCTTTGGAAAGGTAATTCAATTTCCCATACTATAAAAAGTAAAAATTAGGAAAACTCTATATGCTTTAAAAATTACTCACTTACGAAGTCATCCCTTAATCTTTTGGAGACTAAATTAGACTTAAAGAAAGTTTAGGATATTACAAGTGCTCCCTACCTAAAGATGTATGGTGGTAAGCATTTTTAGAGTGGCGATAATTATAAGGAATAGCATTCCAAATCTCAGGCTAGTGGGACCTTGTCAGCTTCATCATATCTTTCTTATAGATTTTGTGGTTGTTTTCATTGGGATTTCTATGATGGGGGTGGGGATAGGTGCTTCAACTATGGTCAGGCAGGGAATATTCTTATAAATTATCCCATTGGTAAGGTTGCTTCTAGGGAAAACAAGGTTCCTACTACCTCTTTCTTAGCTCCGGTACTAAAGGGTGCACCATCTAGTTCCAGCACTGGTCGAAACCTACTCTATGCACTCACTACCCATCAAAAGTTTGAGGTATCACCTGATGTCATTCTGGTAAGTTGAAACTCTTTTCCCATAATGTGTTTTGTTTACTTGATTAGGGGTCCATTCTTTCTTATGTGACCCTATTTGTGGTTGTGCATTTTGTCTTTGATCCTGAGTGTATTTTTGACTTTTTTTCTATTTCTACACTCGCGGGTGACTCTATGGTGGCTAGAATAGTTAACAGGGTTTTTGTGGTATCTGTGGGTGGTCAAAAGACTCTAGTAGATCTGTTTGAATTAGATATGGTTAATTTCGAAGTCATATTGGGAATGGATTGGTTACACTCGTGCTATGCTTCCTTAGACTATCAAACCAGTAGGGTTGTCTTTAAATTCCCTAATGAGCCTGTTATTGAATGGGAGGAAGGTTCCCTAGTTCCTAAGGGAAAGTTCATATTGTATCTTAGAGCTTGGAGATTGATCTCTAAGGGGTGTCTCTATTACCTAGTTTGGGTTAAATATTCAAATTCGAAGGGTCCTTCCTTGCATTTCGTCCAAGTGGTGAATGAATTTCTTGAGGTCTTCCCTGGTGACCTTCCTGGTGTTCCTTCTAATAGGGAGATTGATTTTAGAATTGATCTTATTCCAAACACTCACCCGATTTCTATCCCTCCATATGAGATGGATCCAGCTGAGTTAAAAGAGCTTAAGTAGCAACTCAAGGATCTTATGGACAAGGTTTTCATCCATCCTAGTGTGTCTCCATAGGGTGCATCAATTTTATTCGTGCATAAGAAGGATGGTACACTTTGGATGTGTATTAATTACCAACAGTTGAATAAGATGACGTTAAAGAATAAGTACCCTCTTCAAAGGATAGATGATTTGTTTGATCAACTGCTGGGTGCTAAGTTTTCCCTCAAGAGTAATCTTCGATCCGAGTATCATCAGTTAAAAATTAGTGAGGTAGATATCCCTAAGACTATTTTCCATCCCGATATGGGCATTTGAGTTTCTAGTTATGTATTTTAGGTTGACTTATTCCCCGATGATATTTATGGACTTGATGAATTGGGTCTTCCTATAGTTTTTGGATTTTTTCATTATTATGTTCTTAGATAATATTCTAGTGTACTCAAAGAGTGAGGTGGATCATGCTAATTACCTCCGTATAGTTTGCAGACCCTAATAAAGAAGTAGTTGTATGTCATTCAAAATATGAGTTCTGGTTGAACGCTATCAGTTATCTGGGTCATGTCATTTCTAGCAAGGGGATCATAGTGGATTAACAAAAAGTTGCAGTGGTTAAGAGGTGGCCTAGACCCATGACTCCCACTGATATTTAGAGCTTCTTGGGTTTAGCTGGTTACTGCAAAAGGTTTATGGAATTTTTTTCTTCTATAGATTCCCTGTTGACTAATTTAACTCAGAAAAAAGTAAAGTTCTTGTGGTCGAATGCTTGTGAGGGTAGTTTTGAAAACGTAAAGGATAAGCTAACTTCGGCTCCGGTCTTGACCTTGCCTCTAGGCACTGATGGTTTTGTAGTTAATTGTGATGCATCCCGTGTGGAACTTGGTTGTGTTTTGATGTAGCATGGAAAGATGATAGCTTATGCCTCTATACAGTTGAAGGTGCACGAGAAGAATTATCTGGAGTTATTACCTATATGGTGTGCATGTGGATATCTTTTCAAATCATAAGAGCCTATAATATGTGTTTACTCAGAAAGAGCTTAGCCTTAGGCAAAGGAGATGACTTAATCTTCTCAAAGACTATGACATCCGTCTTCACTACCATCCAGGTAAAACTAATATAGTTGCTGATACTATTAGCATGTTATCCATAGGAAGTCTAACTTATATGGATGGAAGGAAGTGAGAGTTGGTGAAAGATATTAACACTTGGTTAGCCTTGGAGTTTATCTCTTGGACTCTAAGGATGGTGGTGTGGTTGTGTAAGAGATGGCACAGTCATCTCTTGGTACTGAAGTAAAGGAGAAGTAAGTGTTAGATCCTTTCTTGATGAGGATCAAAGGTGATTTAGGTGGGAAAAAATGATGTCCTATGAGATTAGTGGTGATGGTACCTTGCGGTACCGATTAAGGTTATGTGTTCCTAATATAGATGGTTTGTAAGAGAGGATCTTGGCTGAGGCACATGAGTCTCACTATGCTATCATCTTTCTTAGACAAAAATGTATTATGACCTTAAGGAGATTTATTGGTGGAACAATATGAAATAGAATTTCACTAATTTTGTGGCTAAGTGCATAGTGTGCCAATAAGTGAAGGTTAAGTACATGAGGCGTGGAGGATTATATCAAGAGATTGAGTTGCCTGTTTGGAAATGGGAAGTGATTAACATAGATTTTGTTACTGGTCTTCTTTAATCTTGGAATCAGTTCAATTCAATTTGTGTCATCATGGATAGGATGACAAAGTCTACTCACTTTTTGACAGTAAGGGCTAATTTTTCTACTGAGTATTATGCAAGGTTATACATCCATGAAGTTATGAAGTTGCATGGGGTACCTATTTCTATCATCTCATATAGTGGCATAAAGTTTTCATCTCACTTTTGGCGGTCATTTAAGAAAGGTTTGGGGACCAAGGTAAGTTTTCATCCATGTCCATAAGAGTCGAGTTTCTTGAATTACAGAGTCACTCCGAGTCTTGAGTTGAAGAGTTGAGTTGTTTATGATGATTTATGAGGTTTTTATCATATGATTTATTTACGATGAGATCTTGAAAAGTATGTTTCAATGTAACTCAAGCCAAGTGAGCCATCATTTTACATATGCATATTTTCATGAAATTGATGATGATATTTATATTGTTACATGCACTCCCACATACTCAGTACATTCTAAAGCGCTAACCTTTATATTTTCCTATGGGCTATATTTCCTCGTAATATAGGTTCAGTACTCAGCCGCGTTAGTGATATTTGGGTGCGTCTTTTCGTCTTCTTAGTGGTGAGTCCTCATGGTTCGAGGATCATGTTTATATATTGTGATACCATTTTGTTGTTATGGATTTCAGTACTGTTTGAGTCAGTTGGGGGTTTGTCCCAATGTCTTCTTGATTTTGATGTATAGAGTCTTTGTCAGACTATAGGGTTGGTATGTACAAAATTTAAGTATTTTGGACTGTACAGGCTCGTTTCTTATCTTATTCCAACATGTTTATGATATGTCATTCTCTCTTATATTAGCACGACTATTGTCAAAGTAAGTTCTAGAAGTTATGGAAGGTTTAGAGGGTTAGCTTGAGGCCGTGTGTGGCCTTAAGCACCGTGTGACATCTCGGGATGGGATCTTGGGGCGTTATAAGCTTAGTATCAGAGCACCTAACGTTTAAAGAGTCCTAGGGAGTTGGAAAATCCACGTTACATAGAGTCTTGATCATCGGTGTGTAACACACCACATCTATCAGCAAGAGGCTACGAGGCGTTTTAGGAAAAGTCATCTGTTTCTTTCAAAAGTCTATCGTTCCTACGACTATTTCTCTCTGCTATTAATTCATGCTCTTTTATGATATAAAATACCTCCTCCCTGAGCTCGTAGAAACAATGAGCAACCTCAACCCATTGATCCCTTGAACGAGCATGTGTCACATGCGGAATTCCAAGCATCTTTTCAGGTGCTAGCCCAGGCAGTTACCGCCAATACTCAAGCTAACACCAGGCTACTATTCTGCCTCCGTAAGAGAATAATTCTGCTTCAGATCGGGTTCGTGACTTTATACGGATGAATTCGTCTGAGTTCTATGGGTTTAAGGTAGGTGAAGACCCACAGATGTACTTGGATAAAGTGAGAAAGATCACCCAGATTATGCACATGACTGAGGAGGAGAGTGTTAAATTGGCTACCTATCAAATGAAAGATGTTGCATACGATTAGGTAAAAATATGGAGGGAAAGTACAGGAGAGGATGCCGCTCCCATGACTTAGAAGTTATTCCAGGATACGTTCTTGGACAAATTCTTTCTTCTTGAGATGAGAGAAGCAAAGATAGAGGAATTCATAAATTTGAGAAAAGGCTCCATGACTGTTAAGGAGTATTGCCTCAGATTCAATCAGTTGTCCAAATATGCACCTAGTATGATGGCTGACTCCTGTACCATTATGAGTAAGTTCATGACCGGTGTGTCGAGTTACGTTATAAAAGAGTGTAGATCTGCTATGCTTAATAGGGAGATGGACCTTTCTCGATTGATGATGCATGCCCAACAGATTGAAGCTGATAAGGTGAAAGACAGGGAGAGAGTAAGAGGGAATAAAAGAGTTAGATCAGAGCAACAGGGATTTGGTCAGTCCAGATTCTATGGAGGGGATCGCCCTCAATTCCAGAGATGTATGTTTATTCCCGCGCCTTCTTCAGTTAGTGCTCCCAAACCTAGAAGCAGGCAAAAGCAGGGGAACATGACTATCCCGACCAGGTCTCAGGAAAGTGTAAGTAACAGACCTTGTCCTCCTTCATGTGCCTAGTATGGTAGAGATTATTTTGGCAAGTGTTTTATTGATCAGAAAAGTTGCTTTGGTTGTGGCAAGTTGGGCCACCGATTTAGAGATTGTTCGTATATTAGAAAGAGGAGTCGAGATGCTCATCCCTAGAGTCAGGATACCAGTGCCCCCGCTCCCGTAGTCCTCCTAGTTCCTCCTCAGGGCACCTCTTCTAGTACTGCTGGTGGTTCGTGCCAGAATCGCTTCTATGCTATACCTCCTCGCCAGGAGCAGGAGGATTCCCCATATGTTATCACTGGTATGCTCCGTGTGTTTCATTTTGATGTGTATGTATTGATGGACCCCAGTTTGAGTTTCTCTTATGTGACACCTCTGGTTTCTATAAATTTTGAGATGGCCCCTGAACGGATTCCTGAGCCTATTTTGGTTTCTATCCCGGTAGGAGAGTCTGTTATTACTAAGTGAGTGTATAAGAAGTGTCATGTTACTGTCCTTCATCGGGTCATATGTGCTGATTTAATTGAGCTAGATATGGTTGATTTTGACGTCATTCTGGGTTTAGATTGGCTTTACTCGTGCTATGCGTTTATAGATTGTCGTACCCGAGTGGTCAAGTTTTAGTTTCCTAACGAGCCCATATTTGAGTGGTCCGGGAGTTCTGTAACTCCGAAGAGCCATTTCATAGCCTACCTCAAAGCTAGGTATTTGATTTCCAAGGGTAACATCTATCATTTGGTTCAAGTTAAAGACACCAAATCTGAGACTCTGACTATTTAGTCTATTAGTGTTGTCAATGAGTTTCTTGATGTTTTCCCGAAAGATTTCCCAGGGGTATCTCCCGATAGAGAGATAGAATTTGAATTGATCTTCTCCCTGATACATAGCCTATTTCCATTCCTCCATACTGTATGGCTCCCACAGAACTTAAAGAGTTGAAGGAGCAACTCAAAGATCTCTTAGAAAAAGGCTTTATCAGACCCAGTGTTTCCCGATGGGGTGCACCTGTTCTATTTGTGTGGAAGAAAGATGGTACATTACGTATGTGCATTGACTAACTTCAACTCAACAAGGTGACTATTAAGAACAAGTACCCTCTTCCTAGAATTGATGATTTATTTAATCAGCTACAGGGTACAAGTTATTTCTCAAAGATAGACCTTAGATCCGGCTATCATCAACTTAAAGTGAGAGATTGTGATATTCCAAAGATAACTTTCCGAACCCGCTATGGTTATTTTGAGTTTCTTGTCATGTCCTTTGGGTTAACCAATGCTCCAACGGCTTTCATAGATCTTATGAACCGAGTATTCAAGATGTATCTGGATTTGTTTGTTATTGTGTTCATAGATGATATTCTTGTATATTTCCGAAGTGAGGATGACCATGCGGATCATCTTCGAATCGTGTTGGAAAACCTTAGAGCTCATTAATTATTCGCTAAATTTAGCAAATGTGAATTTTGGTTAAGATCAGTTGCTATTCTGGGTCACATTGTTTCTTCCGAAGGTATTAGAGTTGATCCTCAAAAGATAGAAGTTGTGAAGAATTAGCCTAGACGTACCTCCCCATCTGATATTAGGAGTTTCTTGGGTCTAGTTGGTTACTACAGTCATTTTGTTGAGGGCTTCTCTTCTATCGCATCTTCCATAACCCGGTTTACCTAAAATAAAGTTATGTTCCAGTTGACAGATACCTGTGAGAAGAGTTTTCAAGAGTTGAAGACTCGACTCACTTCATCCCCAGTGTTAGCTTTACCCGATGGTACTAATAGTCTTGTGGTATACGATGCTTATAGAATTGGTCTGGGTTGTGTGTAGATGTAGAGGGGTAAAGTTATAACTTATGCCTATAGATAGTTGAAGCCTCATGAGAAAAATTACCCAACCTATGATCTTGAATTAGCAACTGTAGTATTTGCTTTGAAAATTTGGAGACATTATTTGTATGGTGTTCATGTTGATATGTTTAATGATCACAAAAGCCTATAGTATATGTTTACTCAGAGGGAGTTAAACCTTAGACAAAGAATATGGTTTGAGTTGCTAAAAGACTACGATATGAGTGTGACGTATCACCCGGGCAAGGCCAATATTGTAGCGATGCTCTTAGTAGGTTGTCTATGGGGAGTATAGCTCATGTAGAGAATGATAAGAAAGAATTATCTCGTGATGTGAATCTTTTTCCTAGGTTGTGTGTTAGATTTCTTGATTTCGCTGATGGGAGTATGTTAGTTCAGAGTAGTTCGGAGTCCTCTTTGGTCTCGGAGGTAAAGGAGAAGTAGGACAGGGATCCTAGTTTGGTCTAACTGAAGGAGTCAGTTAAGGACCAGAAGGTAGAGGTTTTCTCCCAAGGGGGAGATGGTGTGTTGAGATTGCAAGGTAGACTTTGTCTTTCAAATGTTGATGAATTGAGGGAGATAATTTTGGCTGAAGCGTATGGCAGGTGATATTCTATTCATACCAGTGCTACCAAGATGTACCGTAATTTGCGGGAAATTTATTGGTGGAATGGTATGAAAAAGGATATAGCAAAGTTCGTAGAGAAGTGTTCAACTTGCCAACAGGTTAAAATAGAATACCATAGACCCGGTGGAATGATGCAAGAATTCATTATCCTTTCTTAGATGTGGGAGTAAGTGAATATGGATTTTGTGACTGGTTTACCTCCTTCTTAATGTCGTCATGATTCGATTTGGGTCGTTATAGATAGGTTGACTAAGTCAGCACATTTTCTACCAGTAAATACATCTTTCACCACTGAGGACTATGCTAAGCTATACCTTCGAGAGTTAGTCAGGTTGCATGGAGTTCCATTATCTATCATATCCGATAGAGGTACTAAATTTACTTCTCAGCTTCTGAGAGCCTTCCAGAAGGGTCTTGGCACCCAAGTTCATCTTAGATCCGCTTTTCATCCGCAGACAGACAGTCAGGCTGAGAGGACTATCCAGACTTTGGAGGATATGTTGAGGGCATATGTTCTTGATTTCAAAGGAAGTTGGGATGAATAGTTGCTGTTGATTGAATTTACTTACAACAACAGTTTTGATGCTAGTATTGGAATGGATCCGTTTGAAACTTTGTATGAGAGAAGATGTAGATTACCCATAGGTTGGTTCGAAGTGGGTGAAGATGCTGTGATTGGAACTAATTCTGTGTTCGAGGCTATGGAGAAAGTTAAGTTGATTTGGGAGAGGTTAAGGATAGCCCAGAGTCGTCAGAAGTTGTATGCAGATGTAAGAAGATGAGCCATTGAGTTTGACGTTGTTGATCTGGTGTATTTGAAAATTTCACCCATGAAAGGGGTGAAAAGATTTGGAAAGAAAGGGAAGCTTAGTCACCGATATGTAGACCCTTATAGAGTTTTGAATCGTGTTGGGAAAGCAACTTATAAGATTGAGTTGCCTGCAGAGTTGTCAGCTGTCCATCCTGTATTTCATGTTTCTATGCTAAAAAAACACATTGGTGATTCTGTTGTTGTTGATCCATTAGAGAGCTTCGATGTTCGAGATAGTCTTTCTTATGATGAAGTTCCAGTCGAGATTCTAGATTATCAAGTTTGAAGACTAAGGAACAAGGAAGTTCCCTTGGTTAAAGTTTTGTGGCGAAATCAATCTGTCAAGGGTGCTACTTGGGAAGCAGAAGCATATATGCGAGCAAATTACCCTCATCTCTTCTCCATGAGTTCAAATAAAGACGAAGGTACTATTCTTTCTCAATTCAATTGTGTATTCAGCTATATGGTTACTCTCTCTATGATTCATGCATTTTGTGCAGTACTCAAAAGTTTAGAGTAAAGTAAGCTCTTTGAGTGGGGCGTTCCAGCTGTGCGTCATTTTTTTTTCTTTCTCTTGTTCTTGACCTATCTGGCAACATTCGAGGACGAATGTTTCCAAGGAGGAGATATTGTAATACCCCTATCGTTCCTTAAGCCTAAATATATCTTTTGAGTGGATAAGGGTGGCTTCCATCGATACCAATTTTATCAAAATTCGACATCGGACGAGGAAGTTATGGCCGTTTCACTAAGCGATGTCGGAATCGCCAAGGCCTAACAGTAGACCTAAAGGACCGCCAATTCCTTGGTAGACCATCAATGGTACCATCAAGCCAAGGCAGTAACCCCTTTTTCTGGCCATCGTGCGATGGCTAAAATGGTGGGCCGCCAAAAATTTGACGGACCATTAAGAGGACCATCACGTCGAGGCAGAATGTTCCATTTCTGTCCCTCGAGTGATGAACAGTCTGGTGGACCATCAGTTTCCTGACGGATCGTCACTTCAACTGTCACATCGAGGCAGAATGTCCCATTTTTGGCACTCGAGTGACGGACGATCTGGTGGACCATCAGTTCCTCTGACGGACTTTCAGTTCGACCATCACAGACCCCGATCAACAATTTTCAACTCTTTTTGAAGGAGTATTTTGGTCTTTTCCGCCCATTTTGGTTTTATATATATCTATCCAAGTGGAGGAGAGAAGATCATTTTTATCTCATTTCTCCTCCAAAATTCTCTAGAAACTAGGGTTTCTTCTAAAATCCTAAATCAAATCATCTCCAAGAAATTCAGGAATCTTTGAAAGATTTCACAAAGTTGTTCAAGAATTAAGTTCTCCAAGCTAAAGGCATCAAGAAACTTAGCACAAACGTGTAAAGAAGGGTTTCCAATCAAGCTTGTTCATCTTAAAAATTATAATCCAAGGTATGTGGGGTTTTGAACAAGAGAAATTCTTTTGTTCTTGTGCTCAAAGCTTAGATTTTTATAATGGATTTATATGATTTTGGAAGTGGGTTTATAGCCAAATTACTTTATCATGAGATTATGAGAATATAAATTGTTCAAGATTTGCTATACATGATTATTTTACAATTTTCAAGTTATGACTTGATATTTAATATAGTAAATTTCAAGTTTCTACCGTGAGTTGGTATTTCAAGTGCTTTCAAGATATGTTTCAAGCTTTAAGCATCCTTATGACAAATTGGATTATTGAGTATATTGATTCATGATAATTGAGTTGTTACAATGAGTCTTGATATTTCCTCAAAGTTATTGATGTTGCCATGACTTAATGAATTGATGCATTTTGATATTGAGAAAGATTGATTTGATTTGAGTTGAGTTAGGAATCCATAAATTGATTATGATTTGATAAATGAGAAAGAGATTTGATTTGGTCTTCATGATAGACCCTTGTGATGTTTGTGGTGGATTTTCTAACGCGTTCTGAACTTGTGTCTAGGAGTAGTATTTAGCACCGAGCGGGAAATGTGGTATTGTAATAACCCGCATGTTTCCAAGCTAGGAAGTGAATAAGTTTTCCTACGGATGAAACCTCTTATCCTTTGAGTAGCATTTTAGTGCATGACTTACAATGAATATCCTAGCGATAGAATAGCTTGCGATGTCTTAAGCATGCTCATATGTGTCACTTAGAGTGATGCAAGCTAAGAGTTTTTGAATCCATCAAGTCTTAGTGTTCGATTTTGAAAGGGTCATCTTTGAACACAAATAACGTGATTGATATGTGACATTTTGGCAGATTTAGACCCACCAAATTATAGATAATCGAATTAGCTTTCCAACGATACCAATTTTGTCTTAATCCAATACCCGAGTGAAAAGTTATGCCCATTTTCGTGAGAGACAGTAAGGGTATGCGATTGGTTAGGTGCCGCCCAACCATAGGTGATTGGTTAGGCGCAGCCCAACCTGGCTTTTGTGATTACTTGGGCGCCACCTAAGTTAGTTCCAAGTGCAAGAAACACTCCGTTTTGAGTTATTTTGAGGGTAATTAAGTCTTTTAACACTCCTTACACATCCCTAAACTTAACCCTATGAAATATATAACTCCTACTTACATTATAACCCTACTAACATCTTAAGTTCATCATCCAAGAGCACCATAGGAGAAAAACAACTAGGGTTGCACAATCAAGCTTGAAGATCAAATTTCAAGGAAATTCCTCCGTCAATGATCAAGAACCTCCCTTCCAAGGTATGCGTAGTGTTCATCCACGGATTCCTTTCATCCGTAGAGTTCAAGAATCAATCTTTAAAATACAAAAGCTTGGTTGGTTGTGGTGATATGATCATAGTATCGTGACTATACATCTCATGAAAGTTATGTTGTTAGTTGAAAAACATGATCTTTAGGTGGATTGATAGAATGCAAGTATGAAATCCACCTATGCCTTAAAGAATGCATGCAAGGTGTTCGATAAAATGCCTAGTATGTTAGAACTTCATATTTACATGATTTCATGATATCTAAATAACATGTTCGTGTTAGTCATACACTCCAATCTGAATTTCCATGCAAATTATATGTTGTTATTATTGTGGTATAAATCATGTATGATAATGGAGATATAAATTATGTACACAAAATGTATCCATTCTTTTCCCTATCATGTTTGAAATGTTGAATAAATACATGAAGTATACTATCCCCTGCTTATGATATTGTGAATTGTGGACTCAAATATTGTGATTAAGTAATGTCATGTGTGTCAGTTTCCTCCTATCGAGTCCTAGGGGTATTCGTACCCAAAAACTATAGCTGTGTGCCTAGAGCTATGTCATGTTTCATGATATCTGAACTCAAGCTATGATTCCATAGACTTCAATCAGTCATGTGACTCAGGAAAACCTCATGATCTCAGTAAGTTGTCAGATATTAGTAACATTCCGCCAGTCAACTGAATTCAGTAAGGTTAAGTCATGTATAGTCAGTTATTCATGTCCAGTCCCTCCAGATAGGAGTAGAGGTTAGCACCAAGTGAACCCAAGGATGGGAACTCACCTGCCAGTTCAGGGTGTGATTCTTAGTAGTCATCCTTGTGGTCCAGAACTACGTAGCCAGCGTAGGTTGAGACATCTTAACCTGTCAGATTATGGTTGATGAGGTGGTTTAACCTGTCAGTTTAGGGTTCCCACCGTTCTCATTGAGTACCTGACAGATAAGGGTCACTCATAAGCTGTCCTTACCCGTGGCATGGTGTTGACACCCCTCCAGTTGGGGAAGAGATTGAACCCCAGCTTAGCCATAACGACATACATGGGGCATGTCGGTTAAACATCCCACAGTTTCAGTATCAGTCTTAGTAAAAGAACTCAGGGTATTCTTCAGATTTTAGTATATACAGGACTGTCAGATATAGTAATCCATGTTATCATCTTACAGTATCAGTCATGACAGTTATCAGTAAACCATGTATTATCTTACAGGTTTTAATATCATGCATTCACGGTCCTAGTTTCTATATATGTATGGTTACACTCCCACATTCATATTAGTCAGTCAGTGTTGTTCATACATGAAACCCTTTATGTTCAGACTACGTTCCTCGTATACTCAGTACTCCAGTTATACTAACGCATTTGCGCTATGGTGCTTTTTTTCATGTTACACCATAGGTTACGAGACACGATCTCCAACCCAGCAGTAGCGGTAGCATTCCAGTCGCAGAGACACAATGAGTCCTCATCTTTCGAGGACATGATCGTTAAATTTATTATTCCAGTATTTCAGTTTATTTTCAATTTAGGGAGTTATTTGGAGACATGTTCCTTCAACTCCTTATTCAAACAGTTTAGAGGCTTTCAGATGATTATAGAGTTTTCAGATTTGGACTTTAGTATTTTCAATTTTGTTTTAGTACTGTGATACCACCTTTTTCAGATATTTTATTATTCAAGATTGAACCTTACGCCTTCTTTGTTCATGTTTCCGCATTTTATATGTATATTATGCAGTTATAGCTACAAATATCAGTCATGGGTTAGCTTGTGGTCCTTCGTGGTCATAAGCACCGTGTAGCATTCTGGTTCAGAAAATTGGGGTGTTACAAACTTGGTATTAGAGCCTAAGGTTCAATAGAGTCCTAGGAAGTCTGAAAGCCGTATCTTGTAGAGTCTTATACATAGGTGTGTTGCGCTCCACATTTATGTACAGGAGTCTATAATATGTTTTAGGAATAGTCCCCTTTGTTCAGTATTCATGTCATGCTAGTGAGCATAATCACAAGTTAAACTCTCAGTCTAATCCATTCTTCTCTAATTCTAGACCATGGCCCCAAAGAGAAGAAACCAGCCAGCTCCTCAGCCCGAATATCCTTTGGGCTAACATATTTCCCATGCAGAGTTCAGATCCACATTTACCACACTTTCTCAGTCCGTGGCTGCACAGAATGAATGGCCACCAGCCATTCCGGCCAATCCAGTGGCCAATCCCATAGCAGCTAGTGTTCGGGACTTCACCTGGATGAACCCTCCATATTTCCATGGGTCTAAGTTTGATGAGGACCCTCAGGAGTTCATTGACCAAGTCCAGAAGGTCATTGACATCTTTGGTGTTACTTCTATTGAGAGTGCCGAGTTAGCCGCCTACCAGTTACATGATGTTGCTCATGATTGGTACAAACAGTAGAAGTCTGAGAGGTTATATGATGCAGGCCCTATCGAGTGGGAGAAATTTATCACGACCTTCTTAGATAGATTCTCTCCCCAAGATCTTAGGGAAGCCAAAGTTCTTGAGTTCACCAACCTCAGGCAGGGGAATATGACGGTTAGGGAGTATTCTCTCAGATTTACTCAGCTAGCTAGGTATGCTCCTCATGTGGTTGCAGAAAATAGGGCTAAGATAAGCAAGTTCATGTCAGGGGTCAACGATAGTGTGGTAAATGAGTGTAGGAATGCGATGCTAATCGATGATATGACCTTATCCAGACTCATTACCCATGCCCAGCAAGTAGAAGAGCAGAAGGTTAAGACTAGGGAGGGGAAGAACAAGAGAGCAAGGTCAGGTAACTTCAACTTTGCTCACCCCAAGTCAGATGAAGGAAACCGTTCACAGTTTTGCTCCAAGTCAACCGTTCCAGCCCCTTCCTCTGCCAGCGCTTCAGTGCCAAAGTTCAGAGATAGTAACAAAGACAAAGCTCCAGGCTCTAAATCTCAGGGAAGTGTTAGCAGTGACCGAATGAATCCCCTTTATCAGACTTGTGGTAAGAACCACAAGGGCATTTGCAAAGCCGGTAGTGATGTCTGTTTTAGTTGTGGCAAGCCAGGCCACAGGATTAGGGAGTGTCCGCAGTCAAGTCTTTAGGGTCAGCAAAATCATTCTGCAGCTCAGTCCGGTCACCTGAACCAGCAAGGTGCCTTTTCCAGTGCTACCAGTAGGCAACGCCCAAACAGACTCTATGCTCTTCAGTCCTGGCAGGATTAAAAAAATTCTCCTGATGTCGTTACTGGAATGTTACAGATTTTCCATATTTATGTTTATGCTTTGCTAGACCCAGGTGCATCCTTGTCTTTTGTTACTCCATACATAGCAGGTGATTTCGGAATCAGTCCCAAAATTCTAGCAGAGCCCTTTTCAGTCTCTAACCCAGTGGGTAAAACCATCATAGCCCGGTGGGTATACAGGAACTACCTGGTTATGATATCTCAGAAATCCACGTCAGAAGATTTAGTTGAGTTAGATATGACTAATTTTGATGTCATTCTCGGCATGGATTGGCTTCATTCTTGCTATGCCACAGTCGACTGTGGAAACAGGATAGTTCAATTTCAATTCCTGAATGAGCCCGTCCTAGAGTGAAAGGATAGCATTTCAGCATTCAGGGGTCAACTTTTTTCCTACCTTCGGGCAAGGAAAATGATTTCTAAGGGGTGTGTGTATCATCTCTTGCACGTTAAAGATTCCAATTCTAAATCTCCCAGTCTCGAAACAGTCCTAGTTGTTAATGAATACTCAGATGTCTTTCCTGAAGATCTTCCAGGTATTTCTCCCGAAAGGGAAATAGACTTTGGCATAGACCTTCTTCCGGATACTCAACCTATTTCTATTCTTCCATACAAAATAGCACCAGTAGAACTCAAGGAACTGAAAGATCAGTTGAAGGATATCATAGATAAAGGATTCATCAGACCCAGCATTTTCCCATGGGGTGCACCAGTATTATTCGTGCGCAAGAAAGACGGTTCTCTCAGGATGTGTATTTATTACCATCAACTCAACAAGGTCATGGTCAAGAACAAATTTTCTCTTCCCAGGATTGATGATCTATTCGACCAACTTCAGGGTGCCAGTTAATTCTCCAAGATAGACCTTAGATCAGTCTATCATCAGCTCAGAGTTAGAGAATATGACATTCTGAAGACAACTTTCCATACTCAGTATGGTCACTTTGAATTTTTACTCATATCATTTGGTCTTACCAATTCCCCTGCATCTTTCATGGATTTGATGAATCGTGTGTTCAAGCAGTACTTAGACATGTTTGTCATAGTCTTTATAGATGATATTCTGGTCTATTCTCGCATAGAGCGTGATCATGCAGACCATCTCAGGATTGTTCTTCAGACTCTCAGGGATCACCAGTTATTCGGTAAGTTCAGCAAGTGTGAATTTTGGCTAAGATCAGTAGCATTCCTTGGCCATATTATTTCCGGCGATGGCATTAGAGTAGATTCTCAAAAAACTGAGGCAGTAAGAAACTAGCCCAGACCCGTATCTTTATCAGATATCAGGAGTTTCTTAGGTTTGGATGGATATTACAGACGGTTTTCGAGGGATTTTATTCTATTTCATCTCCCATGTCCAGATTGACTCAGAAGAAGATTAAGTTTTAGTGGTTAGATTCATGCGAGAAGAGCTTTCAAGAGTTGAAGACTCGACTCACCTCAGCTCCAGTTCTAGCTCTTCCAGATGGTTCAGATGGTTTTGTAGTCTATTGTGATACATCCAGAGTGGGTTTAGGTTGTGTCCTCATGTAGCATAGTAAGGTCATAGACTACGCCTCCAGACAGTTAAAGCCACATGAGAAGAATTATCCTACTCACGATCTTGATTAGCAGCGGTAGTTTTTGACTTGAAGATTTGGAGGCATTATCTCTATGGAGTTCATATAGATGTCTTCACAGACCATAAAAGCCTCCAGTATGTCTTTTACCAGAAAGATCTCAATCTTCATCAGAGAAGGTGATTAGATCTGTTGAAGGATTATGACATGAGTGTTCTTTATTATCTGAGCAAGGCAAATGTTATGACCGACGCTATCAGTAGACTCTCCATGGGTAGTATTTCTCACATTGAGGGTAGCAAGAAAAAGATGGCTCAGGAGATCCATCAGCTTGCCAGACTAGGCGTTCGGTTAGTCGATTCTTTGGAGAGTGGTGTATGTGTTCACAGTACTTCAGAGTCATCTCTAGTTTCCTAGGTAAAAGATAAGCTAGACAGGGATCCTATCCTTGTCAAGGTCAAAGAGTCAGTTCAGAATCAGAAAGTCGAGGTTTTCTCCCAAGAGGGAGATGGTGTTCTTTATTTTCAGGGTCGTCTATGTGTTCCAGGTTTAGATAAATTAAGGTAGCAAATTCTTGAAGAAACGCATGGTGCGCGATACTCTATTCATCCAGGGGCCACTAAGATGTACCGCGATATGCGGGAGATCTATTGGTGGAGTAGGATGAAGAGAGATATTGCAAAGTTTGTGGCTAAGTGCTCTACATATTAGCAGGTTAAGATAGAGCATCAGAAACCTAGAGGTTCCATGCAAGAGTTCACCATTCCTACTTAGAAGTGGGAAGAAGTGAACATGGACTTCGTGATGGGTTTGCCTAGAACTCGTCATCAACATGGTTCAGTCTGGGTCATTATAGATAGAATGACCAAGTCATCTCATTTCCTTTCTGTTCGTAATTCTTATTCCGCCGAGGATTATGCCAAACTCTATATCAGGGAGTTAGTCAGGTTACACGGTGTTCCACTATCTATCATCTTAGACAGAGGTACCCAGTTCACCTCTTACTTTAGGAAAGCATTCCAAAAGGGTCTCGGTACCCAAGTCCATCTCAGCACAGTGTTTCATCCTCAGACAGATGGTCAAGCAGAGAGGACTATTCAGACTCTTTAAGATATTCTAAGGGTGTGTGCAATTGACTTCAAGGGAAGTTGGGATGACCACTTTCCTTTAATTGAGTTTGCATACAACAATAGCTATCATTGTAGTATTCAGATGGCTTCATTCAAAGCTCTCTATGGTAGGATATGTAGATCTCTGATTGGTTGGTTCGAAGTTAGTGAGGCCTCAGTCATAGGTCCTGACTTAGTATTTGACGCCTTAGAGAAAGTTCAGTTGATCAGAGAGAGACTCTGGGCTGCTCAGAGCTGACAGAAGTCCTATGCAGATGCTCATAGAAAGGATCTCGTGTTCGAGGTAAATGACTATGTCTATCTTAAGATCTCTCCCATGAAGGGAGTGAAGAGGTTCGGCAAGAAAGGGAAACTCAGTTCCCGATATGTCGGTCCCTTCAGAATTCTCTGTCACTTTGGAAAAGTAGCTTATGAGTTTGAGTTGCCTTCAGATCTAGCCTCAGTCCATCCAGTCTTCCATGTCTCTTTGCTCCAGAAGTGCATAGGTGACCCAGCAGTTGTTATCCCTATTCAGAGCATCGATATTCAGAATAGCCTCTCTTATGAAGAGATTCCAGTCGAAATCTTAGATTATCATACTCGTAGATTGAGGAACAAAAAAGTCCCTCTATTCAAGGTTCTTTGGAGAAATTAGTCTCATGAGGGAGATACATGGGAAGAAGAAGCAGATATACGTACCAAGTATCCTTACCTCTTCTTCGCTAATTCAGATCAAGCTCAAGGTAATAGTTCTCCTTAAGCTTATTCAGTTTCATGTTCATGTTTCCAGTATAACCTTGGTACCTATTAACCGTTGCATACTCATTCATGCATTCATGTATCAGTTGTCCGTGCATCAGTTATGCATGAGTTCAGTATGTTTAGCATGTCAGTCATGAGATCAAGTTTCACTTCTTAATGTTCAATTCAAGTTCTGTTGTCTTGTATCCCTTCTTAGTAAATTCTCATTCGAGGATGAATGTTCCTAAGAGGGAGATATTGTAATCCCCACATGTTTCCAAGATAGGAAGTGAATAAGTCTTTCTACAGATGAAACCTCTTATCCTGTGAGTAGAATTTTAGTGCAAGACCTACAATGAATATCCTAGCGATAGGATAGCTTGCGATGTCTTACACATGCTTATATGAGTCTCTTAGAGTGATGCAAGCTAAGAGTTTTTGAATCCATCAAGTCTTAGTGTTCGATTTTTCAAGGATCATATTTGAACAAGAATAACGTGATTGATATGTGACATTTTGGCAGATTTAGACCCACCAAATTTTAGAGAATCGAATTAGCTTTCCAACGAAACCAATTTCTCCATAATCCAATACCCGAGCGAAAAGTTATGCCCATTTTTGTGAGAGACAATAAGGGTATGCGATTGGTTAGGTGCCACCCAACCGAACTTAGGTGATTGGTTAGGCGCCGCCCAACTTGGCTTGTGCGATTACTTGGGAGCCAGCTAAGTCAGTTCTAAATACCAAAAACACTCCGTTTTGAGTTATTTTGAGGGTAATTAAGTCTTTTAACACTCCTTACATGTCCTTAAAATTAAACCTATGAAATATATAGCTCCTAATTACATTACAACCCTACTAACATCTTAAGTTCATTATACAAGATCACCGTAGGAGAAAAACAACTAGGGTTGCACAATCAAGATTGAAGATCAAATTTCAAGGAAATTCCTCCGTCAATGATCAAGAACCTCCCTTCCAAGGTATGCGTAGTGTTCATCCATGGATTCCTTTCATCCGTGGAGTTCAAGAATCAATCTTTAAAATAAAAAATCTTGGTTGGTTATGGTGATATGATAGTGCCCATGTTGATGCTTGTTTGTTTTGCTATATAATAGTATCGTGACTGTACATCTCATGAAAGTTATGTTGTTAGTTGAAAAACATGATCTTTAGGTGGATTGATAGAATGCAAGTATGAAATCCACCTATGCCTTAAAGAATGCATGCAAGGTGTTCGATAAAATGCCTAGTATGTTAGAACTTCATATTTACATGATTTCATGATATCTAAATAACAAGTTCATGTTAGTCATACACTCCAATATGAATTTCCATGAAAATTATGTGTTGTTATTGTTGTGGTATAAAGCATGTATGATAATGGAGATATAAATTATGTACACAAAATGTATCCATTCTTTTCCCTATCATGTTTGAAATGTTTAATAAATACATGAAGTATACTATCCCCTACTTATGATATTGTAAATTGTGGACTCAAATCTTGTGATCAAGTCTTGTCATGTGTGTAAGTTTCCTCCTATCGAGTCTTGGGGGTATTCGTACCCAAAAACTATAGCTGTGTGCCTAGAGCCATGTCATGTTTCACGATATCCGATCTCAAGCTATGATTCCATAGACTTCAATCAGTCATGTGACTCAGGAAAACCTCATGATCTCAGTCAGTTGTCAGATATCAGTAATATTCCACCAGTTAATGGAATTCAGTAAGGTTAAGTCATGTATAGTCAGTTATTCATGTCCAGTCCCTCCAGATGGGAGTAGAGGTTAGCACCGAGTGAACCCAAGGATGGGAACTCACCCTCCAGTTCAGGGTGTGATTCTTAGTAGTCATCCTTGTGTTCTAGAACTACGTAGCCAGTGTAGGTTGAGACATCTTAACCTATTAGATTAGGGTTGATGAGGTGGTTTAACCTATTAGTTTAGGGTTCCCACCGTTCTCATTGAGTACCTGCCAGATAAAGGTCACTCACAAGCTATCCTTACCCGTGGAACGGTATTGACACCCCTCCATTCGGGGCAGAGATTAGACCCCAGATTAGCCATAACGGAATACATGGGGCATGTCGGTTAAACACTACCTCCCACAGTTTCAGTATCAGTCTTAGTAAAATAACTCAGGGCATTATTCAGATTTCAGTATATACAGGACTATCAGATACAGTCGTCCATGTTATCAGCTTACAGTATCAGTCATGATAGTAATCAGTAAACCATGTATTATCTTACAGGTCTTTCTATCACGCATTCACGGTCCTAGTTTCTATATATGTATGTTTGCACTCCCACGTTCATATTAGTCAGTCAGTGTTGTTCATGCATGAAACACTTTATGTTCAGCCTACCTTCCTCGAATACTCAGTACTCCAATTGTACTGACGCATTTACACTATGGTGCTTTCTTTTCATGTTATACCATAGGTTCCGAGACACGAGCTCCAACCAAGAATTAGTGGTAGCATTCCAGTCGCAGAGACACAGTGAGTCCTCATATTTCAAGGACATGATCATTACATTTATTATTCCAGTATTTCAGTTTATTTTCAATTTAGGGAGTTAGTTAGAGACATGTTAGTTGGAGACATGTTCCTTTAACTCCTTATTCAGACAATTTAGAGGCTTTCAGACGATTATAGAGTTTTCAAATTTAGACTTTAGTATTTTCTATTTTGTTTTGGTACTATGATACCACCTTATTTAAGATATTTTATTATTCAAGATTGAACCTTACGCCCTCTTTGTTCATGTTTCTGCATTTTATATGTATATTATGTAGTTAAAGGTACAGATATCAGTCATGGGTTAGCTTGTGGTCCTTCGGGGTCATGAGCACCATGTAGCATTTCGGTTCAGAAAATTCGGGCATTATAGGTATTTCCCCCAAAACTACGTGCCACCGTAGGATTGATATTGATAATTGTGGGCTGGAGTCCGAGTATGATATTGTGATCACTAAATTTAGGTTGTATTCCCTGGCAAGAGTACGATGCTCCCGCCAATGTGGGGTTCTCTCCTTTGGAGGGTAAAATATTGGACTCCATGTAGCTCACATGATTTATGTCGATTATAAGAACCTCCCATGTCCATAAGAGTCGAGTTTCTTGAATTACATAGTCATTCAAATTCTTGAGTTGAAGAGTTGAGTTGTTTATGATGATTTATGAGGTTTTTATCATATGATTTATTTACGATGAGATCTTGAAAAGTATGTTTCAATCTAACTCAAGCCAAGTGAGCCATCATTGTACATATGCATATTTTCATGAAATTGATGATGATGTTTACATTGTTACATGCACCCCTACATACTCAGTATATTCCAAAGTGCTGACCCACATATTTTCCTATGGGCTATATTTTCTCGTAATGTAGGTTCAGGTACTCAGCCACGTTAGCGATATTTGGGTGCGTCTTTTCATCTGCTTAGTAGTGAGTCCTTATGGTTCAAGGACCATGTTTATATTTTGTGATACCGTTTAGTTGTTATGGCTTTCAGTACTGTTTGAGTCAGTTGGGGGTTTGTCCCAGTGTCTCCTTGATTTTGATGTATAGAGGTTTTGTCAGACTAAAGGGTTGGTATGTACAAAATTTTAGTATTTTTGACAGTACAGGCTAGTTTCTTATCTTATTCCAGTATGTTTATTATATGTCATTCTCTCTTATATTATCACGACTATTGTCAAAGTTAGTTCTAAAAGTGATGGCAGGTTTAGAGGGTTAGCTTGAGGCCGCGTGTGGCCTTAAGCACCGTGTGACATATCGGGATAGGATCTTGGGGCGTAACAGTTTGAGCTCTATTCACCCGATATTCCATGTTTCTATACTGAAGAAGTGTGTGGGTGATCTATCACAGATTTTACCTATCAAGGATATTAGTATTTCAGATTCTCTATCTTATGAAGAGGCCTCTGTGGAGATTTTAGATCGACAAGTTTGTCAGTTATGGACCAAGGATGTAGCTTCAGTGAAGGTTCTGTAGAGGAACCATAATCTTTAAGAGGATACTTGAGAAGTGGAAGAGGACATGAAGTCCATGTATCCATTCCAATTTTCTACTTCAAAAATTCATGCGTAAGATTTTTTTTGATCTTACCATCATTGTTTTCTAACTTTGTTAAAGGTAAAATTGATTTCCTTAGTATTCTTGTTTTCTAACTTAATTTAAGGTAAGAGTGGATTGTGAATCCCTTAGTAATCTATTTTCTGTGTTAAAGGTAAGAGTAGAGGCATGTGGGTATCCAAATTATGTTTGTACTGCCTTGTTCCTTCATTCGAGGATGAATGATCCAAGTAGGGAAGAATTCAAACACCCTTAGTTTTGGACCTTTGAATTTTCCTTAGGTTTGAACACATTGCCCTTGTAATAACCCACCATACGAGTCGTATGGTGTGAGTACGGGTCTAGGGTCCCTAGTTTTATATTGGTCAGTGTGTTGTTGTCCATGTTTTTTCCTAGACATGGTAGACTCCATACGAGTCGTATGGTCTTGTGATGAGAGGTTTAGGGTCCAATCGTATGTTTTCCAGTGTCTAGCCCTTGGTGTTCCTCTTAGTGTACGACTAGATGGTACTGGTCGTATGGTATGGTCATGGATTGGAAAGGGAGTCATATATTAGACAGAATGTGGTTTCCAACTTTCTAACCTAGTGACGACTTGAAGTTATGATTCGTATGTTGTGGTGACGTGTTGGAGGGTCCACTCGTACCCACATGCGAGTTTTCTACAATTTTAATATGGGGGTATTCTGGACATTTTCTATATTAAGTTCTTTTGACCCCATGCCATAAAACACCTTTAGGGACCTCATTGACCTATTATTCTAAATCAAACACTTTTAAAATCTCTTAAAATCTCTCTCAAGCTTTTGGTTTAAGAAAAGGCTAGGGTTTCTAGAAGGAAATCAATTAGCATCTCTCAAAAGTGAATATCTCCGTCTTCCTTGGTGTCTAAGGAATATTAATCCTCCCTCATTATTAGTTCAACTAAAAACATGTTTTAATGTATGGTTTTCTTGGTATTAATGTGGATTTATTTTGGTTTTAAAATAGTTGTTGAGGGTTTTAGTTGTTCATGGTTGGATAATGTTTTCCCATGCTTTTCTTATGTTTTTTCATGTTATAATTATGGTTTGAACATGTGGTTACATGGGAATGATCAATTGATGTTTGGCTTTTTGGTTTTGGAACTATATGCCCTCAACATGTTTGTTAAAATGCCAATGAGATGACTTTTGTCACATAGTTTAACTGTTGTTGAAATCTTTCCATTGTATAATATGGTAATGAAACCTAAATTGGTTTTGTTTATTTTGAATGACTTGTAAAAAGGCCTTGGTGGCCATGGTTTTGGTTTAATTGGAGATTTTGTAGGGTACATAGAAACCCCCTAAGTTTTGGCTAGTGACATTGCTTGCAAGCTATAGTCGGTATGATGATACCACTTCATAATGCCTCGATAATGGACTCCTTGAATTGGTGGTTTGGTTATGCGCTAAATGTTTTAATTGGAAAATAATGAAGGGTTATGATATCTAACCATGAAGGTATGATTTCGATGGATGGAAATTGAGAACTCATGTTTGCCGACATGAGGGTTGGTCTTGGTGACCATATGTTTGTGGGGTACACGGGAATCCCCCAAGTTTATACTTGTATACATATATCATAGAGGGCGAAGGGTACAAGGGAATCCCCAGTCCCTATGATAACTCCAATTCGTGTGGCTAAATGCACTGGGGCCCGTTCAGGGGGTAACACTGGACCTATATATCTCGTGGGTGGATTATGATGGGAAATCTAAACAACCTAGGTTAAGGTTTTAAATGCATGCTAAACACGGTTCCCTTTCCCTACACGACATATATATGTATCTATGTGATTGGATGTCGTTATTTTCTTTGTTTTGAATTACTCGCTTATTCCTGAGTACATGCTAGTGTTCATTCTGCTATCCGTCTTCGGGCGTTGTATTGCATGAGATACAAGAACCGGCCATAATAATTCTCCTGCTCAGTGACTAGGATTTGGGGACAACTTAGAGTCAGACTGAAGTGGTGAGCTTCCATACTCCTGAAGGCTCCATTTCATGTTATGGACTTATTATATTTTTGTTATTACCTTGGTTTGATTTTGGATATGGTCAGGGGCATGTCTGGACCAGATGTTATTGATTTTGGATAGAGGCTTTGTTAGACAACTATGGGCATGGGCGGTGTCGATATTAGTGTCAGCCTTGGTATTGATATTGGCATTAGGGTTGACACTGGTTGGACATTTGGTCGGATATTTTGTTGGGTATGGTTATGGACTTTATTTAATGTCTTTCAATTACTGTTACTTTATCTTTTTATATGTTTGAAATTCATCCGACATAGGGTGCTGGGCGATTACGGTTGAGTATCGGGGTGGTCTCCGATCCCGATCGTACTTGAGATGCCCGACATGACTTGGGCCTAGTTCCGGTCATGTCATAAAAAGAGTATAAATTGGACCTCAAATCAAAGAAAATCCTAATTTACACTTTACCAGGGTAAACCCCCCAAAAATCACATTTAAAAACTAGGCTTTGAAGCTATTTTGAAGATGAATTAATTGAAAACCGATGGATTAAGGATTTAGAAACTTAACCACGAAATTTTTTTCTCAAAACACCCTTTGAAAATGACTTAATCCAAGATCTAGAATTTTAAAAATGGACAATGAGGCTTTGGGCCGAGATCGGGGATTAAATTCTATCCAGGCAGAAATTACCCTTTGTGAATGTGATTCAATGATTTCGAACGCAAAGGTCAACCTAACCGGAGTCTCGTGTTTATGGTCAAGCCTTCATGAATATGACGAAGGGCTCCCAAACAAGACCTAATTTCCCTTCGTGAATGCGGTTGGGATACAACGATCACAATAAATATAGAAGCTACCCTTTGCAAATGCGGTCCCACCATCGTATTCACGATGCCCATTATTTTCCTTCTCTGTGAATGCATCCCGAGGCCCCTAAATACAAAAAAAAAAAACAAGTGTCTACACCATCAATAGATGCATCAACAACACACTTGGTTAAAAAACTCTCCCAATGAACCCTTGATATTTGTTTGGGACTCCACAGAAACAGGCTAATAATGCTACTAGACTAATTTTCATAGTTCGAACTTTATGGAAATGTTGAATTTACAATAAGGATCATTTTCAACAAATTAACCATCGAGACCCCCTTTAGGCCAAAATTTAACTTGTTTTCATATGGAGGGTTGATGTCACGAGCCGACCCCAGGCCTAGTCATGACGGGTTTCTCAAGCCTGCCAAAGTCCTGAGACCACCCTCTTGGCCTAGTCAACTAGAACACAAAATCTAGATCAACAGCGAAAGACATCCAGAATATAAAGATAAAATAGTTAATGTAACTATATGTAACTAATAGTCAATAAAAAATAACCACCCACACTTTGTCAACAAAAGACTCTAAACCAAATACTAATTTAGGTTAGGACATTCCCCCGACCTTGACCAAAGAGGGAATCCAAAATATTAAAAAAACTGTTGAGATTTCGATAATCATAAGAGAAAGCTGTGAAATGTCCGTCCTTCCGAAAGATACAGGCTCACCACTTTAACGTAGACCAACCGATGAACAAGAACCATCTAACTTTACACAAGGAAATCGATAAAATCCCAGGACCCTACATCATGAAACAATATAGCATCTGTGAATGCTTAGCGAGATAAGCGCTAGCATGTAACTCAAGGAAGGGATAAAATAATGCCATTTTCCAAACCAAACCAATCTCAATGTAATGTTAACATACATGCAATAAGCATAATGTTTTGAACAATTTGAAACTATACCATGGCCACCGAGGCCTTTTTAAGAACCATTTTATACATTTAGCCATTAATGCAATGCGATAACTTTGAACAATAAGCATAACCATGTAATTGTCCATATTTCAAAACCAATTATGCAAATAGGTTGAGGTTAATACGAATTCCAAACTAAATTCCACAAAATTTGAGGGAATCCACGACCCCCTTCCCATTCATCATACCCATGAACAATTTCAATTCAAAGACTATGAAATAAAGCATGAAAAACCATTCCAAAGCCATAAGAAAACCAATCAAGTAACAACGATTCAAAACCCTCAACCCATCTTCCAAACCCATAATTTAAAATAACATAAACAATGATTAAACACATGACTTTTGGAGAAACCATTTAGGGAAGAGATACATGCCTAAAATACTAAGAATTTTGAGAAGGAAACCCAAATTTGAACCCTAGGTGCTCAATCCTTAGAAACACTAGCTTCCTTTTGCTTTGGGAGAGTTTAAGAGAAGAGAATTATGTTTTTATTTGTTTATGGATGAAATAGGACCCTAAAAGTGTTTTTATGTCATGGGTAATGAGTTAAGTATGGGAAAAGAATGAAAAGACCTTAAAAAAATATGCAGGAAAGTTGTTGCCAGTTGTTTTGGGTTAGGTAATGACTCATAATGACTGGTTACGAGCCTTTTCATGGACTCATAGTCTGGGCAGTGACTTAGGACACCCTTACTGTAATGATTATGAATCCCTCACTGTGACGCATGATAACATTTTACAACTCATAGAGTCTTAGTCGTGGTCAGGATAGAAATATGGGAAATCCTCACTGGTTAAGCTATAACTGACTCTATACGTCTCGTGATGAGTGATAATGACTCATCACGTGAGTTGTTTCTTAGGCATTGATGACAAAAGTCAAGAAATTCTCAGAGGCCAAAACTTGGAGTATTACATTACCCCTCCCCCTAGGATCATTCATCACCGAATGAGGAGCCATGGCACCCATTAGCACGATAATAAGGAAGAATGCACACATACCCAAACAACAAATTCGAAAGGCCATAAGAAAAAGAACGAAAGTCATACCTCAAGCATTTTCATCCAACACGGGGAATAGGAATGGATATTTGGACTTCATGTCCTCTTCAACATTCCAAATAGCTTCTTCCACCTTTTGATTTCTACAAAGAACTTTCGCCGAAGCTATATCCTTAGTCCTTAACTACGAACTTGTCTATCCAGAATTGCAATCGGGACTTTCTCATAGAGCAAGGAATCCAAAATACCAACATCCTATATTGGAAAAAAAAGATCACCTACATACTTTTTCAACATCGACACATCGAAAACAAGATGAATAAAATCCAAACTCATAGGAAAATCCAACTCATAAGAAACATTCCCAACTCGCCTAAAAATATGATACGGACCAACAAAATAGGAACTGAGCTTCCCCTTCTTCCTAAAATTCATCACTCCCCTCATTGGAGAAATGTTCAAAAATAGAAAATCACCTATAGCAAACTCCAACTCCCTTCGCCTCACATTCATATAAGACTTTTGGCGACTATAAGTAGTCTTAAGTCTTTCTCTAATTAGCTTTGCCTTTTCCATGGCTTGGTGAACTAAATCAAGACTAAACAATATAGGCTAACAAACCTTGAACCACCCAATAGGAGTCCTACAACTCCTACCAAAGATCCTCAAAAGGATCCATTTGAATACTCGAGTGATAAAATAAGAGGTAAGTGATCCACCTAACTTTCTTTAAAGTCAATCACGCAATCCATTAGCATATCGTCCAAGGTCTGATTAGGACATTCCACTTGTCTATCCATTTGAGGGTGGAAAGTGCTGCTAATATTCACCTTAGTCCCCAAACATTTCTAAAATGAATGCCAAAAGTGAGAAGTAAATTCATACCCCAGTCTGAAATGACGCTCCATTTAATCTAACTATCTCCTCAATGAATAACTTAGCATAATCCTCTCTAGAGTAGGTAGTCCTTAAAGGTAAGACATGAGCAGACTTAGTCATCCTATACACGATGACCCAAATTGAATCATACTGATTACGAGACTGAGGAAGACCCATAATGAAATCCATTTTGATCACCTCCCACTTCCAAATAAGTAACTTTATCTCGTGAGACATCCCACCAGACCTCAAGTGTTCAACCTTCACCTGCTGATAGACCATATACTTGTCCATAAAGTTTTCCACATCCTTCTTCATATTTCTCCACCAATAGATTTCCTTCAAGTCATGATATATTTTTGTTGAACCTGGATGAACTGTATACCTTATCTCATGAGCTTCAATCAAAATCCTATCCCACAGTCCATCCAATCCAGGAACACACAAACTACCTTGATATCTTAAGACACTATCACCACCAATATCAAAAGGCATAACCTTTTGCTGACCCCCATCACCCATAATTTGTATAATAACAGGGTCCAAAACCTATTTCTCCTTTACCGAAGCACCAAGAGATGATTTTACCACCTCTTTAACACCTCTCCATCATCAAAATCCAGGAGAAAACCTCCCAAGTTAGCTAGCAATTAGATACCCTAAACCAATCCCTTATTCTCCTCATCCATATGAGATAAGCTCCCTATGGACGGAGCTAAGAGCATTAATAACCACATTAGCTTTACCTGGATGGTAGTGAAGACTAGTATCATAATCCTTAAGCAATCCAAACCACCGCCTCTGCTGAAGATTCAACTTCTTTTGAGTGAACACATACTGTAAGCTCCTATGGTCTGAATAAATGTCCACATAGACCCCATACAAATAATGACGCCAAATATTCAATTTGAAAACCACGCTGCATGAACCTTAAGCTACCTAGAAGCATAAACCATAATCTTACCATGCCGCATCAACACACAACACAGTCCCACATGGGATGAATCACAATAAAAAACAAAATAATTGGTACCCTCGAGTAGGGTCAAAACTGGCGCAGAAATCAACTTATCCTTCAACTTCTTAAAGTTACCTTTACAAGTATCAGACTATAAGAGCTTTACCTTTTTCTGAGTTGACATCATCAATGGAGCAGCAATAGACGAGTATCTCTCTACTATCCTCCTATAATACCCGACCAAGCTCAAGAAGCTCATACTATTGGCTAGAGTCATAGGTCTAGGCCACTTCTTAAGAACCTTCACTTTCTGTGGATCTACCTTGATCCCTTCACTATCAACAACAAGCCCAAGAAAAGACCTAACATTCAACCAAAAGTCACACTTAGAAATTTTAGCATAAAACCTTTATTGCTTAAGAGTCTGAAACATAATTCATAGGTGATTGGCATGATGCTCCACACTCTTAGGATACACTAAGATATCATCAATAAACACTATCGCAAATAGATCCAAGAATTGTCTAAACACTCAATTCATAAGATCCATGCAAGTATTTGGAGTGTTATTCAATCCAAATAACCTAACTAGGAATTCATAAAGACCATATCTGGTTTGGAAAGCAATCTTGTGAATATAAGCCTCCCTAATCTTTAATTGATGATACCCTAAACAAAGATCAATCTTACAGAAACATCTAACACCCTAAATCTGGTCGAAAAGATCATTAATCCTAGGAGGAGGGTACTTATTCTTTATTATAACCTTATTCAACTTCCGATAATCTATACACATATGAAGAGACCCATCTTTCTTACTCACGAAAAACATGGTATCGCCCCATGGAGAAATACTAAGACGAATAAAGCTCCTATCAAGGAGATCTTTTAATTGCTCCTTTAGCTCTTTTAATTCAGTCGGATCCAGAGAAGCATAGCACGAATAAAGCCATACCATCCCTAAGAATACGTCAAAATCTATCATATCAAGCTTTATAAAATCTACCAATGTCTCTTTATGATAAATAGACACCATACAACCCCTATAGATCTTTTTAGCCATAATAGAGTCACCCACTGAAGTAGAAATAGAGAAAGGGTAAAAAATATTCAGGACCAAAACCAAAATGTACATACATATAAGGGGTAATATAAGATAGGGTAGACCCCATATCAAGAAAATAATACATATCACAAAAAAGAGTTGCAACATACTAGTAACAACATCAAAAGATGTCTCAGATTCCTGACAGGTGGCAAGAGCATAAAGATGAATTCGGCCAGTGTCGGTGCCAAAAATAGCACCCTTTTGCAAAGAAGTCGAAGAAGTAGTGACCAAAACTTTGTTATCCCCAGTGGCTACCTTAGCTGCAGGATAGTCTCTCCGCATATGGCCAGGCTGACCATAATTAAATCATTGATTTCTTGCCTCATCACAATAACCATTATGAAGCTGACCTTAAAATCCACAGAGAGGATAAAGTGGGGATGACTGATCTCCAATAGCCTAAGATTGGAAACCCTGTGCCTTAGGACCACTACTATCCTAAAAATGATGATCACCAGATGACTTCAGATAAAGAGCACTAGCGAAAGAATATGAACCAAAATTTCCATATTTTTTTCTTATTCCACTATCTACCATCTCTCATACTTGCTTGCTGACCTCCAACCTTTTCTTAATACCTGAACTTCTTATTCTGCCCCTCTCCCATTTCTTCCTGCTTCTTCTTTTTATCTTCAACCAACTATCTATAAACTAGCAATATAGAGATGTCCACAACAGTTTTAACCATCGCAGCCTTACAAACTAATACTAAGTCACGGGACAACCCAAAGAAAATTTCCTCATCTTAGATCTCTTGCTGGACACCAATTTTAGAGAATAACG
This sequence comes from Capsicum pubescens, assembly GCA_030864215.1. Taxonomy (NCBI): domain Eukaryota; kingdom Viridiplantae; phylum Streptophyta; class Magnoliopsida; order Solanales; family Solanaceae; genus Capsicum; species Capsicum pubescens. The sequence continues at coordinate 178,913,995 of CM061540.1, forward strand.
AGATAATTGCTGAAATTTTAGGACATACTCCTTCACAATCTTCTTGCCCTACTAAAAATTCACAAACTCCTCATCTTTAGCTTCTTCCGGCTTTGAAGGAAAGAAACGATCAAGAAAGTCCCCTGAGAACTCATCCCATAAGGCTAGCTCCTCATCATCACCTCTCAATTGCTCCCACTCTTCATACCACTGATAAGCTACATCCTTCAACTTGTATGCAACAAACTCCACACCCTTAGAATCAGTAACATGTATCACCCTGAATATCTTGTCTATTTCATTATCAAACCCTTGAGGACCCTCATTAACCTTAGAGACTGTGAAGGTCGGGGGATTCAACCTCATGAACTGGCCAACTCTAGTGACTTCAGAAAAAGGAGAAATAGAAAAAATATGGTCCAACTGATGAGATTGAGATATCAACAACTGAGTAAGCTAATGAATGGACTGATGGAACACCGTATTAGAGATATCCCCCTGAGGTAGCTGATCTTAAGTATCACCAGCTTCGAAGCCTGAGTAGGACTAGGTAGGGATGGGTAGAACTCCATGTGCGATAATACAATTAGGAGAAGGGACCTTAGACCGGGTCTGTACTCCATAGATAGGAAGAGTTCCATACACATTGTCCTCAGGTAGGACAGAGGGTCCATCAAAGTTTCTATGAGAATAAGATCTTCGGGGAGGCATGATCTAAAATGAGAGTAAATCAAAGATTAGAGGAATTTCAAGACACCAAACTCTGTAGCCTGAAATAGAACACAAGAAAGGGAAATATTCCTAAATGCCTGGTAGCCTCTCCCTTATTAGTGTGGTGCACTACACACCCATAAAAGAGACTCTATGCGACACGACTTTGTGGACACCCAAAGACCCTGAACCTATGCTTTGATACCAAGGTTGTCATGACCCGACACTAGGCCTAGTCGTGATGGGTATCTCAAGACCTCCTAGGGCTGGAGACCACCCCCTTAGCCTAGCCAAATTGAACACAAAATCCAACTAAACAGCGAAAGGTATCCGAAATATAAAGATAAAATAGTTAATGTAACTCAATGGAACTAAGAGTCAATAAAAAATAACCACCCATATTTTGTCCACAGAAGCCTCTAAATCGAAATACCAAATTAGGTCGGGACATGCCCCCAACCATGACCAAAAAGGGAGTGTAGAATATAAAAGAAACCTTTTAGATTTTGATACTCATAAAAGAAAGTAGTGAAATGTTTGGCCTTTCAAAATATGGAGGCTAGCCACTTCAACGTAGTCTAACCGACAAACCAAAATGACCTAACTCTGCATAAGGAAACCAAAAAACCCTAACTCCCTACATCATGAAACAATGTAGTGTCCTAGGATGGTTAGCAGGGTGATCTCTATTATGTAACCTAGGAAGGGATAAATTAATGCTATTTTTCAAAACAAAACCAATCTTAATATATATATTCACATACATGCATATGCATATACATAAGATGCCGACATAGGGTATAGGATTTAAAAACCATTAACCTAGACTATGTAGCTCAAACCATCCTAAAGGAACCCAGAAGCTATATGGGTTCAGTTCCCCCTATTGCAAGGGTCCAGTGCATGTTAGCTGTATGAACTAGGAAAAATCTGAGGAAAGGCTAGGTAATCCATGACCCCATTCATTCAAAAATATGTATAAAATGTGAACTATGCACACGGTCATAAAGACCACCATGTCGGCAAATGGGGTTTCAAGTATTGGACCCTTCGGGACCTCCACTTCTACGACAAGCTACACAACCCTCTTTAAGCCTAATTAAAACATTTTAACATAACCCATCCATTTAACCAAGTGGTAATCCATTTAGGCATTTACAGTTGGTATCGTCATACCAATTAATTATGCTTGCAAGCTTATAGAATTCTGTCATCTAATTATCCATTATCCTGGGGAATCCACTACCCCCATGTTCCAATTTAAAACCATACCATGGCCAATGAGGAACTTTTCAAAACAATTTTTATCCATTTACACATAATGCAATGTGATGGCTTAGAATAATAAGCACAACTATATAATTGTCCATATTTCAAAACCAAGTATTCATGTGGGCTGAGGTTAATAACAATTCTAAATTAAATTCCATAAAATTTTAGGGAATCAATGACCCTCTTCCCAGTCACCATACCTATGCACAATTTTAGTTCAAAGACCATGAAATAAAGCATGAAAAAACATTCTAAAACTATAGGAAAACTAACCAAGTAACAACTATTCAAAACCCTCAACCCATCATTCCAAACCCATAATTTTAAATCACATAAAAATGATTAAACACATGCCTTTATGAAAAACCAAGTTAGAACATAGATACTTGCCTAAAAATAGCAAGAATTTCGAGAAGGAAACTCTAATTTGAACTTTAGGTGCTCAATCCTTAGAAACCCTAAATTTCTTTTGCTTTAGGAGAGTTTAAGAGAAGAGAAGTGTGTTTTGATTTGTTTATGGATGATAATGGGACTCTAGAAGTGTTTTTATGTCGCAGGTAATGTGTTAAGGATGGGAAAAGACTAAAAATTCCTTAATAAAACCGCGCACAAAAATTGTTTCCAGTCATTATGGGTCAGGTGACGACTCGTAATGAATAGATACATGTCTTTGCTAGGACTCATTGTCTAGGTAGTGACTCAGGGTACCCTTACTGTTATGGTCATGAGTCTCTCTCCACGAATCGTGTTCACACCTTATGACTCATAGGGTCTTAGTAGTGGTCAGGATAAAAACACGGGCAGTTCTCACTGGTTAAGCTATGATCTGGATCTATACAACTCGTGATGAGTGATAATTACTAGTCACGTGAGTCGTTACTTGGGTAGTGATGACAAAAGTCAAGAAATTTATAGAGGCCAAAACTTGGGTTATTAAAGTTGAAATGCAAAATAAAAGTTTCAAATCCTAAGCAACCCTGCTATTGTCCCAAATTCAACATTCTGGATCTAACAAATCTGTTAGAACCATCATTCGATGCTTGAATCATAAAATGTTGACAAAAGTCAAAATAATCTCTTTAAGGAATTTCAAACCACAAATTCATATCTAAAACTTCTAAATGCATTGAGTACCGCGCCAACCATACCTGCAACTCAAAAATATGATAAAAACATAGGGAAGTGAAAATAGTCAAATCACAAATGTTTCTAAATTTCAATACGAGGGTCATTACTGTGTCCACCACCAATATTCACGTTCGTCCTCAAGCATACAATAAAGAACACACCAAAATAGGTAAAGGATAGAAAGCACCCTTGAGAAACATCAAGAAAGCACTCTAACATGGTGTCACAACTATAAAACTACTGGTCTCACCATAGAACTAAAAATCCATCACATTAGGACTCACTAGGTTACACACTAGCATCTAAGACCAAATTCTCAATGAAGTCAAATTTCTATATTTTCAAACTTTCTGTATACCCAAAATCTGAGTCAAACATAATAGAATTACTAAATATACTTGGATAAACTAAACTTGGCCAAGACATTATCGACAATCACAAGACCCAAAATCATCTTCGGATCCACCAAATATCAAGGTACTCATAAACCACTTAACAGATTTGATACTATCACTATCAAATCAAACAACTCTATAATCTCTGGCTAAAGATACTAGACAAGAAACTGGTATCAAAACTATATAAAATCTTAAAAGTTACATTTAGCACGTTAGATCACTATTCAATAGTCAAATCCCACTGCTTAACCCTTTAAGGAAATATAAAATCATCATAATACTCTTTATACCATAGACATAAAATCTCTAAATGACATAATAAACCACAAGCAACTCATCACAAGAACACATACAACACTTAATATCCAAAAGCCATCAAACAACTTGAAGTATTTATAAGCAACCCATCATAATAAGCAACCCATCATAATAGAAAAAAATAAACCCATAGAAGTAGTTCAATAACCACTATATATCACTAACGGATGCCCAAATCATGAATCAAAAAACAAGAAAATCACCACTAAACTCTACATAAGCTATCGATGAACCATACTATCAGGACTTTAAATTTCTATCTCAAGCCTCTGGCTAAACTTTGAATATAACAAATATACATTTGAACAAAACTCCATATCCTTTTCATTAACTCTCTTCCCATTCAATATTTATTAACACGAGAGTAGTGGACTAATAAGGTATAAACTAGACTAGCTCAATTATCATTCCACATTACTTAACACAAAGTCCATTGAGAATAATGCATACTCTAATTGATGCTTATGAGCAAGAATATTCCACCAAACCACTTAGCTACTACTAAGGGGCAATTTTATTATAAAATTTTCCTTTCTATTCAGAACTCTTTCCAAAGAATCCATTATAAGCAAAAATCCTTGAAATCTAATTGAGAAGTATCTCAATACCATCAAATCCTATCATGCAAGCAAAGGCTAATCACTAAGAAAGTAACAATACGTAAGGCATGAACGTCTAAAAATATTCCCTTATCCAACTAAAATTCTTCAATTGCAATCCTTTCAAGTTGGTTGCATCAAGTCCGACCTATCACAAGGTCTTCTTGCCTAATCTTGTAAGTACCACTAGTTATTCCACAAACTTGATATCATCAACACGCATTAACTCAAACCACCAATACATAAAAGTGACCCTCTAAAGCATCTAACTCATGTACACACTCTATCATTAACACTTAGAGACAACCTACACAAGCCTTATAGGGATAATTTTATTTACTTACAACTCCCTGCCCCAATTATCGGATTACTTTTTCGATCCCAATTGACCAGTGACTCTTTTGTAAACCTCTGTATTACTTTCTAAAATTTCAATATGTTGAAACCCATAATGGATCCACCACTAGTCCATAAGATGATCATCAAGGAGATCATACCCAAATATATGAAAATCCATAAAACTCATGAAATCAAACCAAATCTGTCTATGCACTCTAAGTGAGTCACAACATAGGACCTATCCACTTAATCCACCACTAAGGAACTATCTTCAGGGAAACAATATGAATAGAACCAAACCAACTCTTGAATTATCTCAAAACTCAATGTCGAATAAATAAACACAAAGCAGAAAAAAGACTGCTATCAAATACTATCAAGATAGATCAAAGGTGGACTAAAATCATACTTGTAGCTACGATACCAAAAACTCCTACCTCATTTCCATTCAGTGGAACCTGATACAAAAATCGATCTTCTTTTGAAGCAATTGATAAAGTATCTCTCTGTCTAAGTTATGGAAAATCCCTCCTATTGTGCCAAAGATCACCATATAAAAAGTAACCCAAAGAAGTTAGAGCCTACTAAACTAGGCTTGAGAACCTTACAGACCACCACGATGTAACTCTCTCTAACCATAACCAGAATAAACCTAAACATCATTATGTACATCACTATCCTCATCAAATCTATGGGCCTCTGGCCCATAAGCCTCTTATGTCTCCATTAGATTACTCTAAAAACTCTTGAGAAAACTAATCCTAAAAAAGTGAAGGTAATCTAACTGGTATACTCTCTACAAACCTCTACCACTATCTCACTAGCCCAAATAATTGAAAGAAAGTTAAGTCTACGCCATTAGAATGCACCAGAATCCACCAGGCTCAACCAATGTATCCTCTCACACAACTAAGAAAGAACATATAAGCATCAACACTGGGATCTCCATCGAATTGAAGAGGGTCTTTCCTCAAGAACTCTATATATATAATCTATACTTCCATCGATATGAAGGGTAAAGTCACTGTATGTGGAGTAATCTTTGGCAATATCTTATTAACACTAGGAGATATAATATGAGTCACATGTATATCTGGAGTTTGAAGCCTTGAAATAGCATACTGAATTAAGATAGAATCTACCATTTGAAGGAAATTATACACTCAAACCAAACAATCCTCAAGCATAGCTATGATGATAGACAGTGCCTTCACTGGACTCAACCCCTCTAACTCACTAGGCCTATAACTACTAGAAACTCTAAAACCTAAAGAGTAAACATTGACCTAAACTCTAGATGGTCTGGACATCCTAATCTAATCTTTACCTTAATCCCTGCTTATACTATGAACCAAAGGCATGGGCTCTGAATCTTTAGCTAAGGAAGAATGTAGGCTTACCATCTGTGAGAGAATAAAAAAGAGATTTTTGAGTTATTCAAAGTTATAAATGGATAAAGAAGAATAAATAAATAGATTTCACCTAAAATCATATAGCCTCTCAAAGATAGATAATGAACGTCTCCATATAGATCTGCAATACTTTACTAGACTTGGCTTCTATTAATGAGATTAATAAACCTGGAGCTATAATACCAACTTGTCACAATAAAAAATAAGCATGTAATGGCACTTGTCATACCCTTGGAACAAGTAACCCTAACCCAACCAAAAGAACATGAATTAAGAAATAGAAAATAGAAGCAAAAAAATAGTATAATCCCGAATTTATATAAATAAGACATAAAACTCCAAAATGCATCCCAGATCTGGTTGTCACGAGTAAAAGCCTCTAATATAGATTAATATTAAGAATAACCATCTAAAATTTCTTAGATATAAATAAAATATAAGATATAACTCAAGATATTCGAGAAGTTTCAAAGTGCATCAACTGCTTGAACCAATACCTGCACAGAGTGTAAAAAAAAAGAAAAAAAAGAAAAGCAAGGGTAAGTATGAAACCACGTGTACTCAACAAGCATCATCGATAATCAATCCTAATCCAAAGGAATGACAAGAAATACTGCCCCAAATACCCAAGGTTTCCTAAATAATTTATGGCAAAAAAATACACTATTTCATCCTATCAGGGTAACCCAACACAACAGGCACATAAGGAACTATATAGGATAAGAAATTTAGTCTAGATGAGTCAATGCTAGACATTTCATGATCCACAATTAAGGAAAATCATTTAAGAAGGAAACTCACTATTACAATTCATCAGGCTTGGTCAATTACAATCAACCAATAATATGGGATACAATAAGTAGAGTGAATGTACAAGTGTTTGATATACTACAAAAAGGTGTGATACAATAGTGTCTCAGATTAAGCTACATCTATATCCCAAGTCCAATACTATCTCAACCTATAAGCCAATAACAAGATGATATAAGAGATAATATGATAAAGTGGAATGGATTCTCAACCACATACCATAAACAATGTTATATTACAATAATTCATTATAAAGAAAAGTACTAAAATAGTATCAAACCATAGCAAGGAAAGAAGTGCAATGTAATAATGCGATGTAATGTAATGATGATAAATAGTTGAAAGTCATTACATAAATTTTTATATACACCAATTGAACCTCAATGCTCCAAAAGTAGGACCCATAGGGGGTTCACAATCCATCTACTTTCCATAATGTCGATCTATTCTCCAACTTATGTTCATGGATTAAGATTCCTACAATATCTCATAAAATATCTCAGTCAACCCGACTGACACATTCCTTGGTCTAGGCATTTAAAAATGTCTCCTAATTTTTCAAAGTATATGTCTCTTAGTGGTATCAATCTCATGAACATGTATGAATGATATGAGTATATATGCTCATAGCTAAATTAGTATGAAGATATAAATCACTTAATACAAGTATAAGTGAACTGAAAATCAACTCTATATAACAATGTTCCATGATTTAAATTATCATAACAAATAGTCATTCATGACATTAATAATATCATTTAAAGTCACTCATTTAGGAATCATCAATATGACAAAAGCAATTAATTAACTAACATGGTTTATGATAACAAGTGAAGCTTTTACTTAGTGATATGTTAATAAATATGATAATTAAATACAGAATCATCACCAACAATAACGACTCAATCCCTCACTTGGGAATCACCACAATACATGCTCTTAAAATCACTAATAATATGCACAAAAGTCCTCACTCGAGCACACGATAATAAATAACATTTCCAAAGACAAAATATTATGGAACTACCCAAACCTAGTTTTTTTGGTACAATAAGTCTCATCCTCTATTGCAAGTCTATTTATACACTAAGAGAGTTTTCCTGTATGATAAGTTTAACCCTCTATTACAAGTCTATTTATACACTAAGTATTCTCTAAAGATCAGTTATTCTATAACCAACAATAATAACATAATTATTCTCTAAAGGTCAGTAAGCCATCATCATCATAACAAAGTCCACTAAATAAGATTTAAGCTCTAAAATTAGCATCCAATAGCAATTATTCAAGATCACTATAATATCTACCTACATTCTACTCTACGGATAGCTACAAGCTGTAATACTAACTAGGAAAGGCCAAAATCTAACTACAATTCACTAAAAAACTTTATTTTCCATGGAACTTCTCATTATTTAACCTAAGTGGGACATCTATATTCTAATTGAATCATAACATACCAATAAATAAGTATACAACACACAAAAACTTTTGAAAAAATTAAGGCACATCTCAACTTGCCTTTAAAGAAGATCTACAAGCAAAAACACAACTAAGAAATCAATCAGAACCTCTACTTCTTTGAATCATCTCCAAACACAACAAATCTAATCAATACATCTGAAAGTCAAAAGGAGTCCGATGATAACTATATCGACTATATTTACTTTGAGTCTAAAATTTGCTTCAAAAATTAGTTTCAAATTAAAAAGATAAAATAGAAATATTATTTAAGAATAATGTTCCCTATATCAAGAGGTGTTCGTAGCTAAAATCCCATTCGATATTACATAAAAATCGGACCTAAAATTAAAGAAAACCCTAATTTACACTTTACTGGGTAAACAACCTCAAAAATCATATTTAAATAAGTGTTTAAAGTTTTTATAAAGATAAAATCAATAGAAAATGATGGAATAATGATTTAGAAACTTCGCCATGAAATAAATCTCAAGAACTCCCTTGAAAATGCCTTAATCTGATATCTATAAGCCTAAAACATAGAAACGAGGATTAGGATAGAGATTGGGCGTTAAATTCTATCAAGGTATAAATTACCCTTCACAAACACGATCTAGTGGATGTGAATTCCAAGGTCAACCCAACCTGAGTCCCATATTCAGGGTCCATCCTTCGTAAATGGGATGAAGGTCGACCCAAATCAGACCCTCATAACCGTTCGTGAATGTGGTTGGGACACTACAATCGTGATGAAAAAATGCTACCTTCGTAAATGTGGTCCCACCATTGCATTTTTGATTCATAACATTTCATTCTCCATGAATGCATCCATGGGCCTGCAAACACAAAAAAGGTCTGGTAGCTGCACCAGAAATATCAACATCAGTAACATACTTGGTTGAAAAACTCTTCCAATGGACCATCAAAACTTGTTTGGGATTCCACATAAATAGATCAATAAAGAAACTAAACTAATAATGTTCTAGACTCAATGGTAACGTTGGATTTTGAAAAAGGATCATTTTCATCCAATTAACTCCTAAGATCCCCTTTAGGTCAAAATTAACTAGTTTTCTAGTGGATGGTCGAAATACAAAATAAAGGCTCCAAACCTAAACCAACCTTGCTAATAACCCAAATTCGATATTTCAGATCTAATGAAACTATTAGAATCATCTCCCAAGGCTCGGATCACAAAACATTGGCCGAATTTAAGAAAATCTCTTTAAGGAAGTTCAAAGCTTCAAATTTATATATCACACTTTTGAATGCATCAGAGACCATGGAAACTATCTCCACAACTCATAAATGAGATAAAGCAACCACGAGAAATAACAAATAATCAAAACACATAAATTTCAAATTTCAGTATGGGGGTCATTACATCTCAATGATACAATCACAATATATCCATAAAATATCATAGTAACATTGAGAAGGTCTATTTCAGTCCTAGATGTTTTCATCATAGTATATAGGAATACTATGATAGTATCATAGAGCATTGTTCCAATCCACCTTTTATCATTTTAACAATTTATTCTTAGGTTTTTTGTTATTCTTTTATATTTAGTTAGTTTAAAATTAGTAAGATAATAACTTTATATTTATATTAATTTTAATATTCAAAATAAATGACAATTTATATATATATTTAAAAAGAATATTAATTTTATTTATTTATTTATATATTTTTATTATTCAAAAAATAAATAACTACTCTACTTATTGTTATATTTAAATAAAATAAATAAATAACACAGCAAGAAAAAAAAGTACTAAAATAATTAGGGGGAGGGTAGGTAAGTTCCAAAAACTAGGTGGCTATCACAAAAATAGTTTTTTTAAAGCTTCCACCTTAAAATGTTTCAATCATAAAAAAATTATATTACCAACATGGGTTGTGGTGTAGTGGTGGGACTATCCTGCCCTTAACTAGACGTATTGGGTTCGAGCACTGGGTATGAAAAAAATCCTGTTGGAAATGCCACCCTTAGAATGAGACCTACAGTGCACGATCCGAATTAGTCGGGGGTCCAATACGGGTACCGACATTGGGTTGGAAACCAAAAAAAAAAATTACATTAATATTTAATGATGAAGAATCCATTAAAATCTCACAATTTTCGCAAGGAGAAGAAAGGAAAATTGCACTACAATTTATCAAGTTGGCCGAAATCAAATTCCCTTTGAATGGGGCAAGCACTGTAATTATTTTGTAGAACCTGGATATTTTTTGAGTTATTAAGAGAGGAGGTATTGGGATGTAAATACTTTAGGTTTTACATCTATTTTATGTTTTTATTTTCCACTTAGTGTGCGGTATCCATATTGAAGTCCGACTAAATTCGAATTTGCATTAAAAAGTCCCAAATTGGGGTAAAACTCTCTAACAAAGGCGACTCTAAAGTGAGGAAGACTCAAACCCAAGACCTCTGATTAAGAATGGAGGAGTACTTAAAACTATATCACAATCCTTACTGGTATCATAAAACCTTGTTAAAAATTACCTTATGATCAAAAAATTTTCAGAAAGAGACATACCTCAAATCTATTAAAAACATAAAAATATTAGTACAATCAATTACGATGACAAAGATTAGAGTTATTATGGAATCCTACGAATTAACACTATTTTAGAAAAATTAAATTTCTATGTTAAAATTCATGTTCTTGATAATTCATATGAACACTCATAGTTTTCATGTAATACCCCGTACTTCTACCTAGCTTAAAATCATCCCGAGTATGTTAGAAACTTACTTTGAAAGATGAATCCACTTTTATATACGTAGAATTTTTAATATTTTCACTTTTTATCATGTGGAAAATTGAATTAGCTTTCCAACGATACCAATTTCGTCCAAATATGGTATCAGGGTAGAAAGTTATGGACGTTTTACAGAAAAAAGTCAAAACTGCCCAGGTGCGATGATGAGGGCCGACGGACCATCGAGATAGAGATGGACCCTAGGTGTGCTGATGAGGGATGACGGACCATCGAGATAGCGATGGACCATCATCCAAACTGTCGCAGTAGAGGCAGTGAGACCACCTTCTACCTAAGAGCGACGACTCAGGCCGATGGATCGTCGAGCTAGAGATGGCCCATCGCCCAAGTCGTCGCAGCAGAGATAGTGAACCCCTATTCTTCCCAGGTATGATAGTCAGTATAGATGGACCACCGACCCAATGATGTACCATCGCACCCACCATCGCATAGTTTATTTATTAATTCTAAAGTCATTTTTTTAGGGTATTTGGGTTATTTCCACCCGTTTTAACCGAAAATTATATCATACCAAGGCTCATAAGTTCATTATCCATCTACAACATCAAATTAGTGTTTTCTCTCAAATATAATACCCAAGAACAAGATCGAAATCCTTCTTCAAGAAACTAAGAGATTCCAAGTTCTTCAGGTCCAAGAACTTTAAGAAACTTACAACCCAGGTATGTCATGTGTTGATTCATGGGTCCCTTTCACCCATGAAGCTAAATAATCTCTTTTCAAAATCCGAAATTTGTGTATTTATGAATGTTCATGATTAAAATTGAATTAAAATTCATGTTCTTGATGTTATGGGGTTTTGATTCATGTTTGAAATTACATATTCCAATGATTGACCCTAGGATGTGGTGATTTGCATAATAATCATGATAAACCCTTAAATTTACACGTTGATTGATGTATCTATGTTTATTATATGTGTTGATGATTGTATAACCAAAGCATGCTCCCCATGTGTTCGATTAAATGCCTATGTGAAGGAAAAGTGCCATTCTAGTATGATAATATGAAATCCCCATTTATGTACAAGTTTATACATTTCCAGTGTTTGATGAAATGTCTTAGTCAATGAATTATGGATATATGTGTAGCCAGTGTGGTGCTTTAGAATTTGTACTTCCTAAAATCTCCAACTTATTATATTATGGATTGTTGATGTTGGTCATGTATCCAAGAAAGTCATGCTTTGTCAGTTTCTTCCCATCAAGTCCTGGGGGTAATTATACCAAAAAATTTAGTATCATGCTAATTCTCGATAATTTCAATAATCTAGGATTGGAATATTAATATCATGCTAATTCTCGATAATTTGATAATAATTACAAGAATTGAGCAGGAACTCACCTTCTAATATTTACAGAGGTCCTAGGAGTTTTTTTTTTCCGGAAAAAATCAGCCAAAATAAAGTGGAATAAAAAATTCTGAAATTTCACATATTTATAGATTTTAGGCTTGACATGTGACAAATAACCACCAATGTGGTATGTATATTGAACATACGTCCCGCACGTTTATTTCTATGTCAACCCCTGCTTTTTATTTGACATACAATAAATATTTGACCTATCTATCAAACATGCAATCTATATTCTGACTCCCTATATCAACAAATAGAAACGTAAATTTTTAAGATCAAAGTAATTTTACATACGTTTGACATACGACCCATATGTTCAACATATAGTCCATATGTGACTCACATAAGTAAACTTTAGATACCTTAAATTTTCTAACCTTCAGTAGTTTCACATATGTTTGACACAAGGCCTACCTGTTTAACATGTGACCTGCAACATATAGCAGGATATGTGGATAGTATGTTCAACATACATGCAGTTTAATGAGCGGTTTGTCTTTCAAATATGTGTCTCGTATGGAAACCGCGTCTCAACTCATTTTTTTTAACTTTTGTTCTGTTCAATTATTTTCAACTTCATCCTTTTTGTACACTTGGAACATGCTTAAATATCAATTTTTACATGCAAAAATTATTATTTCTAAGATCTAACCACATGTATTTAATGATTCATATCTAACTAGAATTTGTGAAGTTTTATAGAGTTTCACTTTACAATCCTTCACGAACTCTAATTGAGCTAGCAATATTGAAGATTCCAAGTTGATTAGTTCTATATATGCTGGGGCGGAACTATGTATTAGATTGGTGGTACCACGACTGTCACAACCCAATTTCTGAGTCATGATGACATTTACGTTATTCCATCAATAGGTAAGCCAAACCATAGTCCAAAGCTATAAGAAATGGGCTAATTTGATGAAAATGGTATAAATGCCGAAAACACACAAGTAAAAGATTTACAAGTAATAAATCATAAAATGTTATAAATAGAAGATAATAAGAGAAACAATAATATCCCACGACCTAGTAATGTCGGTATAAGATCCACTAATCCAAAATGGTATGAGTACTATCATAGTCATTAATAAATCAGTCTCGAAAATGAAAGACTAAGAAAAATACAAAGGATTGATTAAAGATCAACTCCATCTCCGAGAGCTCACACTATCTTCGAACTCTATCTCTCACGATCGCAACATCAATGGTGGAAACTAGTACTCGGATCTACACCAAAAAGGTACAAAAGTATAGTATGATCACCAAAACCATGGGTACTCCAGTAGGCATCATCGACCGACTAAGCTAAACCATAATATAGATATAACAAAATGCAAGATAAATAATGCTAAGTAATGGTAAGAGGTCAAAACATGGAATAATGCTCCAAATACTGTAAATAAATAACCGGAACAACAATGATAATAATAAAACACAACTACCACTATGACATTGACCCCCATAACCCAGTAAATGCAATAAAGTAAATAATCCAATGTGGGCCTCCATAAGCCCGAAGGGTGCAATTTAGAGAAGTAACAATCAGAATTATACTAATTAGTCATATCTCAAATCATAACCGTGGATCCTTTCATAACATAAATACAAGACTCAAATGATTATATAACCACCTTAAATAACCTCTTATTTCTATACTTGAATCGAAATTCATATAATCATTTTCCAGAATTGAACCGAAACTCATGCATGAATAGTGTTGGAATCAAACTGGTCTTAAGATCATAAATTGCCTGACTTGAATCAGAACTAATATCATCTGCCAAGTATCAGTCTAAAATAAAACATCGTATATATAACATTCTCAAGCTCTAAAATATATATTTTGATTGTATACATGTCTATTAAGTTTACAAGGACCTAAGGGTGTCTCAGCCTAAGCTAGGCTAGAGGGCCCACTTCTAATCCCCGAAATTCACTCATAGGAAAATTCTATCCTAACTAGGATAAGGTATCTAATTTCGTTATTAGAATTAAATAATCTACATTTAGTCCTATGATAGAAATTCTACCTAAAACATGAATAACTAAGTCAATTACGCCTAAATTAGAGTTTCCTAACAGACTAAATAATCCAAATTATACTAAATAAGCCTCCAAGACTTAATTTTCATTCCATATCTAGAACATTATTATAAATATACTACAATTAGGATCAATCTAAAGGAAAGGCAAACCAAGCCTACCTGGACACCAAAGAAAGCCTGGTGAAATCAGCTAAGTCAACGATTTCCCCTTTCGAGAAGCTTCACATAATGCCTCACCATCAAAATAATAACCTACTTATCAATACGAGAACAATGGTTCCCATATTTATTTTGGTGCTTCGGATTCAAAATTAAGTAAAAATTTCATTTGGAGCCCGCTTGTGGAATCGTACTTTTGAAACTATCAATGCATCTCCCTATGCTCAGGAAAATTTAACCTCGAGAAAGGGTAAATTTTGAGCTAAAATGATACTAAAATCAACTTAACAAGAAAATTCTTGGATTTTGGAAAATAATTGAGAAATACCATGAATTTAATGGAAACTTACTAAGAATTCGGGGAAGAAACGTGTAATCCATGCTCTCAAACACTCTGAAATCTCCTAATAAATATTTCTCCAAATTTCCACTCTCTAGGGCTCTAAGTTCTTGAATTTGCGGAAAATATAGAGGAAATTGGGTTGGTGGGGGATTTAATGACTCCCAGGTGCCGTTTAAGCAGACACTGTACCACTTAAATGGCCAAGTACCATTTCAGCAGTACTCGCCAAGTCTGTACCCTCTATTTAAGAGGATTAACATCCGCTTAAGCGGGCTTTGCTTAAGAGAACAGGGCTCCAATTTAGTGGCCCTCAACTGGAAAGTTATGCAACGACCCCTGAAGCAAGTCAGTACCACGGCGTCTAATATTAGATGTCTCGAACCATCCAATGACCAGTTGGACGCTTAAGTGGCCTCCGCTTAAGCGACCCAAGTGTCACTTAAGTGAATGCACTAGTTGAGTGGTGCACCAGTTGGGAACTTGGAAAATTCCACGTCTTCACTGATCCCTTGGGATGTATCCAAAATTGCTTAGATGTAAACGAACTACGCTACCCTATCAAATTCGACATTTCAGACTCAGTGGCATAAATGAAATTTACATCCATACTTTAGTATTATATCATAGACCCCCACCCCAATGCTATCTTCTTTATCAGTGAACCGAAACATAGTGCATAGGTACTCTTTGATATACTGGGGATGAGTTCATTTCGATGAAAAGTAGGCCATACACCCAAGGGCCATTTTTATCAAATTTTGACTAATAGCCCAAAATGAGTCTAGAAGCCTTGGGATCCAAACCAAAGGTAAATTGATGTTCTGGAGATGATGAAACTGTCAGAATTGGCATACAAGGTCGTTTAGCTGGAGTTTATTCTCGATAGCCATTTCTTACTAGCAGAGAGTTCAAAATAGGGAATTGACTCTAAAAACCAAACAAACTACCCAGTAACTGAAGTGTGAGCTCTAGAGAGTCATAAATGACTTGGGGGCAGCTATAGGAAAACTCTAAATGACAAAAATACATGGAAATACAGTAAATGACCTAGAGGATCACTATAATATCCACTACTAAGAGGAATTTTGTCCACAAAACTAAAGGGTTAGGATGTACCTGAAGCCTCGAACAGGTGAGGATTATTGGTACGCATCTCGCACTTGTCCCCCCAGTAACCTTCTCTACTGGGTGGTATATCCACTGAACCTTAACTACTAAAATCTCTGTTGAGAGTAACCTCCTAACATCCTTGGCTAATATGAACACTAGCTCCTATGAGAAGGTCAATCTATTATCCAACTAAATCGAGTCATATCGAAGCACATAATACTCATCGAGAATATTTCATCACAAGATAGAAACATGAGAATTTAGATGAATAATAACAAAATCTAGGGGTTAGTCTAACTCATTAGCCACCTCTCAAATTATACGAAGGATCTCAAAAGGTTCATGGGACTGAGCTTGCCTTTCTTCTCGAACCTCATCATACCTTTTGTGGGTGACACTTGGAAGAATACCCGATCTCCATTTCCAAATCTCAAGGCATGAAGTTTATGATTCGTATAAGACTTCTTCCTACTAAGAACTGACTTCATCCTATCTTGAATCACGTTGAATCTATCCAATGACTCCTGAAGTAAGTCAGTACTACGTGGTCGAATATCAAAGGTCTCAAACCATCTAATCAAAGATCGACAATGCCTACCATATAATGCCTCAAATGGTGACATCTCAATGCTTGAATGGTATCTATTATTATATGCAACTTTGCCAATGCTAAGTATTTATCCCACTAACCTAAAAAATCCGTAACACAGGCTTAGAGCATATATCCTCATGAACATGAGTAGTCCACTCCGATTGACCATCGATCTAAGGGTGAAAAGTTGTGCTAAGAACTATCTGAGTACCCAAATCCTCCTAAAATTCTCTCCAGGAGCTAGAAGTGAAAATTGAAACCCAGTCTAAGATGGTAGATATAGGTACTCCATGCAAACAAACTATCTCACGACCATTAATACGGGCTAACCTCTCGGCTCTAAAGGACATCTAAATGGGAATAAAATGTGCCAATTTGGTCAATCAATCCACAATGACCCAAATACCTTTGGAACTATGGTTGGTGCAAGGCAAACCATTAAAAAAATCCACGATGATCTACTCCCACTTTCGCTCGAAAATGGGCAACCCTTGAATCTAGCCACCAAGTCTCTGATGCTTGGCCTTCACCTATTGACAACACAGGCAATGAGCTACAAAGTATGCCATAACTCTCTTTATGCCACCCCACTAATAATGCTTTCTGAAATATCTATACATCTTATATTTACCAGGATGAATAGAATATCTAAGTTATGAGCCTTATGCAATATCAATTGAATTAAGTCACCAACACTCAAAACATAAATGCGACTATCAAATCTTAGAATACCCTCAGAGTCTATGGTAGCCATATTGGACTCACTATTTAAGACCTCATCGCGAATGATGCAAAGTATCATCTCCTCAAACTGACGACTTTAAATCTACTCAAAAAAGGTAGACCTCACCTCAACAAAATCAAGAATCCTCAAAGGGTCCAAAATGTCAAGTTGCACCATCAAGTTGGCCAAGGACTTGATGTCCTACGCCAATGGCCTCTAAGAAACTAAGATAGAAATCAAACTACCCATACTCACCATCATCCGACTCAAGGCATCCACTACCACATTCATGTTGATCGGATGATATAGAATAGAGATGTGATAATCATCAAGAAACACCATCCATCTACGGTTCCAAGAATTAAGCTCTTTATGGATCATAAAATGCTGAAGACTACGATAATCAGTGTAAATCTCAGCATGCATGCCATAAAGAAAATGACTCCAAATCATAAGCACGAAGGCTACTATTTCTAAGTCCAAATCATGAGTAGGGTAGTTTTGCTCATACAAATTCAACTTCCATGATGTATAAGTTATAACTCAACCTGCTGCATCAACACAAAACCCAAACCAATATAAGAAACATCATAAATATTTTGAACCCCCCACCCTCTATAGAAAGATGTAAAATAGAAGAGAAAGTGAGAAACCCTTGAGCTTTTGAAAGCTTAAGTCACACTCCTCGAACAACTAGAAAGGAACCGCTTGTTGGGTCAATCTAGTCATCGGCTATGCAATAGTAGAAAAACCCTTAACAACCACCTGAAAAAATTAACCAAACCAATGAAGGTTTGAACCTCAGATGAAGAAGTTAGCATATCCCAATCACGACTTTCTAGAATATTCATTGGGCCTACCATAATCCTATTATTAGACACCTTATGTCATAGGAATGTCACAGACAGAAGCTAAAACTCACACATTGAGAATTCAACAAAAAGCCTATGATCTCTTAAAGTCTGGAGCACAATCCTCAAATACTGTATATGGTCCTCCCTACTTCTCAAATACACATGGATATCATCGACGAACACAGTCATGAAGGAATCCAAATATGGGTTGAACATGCGATTCATCAAATACATAAATGAGGCTGGGGTATTGGTAAACCCAAAAGACATCACCAATAACTCATAATGACCATAACGAGTCCTAAATGTTTTATTTGGAAAGTACTTAGCCTGAATCCTCAACTTATAATAATCAAACCTTAAGTCAATCTTACAGAACATCACTTCTCCCTAAAGCTTGTTAAATAAATTATCAATACAAGGCATATAATACGTATTCTTTACTGTCACCTTATTAAGCTGGATGTAGTTAATACACATATGCAATAAGTTATCTTTCATCTTCACAAACAAGATATGAGTACCCAAAGGCGATACTAGGTCTAATGAAATCCTTACCTGGAAGATCCTAAAGTTGAGAATTCATCTCCTTTAGCTCGGAAGGATCTATACAATAGATTTCTACAAAAATTGGCTGTGTTCCTAGCTTAAGATTAATAATAAACTCAATATTATTCTCAGAAGGAAGAATAGGTAGATCAGTAGGAAAAATATTAGATAACTTACAGACTATAAGTACAGAGTCAAGCGAAGGACTTTCCACACTATTACCATGAATATAAGAGAGATAAAACTCCTAATCCCTCGATATGTCTCCTAGCATAAACATAAGAAATAATACCTAAAACCAAAGCCCGAATGAAATAGGAGAAAAAAATGGTCAGTGGCAACTTGTGTCCCTATATGTGCCCTAGCCTTGGGCGCATGTGGCACATGCAGCCTATAGGATAGGCGCCTGTAGTGAACACATGTGCCCGGACCAAAAAATCCTGCAGGTTAGCTCTGAAGATATTGGACTTTTGATATATGCTTTTCCCACATGCGGTCCTCATGTGCTACATGAGGTCTGTATGTTAATTTAGCATGTACCGAAAGTTATTTATTTCAACTCTTCTTCAATTCCTCCACATGGTTTGTCACGAACAATCTGGAAAGTGTCCTGAACATCCATAATTGCTCCCATAAGTAGCCAAAAATCACCTTTTTCATATTTTTCAAGAACTTAGCATCCAAAACATGATTTCTTGTAAAACATAACCAAAATGCATCATATCTAACAAAACAACCTAAAAATCTTGCATATTTTTCTCATTTTAAGTGTCAAAAGTTCTATATTTTTATAGCACATCAATAACCTTGACTTTGAAAGTTTGCATATCCTTAGGAAATAAAACAAAACTAAACAAAACATGATTCTTAACTAGGAGAATCTAAGCTATTCAAAGTAGTCAGTCAACACTTTATGCTCAAAACACAACACCCCTTCCAATCTTACCTTTCAAACCCAACTGTGCATAAACATGTAACACAACAATGTGACACAATGGGATCAAGGTATGGCATTACATTAGCATCAGATAACACACATATGTACAAGTTATACTATCCAAAACAAGAAAATAGAAAGCAATATGACTCAAGTGCCCTTGCAACAAAGAAGTCCCAAATCAGTCATATGAAATAATACATGTGAATGTAGGGTCAATAAAGCGACACTCACACTCATAAGAGAAGTTCCAATAGATGTGCATCAAATACCATAGGCTTGCCATTATTTTCTTTACCTTAACATTCAGACAGTCAAGTTAGGATAACTATAGGACTTTTCTTGACATACAATATAGCTTGAGGGCTGGTATGGTACATATAGAGTGACTAAACATCCTTGCCACTACACTAACCTTGGGTCTCACTTATTTACTAATTTTTTAATCCACCTTTATTTCTCCCTCTTTGTTCTTTAATGCACATTCAAGTTTGGTGTGGTATTTTATTCTTTCATTTTTATTTTTTCACATTTTTTCTTTTCTTTTTCTCTTTCTTTTATTTTGTTACCACACCCAACATTACTAACTTTTTCTCTTATTTTACCCTTCTACATACCCATTTTACACTACACAACCCTATGATAGCCACCCTCAACTTAAGTATTTTGCCTAAGTTGAGGTGCATAATGTCCAAGAAGAACGAAGGCCAAAACAGGTTTATTGTAACACAAATGGAAAAGTGAAAGGTGAAAACAAAGAAATAGGCAACGAGGTTCAAAATAGGGATTAAGGGATACTATTTCACACATAGAAGGTCATTTAGGCTAAAAGTGGACTAAAATAAAAAATGACCTATAATCCTTTTGTAACTGACTATCCTTCAACCTAGGCAAGACTAATCGGGAAAATTCAGAATTCAACACACAAAGGGAACTAAGTACCATCTCACACATACATAGCACAAAGTCAATTTCACAAGAAACTACCTATCCGATTCATTAAATTATTAGCAAGTGATTATCATGTCCCTAATGGTAGTTCCATAACAAGATCCATAATGTTTATGCCTATATACTTGCACATAGTTCTAAGACAATTTTTGTAGGGGTATGAAAAATCAAAATGAACCATGATTACTGTCCTAAATACTTAAAAATCTCCAAATTACACAAAAATACAACACATTATGAAACAAAACACAATATGACATAAATTATCCTACACATGCCAGTTCTACAACATATTGTGGTCGATAGGAAAAGAAGCACGACAATAAGAACCTACTGTGGCTATGGTATATACCATCCCAACTAAAAATTGTGCACTGTTCTCAATGCACAAAAATAATACAAAACAAAGGGATGTGAGAACATACCTGGGATGCACTAAGAGTCCATGTAACTTGGGTTGCCTCCTAAGCAATGCTTGATTTACCATCGTACCACTACTCAGTTCCCTTAGCTACTCAAACATTGCCAAGGTCCATGTCAACACAGACTCTAACTTCCTTCAGGTTTCCCATGTAGTGCTTCATTCGCTGCCCATTTACCTTGAATAAGATATCACCATCACACTTTATTTTTATAGCACCATGTGGGAATACCTTAACCACAGTGAATGGTCCAGTCCATCTATATTTTAGTTTTCCATGAAACAAGCATAATCTTAGATTATACAACAATACCAAATCACCGGGTTTAAATATCGTTTTCTTGATTTTCCTATCATGATATAGCTTCATCTTTCTTTGTATATAGACGAGCTCTCATAAGCACAGAGTAGAAATTCATCCAACTCATTCACCTTGGTCAACCTTAGGTTTGTTGCATCATACTACTCAAAATTTTGCCTTTTTAATGGCCATAGTGCCTTATGATAAAGCTCAAACGGTGAATAACTTACTTTTCCATATACAACCTGATATGGAGAGGCACCTATGGGGGTCTTATAGGCTATCCGATAGGACCATAATGCATCATCTATCTTTATAGACCAGTCAGTCCTGTAGTCCTTCACAGTCTTCACCAATATAAACTTTATCTCTCTATTTAACACTTCCACTTGACCACTAGTTTAAGGATAGTAAGGTTCCACTGCCTTATACCTTATACCATATCTTTCAAGTAGAGCTTTGAACTAGCGATTGCAGAAGTGAGACCTACCTTCGCTAATAATTGCATGTGGAGTACCAAATTGAGAAATATATGTTTTTCAAAATGGTGGTGACCCTTCTACCTTTTTTATTTGGATGAGCAACTTCCTCCACCCATCTCAACAAATAGTCAACCGCTACCAAAATGTATTTTATGCCATAGGAGCTCACAAACGAGCCTATAAAATTTATCCCCTATACATCAAATAACCCCAACTCTAGAATAGGTATCATAAGGAGTTCATGGCATCGTGAAATATTACCTTGACACTAACACTAGTCACAGGCTTATGTAAAATCATGAGCATCCTTGTCAATTGTAGGCCAATAAAATCTACACTTTGAAACTTTTTAGGATGTGTGTGTGCCACTATAGTGACCCCCAACAAGTGATAAATGATAAGCCTCTTGAATAATCACGGTCTCTACCTCGGGGATAAATCTCTGAATCACACCGTCAACACAAAAACTAAATAGATACGACCCATCCTAAAAGAAATTCCTTAACTTATACATAAATCTTATTCACTACTGGAAGGATAGGTATTCTGGGATAAGATTGATTGCCAAATAGTTGGAAAAATCATACAATCAGGGAATCAGATCTTAAGATGCCACCAACACTCACTCATTAGAAAATGCATCATCTATCTCATGATCACCCCCTATATTCTCTATGGTTTCATCCTCAAGAGAGGTGTGATACACCCTTGTGGTGGGGACCATCCCTGGATACCGTGCATAGCGGTATCTTTAGTGCACCAAAATGCCCTTTTTTTCTCATCCTCAAGTCTAGAAAAATGGTCTACAACCTGCTTTTCTTTCCCCTTTTAGTCCTTTACTTCAAAGTCAAACTCTTGCAGTAAGAGAACCCAATGAATAAATCTTAGTTTGGCATATTTATTTGACATCAAGTATCTCAATGCTACATGATCAATGTGAACTATGACCTTTGTTCCAATCAAATAAGACTAAAATTTTTCAAAAGAAAAAACCACCACAAGTAGCTCTTGCTTTATAACGGTATAATTTTTCTATGCCGAGTTTAAAGCTTTGCTGGCATAGTAGATAGGATGGAAAATATTTCTCTTTGTTGGCCTAGAACAACACCTAAGGCCACTCTACTTATATCACACGGTACCTCAAGAGGTGCAGACCAATTGGGAGACATAATGATGGGTGCCAAAATCAACCGCTCTTTCAGGCATTTGTAATCCTTGAGAAAAACATCATCAAATACAAATTACACCTCTTTCTTTAAAATCTTGCACAGAGGATTTGCAATTTTAGAAAAGTCCTTTATGAACCTCTTATAAAAGCCCGTATGACCTAAAGAGCTCCATATGCCTTTAACTGACAATGACAGTGGCAATTTCTAAATCATCTCAATCTTTGATTTTTCAACTTCAATACCATGTTTGGAGATCTTATACCCTAGTACGATACCTTCTTTTACCATAAAGTGGTATTTTTCCCAGTTTAGCACCAAATTACACTCTTCACATCTTTGCAGTGTATTGTCCAAATAGGCATTAAATGAGTCCCCAACTACTAAAAAGTCATCCATGAATACTTCGATAGTATCTTCTACCATATCAGAGAATATCGACATCATACATCTCTGTAAAGTGGCAGGCGTACTACATAATTCAAACGACATCCTCTTGAATGCACAGGTCCCATAGGGGCTAGTAAAAGTAGTCTTTTCTTAGTCTTCAAGAGCTATTATGATTTGATTGTAACCTAAAAACTCATGAAAAATAGTATCAGCCCCTTCCTACTAGTCTGTCCAATATTTGATCCATGAACGATATATGAAAGTGGTCCTTTTGTGTCCACTGGTTCAGCTTTCTGTAATCCATGTATACTCTCCAACCAGTCACTAGCCTCATTGGAACTAATTCATTCTTTTCATTTGAAATGAGCGTGATTCCCCCTTTCTTTGGTATACATTAAATAGAACTTACCCACTTTCTATCTACAATGGGAAAAGCCACCCCAATAACTAAAAACTTAATTATCTCCTTTTTACTACCTCATGCATAGGAGGGTTCAGTCACCTCTAATGCTCAATATTGGGAATTTTGTTCGGCTCAAGCTATATTTTTTGTGTGCATAAACCTAGTGGAATCCTCACAATATCTTCTATGGTCCACCCAATAGCTCTTTTGTATTTCTGCAATACTGATGTCAAAACTTTCACCCGTGCTCCTGCCATATCAATTGAAATAATCACTGGTAAGGTTTTGTTGGCCCCTAAGAATTCATACTATAAATGAGAGGAAAGGGCCTTAAATTATAATACCCGTGGCTCCTCGATAGATGGTTTTGTGGGAGGTGTAGTTCTGTTCATCAAATAAAGATCCAATTTATTAGGGGCATATTTGTAAGAACCTATGCCATGTTGTACATCAACTATCTCATCATATTCATCTATATAGTCACTCTTAAAATTCATAATCACTACTTATAATTCTTCTACTCCTAATATTTCCTTAATATGCACCTCCACAACAACTACATCATCATCCACAACATCTATCACTGCCACCACTTTCATGTCATTTGGCTGCTAAACTGTCATGCATACATCCAACACTATTTGCTCATTGTTCCATTTAATGGTGATCTTCTCTAAGTCCATATCAATTAACACCCAACCAGTGGACAAAAAAGATCTACCCATGATAATCAAAGATTGGAAATCCACTTCACAGTCTAAAATCATGAAATCTGCTGAATAAGTTAGTAATGCCACCCTTATCACTACGTTGTGCATAATACCCACTGACTTCTTTACTGATACATAAGCCATCAATAGCTTTGAAGGTGTAGGATTAAGTTCTCCTAACACCAACACATTTTATATCACCAATGGCATTATATTTATTCCTGCTCCTGAATCAGATAAAGCCTGATTAATATCATAAGGCCCAATAAAAATGGGATGGTGACTGCACCTGGGTCCCTTTTTTTTTCTACTGATATTGTATGAGAATTCATTCCAATTTGCTGCACTATATCTTGGAGCTCTTATGTAATCCATTCATTACTATAATCACTCTCAAAATCATCATCACTACAAGTTAGCTTCTTAAATGTAGCTTTAGGTGGCTCATTTACAACAATATTATCCATATTATGCTCATTAAAAGTAGGAAGAAAATAATCATTAGGTGAGGAACCACTCCTAGTGTTAATAGCTAGACAATCAATACATGTCGAAGGATTCTACACAATGTCACTTGGAAGGGCACTTGTCTGTCTTTAGGCCAAAGTAGCAAGGATTTTCCAGTACTACTGCTCCAACTGCTTGATAGCAGTTGACTATGATTCAAACTTCTGGGTCAATCCTGAAATATCAACCTTGAGTTCTTTAAGGAAAGTTTCTTGACTCTCTTGACCCTTCATCAGTTTAGTCAATATTTCTTCTATTCTTGATTTTGCATCCCGTTTGCTAGGTGGAATTTTTTGTTCTTTCTCATCATAATAGTTCTGACCTTGATTCCCTTGCCCTTAGGCTCAATAATCTATCAACTGATGATCCACATACTTTTCCACCTCCGATGTCTAGGACTTATAAATTCTAGAGGCTCCACCTTGTTCCTCTACTGTATCAACTTTAAAGAATTTATTATTGCAAATTATTTGGATAACTCACTAATATCAGTCCTTAATAATGAAATTTTTTGAGCAACATCATCCTCAGTTACTCTCCGCTCATCCAAAGCTCTTATGACATAAGTGTTAGAACCTCTCTCAACCTCCCAATTTTGCCACCCTTGGTTAGTTAATGAGATCTGATCCATAATACTAAAAGCTATCTCCCATCACAATCTCATAAAGTCTCCTTCAGAGAAAGTGTCTGCCATTACTTTGGAACTGTTTGTCATGGCTCTATAAAATATCTCCAAGAATCTTGTCCCTGAAATCCGTTGGTTAGGGACCATGCTAAGCTTCTTCTTGAACTCGAACCGTGACTCATACATAGACTCTAACTACAGCTGCCTGAAATTATAAATCTTATCCTTGAGCTATAATACCCTGGATAGTTGAAAGAACTTATTTAAGAACTGTCTACGTAGCTCATTCCATGTAGTGATAGATCCTTTTGGAAGCTCCCCTAGCCATAAAAATGCTTTTCTAATAAGCAAGAAGGAAAGCAACCTTAGTCTCAGTTCCTTATGATCTACTCAAGTTATGGTATATGAAGTGCAGATCCCAGTAAAATTTGCTAGATGCATATTTGTATGGTCTGTAGGCAACCTAAAAAACACAACATTCAATTATAGGAGCTGGATCATAGCACTTGATATATTAAAATTCACATATGGGGATAAAACAGGAGGGACAATGGCTTTAGTCACAATAGAATCAATGTATCCCAGATCTTCATTCTCATCTAGATATGGCTGAACGTACTAATATACTGGGATAATGTAATGGCCCTTCATGTAATTTTTCATATTTCCTCTTATCTTTACTGTTTGATCTTCTCCATAGTTTCCCCAAGTCATTTATGACTTGTTGGGATTGATGGTTTGATTATCGGGTAGTTCATTTTGTTTTTAGAACCAATACCCTAATTAGAAGTCTTCGTTGGTTCAAAATGGAAACCAAGAAAAAAATTCAATAAAATAATCTCGAATGTTAATTTTGACTATACCAAAAGATCTAGAATATTTATTTTAGGCTAGTTAGAAATTTGGTTCGGGTTTCAATTCACCCAACATTATTTTGATCTATCGATTGGAAAGTTAAAAATTTGAAAGTTTAAGTATGGGACCCTCATTTAGATCAAATGACCTAGGATTAAAAATCCAACTTTGCCAACGCATATAGAATATAAAATTTAGTGTGGTTATGTATTTCGTTTGTGAAAATTGGATTCTGAATGAATCCTGAGGCATTGGCCAAAACTTGGAATCAAATTCCAAGTTTCAATTGTCATGTAGTACACCCAAGGTACTGGGGTCATGGAGTACTTATCGCGATTATGATGCCGAAATTATGGCTAACATGGGTTCATGATTGCCTTATTTGAGGTCCTGAAAAGTGATTGTTTAATTACTCTTTTTGGCCGAGAATAGGCCATTTCTCAATTGTATTGAGACCCATAAACCCTAATAGAGTTTGTAGCCCTTAACTTGAGTACTAGGTGTTTATTAGGATCATGAATAATTTGCATATTCGTGATTAACATCGAATGTAAGGTATGAATCCTTCAATATTTGTGTTAAATTCTTAATTGTTTAACCCAAAACCCTAATTGTCTTGAGGGCATGATTTTAGCCCAAATAATCTTAATACTTGCTTTATGATTGAGGGTTATAAATTCCTAATAGTATTTGGACAATGGGTTCACCTTAGAAACTCATTTTCTGAATGTGGGACCCACTTGGGATTTTGGTCGTCGTTTTTGGCCCCAAAGAACAATAGTGCAATATGGGTGTCATTAGACTCACATTTATGAGTAGATTATGGTTTTTTTTGTGTGATGGTATTTTGGAGATTCTGAAGTAAAGTCGAGTATATGGTGCATGATGTAAGGTTTTGCGGTTTGACTTCGAGGTAGGCTTTTGTCTACTCTTCTTCATAGATGATGTATGATATATATTGCATGTGAATTTGGATATTAGGCTTGATTATGAGTAGAATAACTTAGCTTTGATTGTTGATGTTTGGGGATTAGATGAGAGTTTTTGTCTCATAAGATGGTATGTTTATAACCTTTGAGAATCTTATTACCTTCTTCCTAGTTAGATTAGTTGGTATTATGAATAAAATATAATTCTATGTTTGGGATGTGGTTTTAGAAATGAAAGCATGATTTCCATATTTTAATCTTGTTGGGCGAGTGTGGTAGTTCTGAAATCGTGATTGGGTAGAGTTGACTTAAATGACCTTGTTTCTAGGAGAAGTTCCTATCTAGGATTGGTTATAGATCTCTTGACATGTAGAAGTTGAACTATATACCTTTGCCTAAATTGGGGCATAGTTTTCCTACGTATGGAAACTGAGGATTAGAAGTGGGATTATCCAGCTCACTTAGGCCAAGACTTGTGTTAGCCTTGTTTATTAGTTGCGGATGTTATGCATAGTTGAGACTATAAACCTTAGTATAGGTTACTTCATGGCTTATTGAATGATGATTTATTTTTACCCGAATAATGATATTTGGGCCTATATAGATGTTACTTCCTCTTTGATATGATAATGGACCTATAGAGATTCTATTTCCTCTTAGACTTGAAATTTGGCTCATAGAGATGATATTTCCTCTTAGACATAATGTTGGGTCCTTAGGTATGCTTTTCTTCTTATGATGTTCGGCCTATAGAGATTCTATTCCCTCTTACATATGATGTTGGACCTATAGAGGTGCTATCTCCTTTTATTTACGATTATTGGACCTATAGAGATGATATTCCTCTTAGATATGACAATTGGCTGAGAGAGGAGATACTCTTCATAGGCATGATGTATGACCTATTGAAATGAGATATCTTATAAATGAATACATATTTATTTATATTATGCTTCCTATATGCTAGATGCCTCCTAGATGTGAGATGTATCCTATGTGATAGATGATTATATATATATTGATATTATGCCTCGTAGATGTAAGATGCCTCATATATGAGAGATAATTATATACCTATTGATGTTATGCCTCTTAGATGTGAAATACCTCTTATATGAGAGATGATTATATACTTATTGATGTTATTCCTCTAAGATGTGAGATGCCTCTTATATGTGATTTGCTTAGAGATATGGTACTACTTATAAATATGATTATCAATATGAGTTTTAAATATGTATATGGGTCAAAGGCCGTGATTATGATGATGTGATTATTCTGATCATGTTATTGGGCTGAGGGCCATATTATGATATTGGTTAGATATCTAGGAAGTGTTATCCTTGTAAAGGATGCGGTTATTATATATGAATATATATTTATGTTTGTATACACATCTCTCCATATGGGATAGAAGAAAATGTGGTATGATACTTATTATTCCATAAATTGAATACTAGTAATGGCATGCATAGATTTGGTACATTCATGATTATTATATTGGTAATTGATGTGATTCTTGCTAAAATATGATCTTATGTCTATTCCTCCTAATTAAGGGTTAAGCTATGTGGTAGCTAGTTGTCTGTTAGGTGACTATAACACTTGATGGCTAGGAATCTAATGTATTAGTTTATGAATCTTTCTTAGCTGGAATATGGTAGCAAATGATGGTTGATACGTGGCTAATGATGATGGCGGGTTTAGAATAGGTGAAGATTAGTGATATTGATGACTAAGTTTCTGATGTAGATTAGTTGTTAAATGAGATGTTGTGTAATAATGAGGCTAGTTAATAAAAGATGGTTAGATGATAAACGGTAATGTGTCGACTAATAATTATTAATGGATATAGGTTGATTAGTTGATAATGATGATTAGTGTATAAATGGAGATTATGATCTACAGATGAATCTCGACTAGATGTTAGGTAGTGGCTACTAAATTAATAATTATTAGTTGTTTTCCCGTGAATAAGGATTATATGAAGGATAATGTTTAGGCTAATAATTAGAGGTCATGTGAGGACTAGTGAATTAGTGGTTTAATGATCATAAGTGTTGGTTAGCTAATGACAAATAGTTGGGAAATATTGGTAAGTTAGATATTTTTTGATGATACGATTATGATTATGAGTATACTAGTAGGATTGTAGATTTACCCTCCTTTTTCCATGTCTTAAGTCCATGCACCTATTATATATCTATAAATATATGTGTATTAATGTTATGATTATATTGATACCCAGGAAGGACGGAGGATACTGTGATTATAGTGATATCCGGCAAAGTCGGATCCGGCGAATTCGGAGGATACTATGATAATATATTAATACCCACAAAGGCTGGAGGATACTTTGATGATATTGATATACGGAAAGGTCAGAGAATACTATGATGATATATTAATACCCAACAGGGACGTAGGCTACTCTTGTCTTTGATGTAGTTTTATGCACTGTATATATATGCCTTATCTATGGAGCTCAGTTGGTAGTTGCCTACTGAATACTATTCATTTGGTACTCATACTACACTTTTGTTGCCAACAGATCATAGTACAGGTTATCGCCGTTAATTTGTATCATGCGGAGCAGCTATGGTTCAGAGACTTAGAGTGAACTCCTGATGTTCAGATTATTACTCATCTCTCTCTAAAGTATTAGACTAGTCTCTATATTGTACAGAGACAAGTTGTATCAGTTTAATTATCTTGATATTTGAATTTTGTACTTTTATTATATTTAGAAGCTCTTGTATTGATACTACCAAGTTTTGGGATTTCCTAATGTATTTGTCTTTTTCTCATTTATTTTGCATTCTTTTCCTTATATAGTTGAGTAGTCCGTTACTGGCCATTCTAGACTACCGGTTGTCTTGCCTACTAGTGGGTTATGGTAGGGGCCATCATGACCTGAGAAATTGGGTCGTGATAGATAACTTGAACACGGGCATCTCTAGCTCTGTTATGATTTCCACTGAGGGCTGCTCGATGGTCTACTTCGTGTCTCTGCTCATCTAACTCTACCTCCTTAGCTATCCACTGAGCCTCTTCTATTGCCCTCCTATCATTTTCAGATTGAGTTAAAATCTCACCAGTCTGTGGATCAACAATATCTTATACTCCATTGGGAGGAGGAGGACGTACATCATCATAATCCCCTTCAGGAATATCATCTCTTTTTTGTTCCACCATCCTACTAGGTGTCTGTAGGATCCTCTCTGAATTCGAATTTACTGGGAGTAAGGGATTGCCTCTACTCCGTGTTCTAGGCATATACCGATGTATACCAAACTAAGAACAAAAATAAAAAGTAAACTCAAAAACTGCAAAAACTTTAATTGACAAACCAACACCGTATTCCCCAACAATGGCGGAAAAACTTGGTAACATCCAAGCTATACCTCCTCTCAAAAGATGATATGGTCGCTGCCAAATATATTAACCCAAAAAAGATTGGGGTGAAATTCCAAGGGAATATGAGGAGTCATGGATCATAGTTGTTGTAATTAACTAGCGAAAACGGAAAAGTAAATGGGAGGTTTTGAGTAGCAATATCAAACAAGTGGGGAGTATCAATTTTGATTGTAATCAGTCATAGGTGAACACTAGGATTGTGTTTCCCCTGGGTTCGTAACTCCATAGGATTATCATTTTTTGTTGGACCAACCCAATACCTTGCATGTAGAATCAATAAGTTATATACCTTCTACAGTCTTTTGGATGAATAGAGCGATTTCACCCTTTACCTTTTGAGTCTAGGAATGTTACCTTACTTACCCTTATCTTGATCCTAATTAACTATTAACTTTTGAATCTCTAGTTATTAGATTAAATCTAATCATATTACTTAGGTTGTACCTAGTAGCGTGGATCAACAGTTAAACTCCAAATTACTATTGTCATTATCTTTTCCTATTCACTACTCCTCCTTTGGAGTAGGTAGCAACAATCTAGGCGGGATCCTAACGTGTGCACCCGTTAAGAAAACTATTAAAGCAAAGATAATATAATGCATGCATGGGTATCGGTTTAGAACAACAATAGCACTTCCCCTACTACGTCAATTTTCCAAGGTTTTCACCACCCTAGCTAATGGTTTTTAGCCGCTCATACTTGTGAGGTAATAAAAAATATTCACGATTTAAAGCAAAAGCTAAAATCACAATAAGAAGTAAAAACCCAAAACCGTAACTGAATTAATAAACAAAAATTAATACAAGAAAATCCCAAGACTAAAATCGAATCTTAGAATAAAATATGTTTATAAGTATCAAGAGTGTAACTACTACCAAAATACACAAAAGGGGTATTTATAGTACAGGAGGAAGCCCTAAAATCAAAACCCGAACAAAATAGGAGAAAAAAGGGTCGGTGGCTAATGTGGTCCCTATATATGCCGTAGCCTTGGGCGCATTAGGCACATGCGGCCTGTAGGTTGGGTGCATATAGTGACCACATGGCGATGGACCAGAATATCCTATAAGTTAGCTCTCAAGATTTTGGACTTCTGATACATGATTTGCCCACATGCGGTCCATATACACTACATTAGTCTGTATATTGACTTAGCATGTGCTGAAGTTATTTTTTAGCTCTTCTTCATTTCCCGCACATGATTTGGTCACGAACGATCCAAAAAGTGTCCCGAATATTCATAATTGCTCTCATAAGTAGCCAAAATCACTTTTTCATCTTTTTCACAAACTTAGCATCCAAAACATGATTTCTTGTAAACATACCCGAAACACATCATATATAATAAAACAACCACAAAAACTTGTATCTTTTCCTCGTTTTAAGCATTGAAAGTGCTATATTTTAACAACACATCAAGCACCATAGGGACCTGACAAAACCCAAACTAGGTCCTAGTCATTTCGGGCATCTCAAGTCCAACCAGGATCGAAGACCACCCCCAATACCAAACCATCACCGCCCTGCACCCTATGTCGGATGAATTCCAAACATATAACAAGATAACATGACGATAATTCAAAGACATTAAGTAAAGTCTATAATCATAATACAACAACCTCAATCAAATATCAAACCAGTGCCCACCCTAATCTAATAACAATATCGAGGATGACACCAATACCGACACCGCCCATGCCCATAGTTGTCTGACAAAGCTTTTATCCAGAATCAATAACATACAGTCGAGATATGTCCCTGACCATAGCCAAAACCAAACCAAAGTAATAACAAAAATAAGAGAAGTCCATAGCATAAATGGAGCCTTTAGGAGTAAGGAAGCTCACCACTTCTTTCTGACTCTAAGCTATCCTCAAATCTAAGTCACTGAGCAGGAGGAATGGTAGTATGGTCGATTCCTGCATCGCGTGGGGATATAGCGCCCGAAGATAGTTAGTGGAGTGAATGTTAGCATCTACTCAGGGATAAGATAAAATAATGCCAGTACTTCAAAACTAAAGTAAATAACCATATACAATAACATAGATACATATATATATATATATCGTACCAAGAAAGGGAGACAAGTTTAGCATACATTTAAATCTAAACTTGGACTGAGTATCTTGACAGGCCAAAAACAACCCACGGGCTATATGAGTTCAGCTCCCCCTGCTGAAAGGGTCCTAGTGTGTGTTATCCGCACTACCAAAAAAAGATCTTGAGTGGCCTAGTACATCTTTAAAAATATAAAGTGTGACATCATACACATGGTCACTAAGATCACCCATACATTGGAAAATGTGAGTTTCCAGTGTCGGTCCCCTCGGGACCCTCACCTTCTATGATTTTGATACTCGACCGAATTTAAGACTAATTAAATCTTTTTCATATAATTAAACAATTTAAAAAAGAGTCTTTTATTAGGCATTTTAACCATTGGTATGGTCATACCAAAATTAGAGCTTGCAAGTATACCCTTTTATGCCATACCAAAACTATTAAACCAAGTTGACTCCCAAGTTTCCAATTAAACCAAAATCATGGCCATCAAGGCCTTTCTATAATATTTAAAACCAATCAAACCAATTTAAGTTCCATTACCTCTTTTGTAATGCAAAGATTTCAATAATAGCCAAACTATATGACAAAACTATTATCATTGGCATTTTAAAAAATTTGTTGAGGGCATATAACTTCCAAAACCAAAACAAAATATCAATTGGTCATTACCATGCAACCATATGTTCAAACCATAATTATAACATGAAAAACCATAAGTAAGACATAGGAAAACATTATCCAACCATAACCAACCAAAAGCCCCAACATTTATTTCAAACCAAACAATACCATAAGAATACCATGAAAACCATTCATTAAAAATGCTTTTAGTTGAACTAACAATGAGGGAGGAGTAACATGCCTTAGACACCAAGGAAGATGAAGAGAAACCACTCTTGAAACCCTTAATTGATTATCTTGAAGAAACCCTAGACTTTTTCTTGAGAGAGAGTTTAGAGAGATTTTAAGAGTATTTGATTGAGAATAGTAGGTTAATGAAGCCCTAAAAGGTATTTTATGTCGTGATATCAAAGGGAGTTACAAAGGGGAAATGTCCAGAATGCCCCCAACTTAAAGCTGTGGAGAACTCGTAGGTGGGTACGAGTTGAACCTCTAACTCATCAATATATCATACGGATAGTATCATCAAGTCATCACTTGAATAGAAAGTTGGATACCATATTCAGTCCTATATACGACTCCTTAACCCCGCCCATTACCAGACAATATGACTGGTATGGCCCAATCATACCCAAGACAGAAACCAAGGGTATTGGACACTAGACAACATACGACTCAAGTTTACCATTCGTACCCTATCCTCACGTCTCATAGTTGTCCACTCATACTCAGAGCCAAGTTAAGTTGCTAAGTTACAGATTTAATTAAGGGATCGACCCAGATGAATTGTCACCACCCCTAATGACCCTTACCTACCAAACCATAACCACAACAGAAGCCCAACAAACCTTCACTGGTCTCCTAACAACTTTGATCCCCTGACATGTACCCACACCATACAACTCGTATGGTGAATCTTTACAAAGACAGTGAGGCCAAAACACAGGAAATTTCTAAGGGCCAAAACCCATGGTGTTTTAATTCTCCCCCTCTTGGATCATTAGTCCTCGAATGATGGGACAAGGCAGTATAAGCACTATTTGGACCCCACACTCCTCTACTCTTACCTTTAAGATAGAAAACAGATTACCAATGAATCCAATCTTTTCTTTACCAAAGTCAGAAAACAAACATGGTAAGATCAACATATGCCTTAAGCATGATTTTCCAAAATGGAGAATAGGAATGTATACTTGGACTTCATGTCCTCTTCATCTTCCCACGCAGCCTCTTCCACCTTATGATTCCTCCATAGAACCATTACCGAAGCTACGTCCTTAGTCCGCAATTAACGAATCTGCCGATCTAAGATTTCAACAGGCATCTCCTCATAAGAAAGGGAATCCAAAATACCAATATCCTTGATAGGTACAATCTGCGATGGATCATGTCTCATCGGGTGGAGTAAATCAAACGGGTTTCCAACTTTTTTAATTTATCCAATAGATGGGTAATCTGTTTCGACAAATTATATGCAGACTTCCTACTATTTTAGTTTGTTCCAACAGAGAAACATAGAATACTGGTGAATGGAGCTCAGAGCTCAAAATAGAAGGTAACTCTAACTCATACAACATTACCAACTTTTCGCAAAGATAAGTACGAACCTACATACTGGGGACTGAGCTTCCTCTTCTTTCCAAAATGCATCACTCCTTTCATGGGAGAAATATCAAGAATACCATATCCCTAAACTCAAACTCTAACTTCCTACGCCTCACATCCGCATAGGAGTTATGATGACTTTGGGTGACTTTAAGCCTATCTAGAATCACCTCACCTTCTCTATATCTTGGTGAACCAAATTTGAGCCAAACATCTCCACATCACCAACCTCAAACCACCCAATAAGAGATATACATCTTATACCATATAATGCCTCAAACGGAGATATCCCAATGCTAGAGTGGTAGCTATTGTTGTATGGAAACTCTATAAGAGGAAAATTCTCAACCCACCTATCACCCTAGTCAATCACGAAAGATCTAAGAATGTCTTTCAATGTCTGAACAGTCTTTACTGCTTGCCTATCCGACTATGGGTGGAAAGAACTATTACGACTCACTTTGGTCCCCAAACCTTTCTAAAATGACCGCCAAAAGCGTGATGAAACCTTCATACCACAATTCGAAATGATGGAAATAGGTACCCCATGTAACTTGACAATCTCTTGGAGGTACAACCTTGCATAATCCTCAGCCGAGAAATTTGTCTGCACTGGAAAGAAGTGAGCCAACTTTTTCATCCTATCCACGATGACCCAAACTGAATTGAACTGATTCCAAGGCCAAGGAAGATCGATAACGAAATCCATGTTAATCTCTTCCCACTTCCAGATAGGCAACTCAATTTCATGATACAATCCTTCGGGCCTCATATGCTCAACCTTCACTTGTTGTCACACCATGCACTTAGTCATAAAACTACCCATATCTAACTTTATATTATTCCACCAATACATCTCCTTAATGTCATGGTACATATTCGTCGAACCAGGATAAATAACATAGCGCGACTTATGTGCCTCAGCCAAGATCCTCACTTGCAAACCATCTTTATAGAGAATATATAACCTCTCTTAGTACCGCAAGGTACCATTACTACAAATCTTGAATTCCATCACCTTCTTCCCACCTACATCACCTTTGATCCTCCTCAAGATAGGATCTAACACTTGTTTTTCCTTTATTTCAGCACCAAGAGATGATTGCGCCACCTTCTGTAAAACTACACCACCATCCTCTGAGTCTAAGAGACGAACTCCAAGGTTAGCCAAATGGTGGATATCTTTCACCACTCACGCTTCCCTTCGTCCACATAAGCTAGACTTCTCTTTGATAGCCTGCTAAGAGCATCAACAACCTCATTAAATTTACCTGCGTGATAGTGAATACTCATGTCATAATCCTTCAATAGCTCAAGCCATCTCCTTTGCCTGAGGTTAAGCTCTTTCTGAGTAAACACATACTGCAGGTCTTATGATTAGAAAAGATATCCACATGTATGCAATAAAGATAGAGATGCCAGATCTTCAATGAAAATCCCACAACCAATAATTCCAAGTCAATGGTTGGATAATTCCTCTCATGAATCTTTAACTGTCTAGAGGCATAAGCTATCACCTTGTCATGCTGCATTAAAATACAACCAAGCCCCACAAAGGATGCATCACAATATACGACAAATCCATCCATGCCTTCAGGCAAGGTCAAGACTGGATCCGAAGTTAGATTATCCTTTAGATTTTCAAAACTACCCCAACAAGCATCCGACCATAAAAATTTTAAATTTTTCTTTGTTAACTTAGTCAATGGGGAAAATATAAAAGAGAAACTTTCCACAAACCTTCTATAATAACCAACTAAACCCAAGAAGCTCTAAATATTGATTGAAGTCATGGGTTAGGCCACCTCTTAACCACTGCAACTTTTTGCAAATCCACCATGATCCCTTCACTAGAAATGATATGACCTAAAAAAGTGAAAACGTTCAACCAGAACTCACATTATAAAAATTTAGCATACAATTGCTACCCTTTTAGGGTTTACAACACTATACCGAGGTGATTAGCATAATCCACCTCACTCTTAGAGTATACCAAAATATCATCTATGAACACAATAATGAACATATCTAAAAACTTACGGAACACTCTATTCATCAAATCCATGAATGTTATTGGGGTATTGGTCAACCCAAAAGACATAACCAGAAACTCAAAATGCCCATACCGGGTCTGAAAAATAGCCTTTGGGATATACACCT
This sequence comes from Capsicum pubescens, assembly GCA_030864215.1. Taxonomy (NCBI): domain Eukaryota; kingdom Viridiplantae; phylum Streptophyta; class Magnoliopsida; order Solanales; family Solanaceae; genus Capsicum; species Capsicum pubescens. Next base: position 178,951,490 of record CM061540.1, read on the forward strand.
CCCTAATCATTAGCTGATGATACCTAGACCGAAGATCAATCTTGGAAAAAAACTTAGCACCCTGAAGATGATCAAACAAATCATCTATCCTTAGAAGAGGGTAATTATTCTTTATTGTCACATTATTAAATTGTCGGTAATCAATACACATCAAAAGGGAACCATCTTTCTTAGGCACAAATAATAATGGTGCACCCCACAGGGACACACTAGGATGAATGAAACCCTTGTCTAAAAGATCTTTTCATTGATCCTTAAGATCCTTTAATTCACCCAGAGCCATGCTTTACGGGGGAATAAAAATAGGATGAGTGTTATAAACAATATCTATCCCAAAATCAATCTTCCTATTAGGAGGAACACCAGGGAGGATTTCATGAAATCCATTCACTACTTTGATAAAATTCAGGGAATGACACTCCTAGTTAGATTCTTTAACCTGGACTAGATGATAGATACACCCCTTAGATATTAATCTTCGAGCTCTAAGATATGATATGGACTTTCCCTTAGGAGCTAAGGAACCACCCTTAGGGTTCGGCAGGCTAGAGAAGCATAGCATGAGTGCAACTAATCTATCCCTGATATGAAATCAAAATCAACCACGTCTAATTCAAATTGATCCACCAAGGTTCCCCAACCACCCCCAGATACCACATAACCCCTATAGACTCTTCAAGCCACAAAAGAGTCACCCACTGGGGTAGAATAGAAAAAGGGTCTGAAATATACTCAGGACCAAAACTAAGATAAAAAACCATAAATAGAGTCACATAAGAAAGAGTGGAACCTAGGTCGAGTAAACAGTACACATCACAAGAAAAGAGTTTCAACTTACTAGTCATGACATCAAGCGATGCCTCAAACTCCTGGCGAGTAGTGTGAGCATAGAGTCAGTTTTGACCAATGCCGGTACTATATGGTGCCCCCTTCAGTGCTGGAGCTTATGATAAGGCAATAGGAACCATGTTTGCCCCAGAAGAAACCTTACAAACAAGACAGTTTCCAATCATGTGCCTTGACTGATCAAAGTTAAAGCACTTGTCCTTTCTTTTATCGGAGTAAATTCAATGTAATCGACCATAAAATCTATAGAGAGAATATGATGGATCTCATTTGGCCCTACTAGCCTGAGATTGGGCACCCTATGCCATATAATTATCGCCACTCTAAAAATGCCTATCAACCAATGAATTTGGGTAGGGATAACTAGCCATCAGTAAGTCCCAGAATTGCCCCACTTCTTCTTAGTCCACTTGCCATCATACCTACCACTCTTCTATTGGCCACCACCCTGCTTAGAGAATCTAATCTTTTTGCTCTACCTCTTTCCAATCTCTGCCTATTTCTTCTTCTCTTTCTCAACCTGCTGCATGTACACAACCATCTTGGAAACGTCCATTTCTTTGTTCAACAAGGAAACCTTAGCCTTCAAAATCAAGTCTCGATACAACCCGGAAGTAAACTTCCTTTTTCTATCTCTCATGCTAGAGACCAACTCCGGAGCATACCGAGATACCTGGTGAAACTTCAAGGCATTCTCCTTAATTGACATCTTGCCTTACTTCAGATTAACAAACTCTTCCACCTTTGCTTCCCTTAAATCATGAGGAAAGAAGCGGTATAAAAAGCACTAGAGAAATCATTCCTCAGGGATGACTTAGCATCGTTACCACTTGACTACTCCCTACCTCATACCATTGGTATGCTACATCTTTCAGTTGATAGGCAACAAATACCACACCCTCCACATTAGTAGCATGAATAACACAGAAGATCTTTTCCATCTCATCCATAAAAGCTTGAGGATTCTCCTCAACCATAACACCAGTAAACACAAGAGGGTTCAACCTCATGAACTAGTCAATCCTTGTGGCCTCAGAAGAAGAATTAACAGAGGCAATATGCTTTTCTTGAGAAGCTACCTACGTGAAAATATATGAATAGACTAACAAAACTTAGCATTCATCACATTAGCCTGAGGAGTTGGATAAGGACTGGAGGGAACTGGTGGAACTCCAGGAGAAAAATTAGGAATTGGACCCCTAGACCTGGTCTGGACCCCATAAGTAGAACGATTCCCATCAAGATTATCCTTGGGTAGGACAGAGGGGTTTTTGTTATCTTTAAATTATCGAGAAGGCATGATCAGAAAAGAAAACAAACAGGGATTAAAGAAGCTTTTAGGACCTTAGACTCTATAGCTTGAAAATAGAATGCAAGAAAGAGAAACATTCCTAAATAACTCATAGACTCTCCCTTATGAGTGTGGTAAACTACACACCCTTAAAAAGAATCTACTCGATATGGCTTTGTTGGACACCCAATTTCCCATGAACCTCGGGCTCTGATACCGACCTGACATGGCCTAAACTAGGGCCTAGTTATGTCGGGCATCTCATGTCCAACCAGGACCAGAGAACACCCCTAATACCAAACCATCATCGCCCTGCACAATATGTTGGATGAATTTCAAACATATAACAAGATAACATGATGATAATTTAAAGAGATCAAGTGAAGTCTATATTTATAATACAACACCCTAAACAAAATATCCAACTGGTGCAAACCCAAATGCAAATAACAATACCATGGCCGACACCAATATCGACATCGCACAAGCCCATAGTTTTTTGACATTGCCTCTATTCAGAATCAATATTATTCGGATGAAAAATGTCCCCAACTATAGCCAAAACTAAATCAAAGTAATAACCAAAAAAGAAGTCCATAGCATGAAATGGAGCCTTACGGAGTATAGAATCTTACCATTCTAGATTGAGTCAAAGTTGTCCCTAAATCCAAGTCACTGAGTAGGAGAAAATATAGTATGGACGGTTCCTGCATCTTATGGGGATACAATGCCCAAAGATGGTTAGGGGAGTGAATACTAGCATGTACTTAGAGATAAGATAAGATAATGGTAATAATAAAAAACCAAAGTAAATAGCCATATCAATCACATATATATATATATCGTGCAGGTATATATACCACAATAATACCATGAAAACCATTCATCAAAATATGATTTTAGTTGAACTTACAATATGGGAGGAATAAAATGCCTTAGACGCTAAGGAAGACGAAGAGAAACCACTCGAGAAAGCCTTAATTGATTATCTTAAAGAAACCCTAACCTTTTGCTTGAGAGAGAGTTGAGATAGATTTTATGAGTGTTTGATTGATAATAGTAGGTTAATGAAGCCCCGAAAGGTGTTTTATGTTGTGGTGTCAAAGGGAGTTACAAAAGGCAAATATCCAGAATCCCCCCAAATTAAAACTGTGGAAAACTCGCAGGTAGGTAGGTGTTGACCCTCTAGCTCATCACCACATCATACGACTGGTATCATCAAGTCATCACCAGAATAGAAAGTTGGACACCTCATTCTGTCCAACATATGACTCCCTAAGCTCCTTTCAAGACCAGACCATACGAAAGGTATGGTCCAATTATACCCAAGACAGAAACCAAAGGCATTGGACACTGGACAATAAATGACTCAAGCTTACCATTCGTACCCTATCCATATGGCTCTTAGTGAGCCACTCGTACATAGAACCAAGTCAAGTTACTAAGTTACAGATTTGATTAAGCGACCGACCCAAATGAATCATCACCACCCCTAAAGACCTGTACCCACCGAATCGTAACCACTATAAAAATCCAACCACTCTTTACTTGTCGCCTAATGACTAGGGTCCCCTGAACGATACCAACATAGTACGACTCGTATGGTGAGTCGTTACAAGGAAAGTGAGTCCAAAATGTAGGAAATTTCCAAAGTATAAAACTCAGGGTGTTTCAAGACCACCCCGAAGACTATGTATACCATATCATAATTATTGGAATGCTCTAAGCTATTGGAATAATTACTCCACGATTGGGACTCTCTCATAAAATGACCAATGACCTCATAACAATAACACACCCCAGGGCTATACTAAAGTTAAAAGTTCTGAATAACTGGGAATAGCCACCTCAATTAGAATACCTAAAAGATGGACCTTTTGGGGGATGATGGCTGCAACTAGATTGACCTCAATCGTTAAATTATAACATGGTATGAACGGTCCTACTATACTAACGTTGATGTTGATTGGCTAATGCATATGGTACCTACCTTGAGAACCACTGACTCTAAATTGTGAGCCACTACGGCTCCCACTGAAACTTTCTTGATATCACGACCTATTATCACTACCCTCTTAGGACACATTATGCATCTCCTTTATAAACTAAGCATGATCAAAAACCTCAACAAAAGACCAACCAGAAGCAACCAAACTCTGTGTATCCATGAAAAGAGAATGTCTCAATCCCTAAATAAAGAACCAAACTTTCTTCTTCTCGATCGACAATATAGATATAGCATTTCTAGACAACTCATGAAATCAAGCCTCATACTCAACGACAGTCATAAACCTCGATTCCATCCTTGAGAATTGGTCCTTTAAATGATCTTTAAGGCTATAAGGATTATACTTCTATAAGAAAACCTTAGAGAACTGAGACCATGTCAAAAGGAAAGATCCAACTGGCCTGGAATAGAGCTAACCTCTTCACCAATGTCAAGCTACAAAATCTAATTAGAAAATACTGTATTCCACACCATGAGTCTCAACTAGGAACAATTTACAAAGCCTATCCTCGTAAGAAACCAAGAACTCATAAGTAGGCAGGGCCACTACAGGTTGAGAAACTACATTGCCAGAGGAATCTCAACCCTAGGAGCCACAACTACAGGTTGTGCTCCTGCCTCAGTACCACTCTGATCCTTAGATTATGCACTATTATATGGTGCACCACCAACTAATTCAAAGAGATAAACTATTATATCACTGAGCAATGGTGAAGAAATAAACCCTGGTAGATCCTAGGCTAGCCCCTGGCTCACTACTAAATGGGGTGGAGAAATCTCTAGTGCAGGTATGGGAATAGGGTCTGGTAAGGGCTTCTTATCCTGTTCTTTAGCTAGAGCTGCATCTATAAAATATCCTTTCTCTCTAGTTCATCCACAAACTTTGATAGGATCCCTAGTTGTTGCTTGGGGTCCTCATCTCGTATAGCAGTAACACACGTCCTAGCCATCTACAAAATAGTGAAACCGAAGAAATATTTAGAAATGTACTCAATCTCTTAGAACAAAATAAGTGAAGGAAGTTAATATCACCTAAGAATGTACTATAACTTTCAAAGATAAGAAACGATCGTCATTGTTTCGATCCATGGGACTATACTAGACACTTGCTCTTATCCAACAATACTGGTGAACCTAGTGCCTTGATACTAATTTTTCAATACCTTATTTTTGAGTATGATGACTCCTACTTTTCTCATAAGTAGGTAAGTCAAACCATAGCCCAGTGCAATAAGCAATGGGCTAATTCGATGGAAAATAGTATAAATGCAAAAAATACACACTTAAAAAACTTACAAGAAATAAATCATAAAATATGATAAATAGAAGATAAATAAGAGAAATCATAAATAAGTAACCGGCCAAAACAGTCGACCAACATCACCCAAGTCCATAGTAATCCAACAAATCCTCTATGCAAAGAAAATCAAAACTAGTTTTGGTCGGGACATGTCCCCGACTCAGACAATGACAATAATAATGTTAATGATAATGAAAACTCTTAATTCTAATCTATGATAAGAACTAATGAAATGTCTAAGTCTCCCAGAGAATGAAAGCTCACCATTTCATCATAACGAACCAACAAACCCAGAAGATCCATTTAACTCTTTGCAGAAAAAGTAGAGGTATCTCTGGTGCCTACATCATATGGGGATACAATGTTCGGTGATGGTTAATAGGTGAACACAAGCATGTAACTCAGGGGTAAGGATAACATAATTCCGTAATCAACAATTCAAATCATTATATGCTGGGATAAGGAACAAGGCTTAACATGCACTTTAAAACTTTAGCTTGGATTATATAGCTCTGCCGTTACAACATAAGAAGGTACCCATGATCTATATGGGCCTAGTTGTCCCCCAGCTATAGGGCCCAGTGTGTGTGGCCGCATGAGCACAAGGGTATCCATATGCACTATGGGGGACTTAAACCTCCCTCCATATCAATATGACACAAGAACTTAATCATGTAATATAATGTGGAAAACTCAAACCTCACAATCATATGATAATAATAAAATGGCTTAAACCACCCGACCATATAACCCCCACGACGACAACCACGGTTTCCAGTACTGGTTCTCCAAGAACTCAACTTTTATGACTTGGCTACACAACTCTCATTAAAGCCCAATTAAATCATTTATCACACAATCTCATTCATTGAACCATATTACACATTAAGGCATACATTGTTGGCATCGTCATACCAACTACACTTACAAGGTAACATCAACATGTAAAACTAATTACATCAATGAGGGGACTTCACAACACCATTGGTTAAGTATACATTAGATTGGGGAATTACATAACCACTTAAGGTTCAATTTAAAAATCATTATACTTCATTGAATTTTCACATTATGCAGTAGTTCAAGAGTAGTTCAACATGCATACTTTTCAGATTCAAAACCAATTTCAAAATATGGGGTAAAGGTTGTAACCACTTCAAAAGCACAAGTTTAGGGAAATCACAATCCCCTTTTTTATTTACCATACTCACCTACCCACAAGATTAAAAACTATAACTAAATCATGAATAATCATATGTAAGCCATGAGAAACATTTTTCAATCAATAAACATTCAAAACCCTCAACCATTATTTCAAAACTAGCATTAATATCTCATGAAAAAACCTTTATATGACATGTTTTTAAGAAATTAGCAATTAGGGAAATGTAACATGCCTGAAATATCCAAGTTTATGGAAAGAATTCCACCCTTGAGCACTTGGATGACCTACTTCTTGGAAACCCTAAGTATGGTTGCTTGAGAGACTTAAGAGAGCTTTGAAAGTGTTTGAGTACGTTATGAACGAGAAATTACCCCTCTTAAGTGCCTTATAAATGTAGGGTTTTAATTGGGCAAGGAGGGAAATTTCCAAGGTTCCCTTAATTTAACACTAAAATTTAGTCATCAGTGACTACGGGTCACTATACGACTCATAGCCACACCTTATGACTCGTCGCCACGAGTCATAACCAAGACAGTGTCAGGGTACCAACACATTGTTGACCCTATGACTCAACAAGTATAACTCATAATGGGACCATGCGATTCATAGGGTCCAGTCATAGTCAACACAGAACCCATTTGGGGTAAACACTAGACATCCTACTATTTTCACCCTACGAGTCCTTACGGCTATTAGTGAGCCACTCGTACTCGTACCAGAACCTAGTCATACACTTACTGATTTGGTTATGATTGGGTCCCTAAGACCCGTCAAGATTGCCTACGACTGGTAGGGGAAGTCGTAGTCAGGATAGTGAGGATGAAATTTCAAAAAATTTCTAGGACCAAAAACCTGGGGTGTCACATACTCCCCCTTGGGATCATTCATCCCCGAATAATCTGACAAGGAATTTATTAGAACTATATGTATCCAAACATTATGACACCTACCTTTAATAAAGACATAAAACTAAGATGCCTAGGAAATCACAATTTCCTTTAACTAAGCTAGAAAAACAAAGATTTTAAGGAATACACATACCTTAAGCACGATTTTTCGAAGCAGGGAACAAGAATGGATATTTGGACTTAATGTTTTCCTTAGTTTACCAATTAGATTCCTTAACCCTTTGGTTACTCCAAAGAACCTTTATCGATTCTATGTCATTAGTCCATAACCGATGAACTTGCCAATCCAAAATCTCAATTAGGACTTCCTCATAGAACAAGAAATCTGAAATGCCTAACTTTTCCAAAGGAACGACCATAGAAGGATCCCCCATGCACTTTCCCAATATCGAAATATAAAACACTAGATGAATGGAGCTCAATCTAGAAGGCAACTCCAATTCATATGCAACATTACCAACCGTCTAGAAAATGAAGTATGGACCAACATAACGGGGACTAAGGTTTCCCTTCTTATCAAACCACATCTTTTCCTTCATGGGAGACACCTTCAAGAAAACCCAGTCACTAAAACTGAACTCCAGCTACATTTGCCTCACATCCGTGTTGGAATTTTTGAGAATTTGGGCAACTATAAGACTATTTCGAATTTCCTACACTTTATCCATGGCTTGGTGAACCATATAAGGGCTGAATAACTTATTTTCACCAACCTCAAACCACCTAATAGGAGACTTACACCTCCTACCATACAAGGCCTCAAATAGAGACATACCAATAATAGAGTGAGAACTGTTATTGCAGGCAAATTCTATGGGAGGTAACTAATCAACCCAACTTCTACCAAAATAAAATACACAAGCCCAAAGCATATCTTCTAAGGCCTGGCTGGTCTTTTTTGCTTTCCCATACATCCATGGGTGGAAAGCGCTACTAAGGGTTACCTTAGTCCCCAATCCTCACTGAAATGACCTCCAAAAGTGGGATGAGAATTGGGTACCTCAATAGATAAGATGGAAGTCATAGTACGATGCAACCTGATGATCTCCTCAATGAAAATCTTGGCATAATGCTAGGAGGAGAAATTAGTCCTCACTGGCAAGAAATGAGTAGACTTAGTGATCCTATCCATGATGACCAGAATTGAATCAAATTGCTAGCAAGACCATGGAAGTCCGGTAATAAAATCCATATTAATTATTTCCTATTTCTATACAGGTAGCTTAATCTCTTGAGTCAACCCTCTAGGCCTTAAGTGCTCCAACTTCACTTGCTAACACACCATGCACTTAGCCATAAAATCAACCATATCCCGCTTCATATTATTCAACCAATAAATTTCCTTAAGATCATGATAAATTTTTGTCAAACCAGGATAAACCATATAACGCGACTCATGCCCTTCAATAAAAATTCTTTGCCACAACCCATCAAAATCGGGAACACATAATCTTCCTTGGTATAACAAGATACGATCACCACCAATCTCAAAAACCATCACCTTTTGCCTACCTATATTATTCTTGATTTGGATCAAGATAGGGTCCAACACTTATTTCTCTTTTACTTTCGCTCCAAGAGATGACTTCGCCACCTCTTGAATGATCACATCATCATCCTCAAAATCCAAGATACGTACTCCAAGATTAGCTATGTATCGAATATCCTTTACTAAATCTTGCTTCTTCTCATCCAAATGAGATAAGCTTCCCATGGCCAATCTGCTAAGAGCATCTGCAATTGTGTTAGCCTTGCCTGGATGATAATGAACACTCATGTCATAGTCTTGAGAAACTCAAGATATCTTTTTTACCTAAGATTTAGCTCCTTTAGAGTGAACACATATTGTAGGCTCTAATACTGAGAATAAATATCAACATGGACCCTATACAAATAGTGTTGGCAGATCTTCAATACAAACACCACAACTAACAATTACAAATCATGAGTCAGGTAATTCTTCTCATGAACTTTTAACTGTCTAGAAACATTGGAAACCACCTTGCCATGATGCATAAAAAACAACCCAATCCGACTCGGGACGCATCACAATAGATAACAAAACCATCAATGACCTAAGGAAGAGTCAAGACCGGAGCCAAGGTTAACTTATCCTTCAACTTCTCGAAACTACCCTCACAAGCATCAGACCACAAGAACTTCACCTTTTTCTGAGTTAACCTAGTCAATGGGGAAGCAATAGAAGAAAAAAATTCCACAAACCTTCTCTAATAACTGACTAAACCCAAGAAGCTCTGAATGTCGGTTGGAGTCGTGGGTCTAGGCCACTTCTTTCCCACTGCAACCTTTTATGAATCTACCATGATTCTTTCACTAGAAACATGACTAGATAAATCACAACATTCAACAAAATCTTCACACATAGATAATTTAGCATACAACTGTAACTTCTTAAGGGTCTACAACACAAGGCAGAGGTGATCAACATGATCTGCCTCACTTTTGAAATACACCAAAATATCATCAAGAAAGACAATGACAAATAAGTTTAGAAACTACCAAAAAACCCAATTCATACGATCCATAAATACTGTTGGGGAATTAGTCAATCCAAAAGATATCACCAAAAATTCAAAATGACCGTACCAGGTTTGTAAAGCAGTCTTAGGGATATATGCCTCCTTAATCTTCAACTGATGATACCCAGACTGAAGATCAATCTTAAAAAAGTACTTAGCACCCAAAAATTGATCAAAGAAATTGTCAATCCCCAAATGATGATACTTATTCTTCACGATCACCTTATTCGATTGGTGGTAATCAATACATATTTAAAGGGAACCATCCTTCTTACGCACGAAGAGAATGGGATCACCCAATGGAGACATATTAGGGTGAATAAAACCCTTACTAGGAGATATTTCAACTGCTCCTTGAGTTTTTTAAACTCAATCGGAGCCATTCTATAGGGAGGGATAGAAATTAGATGAGTGTCTGGAAGAAGATCAATCTCAAAATCAATTTCCCTATCAGGAGAATACCAAGAAGATTGTCGGGGAACTCATAGACCATAGGACCTTCGAATCTAGAACCCTTTAGAAACCAATTTCCTAGCTCTAAAATATAAAATAAACCTTTCATTGGGCGCCAGGGAACTACCTTTCCATTTAATCATCGGCTCATTAGGAAAATGGAAACTAACCTTTTAGGTCCAAAAATCTAGAGATGCATAGTGAGAATGTAACCAATCCATCCCTAAAATCATATTAAAGTCTACCATGTCTAACTCTATCGGATCCACCAAGGTCTCCCTACCACAAACCAACATTACACAACTCCTATAGACTCTTCTAGCCATAATGGAGTCACGCACAAGGGGTGGACACAAAGAATGGGTCCAAAACAATTTAAGGATCAAAACCAAAATAAATAGCCACACAAGGGCTCATAAAAGAGATGGTAGACTCGGGATCAAATAGATAGTATACATCTTGAAAGAAGAGTTTGATCATACCAGTAAAAACATTGGGGGATTCCTTAGAATCTTGGTGGGTGGCAAGAGCTTATAGACAGTTCTGACCAGTGCCAAAGCTAAAGGAAGAAGTAGCACCGTTTGGTCTAGGAGTTGATGTAGTAGATATAGGAATCTTGTTTGGCCCAAAAGAAGCCCTAGAAGGACAATCCTCCTGTATATGTCTAATCTTCCCATACTTAAAATATTTATTGCTTCTTTCTTCACAAACACCATGGTACACCTGACCACAAAATCTACAAGGAGGATACGATAAAGCTGATTGAGCCCCACTAGCCTGAGGCTGGGCTCCTGGTGCTCTAAACTCACTATCATACTTAGAGCGATGATCGCCCATCAGCTTTAGATAAGGAGCACTAGCAGTAGAGTAGGAACCAGAATTGCCCCATTTCTTCTTAGACTATTTTTCACCATCTATACCACTCTGCTACTGAGCTCTACCCTAATTTAAGTAGTGAGGCTTCTTACTCTATCTTTAACTCATCTTCACTTGCCTTTTCTTTTCCTCTTGCACTTATTGCATATACATCACAAGTCAAGAAAAGTCCATATCCTTGTTCAACAAGGCAGCATTTCTCACAAAGATTAACTCACAAGACAACCAAGAGACAAACTTTCTCATTCTAGATCTCATGCTAGACACCAACTCAGGAGAATAACGCGACAGTTTATTAAACTTCAAGGCATACTCCTTTACTGTCATCCTGCCTTACTTCAAATTTATGAATTCCTCAGCCTTTGCCTCCCTCAACTCTTGAGAAAAAAAGTGATTAAGAAAAATAGTAGAGAATTCATCCCACAAAGTAAACTCATAATCATCACCCCTAAGCTGCTCCCACTCTTCATACCATTGGTATGCTACATCTTTCAATAGATAAGTAGTAAATTCTACACCTTCCACGTCTGTCGCATGCATGAAATGGAAGATTTTTTCCATCTCATCAATGAAATTTTTAGGATCTTCTATAATTTTAGAACTAGTGAAAATAGGAGAACTCAACCTCATAAATTAGCCAACTATAATGGCCTTAGAGAATGGAGAAACAGAAGCAACCTGCTCAATCTAGGAGGCCACCAACTAGGTAAGTAAATTAATCGACTGGCAAAACTGAGCATTAGATACTTCAGCTTGAGGTTTCTGAGGAGGGATATGGGGAATCAATGGAGCTCTATTAGGGAAATTAGAAGCAGCGACCCTAGATCGATTCTAAAGTCCAAAAGTAGGACGAACTCTATCCACATTATCCTCAGATGGTAAAGAAAAGTTTCCACGAGCATAAAATCTTTTAGAAGGCATAACATAAAAAGCGAACATATGGGAATTAGAGAGACTCTATAGCTCAAAATAGAACAAAAATAAACATATGGGAATTAGACAGACTCTATAGCTCAAAATAGAACAAAAATAAAGGGAAACATTCCTAAATGACTCACCCTATCCAAACTCTGGCTAGCATGATCTCAACATCAATTCCAATAAATAGTACTCGAATCTGCATTAAAAAAGTATAGAAGTGTAGTATGGGTAACAAATCCATGGGTACATAATACGCATCATCGACAGACTAAACTAAATGTTATGACCCGAACCAGGGCCTGACTATAACGGAAATATCAAGTTCTTGATAACGCTCAAACTATAGCTCTCGTAAGAGTGTAAGCGGTCGTTGTCAAATAAAGAACCCAACTGGGTTGGGTGTCGAATACCACAGGGAATACTTGGTCACTAAGTATTGCAACTATTATTAGACTGTTGGTCAAAAATTCTACGGAAAAGGGGGATGGTTTAGGCGTGAAGTGAAAGTATCAAAATAGCAAAGTAAAAATGGAATGTTTTGTTCAGTAAGATTTTAATCAATGAGAATTGTAAGTTAGGGTTATGTCCACCTTATGAGTTCTACGTATCTCTTAACTATGAGTTATGCGGAATTCAGACATGCATGCACTTATAGAGATTCGTATTCTAATGGTAAATCCTAGTGTCTCTTGACCATCAAGGATTATCTCACTTTAACTCTCTCGAGCTTAAAGCATGTAACTAATGGTACGAACTCTCCAAGAGGTTAATCTAGTTACGGCACTAACGTGTAAACAGGGGTTAGTAGCCCTATTTCCTTGTCACACTCTCTTTTCCAAACATGTAACTTTTCTCTCGAACAAGTTAATGCTATAATGGCGTATTCTATATGTTTGCAACCACAAGAATTTAATTTAAACGAAGAGAGTAATGATACAAGTAGCATACACATCACGAATTCACAAACTCATAGTAATAGATAGTATATCATAAGGCTTCCATAACCCTAACAGAGAAGTTTAGCTACTCATGAGTGCAACGGAAATCACAATAGATATAATCATCATACCACAACCTAGAATAATCTTGGCGATGGAAGTGATATGGCGTCAAAAGCTCTCAAATGTTTTGCCCTAGCCGTTCTTCTCAAGAGAGCCAAGTTCTGTGTGTTAGACTTACAGAATATTGTAACGTAAATATTCCTAAAATATCGAATGAATAATTGATAGTGAATGAAAAGATTGAATGCTGAAAAATTCAGCAAAATAGGGTTTTTATAACATCCTTGTCCTATTCCTACTAAGTTACTGCTGATCCGCAAGTCTTTAGAAATACTGTTTTTGCCCGGGACAAGTTCTCCATGCATTACTTTCAGTCCATAAGCTTCCAAAAGATGCCTTCCCTCTTATGTGAAGTTTCCCTTGCTACCAAAATGTCCACAAAGTGCTGAAATCTTCATCATTAATACCTGAAAACATGCTAATCACGTTGGTTAGCTCACTTACAGGAAAATGGACTAAAAATGCAGGAATTATATATTTTGTCCTTAAAACTTAGCTAAAATATGGGTAAATTATGGTGCTTTAGGCGTGTAAATACGCCTATCATCAACACCCCACACTTAAATATTTGTTCGTCCTCGAACAAAATATTACGTCCATGCAATCATCTACTTAGAATGTCACAGCAACAACATAAAATGTTCAACAAGACAGGCACGACAATTATTAACAAAGAGTAGTTTTCTTGTTCACTACTAGAAACAATTCAACCTCCAACATAGACTTGTGATGATGGTTAATTCGTATCCACAAGTTAAGTCACAAAGAATCATATAACACTACCCAACAATCATCAACCATGTGTGTCTCACACAAGATATCACCCATAATCACTCATAAGTTTTGCATTTTTCGAAACATGGGTACAAGATTCTCCTTGCTCTCACTCTCACAAAGAATTCATATGTTGCAACTGATGACCATAGGCTTGCCCTTAGTGTAATGATCCACTAATATCAGAATGCTAAGCTTAGGATCAAATAGGTCTTTACAGGTTGTAATGTAGGCTAAGGGACAGGTAGGACTATTTTGGCCAGAAATAGTGACTATTTTCCCTAAGCGCTTTAATACATCACATTATGCCATTAACACTCTCTTTTAAACAACCCTTCTACCTTTCTTTTCATCTAACACCCCCTTTCACCTATTTTGTTATTCAATTATAAACACAAAGATGAGAATATACAACTTATTTTTTTATTTTTCTATTTCTGTTTTTTTGTTCTTTTTTTTTATAAAACACCTCTATGATAGCCACTCCTTTTCACAACAATTTTAAGTACCAATACACTCTGAGGCATCACTCTCACCCAATTTCCTCTTATTTTGTCACATGACTCTACAATTTAAAACGCTTAGGAATTTGGATCAAATTATGGTCTTGAAAAAAAATGGATTAGGCTACATATGGGGCTGTCAAAGAAAATAGCTAAAGGCTCAAAGGGGGTTAACTAGGATAATGTCCACGGGTAGGTAAAAAAAAGGTAAACAATCACAGGCTGCCAAAGAAATGCCTAAATCATCTCCTAAACTCACACTCTTTATTTCGCTTTACACACACACCAGGCAAGTTCTAGCATCAGTCACAACACAGAATATACTATAACCTCACACACACAAGGCACATGGTCAACTTTATTGGGAGCAGTATAGACTCTTGACCCAACAGATGAACGAATTAAACCACACACTTATCACATAGTGAGTCACACTTAGAGCCTAAACGTCTCAATAGTAATGATTTTTGCACAACTCTTGTCATAATACCATGCCGCCTATCAGAACAATTTCATGTAAAATCTAAAAAATCTAAAATTAAACTAACTAATTACGACAAATTAAAACAAACAAGAACTAGAATAAATGTAGGCAAAGCAGTACAAGAAGCATACAAATACCAGCACCCCACACTTAGACGGGACACACTGCCCTCAGTGGAAAATAAATAAGGAAAACCTGATTAGTCGGACTCCTCTTCTATGTCTGGGGTCATACCCCCTGCGTCGGAATCATCATCAGAGTCGTCATCCTCAGAGTTTCCTCAAAATGTACCCCACGTGATGCCAAAAGTGCGTCGAGGTAATTGTAGAGAGGAGGACTCAGCTTGCTCCTTTCTTGACCTTTTCTGTCCCTTCTGTGAGGTGGTCGCTTTTTCTTTTCCTCGTCGTCCTTTTAGGGCCATTCTACCTGAGATTAAAATAGAGTCATGTTAGCTTCATCTCGGAAGATTCAATCAAAAAATAAACAGTAGCGGTGCCACCCCACACTTAATTTGTTGGCACAGACTAATTAAGTGAGTGAAATCGATTACTCAGACTTTATCGACATACATTTAGGCGATATGTTCCAACAACATGTTCAGCACAGTCATACGTTCATGTCATCTTAATTATCCTTTCCAATTCTATTTCATGTATTCTTGTCTATACTTTCATGTTTGGATGAATGAACTTTTTGAACCAAATTACCACATAAGGATCGTACCACAAATAGAAACAAGTTATTGCATAGGCATAATCACACCATCTTATGCTTGTGGTCAATCATAATCGGTATCTCAATGAACGAGTCATTCAAACATTCAAGCTTTCAACTTACAAGAGTATGTATTAACTTCACAATTTCGAATTCATAAAACTATGACAGTGTATAACAATCAAATACAATTCAGAACAAAGTCAAGAACACCCACACGTATTCTTTCACTCATCTAGATGTATCATAACAAACCAACCACATTCAAATCACCAATACCACTTCAAGATCTAACAAATCATTATAAACGTAGCATTTCAACAACTACGGAATATAATAGAATGACTTACTTAGTGATGGTTCCGGAAAATGAACTCACAAGACTAGATGAGCAAAAAGAAAATTTTGAGAGATTTGGAGAGTAAAGGCAGCGCCTAGGTTGAGCAAATAAGTGTGTTTTTTTCTAATGTTGAAGTTTTATTTATAGGACAAGGCTTGGGTCGGGTTTGACCCATTTAAAATCGGATTAAGAGACAAAAAAGTAAGCATAGGCGGCGCCTAATGCTTTGCCTATGCTTAGCATAGGCGGCGCCTTTTGCAAACCCTAGTTGAGCATAGGCGGTGCCTATGCTATGTCATTGTTAGGCATAGGCGACGCCTATTCTATGGCATTGTAGATTCAGAGAGCAAAGGCAATGGCATAGGCGTCGCCTATGCTATGGAATTGTTGGTCATAGGTGGCGCCTATGCTATGGCATTGTAGATTCAGAGAGCTTAGGCCATAGCATATGCCTTGCCTTGTTCGTTACCTAGATTTACATAGGCCTTGCCTTGTTCGTTGCCTAGATTTGCATAGGCAATGCCTAACCAATAGCCTTTGTTTCTTCATTCCAAACTTACCACCTTCAACATGACACAATTCCAAGTTAAAATTTAGGCTAGATCTCCTCCTTTATACATCTTACACCTATATTTACTTAAAAATAACAAAAATAATTAGAACGATGGGTTGCCTCCCACCAAGCGCCTTAGTTTTGGTCGTGGATCGACTCTTCTTTTTGGATTTTTATTTAACAAAAACAAACTCTTAGTAAAACAAAACGACTCAAAACGATGGGTTGCCTCCCATGTAGCGCTTGATTTATTGTCACGGCACGACATAGTTACCTCGATTACTTAGACTTCGTCGAGATAGATGGTGCATCGTTTTCTGAATGGATTTAGACGACGCTGATGCTTACTTGTAGGCATGCAATCTTCTTCGAAATGACTCTTGTGCATACATATCCCAGGAGGGATACCAATTATATCATTAATAGTCCAACCCATAGCTCTCTTGTACCTCTTCAGAGCAGAGATGAGAGCCTCTACGTGTTGTTCACCTAAATCATCCGCAACACTCATCAGAAGTGTATTTCCACTTCCCAAGAACACATACCTTAGGTGACTGGGGAGCTCTTTCGATTCTAGCACTGCTGGCTCTTCAATGGAAGTCTTCGCTGTTGGTGACGGTCGATTCTTAAGATCAAGGTCCAGCTTCTTAGGAGCATGAGAATAGGACCTTATTCCTGTTAGAGCACAAATGGTTTCTTCATATTCTTCAACCTCCTCACGCTCAAAATTCAACAGCACAACAGACAATGACTCAACAGTAAGCTGCTTCTCTACAGATAATCCTTTCTCATCCTTATAGTAAACATCAGCTACAGAGAACACATCCATATCTCTAGGCTGCTTCATCGATTTACATACATCAAAATGGACCACTTCGTCATTCAGCCGAAATAAAAGCTTATTAGCTCTTAAATCAATCAGCACACTTCCAGTTGCGAGAAAGGACACCCCAAGATTATGGGAACTTCAGAATCCACCTCGCAACCCAAAATAACAAAGTATGCAGGAAAGATGAAGGTGGAAACCTTCACCAACACATCATATAAGATTCCAACAAGCCGTTTTACCGACCTATCTTCTATCACGAGCCGCATATTTGTTGGTGTAGGATTTCCCAACCCCAACTTTCTGTAAATAGATAGTGGCATCAAATTAATGCTAGATCCCAGATCGCATAATGCCTTAGGAAAATTCATAGATCCAACCGTGCAAGGAATAGTGAAAGCACCAGCATCTGCCTTCTTCTGTACTAAAGATCTTATAGAGATTGCACTACAATGATGAACATTATCCGCCAGCTCATAACTTGCCGCCCGCTTCTTTGTCAATAGGTCCTTCATGAATTTTGCATACCCAGGCATCTGTTCCAGCGCCTCCACCAATGGAACATTAATAGTCAGCTGCTTCAACATGGTCATGAATTTACTAAACCTGGTGTCCTCAGCTTTCTTCTTCAGTCTCTGCGGAAAAGGTGGTGGTGGAAGAGGAATTATTTTCTCCACCACTTCCTCTTTATCTTGCTTCTGATTATCAACCTTTTCAAGAGTGTCATCAGCCTTCTTCTTCAGTCTCTGAGGAAAAGGTGGTGGTGGAAGAGGAATCTTTTTCTCCACCACTTTCTTTTTATCTTGCTTCCAATTATCACTCTTTTCAGGCTGGTGACGTCTAGCTGTAACAACATGAGCACTCACTTCAGCTTCTACGACATCTTCAAACTCAGCTTCATCAACATTCTTTGCTATATCATCAACCACCTGCTTGCCTTTGGATGGATTTTCCAACACTTTACCACTCCGGGTAGTAATAGCCATACACGATCCGTCATTTCTTGGGTTTTGAACAGTGTCACTGGGTAAGGTGCCAGCCTTTCTTTGATTGAATGCCACTGATAGTTGGCTCAATTGTTGCTCCAGCTGTTTTATCGCGGTAGAATGCGAATCAACCAATTGATTTATTGATGACAAATCATTCTTTACCTCAGTAACGCCTATATTGGTTGCCTCCACCCCTTTCAACAGCTTAGACATCATAGCGTCCATGGACATCTTTCCAGATCCAGACGCCACAGCCTCACGGTTTCCAGGAGGGACATACAAACCACTCCTGTCAGTCTTATTCTTCCAACCACCTTGATCGCGGTCCTTGTATCCAGATTTATCATAATAGTTTCGACCTTGGGTTCCTTGGGCATTGCCTCGAAAACCCCCCTGATTATTCAAGTAGTTCGCTTCTTCCTCAGAGTCGGATTCATCTCTTCCCTATGATACAACGGCCTTAACCTTGTCGGTCTTCCCTGATAATAAGTGCTTGGTAAGAAGATCCATCTGCATTTTCATGTGAGCCATATCTTGGTCACGTTCCTCTTGTCTACGCCTCTGCTCTACAGTCAAGCCAATAGATACGGTAGAGATTGCTACCTCAGAATCCCTGGTATGCCAAGCTCTACTCTGCTTTGTCATATGATCTAGCATATCACTTGCCTTAAGAAAAGTAAGGTCCATGAATGACCCACCTGCAGCATTATCAACCACTGGCTTTGTCACCGAGTTCAAAGTCCTATATAATATTTCCATCAAGTGGATATTCATCATCTGATGGTTTGGGCACCGCATAAGCTTCTTCTTGAACCTCTCCCATGTTTCGTGGAGAGCTTCAGTTGGAAACTGTTGAAAATTGCTGATCTCATCCCGTAATTAGGCTCTCTTGGATGGCGGAAAGAATCTTTCTAGGAAAGCGTCTTTTAGTTGCCTCCAATTAGTAATAGAATCAGGAGTTAGCCCGTTCATCCATAGAGTTGCCTCCCCAGACAGAGACAATGGAAATAAGCGTAGCCGAATTGCATTCTACCCAACTCCTGGATTGTCAAATAACTTGCATGTTTAAATAAAATTGACTAGATGCATATTCGGATCATCGCCTGCAAGTCCACCAAATAAACCTTTGAGCTGCAATAGCTGAATCATGGTGCTAATGATATTGAACTTGGCTCCAGGTGCCAAGGGAGGAGGAATGATAGCCCCTGTGGCACCAGCTCCATCAAGATCGTCATCATCATCATCAAAAGGAATCTGCACAGCTCGGCATTCAGGTCTCATTCTAGCTTGACGATCTCTCATGTGCATAGGTGCTGCCACCTCATCTGCACGCCGTGGATTAATTAACTCACCATCACCCAGGTCCTCATCATCAGGATTTGTTTCCCGACCTGGGTTATCAATATTCTGTTGATGCACTTGAGAAGCTGCCAACGCAGCTAATCTAGCCTGCTCCTGTTGAGCAACCCTTCTTTCAATGTCACGTTGTGCATCCATTCTGCCAATAAGTTGTGGTTCAGGATTGATAGGTAATAACGGTTGACCTGAACTTCGAGTGTTTGGCATGTACTCAAGCAAGCCTGAATAAAACAAAAACAACAACTAAAAGTAAAATTCAAGAATCTTTGACCAAAGGGTCTAGTAACTATCACAAACTTAGTTGACAACCGTATTCCCCGGCAACGACGCTAAAATTTGATAACGCTCAAACTACAACTCTCGTAAGAGTGTAAGCGGTCGCTGTCAAATATAGAACCCAACTGGGTTGGGTGTCGAATCCCACAGGGAATACTTGGTCACTAAGTATTGCAACTATTATTAGACTATTGGTCAAAAATTCTACGGAAAAGGGGGATGGTTTAGGCGTGAAGTAAAAGTATCAAAATAGCAAAGTAAAAACGGAATGTTTTGTTTAGTAAGATTTTAATCAATGAGAATTGTAAGTTAGGGTTATGTCCACCTTATGAGTTCTACGTATCTATTAACTATGAGTTATGCGGAATTCAGACATGCATGCACTTATAGATATTCGTATTCTAATGGTAAATCCTAGTGTCTCTCGACCATCAAGGATTATCTCACTTTAACTCTCTCGAGCTTAAAGCGTGTAACTAATGGTACGAACTCTCAAAGAGGTTAATCCAGTTACAACACTAATGTGTAAACAGGGGTTGGTAGCCCTATTTCCTTGTCACACTCTCTTTTCCAAACATGTAACTTTTCTCTCGAACAAGTTAATGCTATAATGGTGTATTCTATATGTTTGCAACCACAAGAATTTAATTAAAACGAAGAGAGTAATGATACAATTAGCATACACATCACGAATTCACAAACTCATAGTAATAGATAGTATATCATAAGGCTTCCATAACCCTAACAGAGAAGTTTAGCTACTCATGAGTGCAACGGAAATCACAATAGATATAATCATCATCCCACAACCTAGAATAATCTTGGCGATGGAAGTGATATGGCGTCAAAATCTCTCAAACGTTTTTCCCTAGCCGTTCTTCTCAAGAGAGCCGAGTTCTCTGTGTTAGACTTACAGAATATTGTAACGTAAATTGTCCTAAAATATCGAATGAATAATTGATAGTGAATGAAAAGCTTGAATGCTGAAAAATTCAGCAAAATAGGATTTTTATAACATCCTTGTCCTATTCCTACTAAGTTACTGCTGATCCCCAAGTCTTTAGAAATATTGTTTTTGCCCCGGACAAGTTCTCCATGCATCACTTTCAGTCCATAAGCTTCCAAAAGCTGCCTTCCCTCTTATGTGAAGTTTCCCTTACTACCAAAAGGTCCACAAAGTGCTGAAATCTTCATCATTAATACCTGAAAACATGCTAATCACGTTGGTTAGCTCACTTACAGGAAAATGGACTAAAAATGTAGGAATTATATATTTTGTCCTTAAAACTTAGCTAAAATATGGGTAAATTATGGTGCTTTAGGCATGTAAATACGCCTATCATCAGTTCTACAAGGATCGAAGACCACCCCCTAAACCTAACCAAGTTAACAAAACATCCAAAATGTCGAATGAATTTCAAACATATAGCAAGATAACATAAGGTAAGATTAAAGAATAAAAGATAATTCTATGATCGATAACTAGTAACCAACCAAAACAACCAACCAACATGACCCAAGTCCATAGCAATCCAACAAAGCCTCTATGCAAGGAAAACCAAAAATAGTCTTGTTCGAGACAAGTCCCTGACTCGGCCAATGACAATAAAAGTGAGAGTGTTAATGACAATAAAAACTCTCAATTCTAATCTATGATAATAACTAATAAAATGTCTAAGTCTTCCAGAGAATGAAAGCTCACCATTTCATCATAACAAACAAACGAACCGAGAAGATCCAATTAACTCTGTGCAGGAAAAGTAGAGGTATCTCCGATGCGTGCAACGCGTGGGGATACAACATTTGGAAATGGTTAGTGGGGTGAACACCAATATATAACTCAGTGGTAAGGATAACATAATGTCGGAATTAATAGTTCAAATTATTCATATCTAATGCACATAATCAAATGCATATACATCTATATATATCATATGCCGGGATAGGGAACAAGGCTTAAAATGTACTTTAATACTTTAGCCTAGATTGTTTAGCTCAATCATCACAATCTAAGAAGGCACCCATGGGCTATATGGACCCATCTCTCCCCCAACTAGTAGGGCCTCAGTGTGTGTGGATGCATGAACTACAGGTTATACATATGCACTATAAGGAACTTGAACCTCCCATTTATAATAATAATAAGGGTGACACAAATTATCCGATCATATAGACCCCTCCATCGGCAATCGCAGTTTCCAGTATTGGTCCTTCAGGACCTCAACTTTTCCGATTAAGATACACAACCCTCATTGTAGCCCAATTTAATCATTTATCATGATTAAGCAACACAACCCTAATTATAGCCCAATTTAATCATTTATCACACAATTCTATTCATTATACCACATTACACATTAAGGCATACATTGTTGGCATCGTTATACCAACTTTACTTGTAAGGTAATATCAACATTCCAAACCAATTACATCACTAGGGGGATATCACAACCCCCCTGGTTCATTAAACATTAGCTTAGTTAATTACACAACCACTTAAGGTTCAATTAAAATATCATTATACTTCATTGACTTTGCATATTATGAAATAGTTCAAGATTAGTTCAATATGCATACTTTTCATATTCAAAATCAATTTCACAATATGGGGTTGAGTTCATAACCACTTCAAAAGTCACAAATTTAGGGACATCACAGTCCCCTTATTTATTCACCATACCCATGCACCCACTAGTTTAAAAACCATAACTAAAGCATGAATAATCATATGTAAATCATGGAAAACATTGTTCAATTAATAAGCATTCAAAACCGTCAACCCTTGTTTTAAAACCAGCATTAATATCTCATGACAACCCTTTAAATAACATGCTTTTACAAAATTAGCAATTAGGGAAGAGTATCATGCCTAAAATATCCAAGTTTATGGAGAGAATTGCACACTTGATCCCTTGGATAACCAACTTTTGTAAACCCTATGTATAGCTGCTTGAGAGACTTGAGAGAGCTTTGGAAGTGTTTGAGTATGTTATGAATAAGAAATAACCCCTCTTAAGTGCCTTATGAACGTGGGGTTTTAATTGGGTAAGGAGGGAATTGTCCATAATGCCCTCAATTTAAAACTAAAATTTCATCGTCAGTGACTATGGGTGACTATACGACTTGTAACCCCACCTTATGACTCGTCACCACGAGTTGTAACCAAGATAGTGTTAAGGTACCCATACACTGTTTACCCTACGAATAAACTAGTAGAAATCGTGATGGGACTATCCGAATTGTATGGTCCAGTCATTGTCAACACAAAACTTATTTGGAGTAAACACTAGACATCGTACGATTTGAACCC
Organism: Capsicum pubescens; assembly: GCA_030864215.1. Taxonomy (NCBI): domain Eukaryota; kingdom Viridiplantae; phylum Streptophyta; class Magnoliopsida; order Solanales; family Solanaceae; genus Capsicum; species Capsicum pubescens. Next base: position 178,974,987 of record CM061540.1, read on the forward strand.
AATGACTCGTAACGAGTCCTTTCGACTCTTAGTGAGCCACTCATACTCAGAACAGAACTTAGTCATACACTTACTAATTTGGTTACAATTGGTTCCCTAGGACCCATCAAAACTACCTACGACTCGTAGAGAAAGTCATAGTTAGGACAGTGAGGATAAAATATCAGAAATTTTCAAGGACCAAAAACTCGGGGTGTTATACTAAGCTATACTATAGATAATATAAAATGCAAGATAAGTAATTCTAAGTCAAGGTATGAGGGCAAATATTGAATATTTCTGTAAATACTTTTAATAAATAACTGAGAGAATAATGATAATAATAAAACATTTCTACCTCTACAAAATTGGCCCCCATAAGACAATAAGGGGTCGTTTTGTTGGGAAATAAGTTATGTTGGGATTAGTTATACTGGGATTACTTGTCATGGGATTAGTTATCTTGGTATTATTTTTTAGTGGTTATTTGGTTTGTGGTACTAAAAATGATATGCGTTGCATTTTTTCTAAGAATAGATAGTTTGTTTACAAAGAATACCCTTCACCTTATTTAGTTTAATCAAATTTTATCATATGTTGAATTAACTTCATCATTTTTTCGTCAATTATTTTTCATCAAGGTTTTTTAAAATTAAACTTTTATTAATTAACCCATTTATTATAAATAATTAATAATTTTTTACTTTCAAAGTGATATAATAAATATTTAGCACTGCAAATTGTTGTATGAAAACATCAATAAAGTTAACTTATAAATAACGATAGAATTTAATTTAAATAATGTAAAAGAAATTGGTTCAACAAAATACTATTGTAGTTTTTCCTTCATATCAAACCATACAAAAGAAATTGAAAAATTACTTTTTTTCAACTTTAGTAGTTTCTTTATCCTAAAAATAAATGTTAAAAAATTTATGTTGATATTTCTTAAACGTGATATAAAACTTTAATATTTCATGTTAAACTACTTATTTTGTCCTAAATTCTATAAAATATTGATAATCCCATTTTTTGTTAAAAAAATTTACCATAAAAAATTGTGAAAAAGAATTACTCTCATTTTTCATTATATAGTAGTATTAATATTTGTAGAGTTAAATTATATTTTTTTAAAATTTTAAAAAATGATAGTATTTTAAAATTAAATTTTCAAACATTTTTAGCTATACATAAAATAAAACTTTTTATTTAATAATCAAGCATGCCCTGAGTTAGAAAGGGAAAGTCAAGATACGTTAATTACTTATTCATGATAAAGAAATAATGAAAATTGAAGTAAGATTAATAAACATTTCTACAAAATAGAAAGACATTAAATCCTTGGATCAATTTTGAACATGAATGTACAAATAGTTTTTATGGCGTAACTATCATTTTTCCATGACTCATCATTTTTGTAGCATTTAATAAGCCCATATCATTGTTCAAATTTACTAAAATGGAAGAAAATTTGTAAAGGAATTAAAATTTAAATTAGAGATAAAATTGACAAAAAAAGATTTATGTGAGGACTACCAAAGTCTGACATTCTCTCTTATATATAATTCTCTCTTTTATATATAATATATATCAACATATATATATATATATATATATATATATATACATATACATATATAAGAGAGTGAGAATTATATATAAGAGAGAATGTGAGATTTTGGTAGTCTTCACATCAAATTTTTTTGTCAATTTTATCCCTAATATATATATATATACATATATACATACATATATAAATATATATGTATGTATATATTATATATTTGAAAAGTGATAATAAAAGAATTTGGAGGATAATTTTGTCATTTTATGACTTTATCCCAAGGTAATATTTTATACCATCCAAAGGGTGGGATAACTTATCCTGGAAGTATTTGTTAATCCCGGAATTAGTTATCCCAAACTTTCCAACCAAACAAAGTACCAATTTTTTTATCCTAGGACTATTATTTTATCTCGGAATTATGTACTTTAATACCTTACACCAAATGGTTCCTAAGTGCAATAAAGTAAATAACCTAATATGGGCCCGCATAAGCCCTTATCTACATTCAAGAGAAATAATAACCAAAATTATACTATTAGAAATATCTTGAATCATAACTGTGGATCCTTCCATACTGTAAGCATCAGACTCAAACCGATTCCATAACCATCATAAATAACCTATCATTCCTAGATTTGAACCAAAAATTATATTATCATTTGCTAGACTTAAACTGGTGGGGCTCATATCATGAATAGTATTAGAATCAAACTGATATTAAGATCATAAATTGCTGAATTTGAAGCTAGACTAATATCATCTACCAAGTATTAAGCTAGAATAAAGCACCATATATCTAACCTACTAAATCTCTAAAATGTACATTTAGATAAGATACAGATCGATTGAGTCTACTAGGAGCTAGTAATATCCTTAGCCTAAGTTGGGCCGTAGGGGCTACTTCTAATCCCAAAAATTCAGTGTAAGGAACATTCTAACCAAACAATTTTAAGGTATCTAATATCACTACTTGATATTAAATAAGACACATTTGGTTCTAAGATAGCAATTCTACCTAAGGAATGAGTAACTAAGCCAATTATGGCTACGATTTCTTAATCAACTAAAAGGTTAAAATTACACTAAATACACCTCCAAGACCTAATTTATAACCCATATCTATCACAATATGATAAATATACTACAATTAAGCTTAATATAAAAGAAAGGAAAACCTAGCCTACCTAGATGCCAAGAAAGCCTGGTGAAATTCGCTAAATCAATGAGTTCCCGTTTCGAGAATATTTTTCATGATGCCACAATATAAAAATAATAATATACTCATAAATATGAGAACAACAATACTGATATTGCATTTTTATACTTTGAGTCTGAAATTACGTAAAAAAAATAGGATAACTACATAAATTAACAAACATAGACTCCTAATTACCCTATTTAGCCTAAGTTTTAATTAATTACAATCCATAACCCCATCTTGCCTATTAATTATCCCTAAGTATAATTCATAGCCTCTGTCATGTACTCTCTCTATTTTCTATTACTCTCCTTTTTTGTCCCTTTTTTAGTTTTTTCTCTTACCTTTTTTTCTTTCTCTTTCTTACTTCTTTTTACACTTTTATTAGTTTTTTCCTTTTTTTCTTTTTCATTTTTTCTCCTTCTTTTTCTATTTTTATTTTTTCTCTGTTTTCTATTACTCTTTTTTTTTTTTGTATTTTCTCCTTTTTCTTCTCTCATTTTTTCTCCTTCTTTTCATTTGTACAAACTAGCAAACACAAATACAAGTGTGAATTATAAAATACAAGTATAAATGCAAACTATAATAAACAAATACAAATGTAACTATAAAATACAAATGCAAATGTGAACTATAACATACAAATGCAAATGCGAACTATAACATACAAATACAAGTGGGAACTATAAAATACAAATACAAATGAGGACTATAACATACAAATACAAGTGCGAACTATAAAATACAAATACAAATTCGAACTATCATTTGTATTTTTTAATTATTGAAAAAGAACGATTGTTTTTTTTTTTACGAATACTTGTTTGTATTTATTAATATGACTTGTATTTATTGATACAAAGAAATACAATTCAAATTTTTATACAAATACCTATTGTATTTGTATTTGTAAAATCATTTGTTTTATCTATTTGTAATTGTATTTGTATCAAGTGATATTTATTTATTTACAAACATGAATGATAATTTTGATATACAAATACAAAATGGTACATTTGTATCAAATGATATATTACATATTTATATATTTTAGAATCAAGAAAATACACTTAATGCATTTACTTGTTTGTATTCAAATACAAATGATAAATTGTACATAATCACAGCTAATTTGATATGCAATCAACTTACAAATACATACATAATAATTCTTTAAAAATAAAAAGGCATCGACGAAAATAGAATACAAATACAAATATAATATAAATATACAAACACAATAAAAAAATAATACAAAGACAATCCAATATAATATAATTATAAATACAAATACAAAATAGTTCTTTAAAATACAAGTGCAAATTATATAAAATATAAATGATAGTGCGAACTCAAATACAAATACAACTGTGAATTATAAAATACAAATACTAATGCGAAATACAAATCTAAGCGCGAACTTTAAAATACAAATACAAATATAGTTGTATGAATGAATACAAAAATATAAATGATTGTGTGACTACAAATACAATAAATAGTTGTGGTATTTATGTTATCATACATGACTTGTGCTCGAGTAGCCATATTTTCCATATTATATAAAAAATGATAAAGAAAATAAGTGAGAAAAAGAAAATAAAAAAAATCAAAGAAGAAAAGAAAAAAAGAAAGAGAAATAGAAGAGAGAAAAAAGAAGAAGAACAAAAACGAGGAAAACACGAAAAAGGAAAGAGTATAAGAAAACAAAAATTAAAAAAACGGTAGTGTTTTTGGCGAGACTAAATATGTAGTGTATTTATGTTTTTTTATGAATACATATCACTGAGTAAAAGTGAATACAACAGTTGTGAATCGAATACAATGGCTAAATAGGCACTGTATTTATATTTTACATGAATACAGACTATTGATAAAACCAAATACAATGGGCGTAAGCCGAATACAACAACAATAAATGGTAATTATGTAAAATACGACTATGGAAGGTGAGTTTTACAGCAAAGTATCACAATTTCTGAAAGGCCCCCTAAAAAATTCCATGTAGGGCCTACTTGCAGTATCACACTTTTGAAACCATCAATGCACTCCCCTATGCTCAAGGAATATTTACCCTAAAGAATGGGTAAATTTCAAGCTCAAATGAGACTAAAATCAAATCAACAAAAAATCTAAGGATTGTGAGAAATAATCGAAAAATTAACCATGAATTTAATAGAAACTTACCAAGAATTCAAAGAAAAAATCTGTAATCCAAGCTCTCAATAACTCCAAAATGTCTTCATAAATGTTTCTCCAAGTTTCCACACTCTCTGGGCTCCAAGATCTTGCACTTGTGGAAAAATGGGGAGGAAATCAGGAAAGAGGGGGATTTAATGCCTCCCAAGTGCCACTTAAGAGGACACTAGACCGCTTAAGCAGTCACCACTTAAGTGTTACCGGCCAAGTCTGTGCCCTCCGCTTAAGCAAACCAACAACCACTTAAGCGGCCTTTGCTTATGAGGATATGAATCCACTTTAGCTTTCCTCAGCTAGCAAACCTGGTCATTTAAGCAATCAGATGGACTCTTAAGTGACCTTCACTTATATGACCCATGTGCTGCTTAAGTGGATGGACCAAATGAGTGGTTCACCCGCTAGGGACTTAGAAAATTCCAAGTCACCACTAGCCCATCAGAATTCATTAGGAATCTTGTAAACTAAAATAAACTATACTACCTATAAAATTCTACATTCTAAACTGAATGACATAGATGAAATATTCATCTGAGGTCTTTTAAAAAAAGTGGTCCCCACATTCAATGACCATTTTTATAAATTTTTTACTAATAGCCCAAAATTAGTCTGGAAGACTTGGAACTCAAACCAAAGGTCCTCCTAAACTATAATCAATATTTCAAAGCTGGTGAAACTATTAAAATTGGCACGTGAGGTTGTTTAGCTAATGTTTACACTCGATAGCTAATTATTACTAATGGAGAGTTTAAAATAGGGAATTGTCTCCAAAAACAAAATGAACTGCCCATTAACTAACTATTAGCTCCACAAAGTCATAACTGACTTGGGACAACTATAGGAAATCTCTAAATGGAAAAAATACAAAGAAATGCATAAAATGTATTGGAGGGTCATTACGACAACTAGAGTATCAATTTATACCCTCTCTCTTATATATATGGGTCTGAGTGTGTGTGCGTGTGTGTGTGTAAGCTTGATTATTTTATTTCCTTGCTCTTCAAAGAGATTATAAGGAAGGTGGTAGCTTTTTCAAGATATGAGTATATGTATATATATATGTATGTATGTGTGGGGGTATATATATCTATGTGTTTGTATGTGTGTATGTATGTATACGTATATATATATATATTTGTTTATATTTTTTAAGAATTCATAAACTTATTAACTGAGGAAACCAAAGTTATAATGGAGCTTATGGGTCTATTGTCTAAAGATCACGATTTTCTCACTGAGGACACAGGTTCAAATATAGCTGTGGAGTTCCTTTTTAAAAATATAAAGCATGTTACATCCATTGAAACTTGTGAGTATATAGATTAAAACACATGTCTCTACTAACTAAGAACCTAACCACATTAAATATATAATATTGTACCTTTTTTTAAAGGTAGATTCTAGATTTAATTATAGTTTTCCTTTATGAATATTGAGACCACTTCTGTAAAACTTTGCATACTTTGTTGTTCAGTGTGACACCCAAACTTCAAAATTCTTGATCTGTCTCTATATGAATATTAGCTTGTCTCTAATATCCTGTTCTTTCAAAAGGTAGTGAATGATATCTCAGTCATCTATTGAATGTGAATGTAAAACATTGATTGATGTTGTTTACTTAATAACATGGAAACAATTAGTTATCTTGGAGCTTGTCATTTTACTTCTTTGAGCTTCTATCTTATGGTGTAATAATATTAGAGCTTCTAATCTCTCCACCAATCTAATGTTTCACTATCACACCAAATATATTGAAATTAACTTTCATTTATATTAGAATAACATTGGGTGATGTGATTTCATGGTATTATTTCTCTCTTCAATGGATTAAGAGGCAAACATAATGTAATGACCTGTAATGTGAAATCTTTCCTTTATCTATTAAGACTATTTTTTCTTTTCCCATAGTTGATACATATTGATTTTGTAGTATGGGGATGGTTAGCATGGTTCTCGATGCCATCATGTGTGATATGAGAGAGTTTGTGATTCTTAAAAGTTTTACAAGTTCCATAGTTAACTTCATTCAGTATTTGAAGTTTTGAGTTTTATTAGGTCTAGACTTCTGAATTTGGATAATAGCAGGGTTGGTTTGGGTTTGGAGCCTTTAGTTTTCATTTTGACCCCCTATTTAAGAAACTAGTGAAATATGCCTTAAAGTGTCTAGAGATTTAATTTGTTGAAAATAATCTTAATAAAAAAAATTCAACATCGCCATTGAGTACGAAAGATTAAAATTAGCCTGGTAGCATATATAGGTTGTCTATGTGGGGTCTCGATCAAATCCCAACGATCCGTATAGAGCTTGGTAGGCTTGCACCAAAATCAACAATTTTTGACATCTAGTGTAGCTACTTAAGCATCCAATGTTCGCTTCAACACTAATTGCTTTACCATCCCCATACCACTTTAGTAGAAACCTCTTAAGTGGAAACTGCTATATATAACCCTCTTTTCTTGACTTTTCACCTATTTTGAACCTTGAACTTCAGATTTGGGTTATTTTTAGGATTTTTTCACCATTTGAGCTTGGGTAAGCTCAAAACTTAAATCCATTACCTTCCTTTGATTCATATCATATTTAGTCTTGGTTTTAACATGAGATATTCAGGATTTTACCGATAAAACTTAAAAATAGTTTTTCTTTGATTTGAATCACGTTTTTGCATGGGTTTTGAACTATATATTACTTTAACCTTGGGGAATGTATTTATAAAATAAAAATCTAATTTTATCCCTTTTATTTTTGAACTCATTTTTGAACCCATTTTGGACTCAACTCAAATATGGGCAATATGGGTATCATTAGTTTTCTTTTAATGCGTAGATACTATATTTGAATGTTATACTTGATTTAGTGGCCATTAAAAAAGGAAAGGTCTGTGTTGAAGAACTTATATTTGGATTTCATCATTTCAAGGTAGGTCATGGCTTAACTTCTTTCAGATTGAGCTAGTAGTTAGTAAATAAGTAAAGCATACTATGGGTTGGGAAATAACTATGAGGTTTATATTTGGAGATTATTATTACTTTTATATGCTTGGGTGAGGGCTCATATTTTTTTATGACTGGTGATATCTAATATTGCATGTTTCCCCTATGAGGGCTTTATTTAATATCATTGGTCTTATCTATGCAGTTAAATATCCATTATTCAAGATATAATACCCGGCTGGGGGCTTGAATTATTATTATAGGACTTATTGAGTATTGGTTGCCTTTATAATGATCGAAATTCCTAAGTTAGGGGTTGATATGATATTAAAAATGTCTTACATGCATATTCAATCTGATGGTGTCTAATTAGAGTTAATGACCATAAATTATGGACATATTGAGTTGATTTTTAGGCTCACGTATATACGTATTGAATGGATTAAATATCTTTATACTAATTTAATCATGAGAATAACATCTCCATTCCATACACATGCATTCATGAGATACTAGGACCATTGGGACACACTGGTTTGAAAGAACATGAGACATTTTTATAAAAACCCTCTCCATGACCATGAGCTAGAGAGATAGGTTGAGATTTGAGATATGGGTTATAGAATATAGGTTGTTAACCCCCCATGGGACCTATCTTAAGAGATGTGAACTCAGTAAGTGTATACAAAAAATCATAAGATGACTTTTACTATTTATCCAATCACCATTGCATTGCATTTCATATGCATATTTCATGAATCTTTTAGTTTTTTCTTGACTTGTGTTTATCTCACATATACTTTTTATATATATATATTTTATTGTTTCACTTAAGTATCTATATTATAACTATTAGTGAAGATAGTGTGAGCAACCATGTGGGAATTATTTTTATTTTTAGCTGATATGCTCATAATTTTTTTTACTTATATTATTTTCTACTTTGCTTAGTCAGCCTATGATACCTACTTAGTACAAGTGTACTATACTCACTACTATTGTGCCCTTTCAATGCAGATCCTAGCTCAAGTGAGACACATAGAGGATGAGTTAGTGCTATTAAGTTGGTGACTTTCTGAGGTACTATAGTGCTCTAGAGTTTAGAGTTGCTTTTTTGAGACCTTATACTATATTTGTTTATGTCTTTATATCATTTCTAGAGACAAACTATATATTTTCAGGTTTCGTTATATATTATATGCTCTTACATTTCTGACTCCATATTTTAAGAGTCTTAATTACATCTTTAGATATATGCTTTATTTATGTTTTGTGTTTTCCTAACTTCATTCTAGAGGTTTTATCTTTCCTTATTTATTATTATATTGAGATTTTCTTTTTTGATTTTTGGGGATGGGTTTACTTGTCAAGGTTGTACCATAAAATTGTTATCATGACCTTGTTTTAGGTCGTGACAAATTGGTATCAGATCTAAGCTCACTAATTCATAAGTGTATGAGTAAGATGTCTAGTAGACCCTCGCAGATTGGTATTTAAATATTCTATCTATCATCAAGAGGTTGTAATATATCTTTAGGAAAAACTTTTCTAATTTGATTCCTTATCATTTGGGTTGTTCATACCCAATTTTCTAAACTTGTGTTCCATTATTTCTAGGAAGATGGCGAGGAAAACATCTAGAGAGGCTAGGGATACTGATTTGGCACTAGATATGGAGCTTTAATTCGAGGATGAGGCAGGGTCATGGTCAATTTAGAGGTATAAACGAGCATAAGGAACTTCCCAAACTAGAGGATGTTCTAGGAAGGCCTTTTCTAAGTTTGAGGTTATGTATTCTAGGGATGATTATCAAATAGGGGTGTGAGGCCATCTCAGGGTCCATAGAGTTCAGTCGATATCTAAGTATTTTAGGGTCTTTTGATTAGTCTCTTGAGTCATTTGGAGGGTGTTCCCTTGAGTGTACATGGTATTCTCAGATTTTGAGTGTTATTCCACTGTCAGTGTATGTATCTGCTTATGGTAATCCTATTTTTCTGGTACAACCATTATCTATGGTACTCCCATATATAGACTCTTTGCTTTCTAGGATTACTAGCTATCCAGTTGCTTTTGGTATAGCTATATCTTCTGATGATCTTAAAATATTTGAGAGGTTTATTTGCTTGGGTCTGTACAAGTTTAGTAAAGCTATTGGCGACGACACCAGTGATTTCTTGATTGATTGGTAGGACAAGTTACATAATCTTTTATCCCTTGAGTTTCATTGCATTACTTATACTACCTGACAGTTAACAGATATGTCTAGGGATTGGTGGAGGTCACATGTTTGTTATAGGCCTTTAGATTTGACTGCTAAAGATTTGGACCCAGTTCTTAAAGGCCTTCTTGGATGGGATTATACCGTATATCTTAAGAGGCTAGATGAGGGATGAGTTTGATCACTTAAAGTAGCATACCATGTTTATATATGAGTATGAGGCACGTTTCACACCTTATTTAGATATTTAGCCGCTAGCATCTCCATTGAGTTTGAGAGAATTTAGAAGTTTGTGAAAGGATTTGATAGTGTATATAAGTTGGATACAACCTAGATTATAGTTTTTGGGGCTTCTTTCTAGAGTGGTATAGAGCATACAAAGATTATAGAGTTTATTATCCAGGATATTCAGGGAGGCACAATAATACCCCGTACTCTTTCTAACTTAAATTCGTTCCTAAAATGTCAAAGACTAGCTTCAAAAATGAATACCATTTTATGCATATGGAATTTTTCAGATTTAGACCTTGCATTATGTGGGAAATTGAATAATTTTTCCATCAATACCAAATTCACCCAAATTCGATACTCAGTTGAGAAGTTAGGGCATTTTAGTGTTGACAGTGTGCCACCTAGGCAGTCACCGCGTCACGGTGAAGGGTGATTTCCCATTTTTCATTTTCCAGTGGACCTCCACGATAACCTCGTGTCGTGGAGAGGTCCAAAATCCCAATTGTCGATTTCTAGTGGCGCAACGCGATATCATCGCATCGCACCAGAGTGCAAATTCACACTCGTCCTTTTCCAGTATCTTAATGCGATTTGACTGCGTAGCGGTGAAGGTGTAATTGGCATACTATTGATCCATAATTCGAATGATTGTGTCATGAATTTAATCCTAAGCATGTGATGTTCTTATTAGGTGAATAATGTTCATAGAAGTCACTTAGAGCCAAGTGAAGCTAAGAACATTAGATTCGTCCAAAATTTGACATTCGATTCTACAAGGGTCTAATTTAAACATGTATAACTCTTTATATACGTGGTATTTTTAAGCTCAAGACCAACCAAATTGTAGATAATTGAATTAGCTTTTCAACGATACACTTTTCTCCTAAAACCGATACCCGAGCGAAAAGTTATAGCCTTTTTTGTGTGAGGCAGTAAGCTGGAAAAATGGGGATACGGGTTACGAATCGTTTCTTTAAATGGATGAGGAGCAATGAGGTCTTTTACCCCCTCAACCTAGGTCGTAATATATCAATGTACAGCCGCCATTGGGGCATTATTTTACCCCATTATCCTACTTTACTCCCAAGAAAAACCCTAATCAATTCTTTTCAAGATTCATCCATTCCACCACCTTCTATTCAAGAAAACAATTAAGAATTAAGCTTTCTATTCCAAGAAGTTCAATAAAATCATTCAAGAACATTCCCAAAAACATCAATTTGAGTTATCTTCTTCAATAAATAATTTTCAAGAACAGAAACAGGAATTCAAGTCAAACTTATTCATCAATTCTCTTTCAAAAGAAAACCCTAAAGCTCAAACTTACTCTCCAAGAAATCTAATTTTCCTCATCAATTCTCCAAGATAGTTCAAGATTAAGAATTTTAAATTCAAGAACTCCAAGAACTCAACTTCAAAAGCATCATAGGAATCTAAGATTCAAGCTTTATCATCTAAGATCATCAATTAAGGTATGTGGGGTTATGAACAAGGACAATCCTTTCGTCCTTGTGCCCAAATTATATTTTTAGCAAATTTCTTATTATTTGAAATTAGAGTTCATACCCAATTATCAGTATTTAAAGATTATGAGTTTACAAGTGATTGAATGTTGAATTGCATGACTATTTTCATATATTTATGCATGTAATGCGATTTTCCAGATTTTCCAATTGAGTTTAAGAAATGTATTGTGATTTTTGATTTTGTTTATTTTGATATTGTTGAAGTATTTTCAAGAAACATATTGAGCATCATGATTTGCTATGAATTTACACGAGTTTGAAGCATGGGTTATGAAACGCTCTTTTGAGTATTGATGTTTTGAGAACTCATACTTTTAAGCACCCTGAGATTAGCCTTTTTTCATATATTTATATAGTATTTGATCTTCCAATCCTCAGTTTACCTATGGAATCCACTTTACAGATTTATTACATATTTCAGAAATCAGATTATCTTAGCTTACAGATTGATTCAAACAAATGCATAGTTGGTTTTATAATGAACCCTTATTCTAGTTTTTAAAAGAGGATTTCCAACAGAATGAGCGTAGCAATTAAAAAGGGAGTAGTATTTAGCACCGAGCAGAAATATGGGATTAGCGTGCCGTATCTTCCATAGAACTATGTATCCAACGTAGGTATAGATTATTAACACTTCTATGTGGATGACAGTTACAAATGTGATCACATAGCTCAGGTTATACTCCTTGGCAAGAGTATGACACCTTTCCCTAATGTGAGGTTTCTTCCTTAGGAGGACGAGACGTTGGACTCCATGTTATCTCACATGGTTTATGTCGGTGAAGAGAACCTCCCTACAGACTAAATATTTTAGAAAAGATTAATAGAAATGCTTTTAGATAACTAAGTGTAAAGGCTCACAAATTTTAGTTAGATTATGATTTACAGAAAGATATTAGCTATAGATTTTAGCTTTTAGATTTTAGATTCAGAAGTTAGTTCCTTTTTACACTTAGACAGTATGATTTACAGAAAGAACATTAGTACAACTTTCATCACTGAATGTTATGACTCAGTAGATTTATAAAGTATGATTTGTTATTCATGATTTTATATTTTAGTATTTCAGATATTCCAGCTTATGTGAGTCATTTATATTTAGCATGCATTATTTTATAAACTATGATGATGAAATGACATTTTACTTATACATTTACCCCATCCACATATTTGTCTATGTGCTATATTGTCTCATAATGTAGGTACAAGTTGTAGCACGCATACCATATTCAGACAGTTTGCAGCTTCCAGTCAGCAGGTGATGAGTCCTTTTGATTCAAGGGCTCGAGTCAGTTATACAGTTTAAGCAATATTTTATTCTTCTTTATTCAGTCGATTGATTTAGGATAGTTAGGGGTCATGTACCGGCTACGTATAATGAATACTAGTAGAGGCTTCATAGACAGTCAGTAGAGTTAATGTATTTGAATCCAGTGTTGTTTTGTAAAAGTAGAGTTATAGTCATTTTAATTTAGTTTTGTATTGATTAGATTTAGAAAAGAGTCATCTTCTGCTTATTTCATTCAGATTTATGTATTTAATTCTATTTCTTATGAGTTATGCCAGTAGAAGGGTTAGGTTTGGGTTACATGTGGTCCTAAGCACCGTGTGACATCTCGGGACCCATTTTTGAGGCGTTACAAACTTGGTATCAGAGCACAAGGTTCAAGTGTCCTGAGGTGTCTGTGAAGCTGTGTCTACTAGAGTCTTGCGGAATGGTACGGAGACGTCTGTACTTTTCTTCAAGAGGCAATCGGGAATTTAATAAAAAGTTTCCCATATTTCCCACTCTAGATCATGCAGTAAAGTTGTTTCTTCAGAAACTCCTGTCTACTCGTGTGTTGCCCCAAACTTCTTCATCTATGACTTATTCTCTAGATAACATGATCAGCAAGTTCCAATTCCTCTTCAAATAATGCTCTAAGATTTACTATTAGTAATCTTAGAAGTTATACTAAGGGCATGAGAAGAGATAGTATGAACCTAAACTGTTAACTGTAGTGCACATTCGAGGGATATTATGAACTTCAGTGTTATGATTTATGAATAATAGAACCTTATTATAGTTGGAAGTATGGGTATAGAAGAGTAGTGGCAAGAAAGTGGGAATAACGATTGATAGAATGTATAGGGATAAATTTAGGCATGTTGTCTAGTTTAGTTAAGGTGATATGTCTTTGTGTTCTAGTTTAGTGGAAGGTAGAGAGAGAGTTATTAGTTAAGGAGAATTTTTGTTTGCTTAACCTACGGAAGGAGTTATTAATGATATTTATTATGATCGAAAAGTATAGGTTATTAATGAAGTATTTGGTGATTGAGTACCGTTAATTTAGGTGTATAGGAGGGTAAATAGTAGTGATGTGTAGAAGTAGTATGAGCTAATGGATTATAATGAGATAGGTCATATGATTTTGACCAATTACTATTATTATGATGTTCTAGTAGACTAGTGCTCCTTGATGTTTTATTTTTCCAAGTTAGAATTATTTGTAAGGTGGGTTGTTAAACCATGTTTAGTACTAGATATTAAGTTTGAATAGTACGTGATCATCAAGGTGGAAGAAATGATTGCTTGGTTAATAATGCTAGTTATGTGGAAGTGATCTAGTAGGCTTTAACAATATGTGCAAGAGTCTGAGTGCATTTTAATTCATAATTAAGTATAATATTGTATGTATGATAAAGAAGTAGGCCCAAGGTGATACGGGGTTGCATTATTCTCCAAGGTTATTACGTGTTGTGTGTGGTTAGTAGTACCATTGAGTTTCTAAGAGGAAGAAGACTAGTTATATAGTATATGATGTTCTTAATAGGTAAGTTAAGAAGTTCAGTTATGGATAGATGATGTTGAGCCTTTTTTAGTTTGATGTTGATTCTCATGGTTTTGAAATATAAGTTTAGAGATGCAATATTAGTAGGCTATGGCGAAAGTAGTATGATTTATTAAAGGTTGAAGATATCTGTGTTAAGTGTTAGAATCTAGGTTTGAAACTTTGGAGATTGAGAAAATAGAAACAAGAGTTGAAGCTCTAGATGGTGTGAACTCAGGATGTGGTGATACTCATGAAGATTCTAAGTTAGTAGGTGTCCAATGTATTATATAATGACTATTGGGCTATAGAAGAATAGAGTTGTACCTCAGAAGAAAGTATTAGAAGTGGGTTTTACACTTTCAGGTATAGTCTTTTAGAGTAAGTTTATTATTTGCGTGTATTATTATGTTTTAAGCTCTAGAGTGCAGTGATTGTAGTTCAGTTTAGAGTTTAGTAAAGAGCTCCACAGACTTAGAGTGATGTCTTAAAGCAAAGGGGGAGATGATAGAATGAGTTCTAGATTCTTGTAGTGATGCCAGTATATTATAGAATATCAGAAAGGGAGGATGAGGCCCAACCCGTTCTTATTTCAGTATTTGTACTTCAGTTTTCCTGATATCTACTTTTTCCTTATATGTCAGTTCCATGATTATAGATCATGTTCATACGCATAATAAAGAATCATGCACTCCCTAGTTCCTAATATGAGGAGTTCCGTTTCATTCATCAGTTTGAATCATATTCCATAAAGATATAAACTCCAAAATTCAGGTCATGCAAATCATGACTCTGTACTCATTCTTTACAGTATGTTCAGTTCCAGTACTCATGCAACACTCTTAACGATCAAGCAAAATCCAGATTCATATCGTGTTCTCCCTCAAATTCGATCTCTTTAATGAATCCATATCGTGAACCCTCTATTTCTCAGGCCTTGGTAAAGTGTCGAGCTATGCTTAGTATCTCTTCATGTTCTGGATCTTAATATTCCAACCTTTCAGTGACCTTTCCCAGGTCAAGATAGTGATGATGAGCAATTGTGTGGATGAGAGAGAGTAAATGTGTTATGTTGGAAAAATAGTTGTATGCTTGTTTTATGTAAGTCTATAAGTGAAGGAATATTGAGGTGAAGCTTTTTGTGTATGACTTGGTTAGTTGAGAATATTTCATGTGTGTCTTCCTAAGAATTGAATAGTGCATGGAAGTTGTTACTGATAGAGGTATTAGATAATATGAGAAAGATGCTCTTATGGGTATTTGTTTAGAAGTGCATATGTGGTTATGAAGATAGGCTTGAATGTTATGTTGGTACATAATTGGATGGGCGTGTTGTGCGCTAAAGATTTCCTAGTAAGAGGTTGAATTTTTTTATAAAAGTAATAAGAAGGATTATCTTAGAGAGGAGTAGTTATGACAATACTTGGGGTATCAAATCCATGGTTTATACTAGTATTATGGTGTTAGGTGCAGTACCTTGTGATTCTGAGTTAGGCTTCACCACGATGAGAAAATTTAGTTTAGTTAGAATTTAGTAGATGAATTTATCAATGCCATATGAAAATTATAAGTTGAATCAAGCGAGTTTGGTATTTGAGGGAAATAGTATAGTTCAGGGAGTGTTTGAGAAGTGTTGCTAAGCTTAAAAGTAAGAAGTTACATTGCTTAAGGCCTAGTAATTTCATCCTAGCTTATGATTTATGGATCTATGTTCCATTCTATAAAGTGGTAGCAATGTTGTAATTTCTTATTTAGATGTTTTGCTCAGGTTTTACCCGAAGTTCTTTACTCCCTAATAGCATTAGAAATTTCTTAGCAAAGTTTTGAAGAAATACTCTATCTGGGTATGTGCGTTTAGTATGATTTAGTCTATATAGCCAGTAATCCAGCTTAAAAATCAGACAGACAAATTTCAATAGTTTCTCCATTTTCTAATTTAGTCTAGTCATACTACCTGAAATTTCATGAGTATGGTTATTTCAAGAGGTAGTTTGTTCGCATCCATGTAAATTGTGGATTCATCTCAGTATATGCATTAGGCATCAGTTTCACATTAAGATATTAAGTCGTGATTTAGTTCGTTAGTATCCTGTGCATCATCTCAGTCTTTTTCCTAGTATTTTAATAAAATCAGTATCATTTGGGGATGAATGATCCCACGGGAGAGATTTTGTAATACCCCGAGTTTTCATGTCATAAACCTTTCATCTTTTTCGCCCAAAATTAGATTCAACCTAAAGTAGTGGTTACTCATAAGTTGACTCTCTTGTTTCTATCTTAACCTTATAACCATTGTCATGTCAGTCCATGTATTCAAGAAATCAGCTCAGTCATAATATTCAGTTCATGTATCATGTTTCAGACTCAGTGAAGAAATCATGTTCCTAGTCATGCATGTTCAGTATGGGATTTAAGTTCCTCAAGTACTCTCAGTTTAACCAGTCTCATTCGAGGAAGAATGTTCCCAAGGGGGAGATATTATAATACTCTGTACTCTTTCTAGCTTAAATTTGTTTCTAAAATGTCAAAGACTAGCTTCAAAAATGAATATCATTTTATGCCTATGGAATTTTCTAGATTTAGACCTTGCATTGTGTGGGAAATTGAATAATATTTCCATCAATGCCAATTTTGCCCAAATTTGATACTAGGTTGAGAAGTTAGGGCATTTTAGTGTTGATAGTGTACTACCTGGGCAGTCACCGCATCGTAGTGATGGGTGATTTTTCATTTGTCATTTTCTAGTGGACCTTTATGATAAGCTCGCGTCGCGGAGAGGTCACAATTCCCAATTATCAATTTCTAGTGGTGCAACGCGATAGCACCAGGTCGCGCCAGAGTGCAAATTCGCACTCGTCCTTTTCCAGTAGCTTAATGCAATTTCACCGCTCTGCGGTGAAAGTGTAATTGGCGTACTATTGATCCATAATTTGAATTCTTATGTCATGAATTTAATCCTAAGCATGTGAAGTTCTTATTAGGTGAATAATGTTCATAGAAGTCACTTAGAGCCAAGTGGAGCTAAGAACATTAGATTCGTCCAAAATTTGGCATTCGATTCTACAAGGGTCTATTTTAAATGTGTATAAATTTTTATGTACATGGTATTTTTCAGCTCAAGACCAACCACATTGTATTTAATTGA
Organism: Capsicum pubescens; assembly: GCA_030864215.1. Classification (NCBI taxonomy): domain Eukaryota; kingdom Viridiplantae; phylum Streptophyta; class Magnoliopsida; order Solanales; family Solanaceae; genus Capsicum; species Capsicum pubescens. Next base: position 178,992,791 of record CM061540.1, read on the forward strand.
ATTAACTTTTCAACGATACATTTTTCTCCTAAAACCGATACCCGAGCGAAAAGTTATTGCCTTTTTCGTGTGAGGCAGTAAGCTGCCACGACGGTACCGCGTTGCGACAAAAGGCAAAATAGGGATACGGGTTACGTTTAAATGGATGAGGGGCAATGAGGTCTTTCCCCCCCCTCAACCCAGGTCGTAATATATCAATGTATAGCCACCATTAGGGCATTATTTTCCCCCCATTATCCTACTTTACTCCCAAGAACAAACCCTAATCAATTTTCTTCAAGATTCATCCATTCCACCACCTTCTATTCAAGAAAACAATCAAGAATTAATCTTTCTATTCCAAGAAGTTCAATAAAATAATTCAAGAACATTCTCAGGAACATCAATTTGAGTTATCCTCTTCAATAAACAATATTCATGAACACAAATAGGAATTCAAGTCAAACTTATTCATCAATTCTCTTTAAAAAGAAAACCCTAAAGCTCAAACTTACTCTCAAGTAAATCTAATTTTCCTCATCAATTCTCCAAGATAGTTCAAGATTAATAATTTCCGATTCAAATAATCCAAGAACTCATCTTTAAAAGCATCATAGAAATCCAAGATTCAAGCTTTCTTATCTAAGATCATCAATTAAGGTATGTGGGTTTATGAGCAAGGACAATCTTTTCGTCCTTGTGCCAAAAATTATATTTTTCATCAAATTTCTTATTATTTAAAATTATGGTTCATACCCAATTATCAGTATTTAAAGATTATGAGTTTACAAGTGATTGAATATTGAATTGCATGACTATTTTTATATATTTATGCATGTAATACGATTTTCCAGATTTTCAAATTGAGTTTAAGCATGATAGTGTAATTGTTGATATTTTTATTTTGATATTGTTGAAGTGTTTTCAAGAAGCATATTGAGCATGATGATTTTCTATGAATTTACATGAGTTTGAAGCATGGGTTAGTATGCCCTATTTTGAGTATTGATGTTTTGAGAACTCGTACCTTTAAGCACCCTGAGATTAGACTATTTTCAGATACTTATACAGTATTTGATCTCCGGATCCTTAGTTTAGCTATGGAGTCCACTTTAAAAATTTATTACATAATTCATAAGTCAGATTAGCTTTGCTTATAGATTAATTCAGGTAAATGCATAGTTGGTTTCATAATGAACCCTTATGCTAGTTTTTGAAAGAGGATTTCCAACAGAATGAGCACAACAAATAAAAAGGGAGTAGTATTTAGAACCTAGAGAGAGTGTGGGATTAGCGTGCCTTATCTTTCACAAAACTACGTAGACAACGTAGGTACATATTATCAGATTAGTCCCACTTCTATATGGATGACAGCTACAGATGTGATCACTTAGCTCAGGTTATACTCCTTGGCAAGAGTATGACACCTCTCCCCAACGTGAAGTTTCTTTCTTAGGAGGACGAGACGTTGGACTCCATGTTAGCTCACATGGTTTATGTCGGTTAAGAGAACCTCCCTACATACTAAATATTTTAAAAAAGCTTTAAAAAAAGTTTATAGAAAACTAAGTGTAAAGACTCATATTTTAGTCAGATTATGCTTTGCAGAAAGATATTAGCTACAGATTTCAGCTTTTAGATTTCATATTCAAAAGTGAGCTCCTTTTTCCACTTAGGCAGTGTGATTATAGACAGAACATTAGTACAACTTTCAGAACTGAATGTTATTACTCACTAGATTTATAAAGTATGATTTGTTATTCATAATTTTAGATTTCAGTATTTCAGATCTTCTAGCTTATGTGAGTCATTTACATTTAGCATGCATTGTTTTATTAACTATGATTATGAAATAACATTTTACTTATGCATTCACCCACATATACGCAACACATCCTCAAAGTACTGATCAAGATATATGTCTATGTGCTACATTATCTCATAATGTAGGTATGAGTTGAAGCACACATACCATATTCAGATAGTTTGCAGTTTCCAGTCAGCAGGTGATGAGTCTTTTTGATTCAAGGGCTCGAGTTAGTTATACAGTTTGAGCAATATTTTCTTTTTCTTTTTTCAGTTGTATTGATTTAGGATAATTGGGGTTAATGTCCCAGCTACCTATAGTGAATACTAGTAGAGGATTCATAGATAGTCAGTATAGTTATTGTATTTGAATCCAACATTTTTTTGTAAAAGTAGAGTTGTAGTCATTTTAATTTAGTTTTGTATTGATCAGATTTAGAAAAGAATCATCTTCCACTTATTCTATTCAGATTTATGTATTTTATTCAGTTGCTTATGAGTTATGCCAGTAGAAGGGTTAACTTGGGGTCACTTGTGGTCCTAAGAACCGTGTCACATCTTGGGACCCATTTTTAGGGCATTTTAGGCACCATAAAGATGCATCATCTGGGAAAGTTTACTGAACATGCCTCTCAAGGTATAGATTTCTGTAGTTGAGGTTCTCATGGTTATTATGGTAGGCCAGTTCAAGTCGTGTTGTAGGGGTTAGGTGGTAGGCCTTCAAGTTCTATAACTTTTAGTATCCAGGTATTAGGTCATGCGGGTGGAGGGTCTAAGTTTGGTTCTTCCGGTTAGGGTAGTTATTTTAGTTCCTTTGTACCTCCTCAGATTGAGTTAGGCCACTGCGGATGTTTGTATATAAAGATTCTGGAAATATGACCAAAAATTTCCCTTGATGTGTGCATGTACCTACTCAATAGGGTTTTCAACTTTAGGTTAGCCATACTATAATATTTTTAATGAGATACATTCATAGAGTAGTAGTGGGTGCTAGTGGTACTAGAGATAGAGGTAGGGAAACTCATTAAGGTGGTCGCAAGGCTACTCAGTCCAGGATTGAACGTGGTCAGTGTTATGCTTTACCTATGAGACCTAAGGTTGAGGCTTCTAATGTAGTTATTATAGGTATCTATCATTCCAGTTTGATACAAATCTGCTTTTATATTATTTGACCCTAGGTCTATATTCTATGCTTCTATATACTTTACTTTTAAATTTGATATTGCATATGAGCCCCTTTCTATTCCTCTTCATGCTTCTACCCCCATAAAAGATTCTTTAGTGGTGGATTGGGTGTACCAATCTTGTGTGGTTACCTTTGCATGCCATGAGACTTGGGTAGACTTCATTATCCTATATATAGTTGATTTTGATATTATTTTGGGTATGAATTGGTTAGCTTCTTATAATGCTATTTTGAACTATTATGCCAAGACTATAACCTTAGCTACGCCAGTTGTTCCAAGGTTATCTTGGAAGGGTATGCTTGATTCTAGCAAGAAGGGTGTTATATCTTTGTTGCTTGCTTATCGCCCGTAGGGAGGATGTTTGTCTTATTTTTATTATGTCTTTGATACTAGCAGTGCCCCACCTCCTCATGTGGATTCTATTTGTGTTATACATAAGTTCATGGGCTTTTTTTTATGGATTTGCATGGTTTGGATCTCAATAGTGATATTGATGTGGAGCCGGGCACTAAGCCATTTTCATTCCTCCCTATAGGATGGCCCTTGCTGAGTTGAAAGAATTGAAGAAACAATTGTAGAATTTGTTGAGTAAGGGTTTCATTCAACCTAGGGAATCTCCTTGGATTTCTTATATTTTGTCTGTGAAGGAAAATTATGGTTCTATGCATATATGTATTGATTATAGGGAGTTAAAAAAACTAATGGTTAAGAATAATTTTCCTTTTCCTAGCATTAATGATCTTTTTCACCATCTTTAAGGTTATTTTATATTTTCGAAGATTGATTTGAGATCCATGTATCACCAGTTTAAGATTAGACCTTCGGATGTACTAAAGACTTCTTTTCAAACTCTATATGGTCATTATGAGTTTGTGGTCATCTCTTTTAAGTTGACCAATGCTCCCAAAATATTCATGGAATTGATGAAGTAAGTATTTTGATCGTATCTCAACTTTTTTATGATTTTATTTATAAATGACATCTTAGTTTATTCAAAGAATGAGTTCGATCTTGTGAAGAATTTGTGGATTGTACCTCAGAGGTTACATGATGAGTATTTGTATGCTAAGTTTTCCAAGTGTGAATTTTTGTTGGATTCTATCTCTTTCTTGGGTCATGTGGTGACCAAAGATGGTATTATTATTGATCCGACCAAGATAATGATAATTTATGATTTTGGCTAGACCTATTTCTCCTACCAAGATTTCATAGTTATGTTTGTATAGAGGGTTGTTATTAGTGTTATGTGCAGGGTTTCTCATCTATTATGTATTTTGTCACCAAGTTGACTCAGAAAAAGGTGGTATTTTAGTGATTAGATTCATGTGAGAAGAGCTTCATAAAGCTTACAGATTTGTTGTCTTTGACTCTTATTTTGATCTTGCCCAACGTGGATTTAGGTTTTACATATTTTGTGATGTATCAAGTGTTGGATAGGTGAAGTATTGATGCAGAAGGGTATGGTGATTGCTTATGACTCTCATCAGTTGAAGCCTCATGAGAGAAATTACCCTACCTATGTTTTGGAGTTGGCCGCCTTAGTATTTGTGTTGATGATGTGGCATTATTACTTGTATAGAGTATTAGATTTTCTCGAATCATTATATCCTTTAGTACTTCTTCAATAAATAGGATCTTAATCTGATACAATGGTGTTATCTTGAATTGCTGAAGGATTATAACCTCACTATTCTATATCACTCAAGTAAGGCTAATGCAGTTGTGCATGCCTTGAGCTAAAAGTCAACTAGCATGGGGATTTTATCTCATATCTTGACCCAATTATGGCTTTTAACCTTAGAGGTTCAGTCTTTAGCTAACCAGATAGTTGGGCTTGATATTTTGACAACCAAATGTATTTTAGTCTTTGTTGATGCTAGATCTTCTTTAATGGAGCAGATTCGAGCTCACTAGTTTAATAATGATAGTTTAAGGGTGACTCGAGATAAGATTCTGAGTGGAAAGCTAAAATCTCTTAATTTTGACGGTATAAGGATTAAGGGTCGAGTTTCTATGTCAAAAGTTGGTGGATGGTTGAGATTGTATTTGGAGGGGCGCATAAACCTATGTATTCTGTGTCGCCCTTATGTCTCGTATTTCATATTTCTGTGATGTCTATTTTATTATTTCTTATTCCTAATTTTCTATTATGTTTTCCATCCCTTTGTTTACGGTTCTTTACTTTGAGCCGGGGGTCTATTGGAAACAACCTCTCTACTTTCTCGAAGGTAGCGGTATGGACTTCATACATCTTACCCTCCCTAGACCTCACTCCTGTGGGAATACACTGGGTATGTTGTTGTTTTTGTTGTTGCATCAACCTATGTATTCCATTTACCCATAAGTGACTAACATGTATCATGACTTGAAGCAACATTACTGCTAGGGTGTCATTAAAAAGGCTGTGGCAGACTTTGTAGGTCATTGCTTATGTTGTTAGAAGGTGATGGCCGAGCATCAGAGACCGGGTGGTTTTCTTTAGATATTAGTCATTACTTAGTAAAAGTGAGAGCAAATCACTATGAACTTCATGATTGGGTTTCCTCATACTTTTTATGGTTTTGACTATATTTGGGTCAACGTGGATTGATTAACCAAGTCAACCCATTTAATACCTATTTAGATTGCTTTTAGTGCTGGGAGGTTTGCTCATATCTATGTTCTAGAGATAGTTCATCTTCATAGTTTTAAGGCCTCATAAAATTTCAATCATTTTTCTTTTGACCCTCCTATATGCGTAATATTAATTTTTGACTTGAATTATGATTAAGGATGTTAAAAGGGTGTTTTCAGAAAGTTTAGGAGTTTTCAAAAGGGGTTTGGGGGTCATTTTGGGAACCTGAGGCAATGAGGGTCCACGATAGTGGCATGCCACACCACTTATGCTCTGCGACAGGAGCGTGGCACGGAGGATACCCTCCGCGATAGTGATGTGTCATGCTGCTAAATATTTTTCATCTATTTTTTGTTTTTTTCACTAGGGGTGAGGGGCTTTTTGGTCCTTTACCCCTCAAACGACTTTAAAACGCCAAAATATCCTTTTTCCTTTAGTTGTCAAGATCAAACGCTATACTTTTCTCTCTTTAACTCTCAACCAAAAAATGTTTAAGGGTTTTACAAGGAATTCACCATTTAGGCACTAAACTTCGAATTCTCTTTGATTCCTTCTATATTTCAGGTATGTTTCTCTTTTCTTTATTTGAATTTTACATTGTGGCATCAATTTATTCAACATTCATTTGATTTAACTTAATGGGTTTGAAATTGGGATGAGGATTTTTTGTTATTATTGCTTGAATTACTTTTTCTGTGTTTTATATGGATTATTCATGCTTTAGTTGATGTTTTTGTGACTTAATTGGTGTGTTATGATTATGGTTGAAACGGGTGACGTGGGTTTCATCAAAATTTATGAATTTTTGGCTTGGTAATGGTATTACCCTCATCCATAATTGAAACTTGGTTTTGAATATGGATTTTTACATAATTTAATTTATCTTTTGAAAGTATTTCTTTGTATTAATTGATAAATGGATCTATAAAGCCCTTGTTGTCCATGGTTATGGATTTAATGAAATTTGGGAGTCTAATAGTTAAACATACTATTTTGGCAAAACTGAATTGGCTTGAAAGCACATTGGTATGATGATACCAAGTTGGGAAATACCTAAATAAATGACTCTTTGGTTAATGGTTGGTTTATGTGCAAACTATTTTAATTGAGGATTAAAAGGAATTGTGTAGCTTACCATAAAGGTGTAGTCCCAGGGGGACCAACACTAAAAAGCATATTTGCTGACGTTGAGGGTCTATATTACCATGTGTCTGGATAAACATTATATATTGGATGGCTATCGCCTTGGTGTCTTTAGACGTTCCTCGATACATATGACAAACATAGATTGGGGACTTTTTGGCTAGAGAAGTTGAAACTATATAGACCGTGGATACATTTAGGATGAAGCTAGCTATATAGTTCCGGCTAATGGTTTAAAGTAACATGTTAATGGACCCTTACCCCTATCTCGATATCCTTTATATGTATATACAAATATTATACATGTGGTTTTGATTGGTTTTTGATAAATGCACTATTTTATCTCTTTCCCTCGAGTTACATGCTAATGCTTGCCCTGCTAACCATCCCTGGATCCTGAATCATTTAATAATGTATGTTTGGAGGACTTTTTTATTGCTCTTGTGCAATGTTAGTTTGTTCGGTACGTCTGTTGGTCTGTTGTGATGTGGTGAGCCTCCATCTTTTGGAAGGCCCAGTTATTTCATTGGTTTTATTATTGCCTTAGTATTTCTTTTTGGATTCTCTTCTTTATAGTCGAGGGGATGCCCCAACTTAGTTGGTATTTCTTATTTAGAGGCTTTTGTGGATAGTTTTGGGGATTACACAATTATCTTATTTGGAATCATAACTTTCTTCAGATTCATATATCTCTTATAGACTTATTTGACTTCCGTTGTTTTCATTTATATGATGTTGACGTAAGGCTAAGTGGGTTCTCTCTGGCCCATGGTGGGATTAAGATTACCCATCATTGCCAGGCCTGAATTCGGGTCATGACAAGATTTGTATTAGAGCACGGTTCAGGGTCGCTAGGTTTCCATGAAGCCATATAGAGTAGAGTCCCTTTTATGGTTTTTAGTGTGCTACACTAATAAGGGGGAATCTATAAGACACTTAGGAATATTCCCCTTTCTTGTGTTCTATTTTGGGCTATAGAGACTAGTTGATATGATATTTCTGTAACTCCTGTCTTACTCGCATTTCAAATTATGACTCCTTAAAAATCTAATGGTCGTAGAAACTATGTTAGAACCTCTGCCCTACCTGCAAAAGATGTGTAGGGAACTCACCCTATTTATGAAGAACAGACCTGGTCTAGGATCCCTGCTCCATACTATTCTCCTCTATGTCCTTACTAGTCTATCCTAGACTTCTTGGGCTACTGATATAAATGCTCTATCACCTCAGGGAGATATATCTAATGTGGAGTTCTGTTAGTTTATTTCATATGCTTGCTCAGCTGGTCGCATCATAATCTTATTGATCTGACCATGTTGGTCCTATTGCTAATTCATTTGAGGTTACCGGGGTTGGCCCATTTATGAGGTTAAATCTCCCAAGTTTTATATGCTCTAAGGTAGAGGAGAAACCTCAGGGATTTATTAATGAGATGGAGAAGATCTTTAGGGTTATGTATGCTACTGATTTAAAAGGCGTGGAGTTTTTTTCCAATCAGTTGAAGGATGTGACTTACCTATAGTATGAGGAGTGGGAAATTATGAGGGAAAAAGATACTGATCTTATAGTATGGGACAAGTTTTTAGGTGCTTTTCTTGATCACTTCTTTCCTCAGGAATTGAGGAAGGCTAAATCCGAAGAGTTTGTGAACTTGAAGCAGGGTGTGATGAGTGTCAAGGAGTATGCACTAAAATTTCAGAAGTTGTCCCGTTATGCTCTTGAGTTGCTATCTAATATGTGGTCTAAAAAGAGGAAGTTTACTTTTAGGTTGATCCTTGATTTGGTGTTAGAGCGTAAGTTTACAATGCTGAATAATGATATGGACATATCCAGTTTGATGTTTTATATGTAGCAGGTGGAGATATTATATAGGCAGAGAAAGAAATTTTGATATGCAATGTAGGGTGCAAATCAGCAAAACAGTAGAAGGGATAATATGCAGTGGACTAAGAAGAAGAATTGGGGAAGTTCTTAGGTGGTGATAGCCTAAGAATATTCGATAGATAGTGCTCCTTATCCTAAGCCTTTAGGTGATTGTCATTTTTAAGCTAGCAGTGATCTTAAGGCATAGGGTGTACAATCTTAGGTCCGTAGAGCTCTGTAAAGACAACCTTACCCCCCTTATTGATTTTGCGGAAAACTTCATCGTGGGTATTGTGGGGAAGAGAGGAAATTTTGTGTTAATTGTGGTCAGTCTAGTCATCTGTAGCAGAATTATGCTATAGCTAAAGTTTCCACTAGATCTAATGAAATCCCGATCGCCATTTCTTTGGCTCATGTACCTAAGGGAGCCACATCAGGTACCGATAATAGCTAAAATTGCCTCCATTGACTTTCTACCCATCAGGAGTCTGAGGTATCCCGTGATGTTGTTACTAGTATGTTACAACTCTTTTCCTATGATGTTTACTATTTTCTTCTTCTGAGTTCTACCCTATCTTAAGTGACCCCTTATATGGCTGTGCCTTTCGGTTTTGGACCTGAAAGTATTTCCAATCCCTTTTTTGCTTCTACTTTGGTGGGTGATTTTGTTGTGTTGAGAAAAATCTATATGGGCTATGTGATGTCCATTCTCCATAGGGAGACATTGGTGGATTTGATAGAACTTGACATGGTAGATTTTGATGTAATCTTGGGGATAGATTGACTCCATTCTTGCTATGGTTCTCTGGATTATAGGACCTGAAAGGTCAATTTTCATTTTCCTAATGAATTGGTGGTTGAATGGGAGGAGAGTTCCTTAGTTCCCAAAGGGAGGTTTGTTTCCTATCTTAGAGCTCAGAAGGTAATTTCCAAGGGGTGTCTATATCATTTAGTTTGGTTATAGGATTCAAACTTTAAGAGTCCCTCTTTGCAATCTGTCTTTGTGGCCGATAAATTTCCTGATTATCTTTTTGGAATTCCTCTCGATTGGGAGATAAATTTTAGGATCGACCTTCTACCAGATGCCTATCCCATTTTATCTCCTCCTCATAAGATTGATCCCGCCGAACTAAAGGAACTAACAAAGCAGTAAAAAGATCTTATTAATAAGGGTTTTATCCATCCTAGCATTTCTCCAGCTATTAAAGGGTTTTATTCGTGTAAGAGAAAGGTGGGTATCTTCGGATGTGTATAGGCTATTGTCAGTTGAATAAGGTTACTGTGAAAAATAAGTACCCTCTCCCTAGGATTTATGAATTATTTAATCAGCTTCATGATGCTAGGTGTTTCTCTTATATTAATCTCTGTTCGGGTTATAACTAGTTTAAGGAGGTGGATATTCCCAAAACATCTTTCTGGACTCGGTACGGCTACTATGAGTTTCTGGTTATGTCATTTGGGTTGAATAATGCTCTGTATTCTTTCATAGATATTATGAATCAGGTGTTTAGGTAGTCTCCGAATTTGTTTGTTATAGTCTTCATTGATGATATCTTGGTATACTCTAATAGTGAGGAGAACAATGCCAATAACCTCTGAATTGTGTTGCAGACCCTTACAGACCAGAAATTGTATGCAAAATCTTCTAAGTATTAATTTTTGGGTAAGTACTGTGACCTTTATCGGGCATGGTTTTTCTAGTGAAGGGATCAAGGTGGATCCATAGAAAGTTGTGGCAGTTAAGAAGTCACCTAGACCCACAACTCCAACCAACATTAGGAGCTTTTTGAGTTTGGCTGGATACTATATAAGGTATAGGGAAATTTTCTCATCTATTACTTCTCTGTTGATGAAGCTAACCCAGAAAAAAGTTATGTTTCTGTGGTCCGATGCTTGTGAAGGTAGTTTTGAGAAATTGAATGGTAAGTTGACTTCTGCGCCTTTTGACCCTACTCGAGGGTATTGATGGGTCTGTTGTGTACTGTGATGCATTTCGTATGGGACTAGGTTGTGTATTTATGCAGCATGGTAAGGTTGTAGCCTACGCTTCGAGAAAGCTTAAGGTTCATGATAAAAATTACCTAACTCATGACCTAGAGTGTCCGTCTGTGGTCTTTGCTTTGAAAATATTGAGCCATTATCTATATTGTGTGATTGTGGATATTTATTTAGAGCATAGGAGCTTGTAGTATGTGTTTACACAAAAGGAATTGAATCTCAGGTAATGGTGGTGGCTCAAATTGCTTAGGGATTACTACATGAGTTTACACTACCATTCAGGTAAAGCTAATATTGTTGTTGATGCTCTTAGCAGGTTTTCTATGGGGAGCTTATATCACATTAAGGAGGAGAAAATAGGGTTAGTGAATGATATTCACATGCTGGGTAATTTTGGAGTTCATCTTTTGGACTCTAAGGATGGTGAAGTGATTGTACAAGCAGTGATTAAGTCGTCTCTTGGTGCTGAGGTCAAGGAGAAATAGATTATTGATCCCATACTTATGGAAATAAAGGATGATGTGGGTCAACAAACTATTATGGCTTTCGAGATTAGGGGAGATGTCATCTTGAGGTATCAAGAAAGGTTATGTGTTCCTGATATAGATAGGTTGCGGGAAAGGATTTTTGATGAGGCTCATGAGTCCAGATATATAGTTCATCCAGGTTTGTCCAGGATATATCATGACTTGAAAGAAATCTACTGGTGGAATAATTGAAGAAGGATATGGAGAATTTCATTGCTAAATATATGGTTTATCAGCAAGTCAAAGTAGAACATTTGAGGCGCGGTGGCATGTCCAATAGATAGAATTACCCACGTGGAAGTGAGAGATAATTAATATGGATTTCGTTACGGGTATTCCAATAACTCACAATTAGTATGATTCTATTAGGGTCATTATGGATAGGATTACTATGTCTGCTCACTTCTTGCCTATAAGGACAAACTACTCAGGTGAGGATTATGCTAAGTAGTTTATTCAGGAGATAGTAAAGTTTCATGGGGCGCTAATGTCTATCGTTTCAAACTAAGTTACACCATTTTCTTTTTATTTTTGATATTTATTTTAGAAAGGTTTGTGTACTCAGGTGAACATTAGCACCGTTTCCACCCTTAAATGGATAGACAAGTAGAGTGCACTATTCAGAATTTTGAGGATATGCTAAGGGCCTGCCTAATTAATTTTAAAGGTAGTTGGGTCGACCATTCTCCTCTTATTGAGTTATCTTACAATAATAGTTATCATTTTAGTATTCAAATGGCCCCTTTGAGGCTCTTTAAGGTAAGAGGTGTAGGTCTCCTATTGGATGGTTTCAGGTCGGTGAGACAAGGTTGTTTCACCTTGACTTTGTTCATCAAGCCATGATAAAGGTTAAGGTAATTAGAGAAAGACTTAACACTGCTCAAAGTCACCAAAAGTCTTATGCTGATGTGAGGCGGAAGGAGTTGGAATTTGAAGTTAGCTATTGGGTATTCTTGAAGGTTTCTCTTATGAAAGGAGTCATGAGGTTTGGAAAGAAAGGAAAGCTCAGTCCTTATTACATTGGTCCATATCAGATTGTAAGGAGAATTAGAAATGTTGCTTAAGAGTTAGATTTACCAGCTCGATTCATCCCGTTTACCATGTGTCTATGCTTAAAAAGTATATGGGTGACCCTTTTTTTATAGTGCCTGGTGAGGATGTTGGTGTTACAAATTCACTGTCTTATGAGAAAGTCCCAATCAAAATATTTAATAGGAAATTTCATATATTAAGGACAAAGGATATAGCTTCGGTGAAGGTTCTTTGGAGAAGTCAAAAGGCAGAAGAGGCTTCTTAGGAATCTGAAGAAGATATGATATCCAAGTACCCGTTTTTGTTTCCAGCATTACATGAAAGTGCCTAAGGTATGAGTTTTATTCCTCTCGTGTGGCATTTTGACTTTGTCCTTGGATTCCATTATATTTTTTCTATTATCATACTAGAAAATATCCTAACTCATTAAGGGATGAATAATCCAAAGGGGGGGTGATAATGTAAGACCCCATAAAATTTCTACCATTTTATTTTTTAACCTCTCGTGTGCGTAAAGTTTATTTTTGACTTGGAATTAGGATTAAGGGTGTTAAAGGGGTGTTTTGGGGAAGTTTTGAAATTTTTGGAAGGGGTTTGCGGTCATTTTGGGACCCTAAGGCAATGAGGATCCGTGATAGTGGCGTGCCACACCACTTATACTACTCGATGGGAATATGGGATGAAGATTACCCTAAGCGATAGCAACATGCCATGCTGCTATATATTTTTTTTCTATTTTTTAGTCACTTAGGTGAGGGTATTTTTGATCCCTTACCTCTTAAATTACGTTAAAATACCGAATTTACCCTTTTCCACCAGTTGTCAAGATCAAACACTATACTTTTCTCTCTTTAACTCCCATCCCAAGAAAGTTCAAGGGTTTTACAGGGTATTCACTATTCAGGCTCTAAACTTCAAATTCCCTTCCATTTCTTCTATATTTCAGGCATGTTTCTCCATCTTTAACTTAAATATTACATTGTGGCATCAATTTAATAAACATTCATGTGATTAGAGTTAATGGGTTTGAAATAGGGTTGAGGGTTTTTGGTAGTTATTGCTTGAATTACTTTTCCCATATTTTAAATAGATTATTCATTTTTTATTTGATGGTTTTGGGACTAAATTAGTGCCTTGTGGTTATGGTTGAGATGGGTGACATAGGTTTCACCATAATTTATGAACTTTTAGCTTGGTAACGGCATTAACCTCAACTCACATTGTAAAATTGGTTTTAAATATGGATTTTTACATAATTTAATTTATCTAGAACATTGATTTTTGGATAGGTCGACCCTTGGTTTGGGTCTAGATGCTTCCGAACTTATTTTGGGCTATTGGCTGGAAGCTAAGAAAAATAACGAGTATGTGTGGGACCTACTTTTTACTGAAACAACCTCGAATGGAAATTTTAACTTCAACATTGAATCTGAAACATCAAATTTGATAAGATGGCATAGTTCATTTGCATCTACTAAATATTAATGAATATCGAGGGGTTGGAGGAGTCTTTCCAAGACTCAATTGGTGCCGGTGGATCATTTAAGTACCCAATGGGTCACTTAAGTCAATGTCTCTTAAGCATTATGCTTTTTGCTTAGGAATCCTAGCTAAACGCGGAAGGTAGGGATGTCTTTGACGCTTAAGTGATGGTCGCTTATGCATCCAAAGGTGGATTTGAGCAATAGTTAGCATCAGGGACTAGTATCGCTTAAGCAATATTTGCTTAAGAAATATTAGGTCGCTTAAGCAATGTTCAGTTAAGTGACCCGATATCTGCTTAAGATACATCTGTGGTCCTGGGAAGGGTATAAATATACCACTTGGCCTAATTTTCACCTTTTTAATCCATTCACTACAATTATGAACCCTAAAAAGGTGGGAAAACTTGGGAGAATCAATTGTGGGTGGTTGTGAAACTTTGGTATAATTAATTTACGCGTTTCTTCTCCAAATTTGTGGTAAGCTTCCATTACTTTCTTGAGTGGTGAGTTCAAGCAGGCTACCATAGATTCTGAGGGTGTCTTGAGATTTGATAGTTGCATTTGTTTTTCGAGGGTTGATGACTTAGTTTAGTTGATTTTTCAAGAGGCTCACAACTCCAGATATTATATTCACCTCGGTACAACCAAAATGTATAGATATTTAAGACAACATTAGTGGTGGAGTAGTATGAATAGAGATATAGTGGAATTTATTGCTCGTTGCCTATGTTGTCAGCAAGTGAAGGCTGAGCATCAGATACTTGGTGGCCTAATTCAGAGGCTGGCCATTCACTAGTGTAAGTGGAAGCGAATTACCATGGACTTTAATAGTGGTTTTCCTCGCACTTCTCTTAGTTTTGATGGTATTTGGGTCACTGTGGATCAGTTGACCAAGATGACATATTTTATTTTTATTCAGATGTATTTCAGTGTCGAGAGATTGGATCATACTATGTTAGTGAGATAGTCTATTTGCATGGTGTGCCAATATCTATCATTTTAGACTGGGGTTCTATGTTCACTTCAAGATTTTGGAGAGCTTTTTAGGAGGAGTTGGGTACTCAGGGGGATCTTAGTACAACCTTCCATCCATAGACAGATGGGAAGTCGAAGCAAACTATTCAAGGTTCTCGAGGATATGCTTTGAGCAAGTGTTATTAATTTGGGAGGTCAGTGGGAACAACTCTTGGATTTGGTAGAGTTTACGTACGATAATAGCTACCATTCAATTATTGAGATAGTGCCTTTGAGGCTTTATATGGTAGGTGATGTCATTCTTCGATTGGGTGTTTTGAAACATCAGAGATTAGATCTCGTGGTGCTAACTTGCTTTAGGAGTTGTTGGATAGAGTCAAGGTGATTTAGGATAGGTTAAGGTTAGCTCAAAATAAACAGAAAGATTAGGCATATCATTTACTTCGTGACTTGAGATTTGGAGTCGGTGATCGGGTATTTCTCTGTGTATCACCCATAAATTGTGTGATGAGGTTCGGGTGGAAAGTTAAGCTCAACCGCAGATATATTGGACCCTTTGAGATTCCTTGGACAATTGGTAAGGTGTCTTATGTGTTAGACTTACCCCCAGATTTTGTTGTTATCCATCTGATTTTCCATGTTTATATGTTGTGGTGATACATTCCTGACCCTTCTCATGTGATTAGATGGGACTTGATTCAGTTGGATGAGCAGTTGACCTCTATGGAGAAGTCTGTTCTCATTTTGGATAGTGATGTTAGAGAGTTATGCAGTAGAGAGATTCTATTAGTTTAGGTTCAGTTGAGGAACCACCCAGTAGAAGAGGCTACTTGGGAGATCTAGAGGAGATGCAGACCTAGTATCCTCACCTGTTTAAGGCTTCAGGTGCATCTTAATCCTTTACTTTTGTGGATAAATGTTCTTTTAATAATGGATATTGTAATGACCCTCTATGTCATTTTCTTTATTTTCGACTATTTTTGCCGTTTAGAGCTTTGTTATAGCTTACCCAAGTCATTTATGACTTACTAGAACTGACAATTTGGTTACCGGGCAGTTTGTTTGGTTTTTAAAGCAAATTCTCTATTTTGAAGTCTTCACTAGTTTTAATTGGTTGTCGGTCAAAAACTTTAGTCAAACGACTTCATATGCCAATTTTGACAGTTCCAACATCTTTAGAATGTTTATTTTAGGCAAGGTGGACCCTTGGTTTATGTTCCAAAGCTACCAGACTCATTTTGGGCTATTCACCGAAAGTTATGAAAAATGGAAAATGGGTGTGGGACCTATTTTTTGTCGATAATACCTCGGATGGAAATTTTAACTACACTATTGAGTTCGGAATGTTGAATTTTATACGGTAGCATAGTTCATTTGCGTGTATGGGATTTTGGATGAATCCCACGGGGTTGGGAGAGACTTTGAAAATTCCAAGTCTTAGTTGGTGCTGGTGCATCTCTTAAGCACCCCATGGGTCGCTTAAGCGGCATGCCAGTTGTTTAAGTGACTTGCCTAAGCCCAACAAGTATCGCTTAACTGATGCCTTTGTTGTTTAAGAGATGGTTTCTTAAGCTGCCAAAGGTTGGTTAAGCGTTAGTTGACATCAATGCCGAGTATCGCTTAAGCGACACTAGGTCCCTTAAGTAACCCGATGTCTGCTTATGTGACATCCGTTGGTCTAGGAAGGGTTTAAATACACCACTTGGCCCGATTTTCCTCTTCTCTCATCCATTATCTTGGATTGTGAACACTAAAAATCGGAAAAACTTGGGAGAATCAATTGTGGGTGATTGTGGAGCTTTGGTATAACTAATTTACGTGTTTCTTTTTCAAATTTGTGGTAAACTTCCATTAATTTCTTGATAGAGTCCTTCATCTTTTTATAAATTTCCTAGAATCTTGATGTCTTGATTGTAGCACATTAGAGCTCAAAATTCATCCATTTTGAGGGTAAAATTTCCTTGAGCATAGAGGGACGTTTGTTGGTTTCAAAAGTGCGATTTTGCAAATGGACCCCACATGGGATTTTTATATAATTTTGGACCGGAATCACAGTAGTGTAATATTGGTATCATTGTTCTCATTTTGATGAGTAGATTGTTATTTTGATAGCATGGCACCTTACAGATACTTTTTGAAAAGGAAAATTAGTGGTTTAGTTGATTCTTTGGGCTTTTCTTCGGTATCCAGGTGGGACATGGACGTTGAAGAAAGTTCGTAAAAGTCTGCTAATACGTCGATTTCCTATTTTGAGAAGCTTCCGAACATTGGCATGCCATGAAAATAGTAATTTACTCATAAATACGAGAACAATGGAACCCATATTATATTTTCATACTCCAAGTCCAAAATAGTCAAAATACCCCATTTGCAGAATTGTACTTTTGAAACCGTCAACACATACCTCAATGCTCAAGGAACATTTACCCTAAAAAATAGGTAATCTTTGAGCTGAAATGATACCTAAATCTAATCAACAAGGATCTAGGAATTTTGTGGATAAATTGAAGAATTAACCAAGAATTTACTGGAAACTCACCAAGATTTTGACATGGAAATGAGTTATCCCAACTCACAAACACCTCAAAATCTCCCAATGAACACTCTCTTAATTTTTCACACTCTCTAGGGCTCCAAGCTCTTGAAACTTGTGAAAAATGCGGAGAAAATCAGGCAAAAGAGGCGTTTAATGGCCTCCTAAGAGTCGCTTAAGCTGCCACTTAACTGCTTAAGAGGTCACCAATTAAGCGGCCAAGCACTACTAAAGTAGTACCTGCTGGCTTGACCTTCTGCTAAAGTGGCACCTGTTTTAGCGGGCAGACCACTGCTAAAGAAGCTCAACTGGGCAAGCCATGGCTCCTAAAGAAACTGGCTGGCTGCTAAAGTGACCCATGAGCCACTTAAGCAGATGCACCAATTGAGTGTACCCGCTGAAACTTGGAAAATTCCAAGTTTCCACCAACCCCTAGGGATTCATTATGAATCCCATAAATATAAATAAACTATGTTACCCTATCAAATTAAACATTCAAAACTTGCATAGTCAAAATTTCCATCTGAGGTCATTTTGTTTATGTGGGCGCCACACACATGGGTCACTTTTATCAAATTTTGACCAATAGACCAAAATGAGTTTGAAAGCCTTGGAATCCCAAAAAAAATTCCCCCTAGGATAAATTCAATGTTACAGAGAAGATGTAACTATTAGAATTGACATACAAGTTGTTAAACTGAAGTTTTAACCTGATAGCCAATTCTTACCAGCGAAGACGTCATAATAGAGAATTGTCTCTAAAAACTAAATGAATTGCCGCATAACTAAAATGTTATCCCTAATAATTCACAAATAATTTGAATAAGCTATAGAAAAGCTCTAAATGGATAAAACATGTGGAAATGTAGAAAATGACTTGGAGGGTCGTTACAATATCACTAATAAGAGAACTTTCATTCATGGAATTAAAGAGCTAGGATATACCTAAAGTATTGAATAGGTGAGCATAGAAGGACCACATATCATTCTCGATGTCCCAAGTAGTATTCTCTGCTGGGAAGTGTCTCCACTGAACTATAACCACAGAAATCTCCTTAGATTGCAACCGTCTGACATCCCTAGTTAATATGAACACCGGCTCTTCCACGAAGGTCAATATCTCATCCAATTGAATTGAGTCCTACATAAGAACATAAGACTCACTGTAAATATAACACAACAACATACTAACATGGAAAATTGAATGAACAGTGGAAATTTTTTTGGACAAGGCTAACTCAAAAGCCACCTCATCAACTATGTGAATAATCTCAAAAGGTCTAATGTATTTGGGGTTGAGCTTACCTTTTCTCCTGAATCTCATCACACCTTTCATGGGTGATATTCTAAGGAATATCCAGTCTCCCAATGCAAACCTCAATGACCAAAGTCTTCAATCTTTATAAGCCTTTTGTCTACTCAAAATTGCCCTCTGCCTATCCTGAATCACCCTTACTCTATCCAATGACTTCTAGAGCAAGTTAGTACCACGAGGCCTCACCTCAAAGATATTGAACCAACCTATCATTGATCGATAACACCAACCATATAGTTCTTCAAATGGATCTATCCCAAAACTCGAATGATAGTTGTAATTATATGCGAACTCTGCTAAAGCTAAGTGTTGATCCCACTGACCTCTGAAATCCATAACATAGACTTGGAGATTATTCATAAAAACCTTAATAGTTGGCTTTAACTGCACATTGATCTGATGGTGAAAGCTATGATAAGGTCGACTTTAGTACCCAACTTCTCTTGAAAATCTATCCAAAAGCTAGAAGTAATACTGAGTCCCGATCTAAAATAATAGATACAGGCACTTTTGTGAACTATCGTACGAATAGAGATACATGATAACTTCTAGACACTAAAATACATTTTAATAGGAAGGAAATATGCCGATTTGGTCAGCCAATCTACAATGACCCAAATACCATCCAAACAGTAGGAGGTGCGAGGCAAACCACCAATGAAATCCATGGTGATCCACACCCACTTCTACTCGAGAATGGGACATCTTTAAATCAGGACACCATGCCTCTGATAATAGGTCTTCACCAGCTGACAACATAGGTAATGAGCTACAAACTCTTCCATATCTATCTTAATGCCACTCCACCCATAGTGTTTCCTCAAATCTCTATACGACTTAGTTGTACTCGAGTGAATAGAATATTTGGATCTATGAGCCTCACACAAAATTGATTGAATTAAATCTCCAACCCTCAAAACATAAATGTGTCCATCATACCTCAAAATACCCACAGAATCTATGGTATCCCTCCTAGACTCACCACTCAGCACTTGATAAAGTATGATATAAAGTCTCATATCATCAAACCTACAACTCTGAATCAGGTCAACTAAAGTAGACCTCACCTTAATGCTGACAAAAACCCTCTTAGGGTTAGAAATATCAAGACACAATATCAAGTTGGCTAACGATTGGATGTACCATGCCAACAACCTCTGAGAAACTAAATTAGAAGCCAATCTATCCATACTAACTGCCTTTCAACTCAAGGTGTGTTCTACCACATTCACCTTGCCTGAATGATATAGAATAGAGATGTTATAATCCTTTAGAACTCCATCGATCTATGCTGCCTATAATGAAGCTCTATCTAGGTCATAAGATGCTAAACACTATGATGATCAGTGTATATCTCACAATGCATACCATATAGATAAGGTTTTGAAATTTTAAGTGCCAAAACTACCTCCGCCAACTCCAAATCATGAGTGGGGTGGTTGTGCCCGTGCACCTTTAGTTTCATTGATACATAAGCAATAAATTGACCACCAAAAATATCACAGAATATGGTGAATCCCTCAACCTCAATAGGAAGATTCAATATAAAAGTTAAGGTGAGAAAACTCTTATTATTCTAAAAGCTTAAGTCACACTAGTTGGACCATTGGAAAGGAACCTCCTTCTGGGTCAATTTTATCATTTGTGCTGCAATAGTAGAAAAACCCTAAATGAATAACCTATAGTAACCAGCCAAACTAATGAATTTGGAACCTCATATGGAGATGTAGTCTTTGTCCAATCACGAATAGCCTCAATCTTGGTTGGGTCTACCATGAAACCATAAATAGACACCATATGTCTTAGGAATCTCACTTACTCGATCCAAAACTCAAGCTTTGGGAACTTGGCAAAAAGCTTATGATCTCTCAATGGCTAGAGCACAATCCTTAAATATTACATATGCTCCTCCCAACTTCTCAAATACACAAGAATATCGTTGATGAACACAATTATGAAGGAATCCAAATAAGGCTTGAACATGTGGTTTGTTAAATTCATAAACATTGTTGGGGAATCGGTCTACCCAAAAGGCATCACTAGGAACTCATAATCACCATAACGAGTCCTAAAGGCTGTACTTGGGATGTCCTCAGCCAAAATACTCAACTAATGGTAGCCAGACCTCAATTTAATCTTAGAGAATATTACTGCTCCTAGAAGTTTCTCAAATAAATCATCAATACGAGGCATAGGAAATTTATTTTTCACTATTAAGTTATTAAGTTGCCTGTAGTCAATACAATTAAGTTGCCTGTAGTCAATACACATACGCAAGGAACCATCTTTCTTCACAAAAAAAGATAGGACCAATTCAAGGTGATTTACTCAGTCTAATAAAATCCTTATCAAGAAGATCTTGAATATGAGAATTTATCTTCTTAAGTATAGTAGGATCCATATGGTAAGGTTTAATAGAAATAGGTTAGATGCTCGACTCATGATCAATAATAATCTCAATATCACGCTCAGAAGGAACGGCATGTAGATTGGTATAAAAGACATCAAGAAAATCATGGACTATAGGAAAAGAATCAAGTAAAGTGCTCTCCTCACTAACATTACAAATATAATAAATATTAGACTAATAACCCTTAATATAAGTCTCCTATCTTGAATAGATGAAATAATCCCCATCGGCTCATAGCTCATATATCCCTGCCATATAATTAGGGGTATGTCTGGCACGACAACGGTAATGATATTGATGAAATAATCCAAGATCGAATGATAGAATAATGACTAGTCCATGCCAAGAATAGTATAAAAATCTACTATATCTAATATAATAAGATCAATTTTAGTATCAAAATCTAAAATAGTCATAATACATTATCTATAAAACCAATCCACAACTGAAGAATCACCTGCTAGAGTAGATACACAAAATAGCACAGATAAAAAGTCCTAAGATAACTCTAATTGGTATGCATAGTAATAATATAAATAAGAATAAGTAGATCCCAAATCTAATAAAGAAAAATCCACCTGATGGTACATTAAAATTATATCTGTCATAATAACATTTAAAACTCTACGTTGGGTCTACTAAGAGTGGAATTCAAATGACCTCACCTGTCACTTGTAAGGGAGCTTGATTGATCTCTTTTCCTACCTTCCTAAAGACCTCCAAGAGCATCCTAGGGACTACACTGATGACCCTGCACACCACCTCTAGATGGAGGCAACACTACCCTAAGAAGTAGAACACTCTATCCTACAGGAATAACCATTCTATTCTTGGGACACTCTATAGAAAAATATCGAAGTCCCCATAAACATAACATGCCCTATGCATTTACTAAACCCAAAATATTTGACTAACCCAAAATAAATACATCATCTAGAATACCTATTAGATGGACCTCTCAGAGGTTGACCACTTTTCTATCTAGGATGATCAATGTATCTAGACTCACTCCTATTGATAATCTATAGTTTATCATGAACAAGCCTACTGGACTTACCTTGATGCTAATAAGGCTAATACAATAGGTATCTAACCAGAGAACCACTATCTCTAAATTTAGAGCCACTCAAGCTCCTACTAAAACTAACCTAATCTCATGACCTCTTATCGCTACCTCTTTAGGCCTCATGATATATCTCCTCTATAATTTTAGCATAAACTATAACCTCAGTAAAAGACCTTCTAGCAGCAACAAAAATCTACCTATAAAATACCTCAAATTTTGTCCCATGAAAATCTCTTGAGCTTTGAGCTCACTACCTTGGTAAAAACTCACCATATAAGTCATAAGTAGTCTTGATGGGTCAGGTGATGCTAGTCGTAAGGTGTCTAGTAAGTTTAAACTAAGACACCATCTTTATTCTGACTTGAAGTCATAAGTCATAAACACTTATAAAGAGTATTAATAATCAAACTGTAGGATGTCCAGTGTTTACCTAATTGGGTTCTTCTCTGACTATGACTGTGACCCTATGAGTCATAGAGTCACGAGATGAATCAGTTGACTGAGTCATAACAAAAATAGAAGGTCGGGGTCTTAGAGATTATTTGGGTTATAACTCATGGTGATAAGTTGTATGGTGTGGTTATGAGTTGATGGGTGACTCATAGCTAAGGGAGACACTATTTTAGTTTTAAGCTAAGGGCACTTTGGATATCTTCCACTTTAACCCTTTTAACCTAATGACTTAAAACCATCTTTTGGACTTCATTAGCCTACTATTCTCTATCAAATACTTCAAAGTACTCTAAAAAATTCTCCATTCAATTTAATCATAGGGTTCCAAGAGATTTGGTCATCTAGGGTTCCAATAGTGTTTTCTTCCCAAAATTTCTTTATATTTGAGGCATGTTACTCTTTCCCTATACTAGTGTTTTTCTTAATGTAATGGTTGGATAATGTTTATATGGTTTTAATGTTGGGAATTAAACAATGGGTTGAGGGTTTTGAATGTAAATTATTTAAATGCTTCTTCTATTATATTATATTTATGAAACCATTTTGCTTAAATTAATGGTTGGTAAATTATTTAGGGTTCATCAGGATGGTGTATGGACATGGGTACAATGGAATCCCTAAATTGGTCAACCATGGATAATTGGGCTACAAAGAAATCCCTAAATAAATTGGTTTGGTATGGAAATTGTTGACAACCTCAACCCACTTGCATAACTAGTTTTCAAATATGTATTATCATTTGGTTTGTTGTATTTCTTGACATTAATGCATTGCTTAACAGCTTAATTTGGTAATACTAGTCTTGAAAACGTTGCAGGGTATAAGGAAATCCCCCAAGTTATTTTTATAATAGAGTTTAAGGGGTACACGAGAATCTTTAAGTGTTGGCTAATGACATTGATTGAAAGCTATAGTCAGTATGATGATACCATTTAATAATGCCTTAACAATTAACTCTTTGAATTGGTGGTTGGGTTATATGTTAAATGTTTTAAATTAGGAAAATAATGGGGGTTATGCTAGCTAGTCGTGAAGATGTGAGTCCAAAAGACTAATATTAGAAACTCATATTTGCCGACATGAGGGTTGGTTATAATGTCCAAGTTGTTGTAAGGTACAAGGAAATTCCCCAAGTGCATGTACATATATATGTATCATAGAAGGTGAAGGGTATAATGAAATCCCCGGTCACATATGATATCTTCAATTCATGCAGCTAATACGCATTGGGGACCATCCAGGGGGTAACGCTGGACCTATATAGCCCGTGGGTTGATTTATAATGAGAATTCTTCACAACCCAAGCTATGGTTTTTTTAATTTCTTACTAAGACCTTCTCCCTACCCCAACATGTGTATAAGTTTATGTATAGGTACTTTATATGATATTATGCATTGGATATTTTTCTAATTTTAATGGTTATCATGGTATTATTTTGTTCCTCTATCACTTAGTTACATACTATAGCTCCAACTGCTAACCATCTACGGATGTTGTATCCCTACATGATGCAGGAACTGGCCATACTTTCACATCTCCTACTCAGTGACCTAGATTCGAGATCAGCTAGCAAGTCAGATTAAAGTGGTAGGATTCCATACTTTGGTAGACCCTATTTCATGATTATGGTTTCCTTTATATTTTGATGTTTCCTTTTGATTTTGTTTTTGGCTATTGTTGGGGGCATATCATGACATTTTGTTAGTATTCAGTTTTGGTTCAATATTTAGAAGGCTTTGTTTGGACTACTGTGGTTATTGAGTGGTATCGACCGATCGTTTAGCTGATTGTCAGTGGTTGATTATGAAAATACATTAAAACTTTCTTAATCTATTAAATTCTATCTTGTTATATGTTTGGAATTCACCTAACTTTGGGGTGTTTTGTATTTGGGTTAGTTAGGTGTATGGGGTGATCTACGATACACACAGTTCTTGAGATACCCAACATAGCCTAGCCCTAGTTTGGGTCAGTCAGATTGGTATTAGAGCCTGGGTTTTGTGTCATTGGGTTTCCAATAAAGTCATGTTGAGTAGAGTCTCTTTTATGGGTATGTAGCACACCACACTTATAAGGGAGGGGATAGAAGACATTTAGGAATATTTTCCTTTCTTGTTTTTTTATTTCAAGCTTTAGAGTCTAATATCTTTAATCCCTCTAATTCCCATTTGTCCATCTTTTAGATTATGCCTCTGAGAATATTTGATAACCTTGGTAACTCTTCTATCCCATCAAAGGATAATATGGATGTTTCTCATCCTACCCAGGAGTTAAAACCCGGTCTAAGTTTGTTACTTCTGACTACCCTGAAGGGGCTCCACCAGTTCCTCCTATCCCTCCATAGGCCTCCTAGGGTGGTATGTTTATTGCTGAGTTTCCCCAGTTAATTCACTTGGTTACTCAATTCTTAGCCTCTCAAACTAAGTTAGAGGCTTCTATTTCTCCATTATCTGAGGCCACTAAAGTTAGCCAATTTATAAGATTGAATCCTCCTATTTTTACTAGCTTTAAAGTTGAGGAAGATCCTCAGTATTTCATTGATGAGATGGAAAAAATCTTCAAAATAATACATTCTTTGGATGTTGAGGGAGTCGAATTTCCTATCAATAAATTAAAGGATGTAGTGTACCGGTAGTACGAAGAAAAAACAATTGAAAGGTGAGGATACTGATTCTTCTGTATAGGATGATTTCTCTAGTGCTTTTCTATACCATTTCTGTCTTCATGAGTTGAGAGAGTTGAATTGGAAGTGTTTATCAATTTGAAGTAAGGAAGGATGAAGGTCAAGGAGTATGCCTTGAAATTTAATTAGTTATCTTTGTATGCTTCCGAGTTAGTATCTAGACTAAGAGCTAGAATGAGAAAGTTCTCTTCTGAGTTATTTCATGACTTGATTCTGGAGAGTAAGGCTACCTTGTTGGATAAGGACATGGTGTAAATCCCTGCATTTTTGAGCTAGAAATAGAATCATCGTCCCTATGTGTGTAATGTCTAATTCCATGGTTTATGTTTAGATTCATGTTCCATGATCTTTCGCCTAGTATATAAAGTGATTATGAGGTGAAAAATGTTCATAGAAATGGCCTAGAGCAAAGGTAACCGAAGAACCTTTTATTCATCCAAAATTGGATATTCGATTCCACAAGGGTCTACTTTGAATGTGTATAAATTCTTATACACATAGAATTTTGCAGATCAAGACCCACCAAATTGTATATAATTGAATTAGCTTTCCAACGATATCAATTTTGACAAAATCTAATAACCGAGCGAAAAGTTATGGCATTTTCCATGTGAGGCAGTAATCCAACGCGATCTTGATGTGTCGTGTCTACTGCGCCCCGATATGAAACCTGACATAAATTTGAAGCTGATTATGCATTATTTCCGTTCCTAATTTGTCTAGGGGAATTTTTGTCACTTTTCCCCACCCAAAATCCGCCCATAACAAAGAATTTCAGACTCAAGAAGCATGCATTGCATCTTTTATTACATTTCCTCTCAAAATCAAAACCCTAACTCCTCCCCTAAAGATCAAGAACTTATCCCTAAGATCAAGAATTCCAAGAAACCGATCAAGATCCAGGTTCCATCTATCAAGATTCGGGTTCCATCTTAT
Organism: Capsicum pubescens; assembly: GCA_030864215.1. NCBI lineage: Eukaryota > Viridiplantae > Streptophyta > Magnoliopsida > Solanales > Solanaceae > Capsicum > Capsicum pubescens. Next base: position 179,018,796 of record CM061540.1, read on the forward strand.
AAATTTTATAATCTAAGGTATGTAGGACTACTCTAAAAGCCTTGGGTGTAAGGTTGAATGTTTTATCAAGATTAAAGATCCCCAATTATGATTAATAATGAAGTATTCAATATGATTTTTGAAAAATATGCATCATGGGACTGTTTTGATGAAAACAATTGTTGTCTTGAATCACTTTTCAAGGAAATTAAATTATAACTTTATAAATATATGATTTCGTGTATTTTTAAGATTGATTGAGAGCATGAGTATAAATTTCCTCTCTTGTGGCAAGCTCAAGTTTGCATTTTTCTTTATGGATAATTTCAAGTGGATGCCTTAAGATTTGAAAGTGATCTTCTCAATATCATGATGTTTGACACGGTTTATAGATGCTGAGAAGAAGTTTCTTGTAATCACTATATTCTTGTTTTAAAGGGAAAGAATTGCATGTAATTGAATAAATTGACATGACCACCATATGTTTTGAATCTTGCAAAGAGAGGTTAACCATCTAAGTGTTCTTGAGATTTTAAAGTGTTGAATTTATTATGATGTTATGAATCGTGGGTGGTCTTATGCATCTTTTGAATACGATGGGCTATGAATTGGAAATGTTATTGACTTGTAAGTCAGGTTATGATGATACCCAGTGATTACATGCCCTTAACAAGATAAGTATTGAATGTTTTGAAATTATGAAGCATATTTGTTTTAAAAGAACTAAAAGTTTGGCTTAAGAGAGTTAGATGGTTACCTGAAGAAAGGACAAGTTGAAAGACTCCAGCTTGAGACTGTGATTTGCTGACACGGAGTTTTGGTACCATGCTTTGTGATCTTGTGTACCTTGAATTATGTCATCCCAAGTTGGTATTATGGTGAGGAGCCTTGCTTTGTGATCTTGAGCCCAACCATGACATGTAGACTTAATTTGGGGATTTTTGGCACCCTGCTTCGTGATATTATGTGTCCCCTTTATGTATACTCCAAACCTTGAGGCAAATATGGATTGGGGGATTGGCTGCCGAGTCAAAGGCGGATTCCCTATAGCCCATGGAATTACAGATTGTAGGGTATATCATCTAGCTCAAAAGAATAATAATGAGGGGTCATTGCGTCAAGAATCATTTGAAGTTTTTAAAGGTATGCCCATGTATATTTATTTATATGATTATTATTGAAATTGTGAAAGGCTCTCATCTTTTTAGTATTAAAAGCATGATATTTTGAGTTGTTTCACATACCAATACATCTGTATTGACCCCCCTATATTTCAGGATCTGAGACACAGTCCTGGGATCTCGTTCAAAAGAAGATTAGAGTGTTAGAAGTTGCAGTTAGTGAGACTTCTCTATTCTGAAAGTCCTGGTCATTAAACTTTGTATTTTTTTTTTACAGTCTGACTGTGGGCCTTGTCCCAGTCTTTAGATAGATATTGACTTTCGTAGTGTTAGAGATTTTTCAGACTGGTGTCAAATATTTTGTTGAATGTTGTGAACTCAAGTTTTGTATTAATCTGTTGAACTAAGTGATTTTGACCATGTTACCATCTTTATTACCTATCTCCATATTTGTTAAAGTATATGAATGTTGTGCATGATTGCTAGAAAGAAAGGGGCGCCCAGTACTTCATGGTTTGGGATGCTCGTTATGGCCAGGGCCTTGGTTCGGGTTGTGACAAACTTGGTATCAAAGCAAGGTTCATGATCCCAGGGTGTCTGGAAAATTGTTTCTAGAAGTGTCTTGCTTATGGGTGTGTTATGAACCACACTTATAATCAGGAGGCTACCAGGTGATTAGGAGTTGTTTCTTATTATTTCAAACTCTAGATCATGCTATAGAGTTGTCCATAAGAAAGTTATCCAAAATTCATTCCTTGTTCTAATTTCATGGGCCATGCTTCACTATGAGGCGATACAAGTCTAAGAGTCTAGCTTCCATAGCGATATGGTTCTTTTTGTTTTAGTTATCCATAAAGTTATAAGATAGAATGAGGACTTGAGAGGAGTCCATTAGTGCTTCAAGGTGTATTGACTTGAGTGTATGCCCTTATTCTGATGAAAGCATGCTTTTCAGCCTGAGGTACAAAGTCTATTTAGTCCCCTTTCAAAATTCTTACTGCAGATGTCTTGCATAAGGGTAATTATGTGTAGCATAATATTAGAAATATATTTCTACTCGAGTAGTAGTGTATGTTAAAGTGTCATGACCTATTGGTAGTGAGATGATCCAGAAGATGGTGACATGAAGTCCCAAGGTTAGAAGTCAGAGTGAGGGTGACTTTTGTGTAAATAAATAGTTTTAGTTGGTTAACCGTTGATTGAGGAATAGCTTTCCATTTTATAGTGATAGACTAATATGGTAGCAATAATTGTAGATTGTATGGTAGTCTGTGAAGAAAGTGATCGGATATGATTATTATTTGTTCAAAATAGAGAAGGAGCTCAAAGTGAATGGTTATGGTGGTTGTAGAAATCATTTATAAGTGGTAAGTAGAAAGGGATAGATTAGTTAATAAGTTGAAAGTAGAGACTCATTACTGTTTATTAAATTTTGAATATCATTGTGATGTACGATTAGGCAAGTAAGTATGATGTGAGAAATTAGAATATGTTGATAAGATTGAAATGGGTTATATTGTAAGATTAAGATCGACTAAACCAAACATGTGACTTTACCCCTTTGATGGTCTTTTCTTTAGTAGTGGATTTTGAGTTGTAATAGTGGGGTTATGGTGGGGTTGTGATTTTAGGTAGTAGCTAAGTGAAGTGAAGTATTAGGGTTGATTTCCTAATTTGATGAACTAGTATAGTATGTGGCATGCTTTACCGGTGGTATGTAATTTAGGATAAACAACAGGCTTGAACTTTAGATGTGGAGTGTAGTGGTGAGAATATAGCTTGAGATTGATAATGCATATTTTGTGGGTATTAATTAATAGGCTGGATGTGATGTGTGAAATGGACTAGGTTGGCAATTTGTGAAAAAAGGAGTGGATAAGTGTTGATATATGTACTTGCGGACTAGTGTTAAAAATGATGAATTGTGGTTGAGTCATTAAGATGATAAGAGTATAATAATATAAGAATAAGTTGAACACAAAATAGCATGTTGGTAGATAAGGTTGTATCGTATAAGAGTCATGTGAACTGTAACACCCCGAATCTGGCACCTAAAATGCTACACGGTGCTCATGACCACGAAGGATCACAAGCTAACCCATGACTAATATATGTACCTGTATACTGCATAATATACTATTTAATGCGGAAACATGAAATGAAAGGCCGTAAGGTTCAATACTAAGATGTAATATCTGATAAAAATATAACATCTGGGTGGGGTATGAAATACTTAAAACAACTAAAATAAACTATCTGAAACATATTGTAATCTAAAAAGCCACTAAATCATGACTGAATTGTCTGAATAAAGAGTTGATGGGACATGTCCCCAACTAAATCCAACTAATAAATAAATTAATGAGGTAATAAAGTAATAATCATTTCTTCGAAAGATAAGGACTCACTGGTAACTCTGACTGCTGAAACTGGAATCTAATGATGTTCTGGAGCTCGTGTCTCTGAACCTATGGTATAAGACACCATAGCGCAAATACGTCAGTACTTTGAATATACTGGTATGCATGTAAGGTAGGCTGCATGCATGGGGTTCATATGCATGAACAATACTGACTAACTGACTAATATGAATGTGAGAATACATGCATGAATACATAGTAACTATAACTGAGATCGTGATAACATGAATTTACTGATAACTAAGATGACTGGTAACTGAGTTTTGATGACTGATATAACTAATAACATCAGTGACAGTATCTGATAGTCATGAATCTGATGGAACTAACTGAGTTTCGTACTGTTTTGAGTTGACTGTATCTGACAGTACTGAATTATGTAGAACTATCTGAGTTCTATTACTGAGACTGAATGACTGTATCTGATAGTCCTAATTTTTGTAGCTGAAACTATGGGAAGTAGTTATCTAACTGACATGCCCCAAATAATACATTATAGCTGAGTTGGGGTCCAATCTATAACCCCAATTAGAAGGGTGTCAATACTGCGCCACCGATAAGGAAAAGCTGTGAGTGACCTTCATCTAATAGTGTCCCCAAAAAAGAATGGTGGGGCCCTTATCTCATAGTGCTTATCCACCTCATCAACCCTCATCTGACAGTGTTGATGTCTCTACCCATGTTGGCTACATAGTTCTGGAACACAAGGATGACTTCTAAGAATCACACCATCATCTGACAGTGTGTGTTCCTATCCTTGGGTTCATTCGATGGTAATTTCTACTCCCATCTGAATAGACACTGTACATGAATTACTGAACTGAACTGGACTAGTTAACTGAGTTTTGTTGACTAATGGAATATTATTGAGATTTGTGTATTACTGAGCTTTCTGCGATTACTGGGATTTCTGAGTTTTACTAAGTTTTCTTGAGTCACATGACTAACTGAATTCTACTGAATATGGCTTGACTGAGGATATCATGAAAACATGACATTGGCTCTAGGCATACAACTAAATTATTGGCTACAAGTACCCCAAGGACTCGATGGAAAGAAAGTGACAAAACATGACTTTCTTGAATACATAACCAACATCACAATCCATAATTCATTTATTGAGGAATTTCATCAAACATGTGATATGCATAAACTTGTACATACATGAGGCTTACATAATATCATACTAGTTGGGCACTTTTCCTTCACAAAGGTATTTAATCGAACACATGGTAAGCATAGTATATGTAGACAACATTATACAACAAATAAACATCATGATTCAACTCTAATTTCATCATCCAAGGGTTTAATCATAGGTTAACATGAATCTACACCTATACTAAGCAATTCCACATAAAATTGATCACCCAACATGGATTAGAATTCAATTGGTCATTATCCACATGAACAAAAGAAAACCCAACATGAAATTCATAAAGAAATCCATACACTTGAACTTTGAAAAGAGATTCTTCGGCTTCATGGACAAAAGGAGTCCATGAATGAACACTATGCATACCTGGTAGTGAGTTTCATGAAGTTCTTGAACTTGAAGAATTTGAATCTCTTAGTTCTTGAAGAATATTTGGATTTTGTTGCTTAAGGAATGCTCTTAGGGGGAAAACCCTAATTTTTTATGTTGTGGAAGAATAATGAATTTTTTGGAGCCTCGGTCGGATGTTACTAGGTATATAAATGGGTGGTAAAATACCAAAAAGCTCCTTCAAAAATGGCTTAAAAATAACTGAATAGGACGTGCGATGATGGGTACGATGGTCCGTTGCTGGCTCAACGGTCAGTCATTTCGATCGTCACATATGGATCTGGAAAAGGAATCACTGCCTAAGTAGCGATGGCTTAGGCGACGGTCCATCAAACTATCTGTCACACCTTATCCAGAAGCTTGCCTCACTGCCTTGGCTGCGACGGTCAAGGAGACGATCCGTCGCTAGATCGACAGTCAGTCAACCTGGTCGTTGCACCTATGTGATTCTGACAGCTCTCGATAAAACATCAATAACTTTTCACTCCGTTACCAGATTTAGAAAAAATTGGTATTATTCGAAAGATAATTCAATTTACCACATGATACAAAATGTGAAAATCTTAAAAAATCCACGTGTACAAAAGTGGATTCGTCTTTCAAAGAAATCTTCTAACATTCTTGGGAGAATTTCAAGATAGGAAAAAGTATGGGGTATTACATGCACCCAACTTGTGTTTTTTTTTAATTTTGTTGTACGGAGAAGTCTGGGGAGTTATTGTATAATGTTCATTAAAGTTGAGTTCAGGAAATATAGGTAGGCAATATGCGCCCTTTATATAGTCTTATAGATTTTGTGAAGTTGTAAGTTATTTGATTAGAGGTGTAATGATAGTATTCTAAGGAATTGAAGATGTTGTGTTAAGTATTTAGAAGCGTGAGTGTCTATTCCCATGAAAATGTTAGTCGTAAGTTGGTGACTTTGGGAGTTAGAGGAAGTTATGATTAGTATCCCTGGAGGGGGTATCTTATAAAGAATTTTATATCTTTATACTTTATTAAGAGGAGTTATGTTCATGTGTATATTGATACCCCCTTTTTGATAAGTAGTGTGGATGCGTTCGTTCATGGGGGTGAGAGTTGTAGAGTGCTGGCTATAGAGGCTAGCGAAAGTTAAGAGTAGCATTCAGAAATAAAATCAAGGCCTTCAGAGTTTAGTTTTTCTAGGAGAGTTTAGAGTTTAGGTATGTGGTGATGTTTCTTTTATGTTGAGAGTTTTTGCTATAGAGTAGATAAAGGGATATGTCCATAAGTCTAGGATTGTGACTTGATCTAAGGGGGAGATGGAAAATTAAGTTAGTTCCCAATTTTTTTTTCAATGCGGTAAGTTGTTGGGAGGAGTCATGATAAATCTATTCCTACTCAAGCAAACTCCTTCCATTTCAGAGATTATTCTACTAATGTCCTACGTCATGTGTTCAAGTCATGCCTATGCCTATGGTTCAAGTTCTCTATGGACTTATCTTTATGATCTAACCTTTAATCTATAAACAATTATGTCTTTCAATAATCCAGTCTTTCTTATATTCAAGACATATGTTATGTTGTTCGTGATCCATGAAAATCTATGTCTCTCAGCATGCTTAGTCCTAAGAAAATATGTTTCTATATGTCACCGATTCATTCTATGCTAGGTTTAGCCAAAGTTATAAAGTTTATTTAAATTCATGGAAAATCTCAGTTCCTTAAATGAGGAGCAATCGCTTCAAGAGAAAATCTTTGTTTTAGTTTTAATGTAACACCCCGTAGCATTCTCGACTCAATACCACTCTTCGTTGCATGTATGGAGAGCTGACAACCTGAATTTTTTTCTAATTATTTAAAGACTTAGTCATATTTATGATCTCTTAACTTCCATGATCTTTAAATTGATCTTCTCGACCCCGAGATATAGATTTTTGAGTTGATTCGTGATTAAGGGTGTAAAGAAGGTGTCTGAGGAAAGTTTCAAATTTTCCAGACGATATTTGAGGCATGTTTGGGTGATTAAAATAGTAGGCCAATGCGATGTCAATGCATCGCACCAGGAATCACTTCGGTAGGGGCTAACGCAGTGCATTGCTTAACGCGTCGGGTGCCCAGTTCATCTTACTAATTTTTGGGTCACGGAGGGTAATTCAGTCTCTTTCCCTTATTTTATCTTGATATGTGCATCAATGTTTTCTCACTATGCTTTATCCTAAGAATTCATATTGTATTTTGTTTCTTATGAACGACTCTCTACTTATGAACCAGACTCTTGATATATGAAGCACTTCATGTCTATTTTATCGTATCTTTATTTCATGTCCCTCCTTTAGTAGTGTAATAAGTATAAGTTATCATCTAATAGTGTTACTTTCATTCATGATATTTATGCTCGGGTCCCTTTATGACCCTCTGTATGATAATATGATGGTGGTTGTGGAAGCGTAGTGATGTGTTAGGTAGGGAAGTAGATCTTCTTGAAGGTGAATTTTTTTTTTTTGTAAATTCTCGAGCCAAGTTTATAGGTGAAAACAAAAAGAAAGAGATGAACTTTTTTGTGTGAAATAGCTAAGAAGGAGAAGTGTGGCAAAAATATTTGTGAGAGTGATAGTAATTGTTGGTTTTAGTGAGGAGATCTAAGTAGTGGGTGTAGTAATGATTAGGCTTGAATGTTGTGGTTGCTGAAAACACAAACCTATGTGCTATGTGGTTAGTACCCTCTTAACTAAAACCCAATGGTGTTTGATGATATTGATATAGTGAAGAAATATTCTTAAGGGGATGTATAGTCAGAGTCCTGTAGCTTAAGTTACCAACTTGTTACTGCGAATTAGGCTTCAACATAAAAGCATTTGGCATTAGGACTCAAATTCTTGTGGTTAGATGTGTGATCGAATAATTGTATGTTGAATAATGTGAAGTATGCTATTTATTGTTTGGGTCATAGACAATTAGTGTCTCTAAGTTTATGTCTATTCGTTGTACCTTGCAAGGTGGAGAATGCTTCTAAATCCTATGTCCCATGAAAACCTTATTTCATGATTAGTACCAATGTAAGTCAGTCCAGTTATCACCAAATGAACTCATGACTCATGTTGTGATGATTATGGTTCGTAGAGCTCATGTGCAAAATCATCCCTTCGTAAAGTCTCATTAACTCATTTTTCGTGCTTACACATTTCGCTAGGGGTTATTATGATACTCGTTTGATGCCTTTGTATATTTTGTTGATGAAAGTTATTCAATGCGAGACTACATTCTTTATTCTACAAATTTAGATCCTCAAAAGTCCCTACCTATCATTCGGGGACGAATGATCCCAAGGGGGAGATAAAGTAATCCCCTACATTTTCAAGCTAGAAATTGAATCATCGTCCCTATGTGTGTAAGCTCTAATTCCATGGTTTATATTTATATTCATGCATCATGACCTTTTGTCTAGTATATGAAATGATTATGAGGTGAAAAATGTTCATAGAAATGGCCTAGAGAAAAGTTAAGCGAAGAAACTTTCATTCATCCAAAATTGGATATTACATTCCACAAGGGTCTACTTTAAATGTGTATAACTTTTGATACATATAGAATTTTGCAGCTCAAGACCCAAAAAATTGTAGATAATTGAATTATCTTTCCAACGATACAAATTTTGCAAAAAATCGATAACTGAGAAAAAAGGTACGACATTTTCCGTGTGAGGCAGTAAGCCAACGCGATCTTGGCGCATCATGTCGACTGTGCCCAGACATGAAACCTGATGCAAATTTAAAGCTGTTTTATGCATTATTTCAGTTCCTAATAGGTCTTGGGGCATTTTGGTCACTTCCCCTCACCCAAAATCCGCCCATAACATAGAATTTCATCCTCAAGAAGCATCCATTGCATCTTTTATTCAATTTTCTCTCAAAATCAAAACCCCAAATCCTCCCCCAAAGATCAAGAACTCATCCCTAAGATCAAGAATTCCAAGAAACGGATCAAGATCCGGATTCCATCTTTCAATTTTTATAATCTAAGGTATGTAGGACTACTCTAAAAACTTTGGGCATAAGTTTAAATGTTTTATCAAGATTAAAGATCCCCAATTATGATTCATAATGAACTATTCAACATGATTTTCAAAAAATATGAATCATGGGACTGTTTAGATGAAAACAATTGTTGTCTTGAATCACTTTTCATGAAATTGAATTATAACTATATGTATCTATGATTTAGTGTATTTTTAAGATTGATTGAGAGCATGAGGATGAATTCCCTCTCTTGTTGTGAACTCAAGTTTGCATTTTTCTTTGTGAATGATTTCAAGTGTATGCCTTAAGATTTTAAAGTGATCTTCTCAATATCATGGTGTTTGACATGGTTTAAAGATGATGAAATGGAGTTTTTTGTTATCACTACATTCTTGTTTTAAAGGGAAATAATTGCATGTAATTGAATAAATTGACATGACCACCACATGTTTTGAATCTTGCAAAGAGAGATTCACCACCTAAGTGTTCTTGAAATTTTAAAGTGATGACTTTATTGTGATTTTATAAATCTTGGGTTGTCATATACATGTTTTGAATATGATGGGATGTGAATTGGATATGATATTGACTTGCAAGTCAAGGTATAACGATACTCGGTGATAACATGCCCATAACAAGATAAGTATTGAATGTTTTAAAAGTGAGAATCAAGTTTGTTTTAAAAGAACTAAAAGTTGGGCTTAAGACAGTGAAATGGTTACCCAAAGAAAGTACGAGTTAAAAGACTCCATGCTGAAAACTGTGATTTGCCAATATGGGGTTTCGGTGTAATGCTTTGTGACCTTGTGTACCATGAATTATGTCGTCCTATGTCGGGACTATGGTTAGTAGCTCTGCTTTGTGATCTTGTTCCCAACCATGACATGTAGACTTAATTTGGGGATTTTTTGCACCCTACTTCATGATCTTGTGTGTCCCCCTGATGGATACTCCAATCCTTGCGGCAAAATTGGATTGGGGGCTTGGCCGCTGATTCAAGGGCAGATTCCATATAGCCTGTGGAATTACAGATTGTAGGGTATACAATCTAGCTCAAAAGAATAATAAAGACTGGGTCATTGTATCAAGAATCATTTATAGTTTTTAAAGGTATGCCCATGTATTTTTACTTATATGATTATTATTGACATTATAAAAGGCTCTTATCTATTTTGTATTAAAATTATGTTATTTTGAGTTGTTTCACATATCAGTACATCTGTATTGACCCCCTATATTTCTGGATCTAAGACACAGTCCCAGGGTCCTGTTCAACAGTAGATTCGTGTGTCAAAAGTTACAGTTGGTAAGACTTCTCTATTTCGGAAAGCCTGGTCACTAAGCTTTGTTATTTTTTTATTTTACAGTCTGATCGGGGGCCTTGTCCTAGTCTTTAGATAGATTCTGACTTTCATAGTGTTAGAGATTTCGTAGAATGGTATCAAATATTTTGTTGAATGTTGTGAACAAAAGTTTTGTATTATTCCACTGAACTAAGTGATTTGACCATGTTACCATCTTTATTACGTATTTTCGTATTTGTTAAAGTATATGAATGTTGTGCATGATTGCCAAAAAGAAAAGGGCACCTGGGCCTTCATTGTTTGGGATTTTCGTTACGGCCAGGGCCTAGATTTGGGTCGTGACACAAGGATATGTCTTGGCTTGTGGTTTATATGCAACAAGTTTAAGAAGAGAAGAGGAAGTAGGCAAAAATTGGAGAGAGACAAAATAAGAAATTTCAGCATTCAGAACAAGGGAGAGGTCAATAACAAAGTGGTAGTGATGGTGAAAAGTGGTCTAGGAAGAAGTTGGGCAATTCTTGGTCCTACTCGACGGATAGTGCTCCTTACCCAAAGCATCCTGGTGATCGATGTTTTCTAGGTGGTGATAGATCTAGGGAACAGGGTGCCTAATGTCAGGCTAGTGGGTCTCAATCAACTTCTTCATATCCTTCCTGTAGATTTTGTGGTCGACTGCATTGTAGTTTTTATGATGAAGGGAGGTAAAATTGCTGCATGTGTGGTCATCCAGGGCATATGCTTAGAATTTGTCCTGTGGGTAAGATTTTTTTTGGGAAAAACAAGGTTTCTATTGCCTCTTCATCAAATCTTGCACCAAAGAGTGCCCTATCTGACTTTGGCACAGGTTAGAACCATCTCTATGCTTTTACTACTTTTTAGAAGTCTGAGGCATCTCCTGATGTCATTACTGGTATGTTGAAAGTCTTTTCCTGTGATGTTTACTATTTATTTGATCTAGGGTCTACTCTTTCTTATGTGACCCCATTTATGGTTGTGTATTTTGATTTTGGTCCCAAGTCTATTTCAGACCACTTTTTTATTTCTACTTAGATGGGTGATGTTATGGTGGTTAGAAGGGTCTATAGGCATTGTGTATTATCGGTGGGTGGTAGAGAGACCTTAGAGGATCTGTTTGATTTAGACATGGTAGATTTTGATGTCATATTGAAAATAGATTGGTTGCATTCATTCTATGATTCTTTAGATTGTCGGACATGTAAGGTCATCTTCAATTTTCCTAATAAACCGGTTATTGAGTGGAAAGGTAGTCCCCTAGTTCCTAAGGGAAGGTTTATCTCATATCTTAAATCCAGGAAGTTGGTTTCTAAAAGATGCCTCTATCACTTAGTGCAAGTTAAGGATTCTCGATCCAAAGGTCCTTCTTTGCAAACTGTCCCAATGATCTGTGAATTTTCTAAGGTATTCCCTAATGACCTTCTTGGTATTCCTCCTGATAGGGGGATTGATTTTGGAATTGATCTTGTTCTGGACACTAATCCTATCTCTATACCTCTATACAGGATAACTCCAGCTGAGTTGAAGGAACCCAAGAAGCAGTTGAAAGATCTTTTCGATAAAGGTTTTATCCATCCTAGCATATCCCTATGGGGTGCACCAATTTTATTTGTACATAAGATGGATGGTTCCCTTTTGATGTGTTTTCATTACTGGTAACTGAATAAGGTGATGGAAAAAAGTAAGTACGCTCTTCCAGGGATATATGATTTGTTTGATCAGGTTTAGGGTGTTAAGTTCTTCTCCAAGATCGATCTTTGATCTAGGTATAATTAGTTAAAGATTAGGGAAGTGGATTTCCCTAAGACTACCTTTCATACCTGGTATGGGCATTTTGAGTTTTTGGTCATGTCTTTTGGGTTTACCAATGCCCCGACAACGTTTAAGGATTTGATGAATAAGGTAATCCATTTGTTTTTGGATCTGTTTGTCATTGTATTCATACATGATATTTTGGTGTACTCTACGAGTTAGGTGGATCATGCTGATCATCTCCACATTTTGTTACAGAACTTGAAATATAAGTAGTTATATGCCAAAATTTTGATATGTGAGTTCTTGTTTAATTTTGTGACTTATCTGGGTTATGTTGTGTCTAGTAAGGGGATCATGGTGGATCAACAAAAGGTTGTAGTGGTTAAGAAATGACCTAGATCCATGATTCCAACTGATATCCAAAGCTTCGTGGGTTTAGTGGGTTATTGTAGAAGTTTTGTGGAAAGTTTCTCTTCAATAGCATCCCTTTTGACTAAATTAACAAAGAAAAAGGTGAAATTCTTATGGTCTGATGCTTGCGAGGGTAATTTTGAGAATCCAATGGATAAGTTGACTTTGGCTTTCATTTTTATTCTGCCTGAGGGCACTGATGTATTTGTGGTTTATTGCGATGCGTCCTATGCACGACTTGGTTGTGTGTTGATGTAGCATGGTAGGGTAGTAGCCTATGATTCTAGGTTGTTGAAAGTCCATGAGAAGAATTACCGGACTCATTACTTAGAGTTGTTGGTTGTGGTGTTCCTATTGAAGATTTTTCGTGACTATTTGTATGGAGTCCATGTAGATATCTTTTTTGATAATGAGAGCCTGAAATATGTGTTCACCAAGAAGGAGTTAAATCTCAGGAAAAGTAGATGGTTCGTATTGCTGAAAGATTATGACATGGGTTTTCATTACCACCCACGTAAAGACAATGTGGTTACTGATGCTCTTAGAAGGTTTTCCATGGAAAGTCTAGCTCATGTTGCTGAGGATAGGAGGGAATTGGTGAAAGATATTCACCATTTGGATAACCATGGAGTTTGTCTCTTGGATTCCGAGAACGGGGGTGCATTCAGTCCTCTTTTGGTATAACAATGAAGGAAAAACATCTATTTTATCCTGTCTTAAAAAAGATTAAGGAAGATATGGGACAACAAAAGGTTGTAGATTTTGAAATTGGTGGCGATGGTATCTGTAGGTACCAAGGAAGATTATGTGTTCCCGATGTGGTTGGTTTGTGAGAGAGGATCTCGGATAAGGCTCATGAATCTCGTTATTCCATTCATCTTGGTTCGAAGAAGAGGTATCATGATCTTAAGTAGATTTATTGGTGGAACAATATGAAGTAGGATGTATCCAGTTTTGTGGCTAAATGCATGGTGTGTCAACAAGTAAAGGTTGAGGACTTACGGCCTAGAGAGTTGTATCAAGAAATTGAGTTACCTGTGTGAAAGTGGGAAGTGATTAATATGGATTTCATTACCGGTCATCCTCGATCTTGAAATCAGTTTTATTTGATTTAGGTCATCATGGATAGGATGACTAAGTCTGCTCACTTTTTGCCGGTAAGGACAAATTTCTCTTCGGAGGATTATGCCATGTTGTTTATTCAGAAAATTTTGAAGTTGCTTGGGGCGCCAGTTTTTATCATGTCAGATCATGGTAAGCAGTTCTCATCTCACTTTTGGGATTTGTTTCAAAGAAGTTTGGGAATAATAGTGAGCCTTAATACTACTTTCCACCCATAGTCGGATAGGAAAGTGGAAAGGACTATTCAGACATTGAAAGATATGCTTAGAGCTTGTGTGATTGACTATGGTTGTAGTTGGGTTGATCATTTTCCTCTTATAGAGTTTGCGTATAATAAAAGCTACCACACTAGTACTGGGATGGCTTCTTTTGAGGCTTTGTATGGTAGGAGTTGTAGGTCTCCTATTGGGTGGTTCGAGGTTTTTGAGACTCGATTGTTTGGTCCTGAATTTGTTGACCAAGATATGGAAAAGGTAAAGGTGATTATGGATAGGCTTAATACTGCCTAAAGTGGCTAAAATTCCTATGCGAACGTGAGGCGTAGGGAGTTAGTGTTTGTGGTTAGATCTTGGGTATTCTTGAAGGTGTCTCCCATGAAAGGAGTGATGCGATTTGTGAAGAAGGGGAAGCTCAATCCCTAATATGGCAGCCCATTCTTGGTCATGAAGAGAGTTGGTAATGTCGCATATGAGTTGGATTTGCCTACTAGTTTTAGTTCCATTCAACTAGTGTTCCACATGTCGATGTTGAGTAAGTGTGAGGGAGATCCGTCGCTGATTGTCCCTATCAAGGATATTGGTATTTTGGATTCATTGTCTTATGATGAAGTCCTAATTGAGATTTTGGATCGGCAAATTCATCGGCTGCGAATAAAAGACGTAGCTTTGGTATATGTTCTATGGAGGAACTAGAAGGTTGAAGAGGTAAATTAGGAAGCCGAAAATAACTTGAAGTAAGTATCCATTCCTATTCCCTATTTTGGAAAATCATGCTTGAGGTATGTGTATTCCTTAATATTTTATTTTTTGTCTTGTTAAAGGAAATTGTGATTTCACTGGTATCTTTGTTTTCTGACTTTGTTAAAGAGAAGAGTTGTTATCATGCTTGTAATTACCTTGACCTATCATTCGAACATGAATGATCCAAGTTGTTGAGTATTGAAATGCCTCGAATTCTGGACCCTGAAAATCTCTTGAGTTATAAGCTCACTACCTCGGTAATGACTCACCCTACATGTAGTAAGGTGTCTTGACGGGTCAGGTGACCCTAGTTGTAAGGTGTCTAGTATGTTTGGCCTAATACACTGTCTTTATTAACACTTGAAGTCATAATTCATACAGATTCGTAACGTGTCATAATGATCAAACCATAAGATGTCCAGTGTTTACTCAATTGGGTTCTTCGCTGATTACGGCTTGGACCCTATGAGTCATAGGGTCAGGTGAAGAGTTGGTTGACTAATTCATATAGACAATAGTAGGTAGGGGTCCTGGAGACTGTTTTGGTTATGAATCATGGTGATGAGTTGTAAGGTGTGGTTATGAGTCGATGGGTGACTCGTAGCCAAGGGTGGCACTTTTTCAGTTTTAAGTTGAGGACACTTTGGACATTTTGCACTTTAACCCTTTTGACCCCACGACTTAAAACTATATTTGTGACTTCATAGCCTACTATTATCTATTAAATACTCCTAAATACTCTCTAAAATTCTCAATTCAAGTTAACGCTAGTGTTCTAAGAGAGTGAGTTAGCTAGGGTTCCAAGGGTGCTTTATTTCCCAAATTTCTTGTTATTTGAGGCATGTTACACTTCCCCTTACTAGTATTTTTCTTAATGTCATGGTTTAATAATGTTTACATAGTTTTAATGTTGGGATTTGAACTATGGGATGTGGGTTTTGAATGTAAATTGTTTAACTTTTTCTGAGATATTTATGAAATCGTCTTACTTAAATTGATGGTTGGTAAATGCTTTGGGGTTCATGGGAAAGGTGGATGGACATAGGTACAATTTAATCACTAAATTGGTCAACCATGGATAACAGGGGTACAAAGAAATCCCCAAATAATTTAGTTTGGCATGGAAATTGGTAAAAACCTCAACCCACTTGCATAACTAGTTTTTGAATACGCATAATCATTTGGTTTGATATGTTTCTTGACATTAATGAATGGCTTAATAGTTAATTGTATGATAATGGTCTTTAAAACATGTTGGGGTACAAGGGAATTCCCCAAGTGATTTTATAATGGAGTCTGCGGGGTACATGAGAATCCCTAAGAGTTGGCTATTGACATTGCTTGCACGCTATAGTTCGTATGAAAATACCACTTAATAATACCTTAATAGTTGACTCCAGGAATTAGTGGTTGGTTATGTGTTAAATAATGTCTTAATAATTGACTCCTAGAATATGTGGTTGGGTTATGTGTTAACTATTTTAAATTTCACAAATAATGGGGGTTGTGCTAGCAAGGCATGATGTTGTAAGTCCAAAAGACTAATACTAAAAACTCGTGCCTGCCGATATGAGAGTTGGTATTGATGCCCAAGTGCTTGTGGGGTACAGTGGAATAACCTAAGTGCACATATGTATATATGTATCATGGAGGGTGAAGGGTGCAAGGGAATCCTCATTTATCTATGAAATCTACGGTTCGTGTAGCTTACATGCGTAGGGGCCCGTCGAGAAAGTAACACCGGACCCATATAGGCCGTGGGTGGATTTATGACGGTAATGCTTCACAACCCAGGTTAATGTTTTTCTAAGTTAATGCTAAGATCTACTCCCCACCCCAGCACGTGTATACACATATGTATAGGTACTTCATATGATATTATGTGTTGGCTGTTTACTTGTTTGAACGTTAATCATGGCATTATTTTTTCCTCTATCCCCGAGTTACATGGTCTTAGGATACTATATTCCCATGTGATGTAGGAACTAGCCATACTTCCACATCTCCTGCTCAATGACTTGGATTTGAGATCACCTAGCGAGTCATATTGAAATGGTGAGCTTCCATAGTTTGAAAGACCCCTAATGCGCCGAGGAACACAACACTTTTGATGCTTAAAACAATGAAATTATGCTTGGACTTAGGATGTTTTAGTAGATATAAGGTGGTTTTGTGCTTGTTGTAGGTGATATAGGTAAATAAAAGTCTTGGAAGAAAATAAGAAGAAAAAGTTATAAAAAGATGATCTCTGTAGATGATACGAGTCACTATATGAGTCGTCAACACAACATACAACTTGTAGGTTTACTTGTAAGCATAACATAACCAAAGGCAATAAAAGAAATACTAAGTGAAGAAAAGATACAACTCAATAATATTATTCAGAAGATGAGGATACAGGTCGTTTCAAGAAACCATCAAGAGAACATAAACTAAATGTTAGATGCAAAGTTAAAGTCTCAGAATAAGATAAGTCGAAAGTCTGAGTATGACTCGTATGGGAAAATCGTAAGTAAAAAAGTGTTAAGAGCATGAATGAAGAAGTCCTAGGTGGTAACAAGTGAAGGCCATGACTCATATGGTCAAGGTACAACTCATGAGCATGAGTCTTAAGAAGAACAGAAAGTTGAAGCCCTGGAAGATCAGAAACTGGAATGGATACAACTATAATAGTGCGGCTCCTAAGAAGACCTTACGAGTGGACAAACGAGTAGTACCTCTTGCCATCTTACTTTTCCTTTTCCTTTTTATTAGGATTTTTGGGTTATTTTGAGATACTATAAATATCCTAGGGTTTATCTTTTATTAGGTTACATTCTCTTACATTCTTAGGCATTTATTACATACTTTACAATTATTTACATTATTCTTGAGATTTTTGGGTTATTATTCAATTTAAGATGGCACATGAAGAGAAGTAGAATAGGTAGGTTGAACACAAGAAACTGACGGAGTTAAGAAGTGATACACCCAAATTACACCTCTCTTATGAGAGAGTAAGCGGTCATTGTCAAATATATAATCCAACAAGGTAAGGGTAGAATCCCACAGGGAATATGGTGCTAATTAAGTTGTATGCAGATTTGTTGAATTTTAATCATTCATTTTCGTAAAATAAATAGGGGGGATTTGATTCAGTGCATAAATTAATGGTTTCAGTTTAACAAGATGGAATATGTGTGGTAGTATTCAAATTCAGAAAAATAGCAACCTAGGATTATGTCCACCTTGTAGTTTTCAATACTTTCTAACTATGGTCTTTACGTATTTATACACGCATCGTGCTTATATAGAAACGTATTGTATTTAATAACATAATCCTAGTGTTTCTCAACCAACAAGGACTGATTCACTTTAGTTCTCTCGAATCAAAAGCGTTTACAAAAAACAATACGAAATCTCCAAGTAATTAATCCTGCTAAGGCATTAACATATGAAATAGGGGTTGAGAATCTAATTTTATTGTCACTACTCTCTTTTTTGAACATTAACCTTTCTTTCAAACAAGTTACGTTTTAAGGTGTATTCTTTATGTTTGCAAGCACGAGAATTCAAGATAAGAGAAAAGAGTATGATGTAAACAAATCAATGCATAATGAATTCAAAAGCCAAAGTAATATATTGTATGCTACAAGGCTTCCATAACCCTAACTAATAAACTTATCTACTCATGAAGAAAACGAGAATCATCATAAGTATATTCATGATACCAGAAACTAGAAGAAGATCTTGGTGTGCGAATAGGGAAAATAAGAGAAAAACATTTTTCTCTCTCTCCTCCTTAAGCCACTATTCCCCTCTCCCAAAATAATATAGAATAATGAATAAAAATTCAGCATTAAGCCTTTTAATAATCTTTTCTCACATAATTGCCTTCCAAGTCCCTGAACTAATTATAAATGACAAACTAGTCTTGGACATAGTTTCTAGGCGCCACATTTGGTCCAGATTGCTACTCTCTCTTGTGTCATATGCCATCCACATTTCATAGTCCCATTATGTCTTCATGTACTTCATTAATACCTGAAATCATGCTAATCACATCGGTTAGCTCAATTACATAGAAGTAGAGTAAAAACATAAGAAACTAGGCACTTTGTTCTCTAAACTTAGCTAAAATATGGATAAGTTATAGTGCTTAGGCGTATAAATACACCCAATATCAAGAAGCCAGGGGAAACAGAGTCCTAGTATTTGTCTTTTATTATTTACAACCCAAAGGATTCAAGATTTGGTTAGTATTTACTTACTACTTCAAAAATCCCCCTTTTACTTTTGCCGGCCTTCTCGTAAATTTTGTCCAAGTGAAGCAAATGTTCAACGTTTTCCTTTTGGGTTCAACCCCAACCTATTTTGGGCTACTATATTTGGCATCTATTGAAGCATACTTCTTTTGAGGTTAGTTTTTGGCGACATCAAATTTTGGCATTGTTGCCGAGGAAGATAGTGATTTATTAATTAAATTTATTAAAGTCCACGAATTTAGATTTTGTTCTTGATTTGGCATATGTCGGTATATGTCAATCACTAGGAGAAGAGGCAACCCCTTACTCCCTTTTGATCAAGAGCTAGAATGAATTCCTCAAACACCATGAATGATGGCAGAACAAGTTTGTGATGGTGTTTCTGTTGGGGTTCAAGACCCTAACATTGTTCCTTCCCCCCACCCTAATAATTCATAGAATGTTGCTGAAGGACAAGATAAAAAATTATTTACAGAAACAACTAAGAATATAGAATGGTTGAGAAAGCATTGTTAGCTGAAGATGATAGGGTAGCCCAACAAGTAACACTAGCCAAGCCAAGACAAGTGGCCGAGCATCAGGGTAGAGTAAAAAGAGTCAGAGCTCCAATGATTCCTACATATCAGCATCTTCAACCATATAACAAAGACAAAGATATAGGATATGTTGAACCTGCTGAGAAAGGAGCCATCATTCCTCCTTCTTTACCCCCTAATGTTAAATTTTACATTACGAGTGCCATAATTCAATTGCTTAATTTTAAGGGTGCATTTTTGAGATTAACAATTGATTATGCAAACATGCATCTTGCTAAGTTTACTGGGATCTGTTCATCATATGCTATCCAAGGGGTGGAGAAAGAAGCATTGAGATTGAGGTTGTTGCCATTTTCGTTGACTGGAGAAGCATTATTATGGTTAGGAGAACTTATGAGAGGTTCAATTACTACTTGGAATAAGTTGGGTAGATAGATTCTAAATAGATTCTTCACTCTTGCATGGATTCTATAGTTAAAGGATAAAATCTACAATTTTAGTCAGGTACCTATAGAATCCATGTATGAGGCATGGTTTAGATTCACCAAGAAGTTGAGCATGGTACCTAATAACAGAATCACAGGATCGAATCTGTTAGAAATCTTCTATAGATCATTGAATGTCATTTCAAAAGCAATGGAAAATACTATGTTAGGAGGTGCATTTATGCATTTTTGGTGTGAAACTGTGCAAGAGATACTAGGTGATATTTTAATGACCAATCTAAGTTGGCATACTAGAGACGCTGAATGTCGTGTAGGTACATATGCTATTGGAACACATGTGGATTATAGAGCTTGCCATGATTTTGTAGCACAAGAGGTTGCACAACTTGTAATAGATATTGCACTGCTTATAAAACAGTTCACAATAATAAATGTTGAGAAAGTGAATGCATGTGGGGCACATGGATTTAATTTTAGGACGTTTGAGACTAAATCTGAAGAGGAAGCAAAGTATCTTTATCGACAATCGATTTATTTTCAAGCCCAAGGGAACATGAATCAAGGTTGGAGCTTTTACAATGATAGATATAGAGATAAGAGTAGAGTCTGAGATGATGATTGGAGACGCAAAGATGACTACAAAGAGAAGAGTGACATATATGTATCTCTAGGTAACTGAGATACTAAGTTTATATTGGAGGCAATTTTGTTAAAATTATTCAAAGGCTAGGAAAGTCTATAGAGCTTTCTTAAGGAGATTAAGGTAGACCTGTTAGGGCTAAATCAGAAAGTTGAGTCACATGGTACCACAATCAAAAAACTAAAACACGAGTATGGAAAGATGCCGTCCATATTTAATCAAAGGTAACCTGACACTATTCCTAGTAACGTAGTTGCAAATCCAAAGAATGATGGTCACTCCATGCCAATAGCACTCAGAGTTTTAAGACCACTAGTGATCTGCCTGTACCCATTATTGATGAACAAAAGAATGATGATGATTCAATTGATGTGTATAGTTGTAGCAAGAAAGATAAAGGAAAATATAGGACCGAAGAACCTGTATTGAAACCTATTATGGGACCTCACCTGCCTTTTCCATAAAGTCTAAAAATGAAGCAAGAAAAGGGTAAGTACTAAATTTTTTTTTCTATGTTAAAGGAGTTGTCAGTCAATATTTCACATGTAGAGGCATTGGCTAAAATGCTAGGATATGTAAAATACATGAAGGATCTAATGACAAAGAAGTGGCCAGTTAGTTATAAGCTAGTCGAACATATTCATCACTACGGTGCTATAGCTATAAGATTAGTGGTAGAGAAGAAAGAGGATCCTGGTTCTTTCACCATATCTTGCACTATTGGATCTTTCAACTTCTTTAGGGCATTATGTGATTTGGGTGATACTATCAACCTCATGCTATTAGCAGTATTTAAGAAGTTGGGGTTGGGATTTCCTACACCAACCACCATGAGACTAGTAATGGAAGATAGGACAGTGAAAAAACTAGTTTGTATTTTATATAATGTATTGGTGAAGGTGGATTATTTCATCTTTTCTGTTGATTTTGTGATATTGGACTGTGAAGTGGACTTTCAAGTCCCAATTATTTTGGTAAAATTGTTATTGGGTACGAGAAGGATGTTGATCAATTTGAAGCTAGGACATCTGATGCTGAGACTCAATAATGAACATGTGACTTTCAACGGGTCCAAATACATAAAGTAGCTTGTGGTGTAGAGAGAGACATCTATTATTGATGGATTTGATAAAAAGATAGACTTATTCCATCATATTAACGTAGTAACTACTTGGGAAGTTACTTCTGATATTGTTCCTATTGAAGCAAGGTTGGTTGTTAAAGCTTTGGCAGCCATGATCATGAACTTTGATAGTGATGGTATTGATGACTATGATGAGATAGTGTGTGCACTTTATGGGAGCGGTTCTTATACCTATGATCCAAAGAAGCTTGATTTGGATCTGAAAAATCAAACCACTCCATCGGTTTGTCCATCTATTGAGGAGCCACCCATATTAGAGTTAAAGGCCCTCTCTCATCATTAGTGATATACATTTTTGTGGTATAATAAAAATTTATAGGTAATTATTGTAGCTGATTTGATGGAGACAAAAGTGGAAGCATTTTTGTCAATGCTACAGAGATTCAAGAGTGCCATAGGTTACTTCATTGCAGATATTATGGGTATCCACCTGGTCTTTGTCCTCATAAAATTTAACTTGAGCCATACTATATTCCCACTATAGATCATCAATGTTGACTCAATCCTCCTATGCAGGAGGTAGTAAAGAAAGAGATAATCAAGTGGTTAGATGTTGGTGTAGTGTATCCCATTGCTGGTTGTAATTGGGTCAGTCTGGTACAATATAATGCTAAGAATGGAGGTTTTACTATTGTTCCTAATGAGAATAATGAGTTAGTGCCTATGGGGCTAGTCACGGGATGGAGAGTGTGCATGGACTATAGACAATTGAATGCATGGACTCATAAAGACCATTTTCCTATGTCCTTTATGGACCATATATTGGATAGACTTACGGGAAGAGGATGTTACTATTTTCTAGATGGGTACTCAGGCAATAACAAAATCACTATTGCACTTGAGGACCAAGAGAAAACAACCTTCACTTGTACTTATGTGACCTTTGCATACAGACGTATTCTGTTTGGATTATGTGATGTCAATCTTCTCTGACATAGTACAAGAAGCCATCAAAGTATTTATTGATGATTTCTCAATCATTGGTGATTTTATGATGACTGCTTAGTTCACTTGGAAAATGCTCTTCGAAGGTGTTACTAGTGCAACTTGGTAATTAATTGGGAAAAGTGACATTTTATTGTCAAAGAAGGTATTGTTTTGAGCAAAAATTTTCAAAAAGGGGTATTATGGTAGATAGAGAAAATATTGAGGTGATCATGAAAGTACCTCCACCAATTAATATGAAAGGTGTTCGTAGATTTTTGGGACATGCTAGGTTTTATAGGTGATTCATCAAGGATTTCTCTAAGATTTCCAAACCTTTTTGTAGGATTCTTTAGAAAGAGGTGAAATTTAAGTTTACTGAAGCATTCTTGAAGGCTTTTGTATGGCTAAAAGAGAAGTTGATGACTGCTTTTATCATCGTGTCCCCAGATTGGTCCTTGATATTTAAGATTATGTATGACATATTTGGAGTAGCCTTAGGTCCTGTACTAGGCCAAAGAAAATAAAATATCCTTTATCCTACTACTATACTAGCAAGGCATTAAATCCTACTCAAAAGAACTACACCATGATGGAACAATAGTTGTTGGCAGTGTTTTTTTCCTTTGAGAAGTTTAGGTCTTATTAGATTGTACAAAGGTGATTGTGCATACTGATCATGTAACAATGTGGTACTTAATGGGAAAAAATGCAAAGCCTAGACTGATTAGGTGGGAGCTATTTTTTCAAGAGTTTGATTTTGAGATCAAGGATAGAAAAGTCACTGAGAACCAAGTTGCAGATCATTTGTCTAGACTTGAGGAGGAAGCCATGAAGAAATTTGAATATGGGCTTGTAATTAATTAGGGTTTTCTCGATGAGCAGATATTGGCAGCTTCCTAAGATCTAATTCCATGGTTTGATGACTATGCAAATTATCTAGCAAGTGATCTAGCCCCAGAATATCTTTCCTTTCAGCGGAGAAAGAAGTTATTCATGAGGTAAGGAAATTTTTTTGGGATGAGCCTTACTTATTTAGAATTTGTACGGATGGGATTATTCGTAGATGTATACCTAAGGTAGAGATGATGAGCATACTTGATGCTTGTTATTCTTCGCTAGTTGGGGGTCATCATGGAGGAACCCGCACAACCCACAAAATCTTGCAATGTGGGTCCCATTAGCCAACGATCTACAAGGATGCACGTGATTTTGCTTTATCTTGTGATCAATATCAGTGCCAAGGTAACATTTCTAGACGCCATGAATTTCCTATAACTCCTATATATCTTAGTATTGGAATTGTTTGATGTATGGGGTGTGGATTTCATAGGGACTTTTATGAATTCGTTTGGCATGAAATATATTATTGTGGCTGTAGATTATTTTCTAAGTGGGTGGAAGTGGTTTCACTCCCCAACAATGAAGCACGTAGTGTCACTACATTCTTGAAAAAGCACATCTTTTCTGGATTTGGCATGCCTCATGCTATCATTAGTGATGGTGGGTCATATTTTTGTGATCTTCTATTCAAAAGTATGCTTGAGATGTATGGAGTGAAACATAAGTTGGCAACACCTTATCTCCCACAGAACAGTGTATAGAATGAGGTATCCAATAGAGAAATCAAGTCCATCTTGGTGATAACGTTAAATTCCAATAGAATTTATTGGTCACGAAAGTTAGATGATGCAGTATTGGCTTACCTAACAACTTTCAAGACCTCCATTGGTGCTTCTCCTTATCAGTTGGTGTATGGAAAGGCATGTCACTTGCCTGTTGTAATTGAACATAAATCACTATAGGCTCTGAAAAAACTAAACTTTGAGTGGCAAGATGCAGCAAAGTCAAGGATGAACAAGATAAATGAGTTAGATTAATTCTTAATCTGGGCGTATGAAAGTTCTTCACTTTACAAAGAAAAGATGAAGCTGCATTATGATCTACAGATTTAAAAAAGCATATTTGAAAAAGGTGACCAGGTATTGCTCTATAACTCAAGGCATCACTTTTTTCCAGGTAAGTTAAAGTCTAGATGGTATGGTCCATTTACTGTGCTAAGAATGTTCCCATATGGTGCTTTGGAATTAAAGCGGGAGGGTGAAGCCCCGTTCAAGGTGAATGGGAAAAGAGTAAAGCATTATATAGGCAACACTAAAGAAGTAAATGTAATTTTTGAGATGGACCTTGGTGAAGTCTGAGTAACCTAGGTAATTACATCGTGCCACGATGTTAAATGAAGCGCTGAGTGGGAGGTAACCTATGAAGCTAGTTGGATAAATACAACTTAGCCACGTCGTCCTATGATGTTAAATCAAGCATTATGTAGGAGGAAACCTATGTTTTTGTACTTAATTATTTATAGTGTAATATGTGTGTTCAGTGTGAAGGAATAAATAATGCAGAAATGAGCCAGAAATTCAAGAAATTAGGTCATACGGACTCTGCACATGTCGTACCATTTGGTAGCGACTAAAGAGTATGAGTCGTAATGACCTAGGAGATGATTCTGATCACTGTAAAAGTTCTTAGAGTCTTTACAACACTTAGAATGAGTCGTACCCTTAAGGTACAACTCTTTATACAAAGTCGTATCGACCCAGAACCCAGGTAAGGTTCCAGGTCTTTGCAAATAGAGGAAAAAACTCGTAAGCCTGGGTACGTGTTGTACACATTACTCGTACCCAAGCTTACCAGGTAAACGGTTGTGGGTCAACCAGTGCAAATCACTATTTTAAATAAAAGGGGTACCCAAAATGGGTACCCAATAATATGAAAACACAACCTACCTTCATTTAAAGCTCAACAAGCCCAATTTAACTCCAAAACACACTTAATCTATCAATTCTCTCACATTGCACGAAGTTAACAAGAACTTGGGGAAGAAAATTGAAAACTGAAGAAATCTACATTCTCAACAATTCAAGAAAGCTTGTTTGAACTTGATTTCTTTACATTTTGAGTCAAAATTGAATCTATGTTTAGAATGTAGCATTTCCTTGAAGTTGAATATATGTGAATGAGGAAATTCAGAACCCTAGTTCTTGGATATTAAGATTAAATTGAAGATGGGTTTAAACTTGATATTTTCTATTCAAATTATATGGTGTTTGACTTAATTGGGGTGGTAATGCTATATCAAAAAGGGTAGAATATGTATTGCAAGTTAGGACCAACTCACAATGTTAAATCCTTATGTTGCAGTCGATATGATCCACCTTAGGACTCATACCCACATGTAACAAGTCATAACGAGACTCCTACCAATTGAAAACATAGAATTTAACTAAGTTAAGATTCTAGTATGGGTACGACTTTACTATGTATGTCATATCCAACCCGTATGGCTCATAAACACAAGTTATAAGGACTTGGGAAGATAACATAGAATTGAGTTTTGTTTTTTCTCTACTTGCGATTGTTGGTAACGACTCGTAAGCTATCCTTATGGATGGTTAGAAGTACTAGTAAGAAGACCAGGGAACATTTATGCATACATTGTATACCTTATGACTCAATCATATGAGTCATACCCAGATGATACGATTCATACCCCTAAGTCTTACCATGAACAGAACTTGCACACTGGCACTTATTTTATTATTTTTTCTTTCCTTTCCTTAGTACTTACTAATGAACGTGAGCATACAGGTACCATTCCCCCCAAAGGTGCATCATCTATAAAAAATAGTTAAGAAGGGCACTAAAAAGGCACCGATTTCAAGTTCTGAGTCCACAGAGTCATCTAGTAGTAGCGGTGACATCGTCAAATACCCAATGAAGGGGAAGGCTATCACAAAGTGCAAAACACCTACAAGGGGTAAGTAAAAATCCACTCTAGGGGACACATCTCCACGGGGACTATGAATGAAGAACCACAATACCTCCCTTCTACACTCACTTTTATCTTCAGAGAATAATAAAGATGACGGAAATGATTAATTTGAGGGTGATGTACGGGTAGAGGATAATCTTGAATTAAGATTTTAGGACGAGAGTTTAGAGAAAGCAAGTACGAAAGAAATTGATGCTACCCCTATCAACAGATCCACCCTTAGCTCTTATACCTATTATGGATCCCACCATTAAATGGTGGTGGTACCTCAGTATGCAGGAAAATTATAACGATGGGTTGAGAAGACTCTGGAATAGAATAATCAGGAGTCTGTATCTTGAGAGATGATTAACCACCAGGAGATATCTGACCTACCCAGATTTGGGGACCGATTCAGCCAGTATAGGTTTCAGTGGATGACCACACCGCCCGACAAGTACAGTGCTATATTAGTTTGAGAGTTTTACATGACGTACATAGGTAAATTAGAGAGATTGTATCTGCAGGGGAAATTATGGAGAGGTGGTGATCCCATTGAATCACTAACTATTTAGGGAGTATGGGAGAATATTTCCCCGTCTACTATTTCTCAATTCATGAACGGACCAGACTTCCAGCCTTAGGTACGCACAGGAGAAATGTAATTCTACTTGGATGAAATATGGAAAAATACATGGACACAACTGGGATAAGAGGGAAAAATGCAATACTTTAGGTGGATAGCAGGGTTGATTGTTATAATTGGAGAAGATGTTATGTGGGTGGTAGGTGTCCCAGGGGTGATGTCACAGAAGATAGAAAAACACACCCTAAATATTGAATTTAAAGTATGTTTGTTGTAGTTAGACACCAAATTTGTCTAATTACTGGGTATAACATACTCCGCCAAGTGTATGCTACTTTGGTAGCTGGATGGATGGATCGGTACGAGTTCGATATAGGAGAGTTTCTAGCCTAAGAGAGATGAGATCAAGCTATGGGAGAAGAGAAGTTATTGCTGTTATATCCGTGCATGATTATGCATTTCTATTTTGCAATGGGGGTACAGGCACTCCTAGGTATTAATGATCTGATTGATCCTATAAATATCACAAATCTTGGGTTTATTCAAGATGCAGAAAACCCGATGGCCAGATGTGGAAGGAGAAGAGCTAAAATATTAGAAGAGATGTACAGATAAACTGGACAGGCTGATGCTGCTGATACTAATGACACTATAGGTCGATATATGCGGACTGTACAGCAGACCTCAGATGCAATGGGTACATCTAGTGCGCCTCCTCTGGATCAGTCTGTACTACCTCAACCCCTAGCGATGTCGGCTAGCTTGATCATGATCTCACAGGCCGTGTGAGATGAGATGATGAGGATATTGGGCATGTTGGAGGACAAATTTTAGAACATGGAAGGGAGTGTGAAACCCTGGGTTGATACGAGGCTAGTAGACCAAGATAGATGGGTTCAGGGTCAACTGGATGCCTTTGAGTAGCATATGACCCGACAGTTGGGCAGCGGCTAGACCTCGGATATTATGGAAGTAGAAGCAAAGGTGGACGAAATTGAAAAGATGATTGCTAAGATATACGATACACCAATCATCCCAGAACTCATGATTATTCAAGTTGTACTCGAGGAACATTTTTAAAATATCTGGGAGATTTCAAAACCGATAGATGAACCCTGAGATAAAAGTAAGAAAAGAAAGCATCGGAGTAGCGCAGAAAAAGAAACACTAATAAAGGCTAAGGAATATATCCTACAAACAAAGCAGGATCGACAGGTGATGGTCTAGGAGATATATGCTAGAGATGGTAGTCCAAGACCGACGATTGTTAAGGTTGATTGATGAGATGATACAACCTCACTGATCAATGTATCATTGAGCACATCAGCAACCACCGGTGCCACTGCTATGGTGGAAGTCCAGGCAGTAGATGGTACTATAGTTCATGATAGTGGGACTCGAGCTAAGGGTCCATATGATGAGGCAGTTTGAGCTAGCGGCTTGAGCGCCTAGGTATGTTCCCTATCCCTTCTATTCTATTTTTAGATGCACGGGGGATAGTGCATAGGATTTAAATTAGGGGTCGGGGTGTACCCAGGTCTCCAAGGGCTATACTTGCCATATTTCAAAACCCGTGGCCATAATCTAAATTTTTTCAAGAACTGGCATGTTTATGTTTTGTGTTGATTTTTTTTTGTGTGTGTGATGGGAATAGATAAAATAGGAGGAAAATTTGTTTATATGGCAATAAACCTTGTTTTAAATTATTATTCTTCAAATTGTTTAAATTTTTAAATAATTAGGCTGAAAAATTGATGCCCCTTCTATAATTTGGATTACTATGTGATGTGTATTTGTGTGAGACAATTGCGAATCTAATAATAGCATTAGGATTAGGAATAGAACAACTAGGGAAAATAATTTACCTGGATAAATTGTACCTAGCAGTATAACCCTGTGCGAGTATGTATGAGGTGCTACTTAGTTCTCGGTGTGTCTGAATCTAGAACTTGCCCGATTGCTCTTACCTAGAGTCCAGGATAATTGAGTAGAAAATGAGCATCAACCATTCTTGTTTTAACTCCACTAGAGCCTAAATGCCTAACCATATGTGAAATGAATCCCTTGATCCAAATATTTGAGCCTTAATTAATCCATTTTTTATTAGACCAATTTAACCTTCCTATTTCACTTACAATGAACCTGTTTTAGCCCTGGTCCTCCTTGGACACTGTGCACCTCAAATCAGGAAAATCACCTAAATTGAGGGTGGATATTATAGGGTTGCGGAGGAGAAAACTAGTATGAATGAATATGTGTAGAATAAAAACAATTAAAAAGGACAAGTACGATAAAAATAAAAGAAAACATATGAAAAAGAAAAATTACAAGAAAAGAAAAAAAAGAAAAAATATAAAAGTGAAAAAAGAAAACTATACTTGATCCAATTTGTATGTAATTTAAAATTAAATAAGGAGATATGAGGGAGGAAATAAAATAAAGAAAAGTGAAAAATAAGTGGACCCTAAAGAAAGCGTAGTGTCAAGGATGTGTAGTCACTAAAAATTTCTAAAAGATTCCATACCATCCCCTAACCTATGTTACAAACCGAATAATTTCCTTCAGTGATCCTACCTCGACTTTCCAAATACTTAGGAAGAGAGCATATGGGCAAGCCTATGATATTCTGTATACACCGACGGTACTTTTTTGTGAGTGTGAATGTCTTCTATATATCCCTAAATAAACTGATTGATCTTAACTAAGTGAATGAGATTTTTTTTACTGTGAGCACTCAAGGGTTATGTTTTTAGGTTGCTAGATTGTTCAATTAATATTTTTTGTGTGTATGACTGATTGTCTGTTACTAATGTAATACCATCATTGGATTCCCTTATTTTTCTTCGTACTAAATAAATATAGACAGTTTGACTCATGAAAAGTGGAAACTAGAAGTGGAATTAAAATATTGAAAACTGAATATAAAATCACTAAAATAGGTATCTTAGGATCCTCTTATTTTAGCATTATGTTTATTTTGGGTAGTAGTTCTGATTTTTGTTTTTCCTGAGGATACACAAAATTTTAAGTTGAGGGTGTTGATGCACTGTGGAAACACAGTACTTTAGATGCTTAAAACAATGAAATTATTCTTGGACTAAGGATGTTTTAGTAGATATAAGGTGGTTTTGTTCCTGTTGTAGGTGAAATAGGTAAATAAAAGTCTTGCAGAGAAATTAGAAGAAAAAAATGTATAAAGATGAAGTCAACAGATGATACGAGTTACTATATGAGTCGTCAACACACCATACGGCCTGTAGCTTGACTTGTAAGCATAAATGATGGAATCACAGGAATAAATACGAAGTGAAGAAAAGATACAACTTAGTCATACAGGTCATAAGATGAGGATACAGGTCATGTCAAGAAACCATTAAGAGAACAGAAACTAAATGTCATATGCAGAGTTGAAGTCTTAGAAAAGATGAGTTGGAAGTCTGAGAATGACTCGTATGGTTAAACTATAAGTAGACCAGTGTTCAAATCATGAAATAAAAAAGTCCCAAGTGGTAATAAGTGAAGGCCTCAATTCGTACAATCAAGGTACGAATCTTGAGCATGAGCCATAAGAAGAACAAAAAGTTGAAGCCTTGGACTATCAAACACTTAAATGGATGCGCCTAGCATAGTATGACTCATAAGAAGACCTTATGAGTGGAAAAGTGAGTCGTACCTTGTACCGACTTACTTTTCCTTTTCAGTTTTTATTAGGATTTCTGGGTTGTTTTTAGATACTATAAATACCCTAGGGTTTATCTTTATTGGGTTACATTGTCACTTATAATTAGTGCAAGATACGCTCTCTAGTCTAACCTATACTAAAACTCGAATATTTTCTTCAGTGTTTTATTCATGGACACCATGGCCGTTGGGAAACCTTCACCAGAGGTTGCTCAACAACTTGATTTTGAGTCCCAATAGGGGAAGGGTATATCATATGCTTCTACTCTCAAGCCAACAATGTCTAAAGTCATACCAATTCCTATTAAGTATATAACGTATCTACATGGAAAACCATGGGTTATATGGGAGGAAGAGGAGGTAATACAAATGATTGTGATTGAAGAATTGGAATATACGGTGATTGGGAAATTTTCTTATGGATGGCCTGACATCCAAGATATGAGGAAGTTGATTCCAACGAACTAAAAGGTGATGTGAATATACGGGTTCTTCGTAACCGATATGTTTTGATTAGAGCATCAAGGATTAAGGACAATGTTCATCTCTTGTCAAAACCAATCTTTTATATTGCACATCAGAATTGGAACTATCCAATGAGGACATTGAAGTGGGATCTATTATTTGATCCTAATAAAGAAACATCAGTAGCAATTGCATGGATTTTACTCCCATCACTTCTTCCAAACTTTTTTGGTAAGAAAACCATATTTTCAATTGTTTCTGCAGTTGAAAAACCTTTGCAAGTTAACATGGTCACTACTAATAAAACAAGACCAAATTGTGCACGAGTGAAGGTGAATGTTGATTTGATAGGAGATTTTCCTCAACAAATTAGAGTTAAAAGAAGTCAGGGGAAATAACAGCAAAATGGATTAATATCAAATATGAATATCTCCCTAAATATTGTAAAAATTGTAAATTGAAAGGACATAATAAAAAGGAGTGTTTTGTCTTGAATCCAGAATTGTATCCAAATGAAGATAAAGAGATGTAACCAACAGGACAAATTAAAAAGAAGAAGAAGGAGAAACAGGGAATAGGGAAGGGGATGGAAAACAAAGGAAGTGAGAGACAATTTTAGGAAAAGAGAAATTAAAATATAGCATGGAGAGGTAGATTTCCAAACAAAGGAGGCTATGTTCAAAGATGGAATCAGAGGAACAAACAACAAAATAAACAATTGAAAATAAGGAACAAATTTGATGCATTGGATATTGAGGATGATTCAATCGAAAGAGATGCAGGAAAAAGAAGAGAATGAATCAAAGACAATGTGGAGAGTTTAAACCAACAAGAAGAAAAAAGAGAAAAAAAATGACAACAAAAAAGTAGAGGTGAAAAGTATGAAGGGGGAAGATGATGATAATAAGCTTAATCAGGATGAAGTAGACTAAGAAAGTATAGTTAACATTATAAATAAGTAAGAAACTGATCAAAATGATAGTAATTCTAAGGACTCAACAAAAGGAATGGAAAATCAACGCAATAGAGTTGAGGTGAAATCATTGAAAATAGATAAGAAACAGGCATATTAGGTACAAAGAGAAAAAGGAAGTACGCCTCTAGATCATAGCACAATGCAAAGAAAAGGGGATAAACAAAAGCAACAAGAATCAAAAGTTAGGGAAATAGAGAATGTGATATAAGATGATAAAGGGGAAGAATCTAAAGAAGAAGAAAAACATTTTCAGAAAAACATACATGAAGTAAGCAAGCAAGGGGATTTATTACCAAGTCACACAAAGGAATTACAGAAGGAGCATAGGGGGACAAACAAGACACATATAAAAAAAGGCCTACATGGAGTAGTTCTGAACCCATCAACAGTTAATTATGATACATAAAATATTATTTTGGAACACAAGATCAGTTAATACTCAAGATTATTTTGAGAGATTAATTGATCTTAAAAAGAGGAATCGTTCTTCTTATATTGTCCTTCAGGAACCATTCCAAGGGCCTCAAGAAGTGGAAAGTTACAAAAACAGACTAGGGATGGAGAATGTTTATGTAAACAAAGTGCAAAGATCTGGGTGTTTTGAAATTCAGAGTGGGAAGGAGAGACTAAGTCAGACACTCATCAATAAGTTACTAACAGGTTCAAGCATATAACCTATGGGAAAGAGATTGTTATCACTGTAGTGTATGCAAGATGTAGTGCTATTAAATGGCTAGAGTTATGGGAGATGTGGGTGATGCTGCTGAGGATATAGACAAGCCATGGATAGTTGGAGGTGATTTCAATGTAATAATGAATTATGCAGAAAATCTTGGAAGGTTGCCAGTTACTCAAAATGAGACATCAGATTTTGAACAATGCATTAATGTGTGTGCCTTAAGTGAAATCAGGTTTACTAATAGTGTATATACATGGTGGAATGGTAGGATAACGGAGGAATGTATATTTAAATGATTGGATCATATATTTGGTAATTAGGAGCTTTCCTAACCCTTTACTAGCTTGGAAAACAAAGCCTCCATCCTTGATTCACTGTCATGGATGCCTTGTAGAACATATGCACCATCCTTGTCTTGGTAATCATCTTGCATCTCTAGTCACTGTCCCTTACACTACTTTCATCTCTATACCTATCCCTATAGTAGTTCTGACCATACTTGTCTTGCCTAGAGTTCTAATTGTCTTATGCAGATGATTAGCCATTGGCTAAAAAACCTACCAACTCTCTATTTAGATATTTAGCCTATTAATCTACATCTAAATCATATGATTTAAAGGCCCTACCTTGAGTAACCACTACATTCACATTATCAAATTTCATCATCATGGACTACTTTGTTAGAAACCCAATCTCCATCCTTAGCTGATAAACCTCTTACACCACTGTGTAATCAATAGCTCTGTGCTTACTGGAAGCCCCAATAGCATAAGTGCCAACTCCTCTCTCTGCCTCTCGAGTATTCCACCCTCTGTTGGTAAGAGATATCTAATCTGATATATTTGATGCTACCTCCTAACATAGGCATATAAATGCTTCACCAGTAATAGTATCTATCATAACTTTAAAACTAGTGTTACGGACTTGGTAGAATATTTCAAGCAATTTGTTTCCCCGCAATACTATGATTCGGTACAATCATCAACTTCTTTTTAAACTGAAACCATTCCTCATACATAGATTTAGAGTGCAACTTCTTGAAATTATATATCTCATCCTTAAACTGTAGAATTCTTGACAAGGGAAAGAAACTATCCAAAAACTGCCATCGCAACTCATTCTAAGTGGTTATGGATCCATAAAAATGTTTTGCTAACCATACGTAGCTTCACCAATTAGAGAGAAAGGGAATAACTTGAGTATTAGCACTTCCTGATCTACCCTAGGTATGGTGTATGAAGTGCAAATTCTGATAAAATTTGCATCATCCATTATAAAGCCCGAAAACACACCTTTTAGATTTAACAACTATATTATAGCACTAGTAATGTCAAACTTCACGTTCCATGGAAATTCAATAAGAATGATAGATCCTATCTCAGTGGGGTCAGCGTATCCCTAGTCCTACTCTGGATTATCATATGGTGGCAAGTACTGATAGGCTAGGAGTACTTAAGCCCTACCCCTTCTACCTTTGTCAAATTCTTCTCGACGATCTGCTCCTTGTACCTGTCTCTCCAACTCTACCTCCAGATCTATACAATGGGAATCCATATCTCTTCTCACACTAGCAGTATTTGATTCTACTAATAATTGATAAGTGGTACAATCAATTGTCTCCTGAACTATACTAGGAGGATTTGGAGGCAAACTAGTAGAATTGTCCTGAAGCCTCTCAATATTGCCTTTATGTATGTGTTCTGTCATCCTGTGATTTAGCTGTAGGATTCTCTCTGTCTCAGGATTAAGTAGGAGTAATATAATGCCTTGACGCTTAGTACTAGGTATACACCAGCATATTCTCAAAGAGGAACAGAAAAATAAAACCCAAAAACTTGAACAACTTCAATCAATAAATCACAACTGTGTTCCTCGATAATGGCACCTAAATGTTGATGTCGCCCAAAACTACACCTCCAAGAAGTATAAAGTGGTCGATGTCAAAATAGAGTAACCCAACTAGGTTGGGGTCTAACGTATAGAGAATAGGTCAGAACTATCTCTCGAACTTGTAGAAAGAACCTATAATGAAGAAAAATAAATGGGGGGAATTTGTAGTTATATGTAAAAGTGACAACATTTGGATGCTTTTGGATATAAACAATCTGAAACAAACACTAGGGTTGTGTTCCCCCTGGCATCTAACTCTGTAAATTTATTGTGCTCAATCAAACAATTTCACTGCTATGCATGTAGAATCTGACAAGTTATGTCTCACTAGCATCTCGACACTATTTGGGGAATCTTACACATCTCCTCTCGGTCTCAGAGTGTCGTAATATTAACCCTTTTCTTGGATTGCAGTTTAAGTATCAATTCTCGGTCTCAAGTTATTATACGAGGGTTGATAGCCTTGAATCATTGTTGTGATCTTCTTTTCCAAATCTCTACCCCTTTCTCAAGTTAGTAGTGAATACAAGCATATTTCTAACATTTGCAATTGTTAAGAAATTAGTTAAAGTAAAGAAAACCACAATATATGCAACAACAATGATTTAGAAGGATTTCACACTTCCCCAACTTTTTAAATCTGGTAGGGTTTCCACAAACCTAGCTAAGGGAATTAGCCACGCATAGTTGTGAAACAATCCATGCAATTCATAAGTGAAGGCATAGAATTAATTTCACAATAATAGATAAAGAAACCCTAAAGTCTCAATTCAATAAAACGTCAAAAACCAGGAACACAAGAATCCAAAAATCAAAAGCTAATCTAAAAATCAAAATATATGTTTGTGAATAGTACGAGTGTGTAAAACTAACTAATAACATCAAAAGAGTATTTATATATTACATAGAAACCCTAGGAAACCTTTCCAAAAGAAAAGAGGAGAACATGAGTCGGTGACACCTACGGTGCATAGGTGGACCAAGGTAGGTGACAGCCTCAAAAACTTTTGGAGGATCTCTCTAAATATCCATCTTTTGACACTTACTCTAGCACCTCCACCACGTAGGTAGTACCTATGGTTCATAGGTGCCCACGTAGGTAGGGAAAAACTTCAGTTTTCACAGCTTGTCTCTTATTTATCTCCCAAAACCTAGTTTCCTGCAAAACACAACACACAAACGCATCATATTAAATAAAATGTCCTAAGTGACTGTATCTTTTTGTAATTTTAAGCATCAAAAGTCATATGAAACCATACCACATCAACAACACAAGCAATGAGATATATAAAAATTGTTACACTGAGATAAATAGAATACCTAGAGCCATGAGCCTGTTCTAAAATCAATATCACCCAATCTCTAACTCTCGGCACATAAACTTGACCACCAATCCTTAATACACTGTTATAATCAAGATAGTCTTCCTTAGCCTCACCACTTAACACCTTATCCCTACCCACTCTCAAAATATTATCATCGAACTGGTAAGCTTGAATCTACTCCATCAAGGAATATCTAGCATCAACAGAGACTATAATACGAATAGGTGTTAAAATTGCAAGGATAACCATCTGGTTAGCTAAAGACTAAACCTTAAAAGATAAAGGACACTCCTGGGTCAAGAGATAGGCTAGGTTTCCCATACTAGTCAACTTCTGACTTAAGGCATCCTTAAATTAGCCTTGCTCAAATGATACAAAATAGTGATGTCATAATATTTGAGCAACTCAAGTCTATGCCACTACCTCTTATAAAGATCTCATAATCTGAAGAAGTGCTGAAGCTATAATGGTTTAAGGAAATATCATAAGGCATCCTATACAAGTAGTGTCACCATAACTTTTATAAAAATTCCACGACTGCCAACTCAAAATCATGGGTAGGGTAATTCCTCCCATGAGGCTTCAACTAGAAAGAGGCATAAGCAATCAACTTGCCTTCCTAAATGAACACTGAACCCAAACTAACAACTAAAGCATCATAAAATACGGTAAAACCCACACCCTCCTTAGGCAAAGTTAAAATAAGAGATGAAGTCAACAACTCCCTGAGCTTTTTAAAGCTTTCCTCACATACATATGACCACTAAATTACCATCCTTTTATGAGTCAGCTAGATCAAAGTAGTCATAATAAATGAGAAATACTCTACCAAACATCGATACTAACCCACCAAATTAATGAAGCACTAAATCTCAATAGGAGAAACAGGTCTAGCCTAATCATGAGTTACTGTTTTCTTGGTCGAATCAACCATAATTCCATCCCTAGTCACCACATGACCAAAGAAAGAGATAGACTTAAACTGAAACTCACACTTAGATAACTTAGCATACAACTTCCATCACACAAACTTTGAAGAATAATCCTCAAATACTTTACATGGCCAGCCTCAATCTTGGAGTAAATTTAGATGTCATCTATAAATACAATCACAAAGGAGTCAAGATACCATTGAAATACCCTGTTCATTTACAACATAAACAATGCTGGGGTATTTTTCAACCCAAATGACATGACCAAGAACTCATAATGATTACTTCAAGTTTGAAAAGTTGTCCTCAATATATCTGAAGCTCGAATCTTCAACTGATGATTCCTGGATCTCAAATCAATCTTGGAAGACCCCAAAGTACCTAGAAATTGGTCAAGAAAATTATCAATGTGAGAAAGAGACTTGTTTGTAAATGTAACTTTGTTCAACATCTTATAATCAATACACATACACATCAAACCATCCTTTCTATTCACAAAGAAGACATGCGATACACTAGGTCTAATAAACCTACTACCCAACAAATCCTATAACTGCTCCTTCAACTCTGTAGGGACCATTCTATTGTAAGGAATAGAAAAGGATCGATGCCTGAATCCATCAATAGAAAAATAAATATCATGATATGGAGGAATAGTACATAAATTTATGTGAAGCACATTCATGAACTCATGAATAACTCAAATAAAATCCATAGGAGGTGGTGCAAAAACACTAGTATCATGGACATGGGATATATTAGAAAAATATCCACTCTGTATCATGCGATGAGCACATAGAAAGGATATAACACTCTTCAAACAAAAATTCTGCATACCCCTCAAAACTAACCTTAGCACACCTAATGTAGATAAAGTCACAATCTTGTGATAATAGTAAAAAATAGCATGTTAAGGATCTAACAAATCCAAACCTAATATAATATAAAAATATACCATATTTAAGATAATCAAGTCTACCTAGGCCTTACGTCCCGCAAAGACAACCCCATAAGAATGCTACACCCGATCCACCACAAAAGAATTATAACATCCCAAGACTACCCAATAGACATCACAAGGTGCTTAGGACTACAAGTAGCCCCAACGAGAAATATTTATGTAGACATAAATAGAAACTTTAGATTATAAAGTGAATTTCATATGGAATATCTATCTTAATAAATAAAACAAGTTAAACTAAACATCAATTGAAAATTTAAATGTCCAATAGAAGATAACTCACAAGTTCTGACAAGCCTCTAAATAAACAAAAGAGCCATTGGATCAGGCCCCGACAATCCTAAAAGAAAACATAAAGTATGAACTTATAATTATTAATTGAACATTAAAAATAACCATAGTCTTTCCTTTGAAACATGAATATTCACCAACTAAAAGGATGCACGAGGTTTGATAATGGCAAATTGTACTACCAAGGACGAACACCAGAGCCTACATTATCAAATAATGTAACCACACAAACATATATATGGTTCGTACTTGTAGAATGTACTAAGTATGTGGGGGTGAATGCAAAAGTAAAATAAACATAAATCATAAATTTAAAGCATGCATGCTAAGTGTAGGCATACTCATCATAATCAAAAAGAACACCTGAGAACTCAAATGTCTTAAAGCATAAGAAATAAGTACAAAATCAAATATTTTGATGAGTCATTACACTTTGTTTCAAAATTCATACTTTTCTTATGGTTGATTTTTATAATCGGCATAAGCTATGTGATCTAGCATAGAGTCCAACATATTACCCATATTGAGGAGAGACATTCCATACTTTGTTGATGATATTGAACATTAACTAGAGTGATCACTAAACTAAGCCTATTTGGGAATGGGAGACACTCTCTAACGAGGCCTCCTTTAGCCTATGGTGGCACATAGTCTTTGAGAAATAGGGTGCACTAAACCCATATCCCTCTCAGTGCTAAATACTTCTCCTAAAATATACTAGCGCTCATACTTTATGAAATTCATCTTGGAAAAAGCATATTGGTTTATAAATTGAAAAACTAAGCATGCTTTTATTTCAAAATATTGTTCTTAAATAACTGTGTGAATTTTATATCATGTCTAAGATCATAAGATCAAAACTGAAATCTTTAACATGCTGAGATAAGCTGTAAACTATAGTAGTAAGTCTGTATTACTTGTAAATTAACTAAAACATGTTGAAAATTATGTACATTTATCAACTCATGGAACTTCATGTAAAAATGCTAAAACTCACTTCATAATATCAATCATACGAGTAAAACTATTAGTAAATATGAATTCTCGTGTTAAATAAACTTTAACTCATAGGGAAGCATCATAATTTCAAAACACTAAGATGGGTATGAACCATAATATTCAAATCCATAAAATTTATGTAAAAGTTGAGTTTATAGTACAAGGATGGAAGGTAATCCTTATTCAAACCCCACATACCTAAACTTAAAAAAATCCTTGGAAAAAACTTAAATTGAAACTTGGGGAGCTTGAATATTTTAGGAGAAACCCTTATTGAGTTTCCTTGAGAGTTAGAGGAACAATGTAATTTGAGTTAGGGAATGGGGAAAACTCATTTAATATCAGTTGTAGGATTAATTAGGAGGTAAAGGACAAAATTATCATTGAAAAAATAAAGAAAAAATTGAAATTTGGTGTCACTGCGTCCTAGGGTGTGTCACTCCCTTATCACACATCATGCCAAGGGTGTGGCGCGCCCTTAATGCAACAACTAGCTAGCATGGCATGCTCTTATTGTGCTATACCACTGGTTTTGATGTTAGGGTGTGCCATGCCTCCATGGCATAACTTAATCGCAGATGCTTACTATTTTTGGGGCCCAAAATGCCACAAAACGCATCCCAAATATTCCAAAACACTTCCTAATGGTCCCATTAACATTCCTTATAATTATATAACTCAGAAATTTCCTTAAAATGTATGATATCTATAAAAATAAAATCACCAAGATTTGGGGGTGTCCTATTAACGTTACTTATCATAATTCAACTAAGAAATTTCCTTAAAATTCATGATATATATATATATATTTCAAAATAAAATCATCTGGATTTTTGGGTCTAAGAAGAGTATCCTACTAGGGTAGAAACACGAAGAGGTATAGAGAGTGGCTAACACACAACATTTATACCAGAAGTAAAATATATAGACATATCGAAAAAAGCTTAGCCAGGGTCAAAAAATACAAAAACATATATATAGAAAACCACGATGATACCTATAATAACAGTATTAAAGGACTTTACCTCCAGCCTATAAGGTATCTCATAGCACTGACCATGTCTACCCCCATACTAGACAACTCCTAGACAACCACCATGAGTACCTCCATCTCTCTCTTGAGTACCTCTAGCTGCACTCCTACTACTTTGTACACCACCATTCACTTTTGCTATATGAGTGGGTCTAAAAATATATCAAGGATAATCTTTATCGATATGGTTGAACTCATCACTTAAGAAATTCCCTCTAAATCCTGTCTCAATCTGTGGAGGTGCAACTGAAATAGGATGACCAACCAAACTAGATATTTGACTAACCAAAGTCATTTAACCTGAAGACCAACCACCTGATCCCTATAAAGCAACCCAAACTTCCCTACCATGATGATTATGGGACCTCCTAGTGGAAAAGTATCTACCTCAACAGGCGTATCCACTAAACTCACCATAATGATGCACCTTCTTGGTGCCTCAGTTATCTTTGCATGCTTAATAACACTCTCATAAGAATCAATTAAGACTACTATCTAAGTTATAGACAACTGATAAGTACCATCCAGTCACTACACTAACTTTCAAATTTGCTCTAACTCAGTGGAGATGCTAGCAACTAAGAAATTGGGTAAGGTTGGAAAATAGGCCTCATACACAACAATAGTCATAGAGCCCTACACAAAAAGAATAAAATTGCCACACATTTGGTCCCTTAAACTATATGGAAAAAACCTCTCCAAGAAAGCCTCAGAAACTTTAGTCCAAGTCATAGAAGGCAAATCCAAAAATCTAAAACTTGTTTACGACATCAACCAATTCATTGACATATCAGTCAGGTAGTATAAGAAACACCATGGGACTCATGTGTTAAAAAGTTATACAACTTCTCTTGGTAGTCAGTCAAGCACTCATAGGAATTCTCATCAATAACAACACTAAATTTAGGTGGACCCAATCAAATAAATCTCTCAAACCTCTTCTAATCATAAAAAGACATAACCGTACCCAAAATAGCTAGATGAATAGTAAGTCTGACTGACTAGGAATCCACATGTAGGGGTACAATGGATGAAGGATATACCCCTGAACTAGGAATACCATGATTAGATACTGGCATAGAACGTGAAACATCACTCAAAGTTTGAGGGATATTAAAAGTAGATGCCTGTGAAAATAATAAAACAATACTTGAGGTTCTAAGAATACCATAAGAAGACACTTATATTGATGGCGTTACCATATTCAAAATAGATGGAACGCAAGTGCATTCAAGGGAGTGCCATCCAAATAGTCAATAATCAAATCAACAAACCCTCAAGAACTATGGTAGTAGCTAAACCATATAAGACCTGATCTAGTCCCGTATCTCCTCCATGGTCAACCTTGACCTCAAAGGATATCTTTCTTAGCACTACCTTTGATTAGGGAATCTCTTCGGGCTCGTCCTCGACCTCTGGGCCATCTACGACCCCTATATCACCTTCTAGTCTAGGCTCTACCATCAAGTGCTGGTGTATCAAACCTAACCTCTCAAGATCTTTTCCTTACAATATATGAAGAAAATAAGAGAAAACTTAGATCATAGGGTATGAATAACCCGTAAGATAAAGAATAAAAAAAATAAAAGATTTTTGAAAAGACATGTTATAGACTCTTGAAGATAGATGCGGACGTCTACATACTAATTCGTGAGACTTTACTAGACATCTTTCTCTTACACTTATGAGATTGGTGTACCTAGATCTGATA
Organism: Capsicum pubescens; assembly: GCA_030864215.1. NCBI lineage: Eukaryota > Viridiplantae > Streptophyta > Magnoliopsida > Solanales > Solanaceae > Capsicum > Capsicum pubescens. The sequence continues at coordinate 179,060,685 of CM061540.1, forward strand.
CCATTTTTCATAACCTAACAACTAAATCATGATGGCATTTGTTGCGGCCTATCCTTGACTAGTAAGTTGATCACCCAAGCTAATAAAATAAACAAAAATAATAATAACATAAACCCAAGCAAGACTTCTAGAATGAAGTAAGAAAAATAATGAATATATTCATACTAACAGTCTAAGAAAATATCATAAACCACCCAACTCATGGTGTAATAATGTTTAGAGTAATCTAAGTACAAATAAAAACTGAAATTACAAAATCTGTCTCAGGAATCCGCCCTAAACAATAGAACAATCCAGTACCTCAAATATCGCCAATCAACAACACAAACTCAACCTCTATGTGACATACTCATTCTAGGATATACATTGAAAGAGCATAGTAGGAGAAAATACGGTCTACTAGTACTCAATAGGTATCATAGGCTGATTGAGTAAAGTAGTAAATAAAATAAATTAAATATACTATGAGCACATTATCTACAGATAGACAAGTCCCAAACGGTTGCTCCCACCATATCAACTCAAAGTTCTAACATATATAACTATTAAAAAGAAGTAGAAAAAAAGATATAAAGGACCAACTTCCATGATATTAGAAGGTATTTCATCTTTATTACCTGCAATAAACTAGATCGAGTTCTAAAATAGAATAATTTTTCTCTCATCTATGTTATCCAAATCTTTATATTAATAAGTCATTTTATGTTCTGTCATGAATATTATTATTATATGTTTTATTATTAGCTCCTAGATTAAAAGTAAAGGAAATCTAGTATGACCTAATTCACTTGCCTTTAAAAACCTATTTTACAAACTATACTTAGTTTCACCCATATGCTATTGGCAAATAGGCGCCATATATAGGGAGATATAATGTTAAACATTATTTAAATCTATCATTTCTAATCTTTGATAGGGAACTAATGTTCATACTCTCATAACCTCAAATCAAGTCTGAATTCCCATGTAATAAATAAAATATTAAGGATCGTAATGACCTTCAAGATTATTTTCTTGATTTCAGCATATTTTCAATATTTTGAGTCTTCCCATAGTGGCTACTGGTAATTTATGACTCACCAAAACTGTCATTTTGGTTATCGGATAGTTCATATAGATTTTAGGCTTATTTTCCTTTTTTGAAGCTTTTCTTGTTAAGGAATTGGTCTTGGACCAAAACTCCTAGTAAATAGCCTCGGATGAGAAATCCGACAGTGCCATCAATTTTGAAACATTTATTTTGGGCTAGGTGATCCTTGGTTTAGATTTTGGGTAGTTCAGACTCATTTTTGGCAACTAGGTAAAATTTGGATAAAACAAAACTATAGGTCTTAGAAACACATTTAATCAAAATAATCTTAGACTATAGTTTTAATGGTTACATTTAGTCTGGATATCAAATTTTATATGGTAGCATAATTTTTTTGTGTTCTCGGGCTTTTAAATGAATCCCAATCATCTAATAGAAGTCCATTCGGACTTAGCAAAGTTTGATATCTCAACTCCTAGTGTAGTCGGTCACGTGGCATAGGGGTAACTTAAGTGATAGTTGCTTTAGCGACCTTGTTCTTCTTTTGCAACCTTGGTTTCCCGGATAAGGTCCACTTTAGCGAACGATGTCCGCTTAAGCACACATTTGTTTAACGAACAGTGTTTTTCTTATGTGGTCCCTACCTCTCCACCCATCTCTTTAGCGGTCAAATGCCTCTTAAGTAGTTGTTGATTAAGTGACCCAGTGGCCACTTAAGTGGACACTACTGGTACTATTCTCTCCTTCACCTAATTTTCTTCGTTATTTATTAGGGATTTTCCTCCATTCTTGAGAGCATGGGACATGGGAAAGTGTGGGGAATCCTTCATTGAAGATAAGTTAAGCTAGTTCAACACTCCTTGGTTATTTTCCATTATTTTACCATCTAATTCTATCTTTTATCATTGCAGATTCCTAGAATTTAGGGCTTTAATTCCTCAACTTTAAGGGCTAATTAGGGCCCTAATTCGTAGACGATTAATGCTTAACTATTGAGCACACATTTCTTTTCTTTTAAGAGACATTGTGATGAATTCAATTTTTGGATTTTGTTAGCATGCCTAGCCCATTATTGACCCGATTTTGGACTTAGAGTCCTATATAGTAATAGTGGTATCGCTTTACTCCTATATAATGCATAGATGATTACTAAGGTAGTGCGATGTCATTTTTAAGATCGTAGAGAAAAGAAAACTGATTTAAGGATGGTTTAAGAATGTGGTCCGGCATCGAAGTAGGTTTCGATCCACTTTTCTCTACAAGATTGTGTATTGTAAAGATTTCATGCTAGGTAGTGATTCTAGGATGGGATTATGACTAGTATAGAATGACATATCCTATTTAGGAAATTTGGAAAAGAAATGTGACCCGAACTTTATCATAGGATACTTGTTATGGCCTTAGAATCCTATTACCTTGATTTTAGATGTTATTAACCTTAGATTTTTTTTAATGACCATTAGTGTAAGACTTAGCATTTCACTTCTTATTTGAGGTAATATGTTATGACCCAATTTCACAAATCATGGTGGTACCTACCATATCCCACCAGTAACCAAGAGAAGCCATAGCCTGTAGTGTAACGGGCTAATGGGCAAAAACTAGAAAAAACCACATATAATAATACAATGGAAATAATAAGTGAAAAAACCAAAAGAACAATATAAAGTATATCAAAAATGAGAGAAGAAAAATGATCAAAATATATAAATGAATCCCTTCTGTGACCTGGTAAGGTCGGTACTAGAGGCACTATTAAAAGATACCAAAAGTACTATGCAGAATCTAAAACATACACAATATATACAAGTAGTCTCAAGTACAAAAAGCTAAACTAGAATTATAGAGAAGGATCATCCTCAAATGCCAACAAGATCACTCTACATCGGATGAGTATTAGAAAATAGTAAACACGTCAATGTTGGTTGTTAGTACTCGAATCTGCATTAAGATAAAAATGCAAAAGTGTAGTATCTGTTCCAAAACAATAGGTAATCAATAGGCATCATCGACTGACTGAGATCAATATAGGAAAAGTATAACTAAAATGCGATGGCGTAGTCTAAGTAAACAGTAAATAGGGATAAGAAGGTTAACAATTATCGAGCTACGGAACTGCAATAAAGGAATAGTAAATAGGTATATAAAGGTAAGCAACTATCGATCTATGAAAATACAATAAAGGAATAAGTAAAATCAATACAAAATGATAAATATTGCAACACTAAAAAGAAAACCAAATATAACCTAGCTAAGCCCCCAGACCGCCAGGCACACTGCAGAAGACAATTAACCCAACCATACTTCCATAAGCTGGTGGGATGCACAATGAGTTAATAAATAAAAAGCATAAATAATCATTACTGAACCAGTCCCTAGTAACCATCAAGATGTGCACCGAGCTTAAATTAGCACATATTGATAATAATGTCGGGCTCAAACCATTAGTGGTGGATAATAATAAGAGGCCATATGAAAAATTCAAACCAAAAAAAGTAGATAATAACAAGAGGCCACATATATGATATATAGTAGAATTCATAATCATATGTAAGACTCAACACGAAACTCAAAGGAACCACAACTCTCAGAACATAAAAATCCATTCCAGAACTCCCAACTCAACATAATCACATGTCGGACTCGAACTAGAACTTATAGTAATCATGCCTAACTATAAAATAAAAACCCAAGACATAACATAATCGAACCCATAATGGTGCCAAATTTCACAATAAATAAATGAAATAAAGAATATACTGACCCTAAATTATAGTTAAAATATATTTAAATAACCATTCGTGTAACTAGGTTAAAAAAATATGAATCCAAGGGTTCACAACTTAAATACCACATCCTAAACTCTTAAATATTAATTGTCTTAAAATAACAGAATTAAAATTTACTAGAACAGGGTCCTAACTAGATAAATAAGGGAAGATATATATATCAAATGATACACAAACTACAACTACCCTTCCAAAACTATCACACTAGCACAAAATTAGCATAAATAAGATCAATATAAAAATAGGGTAAGCCTAGCCTACCTGGTTGTCGAAGCTCAAAACCTGTCCGATATGCCTCCGGACACAGCCACAGGAGACCCCGAGTTTGAGTAAATTTTCTATTTATTTTTTGGAGAAAAAACACAATAACTCCAAAATATGAACTTGCACAACTCACGTTTGGAAGTTATATATGTATATCCAATTATTTGAAACGGTAATACAATGCTCTTACATGTAGAATTAATAGTCATTTGTTATATTAGAACAAGTGTAGAATTAGTAGTCATTTGCTATATAATTAAAACAAGTGTCACAAACATATTAAATTACTGCCACCAATATGATATATGATGGACTCTCCCTCTACTTCCATGTTGAAGTGGAGGTGTCACCCTATTATTTTCACTTACCCCACTGTATATATATATATATACATATATTCGGTTGTTTAATAGGTTCGTGGAAAAATAAATAAAAAAAATTAACTATAACATCATTAATAGAGAATTATATCTAATAAAATATCTATTATATAATAATAATAATATTTTAACATATCTACATTCACCTTCTTCATTTAAAATATTAATAAGTTATAAACTTATTTATAAAGTAATATAGATATATTATAACTAAAGAATCTTATACAAATAAAAAATAGTTTAAAAGAGTAATAAATTATATTTCTTCCAAATGATAATTTAGATCAAATGTTCCATAATATATATGGTATTATTAAAATTCTCAAATGAACCACCCAAAAATCAAACTGTCAGTTCCATCAAGTTATAAATAACTTGGAAAGTTATAGAAAAGATCTAGACTCCAAAAATGTATGAAAATAAGGAAAATAACCATGATGGTCATTACATAATATTTCCCTATAAGACCCTTGTAGTATCTTTATTCCCTTGTTTACCTTTGTAATACCCCTTATTTCCCTAGCTTAACTTAACTCTCATTACATGAGTAATGCTATATAAAATTTTCTAAATACTCAATTTTTTTCAGTTTAAAGCTTACCATTGTGTAGGAAATTCAGTCAACTTTCCAACGATATAGATTTTACAAAAATTTGATACCCAGGTGAAGAGTTATAACACATTTTGTAAAACATCGTGCCACCTGGCACATCACTGCATCGCGCTAATGTTCCAAATGGCAATTTTCAAAATCCAGTGAGCCATCGCGATCCCACCGCGTTGCACCACCTGTCATTTTCAAAATTGTAACTTTCTCGTATGACCCCGTGATCATGGCGCGTCGTGCCAAGGGGTAAATTTGCATATAATGAAGATCCGTGATTGTACCGCATCGCGCCAAAATCGCATTTCTTAATTGTCAATTTCCAGTGACACGACGTGATAGCGTTGCATCGTGCCAGAGCCTAAAATTGGGTTTTTCAGTGAAGAATTTTTAAATCTTCTTAGGGGTAATTAGGTCTTTTTACACGGCCCTAATCAGTCTAAACATGAAATAAAACTCCTCAATAACCCATTATCTTATTATTTACTCACTTTTCTCAAGATTAAAAATATTCTCTCTCAAAGGGGCAAAACCTTAGCTTCAAGAAATCAAAAACAAACTCAAGAATTTCTCCAAGAACCTTCAAGAATTAATATACCCAGGTATGTTTGGTTTTCATTCATTGGTTCCTTTCACCCATGAAGTTCAAGAACCCTTTACAAACTAATAATATTTTAGATTTATGAACTTCATGCTTGAAATTGATTGTGTTCATGTCCATGATAGTAGTTGGGTTTCAATTCATAATTAAATATAAGTGTCCATGAAATTAAAATAGTTATGTGATGAATTATATGAATTGTATGCTAAACCCTTTAATTTGCAATTGAGTATTGTATTGATGATGTTCATGTATTGGAATTTACCATGTGAAATAATCCATGTTCCCTAAGTGTTTGCTAAAATGCCTATGTGAAGTAAATAGTGGAATCATAACATGTCATTGTGTGGTCCCAATCATGTTTAAGTTTATGCCCTACTAGTGTTTGATAAAATGTCTCTATGAATGAATTATGAAGAACTTGACATTGTTATGCTTTTCAAGATCATGCCATACTTTACATTTATGCTATCGAGTGCTGGGGGTATTCAATACCCAAAAATCTAGTTGTTTACCTAGAGATATAATAGTTATAGAATAGTCTCAGTCATGACACAAAATAGTAGTGATCAACCAGTTAATAGAACTCAGTGAACTCATTCAGTTACAGAACATAGTATCAGTCTAACTTAGCTCAGTATAATCATTTTAGTGTCTATTCAGTTGGGATGATGATTCCTTACCGAGTCAACTCAAGGATGTGGGCTCACCTTCCAGTAGAGGGTGTGATCCTTAGAAGCAGTCCTTGCATTCTATAACAATATAGCCAACGTAGGTTTAGACATCAACCTTCTAGTTAAGGGTTGATAAGGTGTTTCTACCTGCCAGTTGAGGGTACCACCGTTCTTATTAGAGTACCTGCTAGATAAGGGTAACTTTTCATCTTGTATTTATCCATGGAACGGTACTGACACCCTTCCAACTGAGGTTACAGGTCGGACTCCAATTATCTTATTTGGGGCATGTCGGTTAGATGATTACTTCCTAAAGTTTCAATATAGTACTCAGTTTAGTTCTACAGAATCAGGACTGTCAAATACAGTCAATCAGTTTTAGTAGCATAGTTATCAATAATCTCAGATATCAATTACTCAGTTATCAGAATTCAAAACTTTGCTTCAGTAAAAGCTCAATTACAATATACACGTATATGATCAGTATTGCATACTCAGTATTTACAACAGTTTTAGTTTTCTATGTACTCTCATATTTAGTTACTCTATATCATTCATTCAGTTATTGTTCATGTATATGAGCTCTTGAATTCAGCCTTACCTTATCTAGCATACCAGTATATTCCACGTACTGATGCATACTATTTCTTTGCAATATGATGTCTCATATCATAGGTTCAGATGCTCATGTTCCAGACCACGCATAGATAGATTTAGTTAGTAGCAAAAGATTTAGTAGTGAGTCCTTATATATCAAGGATGTGCTTTTATTTTAGTATTTTCAGTAGCTTTAGTATTTTAGTAGTCATACTTAGTTGGGGGCTTGTACCATTAACTCTACATTCAGATAGTTCAATTAGAGGCTTTTCAGACTAGAATAGTTCAGACAGTATTCAAATTTTAGATGCTTTATCAGATGTTATTATTTACCAGTAATTTAGATTTTGAATCTTATGGCATTTCATCCTATTCTCCACAATACTTTTAGTGTTATTATCCAGTGCTCACAGCAGGTACCAGTCATGGGTTAGCTTATGGTCCTTCGGGGTCATAAGCACCATGTAGCATCTGATGTATAGACTTGGGGTGTTATAAACTTGGTATTAGAGACTAAGGTTCAACAGAGTCCTAGGGAGTCTGAAAGCCACGTCTAGTAGAGTCTTGTGCTCGTTTTTGTAGCGCGACACACTTATGAATAAGAGGCTATGAGACTTTTTGAGGAAAAGTTTCCCTTCTTTCTTTATTTATGTTGTGCGAGTGAGCATGAGTTCAAGTTAAACTCTTAGTCTAACTCTTTCTCCCTCCCATTTATAGAAAATATCTACCAGAAAAGCTAATGAAAGAAGAAATGAAAACCAGTCAGCACCTCAGCCCATTTAGCAGATCCCCTGGACGAGCATGTCTTCAATACAGGATTAAGAGTTGCGTTCACCACTCTAGCCAATTTGGTAGCAACTCAAAATAAACAACTAGCTATTGCTCAGGCCAACCCAGTGGACAATACTACTATATCTAAGATTTGGGACTTCACCCGAATGAATCCTCTCCTATTCTCAAGATATAAGTCAGAAGAGAATCCACAGATGTTTCTCAATCAGGTTTAGAAAGTCACAGATATCATGGGAGTGACTTCCAGTAAAAGTACTGAGTTAGCTGCCTATTAGCTACAAGATATGGCTCATACATGTTTTAAGAATTGGAAGGTATATATAGGCATAGATGCAAAGCCCATAGAGTAGGAATAGTTTGCTACTGCTTTTCTAGATAGATTTTTTACCTTAGAAATGAGAGAAGCTAAGGTGTTAGATTTTATCAGTCTTAGGCAAGGAAATACGAGTGTGAAAGAGTATTTCCTTAAGTTTACTCAGTTATCCAGATATGCTCCCAATGTAGTAGCAGATGGTGGGTCCAGAATGAGTAAGTTCATGTCTGGGGTGTGAGAAAGTATGGTTAAGGAGTACAGAACAACGATGTTAATTAAGGAGATGGACATATCAAGGATCATGGTATGTGATTAGTAGATAGAAGAAGATAAGAATAATGAGAGAAAGAGGGAGAATAAGAGAGATCAAATAGGTAGCTTTAATTTCACTCAGCCTAAGTCAGAGAGTGGTAACCGTTACTAGTTTTGCCCAAAATCTTCAGTTCCAGCTCCTTCTCCAGCCAGTGCTCCAATACCGAAGTTCAAAAATAGTAACAAGGGTAGGGATCTAGGCTTTAAATATCAAGGTAGTGTCATCATTACTCAAATAAATCCTGTTTGTCAGAATTATGGTAGAAACAATGATGGTGTCTGTAGGGCAATCAATGATGTTTTTTTTGGGTGTGGCAAGACAGACTATAGAATCAGATATTGTCCTTATTTAGGTTCTTAGGGTCATTATAATCATCCCCCAGCTCAGTCTGGTCGCCCAAATCAGTAGGGTGCCACTTCTATTACCACCAGTGAGCAATTCCCAAACAGGCTCAATGCACTTCAGTTCAGACAAGTTCAGGAAAATTCTCCTGATGTGGTCACTGGTACGTTATAGATCTTTCATTTACATGTTTATGCCTTGATAGATCCAGGAACTTCTTTATATTTCGTAACTCCTTATATAGCCATTAACTTCAGAGTCTGCCTAGAAATCCTAGCAGAGCCTTTCTCTATTTCTACCTCAGTGGTTAAATCTATCTTAGACCGATGGGTATACAGGAACTGTCCAGTTATGATATCTGAGAAAGTTACTTCAGCAGACCTTATAGAGCTAGAGATGGCAGATTTTGATGTCATTCTCGACATTGATTAGCTCCATTCATGCTATGCCTCAGGTGATTGTAGAAAAAAAATTATTCATTTTCAATTTCCAAATAAACCAGTCCTTGAATGGAGAGGTAGTACTACAACACTTAAGATTCAGTTGATTTCATACCTTAGAGCGAGGAAAAGATATCCAAGAGATGTGTCTATCATCTTGTGCGAGACAAAGACTCTAGTTTATCTATTCCTAGTCATGATTCAGTTCCAGTAGTGAATGAATTCTTAGATGTGTTTCCCAAAGATCTTCCCGGAGTTCCTCCTGTAAGGGAAATTGACTTCGGAATTGACCTTCTTCCTGACAGTCAACATATATCTATTCCACCATATAGAATGGATCTAACAGAACTCAAGGAATTCAAATAACAATTAAAGGACCTTTTATATAAGGGGTTTATCAGACTCAGTGTTTCCCGGTGAGGTGCACCAGTCTTATTTATGCATAAGAAAGATGGTTCACTTAAAATGTGTATAGATTATCATCAGTTGAACAAAGTCAAAGTCAAGAATAAATACCGAATTCCTAGAATCAATGACTTACTTGACTAACTTTAGGGAACCAATTACTTTTCTAAGATATACATTAGATCAGGTTATCATCATCTCACAGTCAGAGAATGTGACATTCTGAAAACAACTTTCCAAACCCGATATGGTCACTTTGAATTTCTAGTCATGTCCTTTGGTCTTACTCATTCCCTAGTAGCTTTTATGAATTTAATGAACCATATGTTCAAGAAGTACTTGGACATGTTTATTATAGTCTTCAGCGATGACACTCTTGTCTATTCCCATAGCGAAAATGATCACGCAGATCAATACAGAATCGAACTTCAAACTTTCAGAGGTCATCAGTTGTTCGCCAAATTCAGTAAGTGTAAATTTTGGCTAAGGTGAGTAGCATTCCTTGTTCATATTATTTTCAGTGATGGCATTAAAATTGATCCTCAAAAGACCAAAGAGGTGAGAAACTGGACTACACCTATTTCTCCTTAAAAAATTGGGAGTTTCTTGGGTTTAGCTGGCTATTACCGTCAGTTTGTTGAAGGGTTTTCATTTATTGCATCTCCCATGTCCAGATTGACTCTATAAAATGTCAAGTTCGAGTGGTCAGAATCTTGTGAGAAGAGTTTTTCAGGAGTTGAAGACTCGGCTCACCTCAACCTAAGTTTTGACTCTACCAAATAGTTCAAATGGGTTTAATGTATACTATGATGCATCCAGAGTAGGTTTGGGTTGTGTACTCATACAGAGAGGTAAGGTAATAGCCTATGCCTCTAGACAACTTATGCCCCATGAGAAGAATTACTAAACTCATGATCTTGAGTTAGTAACTGTAGTGTTTGACTTAAAGATTTGGAGGGACTATTTGTATGGGGTGCGTGTGGATGTGTTCACAGATCACAAAAGCCTGCAGTATGTATTTTCTCTGAAAGATTTGAATCTGCATCAGAGGAGATAGTTAGAATTGTTTAAAGATTATGACTTGAGTGTTCTGTATCATTCGAGCAAGTCCAATGTAGTGGTAAATGCTTTCAGTAGGTTGTCTATGGGAAGTATGGATCATGTTGAGATTTATAAGAAAAAGTTAGTTCAGGAAGTTCATCAGCTTGCCCGACTAGGTGTCCACTTATTTGATTCAGCAGAGGGTAGTGTGTAGGTGCAGAGTAGTTCAGAGTCATACTTGGTTTCCAAAGTAAAGGAAAAGCAGGATAGAGATCTCAGTCTACTTAAGCTAAAGGAGTCAGTTAGAGATCAGAAAGTAGAGGTTTTCTCCCAAGGGGAAAATGGTGTGTTGTGTTTCCACAGTCGGTTATGTGTTCTAAGCGTAGATGACTTGAGGTAATGAATTCTTATAGAAGTACATGGTGTGCATTACTCTATTAATATAAGGGACACTATGTTGTACCACGATTTGCGGGAGGTCTATTGGTGGTGTGGGATGAAGAGAGATATTACAGAATTTGTAGCCATGTGCTCAACGTGTCAGCAGGTTAAGATTGAGCACCAGAAACCTAATGGGTACGTAAAGGAGTTCAGTATTCCCACATGGAAATGGGAAAAAGTGAACATGGACTTTGTTACAGGATTACCTCGTACTCGTGATAAACATGATTCTATTTGGGTCATTGTATACATGAAGATCAAATCAACTCACTTTTTGCCAGTTCATACTTCCTATTTATCCGAGGACTATGCCAAACTTTATATCAGAGAGTTGGTCCGATTATAGAGAGTCCTAGTTTCCATCATCTCAGATAGAGGTGCCAAGTTTACCTCTCACTTTTAGAAAGCATTCCAAAAGGGTCTTGGTACCCAAGTTCACCTCAGTATAGTCTTCCACCCTCAGATAGATGGTCAAGAAGAAATGACCATTTAGATTCTAGAAGATGTATTAAGAGCCTGCATTATTTATTTTAAAGATAGTTGGGATGACCATTTTTCTTTGATCGAATTTGTATATAATAATAGTTACCTTTCCTGTATTCAGATGGCTCCATTCGAGGATTTTTATTATAAGAGATGTAGATCTCTAATTAGTTGGTTTGAGGTAGGTGAGGCCGCAATAGTAGGGCCTGATTTAGTGTTTTATGCCTTAGAGAAGTTTCAACTGATTAGAGAAAGTCTTAGGGCTTCCCAGAGCCTACAAAAATCGTATGCAGATGTAAGGAGAAAGGATCTCGAGTTTGAGATTTATGATTTTGTGTTCTTGAAAATATATCCCATGAAAGGGGTGAAGAGGTTTGTTAAGAAGGGAAAGCTCAGTCCCCGATATGTTGGTCCTTACAAAATACTAAGCCATTTTGGAAAGGTAGGTTACGACTTAAGTGACCTTCAGATCTAGCTTCAGTGCACCCAGTAGTCCACGTCTCCTTACTAAAGAAATGCATTGGTTACCCAACAGACATAGTTCCCTTAGAGGGCGTACATATTCAGAATGATCTCAATTTCGAAAAGGTTCCAGTCCAGATCCTCGATTGTAAGATTCGCAGATTGAGGAACAAAGAAGTTCCATTGGTCAAATTTCTTTCGAAGAATTAGTCCGTTGAGGGAGCTACTTGGGATGCAAAAGTATATATGCAGACCAAGTATCCTCGCCTCTTCTCCACAAATTCAGATTCATCTTAAGGCAATAGTCTTCCTTAGATTTTCTTGGTTCTATGTTCAGTTACAATTATAAACTTGGTATTCTTTACTGTTGCATATTTAGTCATGCATTCATGAATCAGTTAAGTCATGTACTCATGCATCAGGTATGCATGTTTAGTATGTAAACTCAACTTATCAGTAGCTTCAGTCATGTATTCTATCCATCAGCAATGTATGTTTAGTGTATAAACTTAGCCCATCAGTATTTCTCAGCTTAATTAGTCTCAATCGAGGACAAATGTTCCCAAGGAGGAGATATTGTAATATATCGTATTTCCTTAGATTAACTTAACTATTCATACATGAGTAATCCAATATCAATTTTTCTAAAGACTCAGTATTTTCCAGTTTAGAGCTTACCATTGCATAGGAAATTCCATCAGCTTTCCAACGATATAAAATTTGCCCAAATTCGATACCCGGGTGAAGAGTTATAGCATATTTGTAAAATAGTGTGCCACCTGACACATCACCACATCGCGCTAAGGGTTTAAATGGTAATTGTCAAAATACAGTGAGCCATCACGATCACACCGCGTCATGCCACTAGTCATTTTCCTAATTGTGACTTTCAAGTATGACCCCGTGATCATTGCACATCGCATCAAGTGGTAAATTCACATACAGTGAAGATCCATGATGGTACCGCATCACGCCAAGCTCCCAATTCTCAATAGTCAATTTCTAGTGACACGGCACAATAGCGCCGCATCACGCATGAGCCCGAAATCAAATTTTTCAGTGACGAATTTTTAAATCATCCCAGGGGTAATTGGGTCTTTTTCTACGGACCTAATCAGTCTAAACACGAAATTAAATGCCTAAATAACTCAATATATCATCATTTACTCACTTTTCTCAAGATTAAAAAACATTCTCTCTCAAAGGGTCAATACACTAGCATTAGGAAATCAAGAACAAACTCAAGAATTCCTCTAAGAACCTTTAAGAATTAATATACCCAGGTATGTTAGGTGTTCATTCATGGGTTTCTTTCACCCATGAAGTCCAAGAACCCTTTTTAAACTTACAAGTTCTTAGATTTATGAACTTCATACTTGAAATTGATTGTGTTCATGTCCATCATAGTTGCTGGATTACAATTCATGATTAAAATAGGTATATGATGAATTATATGAAATGCATGCTAAACCCTTGAATTTGCGATTGAGTATTATATTCTTGATGTTCACGTGTTGGCCATTACCATGTGAAATAATCCATGTTCCCCAAGTATTTGCTAAAATGCCTATGTGAAGTAAATAGAGGAATCATGACATGTCATTATGTAGTCCCAATCATGTATAAGCTTATGCCCTACAACTGTATGATAAAATGTCTCTATGAATGAATTATCAACAAGTGGACATTGTTATGTTTTCAAGATCATGCCATGCTTTACTTTTATGCTATCGAGTCCTGGAGGTATTTAATACCCAAAAATCTAGTTGTTTACCTAGAGCTACATTAGTTATAGAATAGTCTCTGTCATGACATGAGATAGTAGTACTCATCTAGTTAACAGAACTCAGTCAGTTATAGAAATCAGTAAACTTAGTCATTTACAAAACTCAGTATCAGTCTAGTTCAGCTCAGTATAATCAGTTCAGTGTCTATTCAGTTGGGAGTAGAATTCAACACCGAGTTAACCCAAGGATGAGGGATCACCTGCCAGTAGAGGGTGTGATTCTTAGAAGCAGTCCTTGCATTCCAGAACTACGTAGCTATTGTATGTTAAGACATCAACCTGCCATTTGAGGGTTGATGAGGTGTTTCTACCTGTCAGTTAAGGGTACCACCGTTCTCATTAGAGTACCTGCTAGATGAGGGTAACTCTTCATCTTTTCTTTATCCGTGCCATGGTACTGACACCCTTATAACTGGGGTTATAGGTTGGACTCCAGTTTTCTTATTTAGGGAATATTGGTTATATGATTACTTCCTACATTCTCAGTATAAAACTCAATTCAGTTCTCCAGAATTAGGACTGTCAGATACAGTCAATCTATTTCAGTAACTCAGTTATCAGTAATCTCAGATATCATCTACTCAGTTATCAGAACTCATAGCACAGCTTCAGTAAAATCTCAGTTACAGTATACACGTATATGCACGGTATTGCATACTCAGTATTTACAATAGTTTCAGTTATCCGTGTACTCTCATATTTAGTTACTCTATATCATTCAGTCAGTTATTGTTCATGCATATAATCCTTTGCATTCATCCTTAACTCATCTAGCATACCAATACATTCCACGTATTGACGCATACTCTTTTTTGCGCTATGATATCTCATATCATAGGTTCGAACGCTCAGGTTCCTGACCGCACATAGATAATTCAGTTAATAGCAACAAATTTAGTAGTGAGTCCTCATCTATAGAGGATGTGCTTTTATTTCAGTATCTTCAGTAGCTTTAGTATTTCAGTAGTCGGAGTTAGTTAGGGTCTTTTCCCATCAACTCCACATTCAGATAGTTCAGTTAGAGGCTTTTCATACTAGACTAGTTCAGACAGTATTCAGATTTCAGATGTTTTATCAAATGTTATTATTTACCAGTATTTCTAATTTTGAACCTTATGGCATTTCATCCTATTTTTCGCAATACTTTCAGTGTTATTATCCAGTTCTTACAGAAGGTACCAGTCATGGGTTAGCTTGTGGTCCTTCGGGGTCGTAAGCACCGTGTAGCATTCGGGGTATAGACTCAGGGAATTACAACCTTAGTCTCCCGGGTTAAGGTGTTAGTATTATAATAGAGTGTATATTATGAACCTGAGGTCATGGTTTTGATACCAGTTGAGTACCAGTTAGTATTCTATCCCTTGTGAGGATGTGGTTGTGGTTTATTGATGTTCATGGTTGTATGGCTTTGATACTGGTGATGGCATGCATACTTTAGGCGCATTATCATTTACTTAGAAGAAAAATTCCATCCAATCCTTGATCATACTATTGTTTTCTAAAAAAGAGATTTATTCCCACTTTTCAGTTTTAAAATGGATTTATTTATGATGGGAGACAGACCATCTTATTTAATGATTTATGACTTTTTGGAACTAATAGTTCTATTTTGGAAACTAGACCTAGATTGAATCTGGTCCAACACTATCCCACTCTTCTACCTCTTTTATTTACTCAGATCGAGTGAGATTTCAACCCTTTCTACGTGATTATGAAAATTTGGTCCCAACGTTAATGTCGGCTAATAAACTTATAGATTCACACTCTTTTATTCATGGTTTGAGTCTGTGTAATTATATATACATATATATATGTATATATATATATATATATCGATATAGCAAATTGATATGATGACTATGATTTGGTTTAAGACCTAGCAGTGCATTGTAACAACTTGAATATTTGATAAAATATATGAAAATGTATTTTTTGTGATTTGTCTATTTTACCCCTCCCAATAGTTGCATGTGGTATTTCTAGGGTGTGGGGAGTGATTGGCATGGTTCCCGATGCATTTTGGTGTCTTATATGCAATATTGGAGTTTTTGTTTCTTTGAGAGCCTTATTATGGACTTCTATGGTTATTTTTTGATCCGTGAGATGGATGGACAAAAAGATGATGCCAACAAATTTAGGAGATCGATTTTTGAGTGGTTAAATGATTTTCTGGTTTTATGACTTTTAAATCTCATTCAATCCTCAGTTTGGAAAATTGTGATTTTGGATTTTGGGGTCAAATTACTAAAGACGATGTCTTATAAAAGATTAGATATTGCCACTGAGTCCGGAGAATCAAATTTTGTGTGGTTACGTAGTTCGCTTGTGTAGATCGGATTTCAAAAGAATCCTAAGGTCTTGGTGGAAACTTAGAAAGTTTCAAAAGTGTCAACTGTCGTCTAGTGCCTCTGCGATCGCACCTCCTTGGTGGAGATCTGACACTACCCTCCTTGGGAACTTGTCGTAATGGGCATCGCAAGTCCGACCAGGACGGGAGACCATCCCCATTACCAAACCTAACCTCCGGCCGTCTTCCTTGACTTTGCTAAATTTCGAGCATGTAACAAGATACTGTAACAGCTCACATAAAGACTCTGGGATAAGATCACAACCGTGACCGACCCAACCTAGTCCAACCATCCCATACCAATAATTCAACCATACCAAGCCATACCAAAACAAGGGCCATAAACCAGGCCATAACCAAGGATGTTCCAAGATATAATATTGTTAATCCTAAAATGAAATAGGATAGAATAGTGAGAAATTATGTTGGATGATGCCAACCTCCCAACATATTCCAATGCCAAGGCCGACACCAATACTGATCCCACCCATTCCAACCTATAGAAGTACCACAAAGCCTCTAACAAAAAAAGTAATGAAATTCGGTTGGGATATGCCCCCAAACTTATTAGCCAAAACCAATATCCAAAATAAAATCAAAGTGTCTAGAAATATTCATAACATGAAATGGAGCCTTCCAAAAATGATTGAAGCTCACCACTTCAGTCCAAATGATGTCCCCGAGTCAATCACTATGTAGGAAAAGTAGAATGGTCGGTTCCTGCATAGTATGGGTATACAGCTGTCGGTAGACGGGGTTAGCGAGTTACAACTAGCATGATCTCAGGGTAAGGATAAAATAATATCATTTATAAAACCAATTAAAACTATACATATGCACACAACCATACATATATATAACCAAGCTAGGAAAAAGGATAGAGTTTAGTATGCCTTTAAAACCATTACCTAGGTTGTGTTGCTTTGCTGTCCTAAACCACCCATGAGCTATATAGGTTTAGATCCCCCTACTAAAAGGGACCCAGTTCGTGTTGTTGCACGAGCAGGGAAGTAAATCTTGGGATGACAAGTATATCCCCCAAAATATAGTGTGACATCATGCACACTGTAACCAAGACTAACCTCAAATCGGCAAATATGAGTTTCTAATTTTTGTTCCACAGGGACCTCCATCTTCCATGGCATTGCTACACATCTCTCCTTTATTTCCCAATTAAAACCAATTTCCAAATAACCAAACCATAGTGCATTTATTAACCCAGGTCATTGATATTGGTAACGTCATACCAATTCTTACTTGCAAGTATCATCCTTAGCCAACAATTTGTAGGTTTTAGGGGACTTTCAAGAGCCATTCCATTTACCATATTAAACCATTTGGGGGATTCCATGTGCCCCTCAAGCATAACTATTTATCCATTTACCTTTACAAACCATTTCAACCATCCATAATTGTTTTACCAAGTTTTAAAACAAGCAAGATTTCCATTAAAAATAGTCAATGCAATGAACATATCTTTATAAGCATTTTGTCAGACACATTGGCCAATTCCAATTACCACTAAACCATTCCCTTGCAATCCAATTATCCAAAACCACCATTAATGCATATAAAAGCATAATTAAAACCATAGGAAACCATAACCAACCATTTAATATCAAAACCCCCAAATCATATTGGTAAACCAAAATCATACAATCAATAAAATCATGAAAACATTCATAAGAACCATGCCTTTAGATAAAATTAACAATGAGGGAAGAGAACATGCCTTAAACCAAGATGGTGATGGAAGGATATCGCCAAGACAAGCCCCAAATCGATCCTTTAGTTAAAACCCTAGCTTTCTTTTCCCAAAAGTTGTTGAGAGAATTTTAAAGTGTTTAGAAGATTTTCTAAGTGTTAATTAGTGGAATAATAGGTTATATAACCATCCAAATAGGTTAGAAGTCGATGGGCCTTATTAGGATAAGTAGGGAAATATCCAAAATACCCCTACTTAAGGTTCACCAAAATTCCATCACAGGGATATGATTGTCCCACAGGACATGTACCCTTTCAATACGAGTGGTACCCTCTACTCATACCCTAAGCCTCAACCTTTGGATAAAAAATTGTTCAGTATATGAATCAACCAACTAAGTCATATCCAAAGAATATGATCCATACCTTTCATCTATACCCCTGGAAGATTTAATCCTAAGGAAGATTTAGACATTGTCCACCATATGAGTCCTTGGTGGGACTCATACCCTGGCTTACTTCTAATGGTGAGCCACTCGTACTTAGATCCAACCCAAGTAACAAAGTCTAAGATTAAGTTAAGGAACCAAACGACCTGTAACGACCAATATGACTCGTTCCCCTAAGTCGAATCCATTATAGTAACCAAAATCCATCCCACCAACCAGCACAAGTCAGTATACGACTGGACCATACCATCCATACGCCAACATATGACTCATACCCATGAGTCGTATTAGGTCCAAAGATCAGAATTCCAGGAAATTTTCTAACGTCCAAAAACTAAGGTATTTCAGTCTCCCCTACTAGAAACATTTATCCCCGAATGACGGATAAGGTAGGGGTAACCACACGCAAGAGTCATTTGCATTATCAAATATATTCCCAATCTAAAACAAAGTTTGAAAACTAAGAGGGAAAAATCTTAATCTTTCCTTTAACAAACTCTGAAAATAAAGATGTGTTGAAGACACATACATTTCGTATGAATCCTAGGAACAAAAAAAATGCAATTATTTGGACTTCATGTCCTATTCTGCTTCCCATGTAGCTTCTTCCACCTTATGGTTCCGCTAAAGAACTTTAACCGAAGCCACATCCTTGGTTCAAAACTGACACATCTTCCTATCCAAGATCTTAATCGGTACCTCTTTATAAGGCAAGGAATCTGTGAGACCCAATCAGTCTAAAGGAACAACCGAAGAAGGATAACCAATGCATTTCCTCATCATGGAAACATAGAAGATGGATGAACCAAACTCAAGATAGAAGGAAACTCCAGCTCATAAAAACTATTACCAACTCTCCGCAAAATCTCATAAAGAACCACATACCGCATGCTGAGTTTCCACTTCTTTCCAAACTGCGCTACTCCTTTCATGGGAGATACCTTGAGGAAACCCTTATCCCTAGACTCAAACTCCAAGTCTCTATGCCTAACATCCACATAGAAATTTGGCGACTTTGGGAAGTCTTAAGCCTATCTTGAATCACCTTCACCTTATCCATATCCTGATAAAGCAAATTAGGACCAAACATATCCGCCTCACCCAGTTAAACCAAATAATTGGAGATCTATACCTCCTACCATACAATGCCTTAAAAGAGGAAATACTAATACTTGAATGATAACTATTGTTGTAAGAAAACTCTACCAAAGGTAGATGCTCAATCAAATTTCCACCATAATCTGTCGCACAGGCCCGAAGAATTTCCTACAATGTCTAAATATTTTTGTCCGCTTGCCCATCCATATGTAGATGGAAAGCAGTACTCATACTCACAATGGTCCCTAACCCTCTCTAAAAAGATTGCCATAAATAAGATGTAAACTACATGCCACGATAAAAAATAATAAAAATAGGAACCCCATGCAACTTCACAATCTCCTGAAGATACAACTTAGCATAATCCTCTATTGAGAAGGTAGTCTGCACTTACAAAAGTGCACAGACTTAGTCATCCTATCAATGATGACCCAAATTGAATCATATTAATTCTGAGACCATAGAACAACTATAACGAAGGCCATATTGATTACTTCCCATTTTTATTCGGGAAAATCAATTTCTTAATACAACCTTCCTGGCCTCATGTGCTTAACCTTAACCTATTGACACTTCATGCACCTGGCAACAAAATCAGCGACATCTCTCTTTATGCCATTCCACCAATAGATCTCCTTGAGATCATGGTACATCTTAGTCGAGCTAGGATGAACAACATAGTGTGACTCATGTGTCTTATCCAAAATCCTTTTTCACAACCCATCGACATCAGGAACACACAACCTTTCTTGGTACTGTAAAGTAACATCATCACCGATCTCAAACAACACTACCTTTTGCCCACCAACTTCACTCTTGATTTTTATCAAGATAAGATCTAGCACTTGCTTCTCCTTAATCTCCATACCAAGAGATGATCATACCACTTCTTAGATTATCACACCACCATCCTTGGAGTCCAAGAAGCAAACTTAAAGATTAGCCAAGTGGTGAATATCCTTCACCAATTCCAGCTTTCCTTTCTCCACATGAGACAAACCCCACATGGATAACCTGCTAAGAGAATTAACAACTATATTAGCCTTACCTGAGTGATAGTGAAGACTCATATCATAATTCTTAAGAACCCCAAGCCATCTCCCCAACCTGAGATTAAGCTCTTTCTTGGTGAACAAATATTGTAGACTCTTATGATCAGAAAAGATATCCACATGAACACCATTCAAATAATGCCACAATATTTTCAAAGCAAATACATCCATCATCAACTCCAAATCATGAGTAGGATAATTCATCTCATGTACATTCAACTGCCTGGAAGCATAGGCAATCACCTTCCCATGCTGCATCAACATACAACCAAGCCCTACCCGATATGCATCGCAATAAACCATGAACCCATAACTGTCTTCTAGCAAAGTAAGAATTAGAGCTAAAGTCAACTTATCCTTTACCTTCTTAAAACTCTCTTCACAAGTATCTGACAAAAAAACTTGACCTTCTTCTGAATTAACTTAGTCAAAGAAGTAGATATTGACGAAAATCTTTCCATAAACCGCCTATAATACCCGACTAAACCCAAGAAGCTCTAAATGTCAGATAGAGTTGTGGGTCTAGGCCACCTCTTCACCACAATAACCCTTTGCGGATCCACTATTATCCCTTCACTAGAAATACTATGACCTAAGAAAGTTACAGAGTTCAACCAAATTCACACTTGCAGAACTTGGCACACAACTGTTGTTCCTTTAGGGTCTATAATATTAGCATGATCTACTTCTCTCTTTGAATAAACCAGATTATCATAAAATGAATACAATAATGAAGACATCCAACTATTGAAAAAAAACTCTGCTCATCAGATCCATAAATGACACTGGAGCATTAGTCAACCCAAATAAAATTACCAAAAACTCAAAGTGCCTATTCCGAGTACAGAAATCCATCTTTGGGATATCCATCTCCCTAATCTTTAGCTGATAGTACCTAGATCAAAGATTTATCTTAGAAAAGAACTTGGCATAATCCAACTGGTCAAACAGATCATCTATCTTTGGAAAGGATACTTGTTCTTGACCATCACCTTGTTCAACAAGCAGTAGTCAATGCACATCAAAAGGGAGCCATCATTTTGGGTCCGACAATCCAAGGTCTCTTAATAAGAGTGTAACCAGTCCATTCCCAGAATGACATCGAAATCCACCATATCCAACTTAAATAGATCCACCAAGGTCTACTTTTCACCAACAAATACCACATCCCCCCTGTAGACTCTCTTAGAAATAATCGAGTCACCTACTAGGGTAGAAATAGAAAAAGGGTCTAAAATAACTTCCGGATCAAAACCAAAAGATACAACCATACAAAGAGTCATATAGGAGAAAGTAGACCCCAAATCAAGCAACCAATAGACGTCATAAGAGAAAAGTTGTAATGTACCCGTAACAACAATAGGTGATGCCTCGGACTCCTGTTGGGATGCCAAAGCATACAACCTATTCAAACCAACACTAAAACCAGGATCAGTAGCATAAGCAGATGGAAAACCACCAGGTGTAGGATTAGAAGATGAAGCCATAGGCATCTTATTCGCCCCCATATTAACCTTATTAATCAAACAATCCCTAATCTGATGACCTGTCTTGCAAAATTTAAAATATTTTTCCTTTCCTTCATTTCAATAACCCCAATGAGGATGACCATAAAGACGACAAGGAAGGCATAAAGAAAATGACTGACCTCTACTTGCCTGAGATTTGGCACCCTGCACCCAATAATCGTCACCACCATGATGACACTTGTCGCCCAACTAGCGAGGAGTACTATTAGATGAGTAGGAACCAAAACTGCCCCACTTCTTTTTCTACTATTTTCCACCCTTTCAACCATACTGAGGCTGAGCACCTCCCTGGTCTGAAGACCTACTCCTCATACCCTACCTCTCCCCATACTCTGCCTGCTTTCTCTATTTTTCCTCCACTTACTGTATATGAAAAGTCAACCTTGAGATGTCCATATCCTTAATCAGTAAGGCAGTCTTGCTCTCTAAATTCAAATATTGATTCAACCTAAAAGCAAAGTTCCTTATTCTATCTCGCATGTCAGTCACCAAATCAGGAGCATAACTTGACAATTCGTGAAACTTCATGGCATATTCCTAGACAGGCATCCTCCCATATTTGAGGTTAACAAACTCCTACATCTTTGCTTCCCTCAACTTTTGGTGAAAGAAACTATCCAGAAAAGCACCAGAGAAGGCATCACATAATTATAACTCCTCAACATCTCCTTTATCCCTATCCAACTCATCGATATGCAACCTCCAGCTGTAAAGTTTACCCCCTTCCATATTGGTAGCCTACATCACCCAAAATATCTTTTTTATTTTACCCAAGAATCCCTATGGATCCTCCTCGACCCTCACTCCAAAAAAAATAGAAGGAACCATCCTTATAAATTGGCAAACCCTTGCGGCCTCAGCAAACAAAGTACCAGACACATCCAACTCAGCCTAAGCAACAACGAATTTAGCAATAGTATGAATATAATGATGAAATTTTGCATTAGTTGCCTCATCTTGAGGAGGACTAGCAGAAATCAGTGGAACTTAAGAACTATCAGGGATAGGATATTAACATCGAAGAGTAACCCCAAAAGTAGGATGCACCCCTTCAGCATTACCCTTAGATAAGATAGAAGAATTTTCTTGTGTTTTAGATCTACGAGAAATAATCTAAAAGATAAACAAACAAGGATTAAAGAAGATTACAGGACTGATACTCCAAGCTAGAAAATAGAATACCAAGAAAGTGAAACATTTCTAAATGTCTTGTAGCCTCTCTCTTATGTGTGTGGCACGCTACACACCCTTAAAGAGAATTTACTCGACACGGCTTTATGGACTCCCAATTCACCATGAACCTAGGATTTGATACCAACTTGACATGACCCGCCTAGGTCCTTGTTGTAATGGGCGTCCCAAGTCCAATCAGGACGGGAGACCACCCCCGTTACCCAACCTAACTTCCAGCAGCCTGCCCTAAGTTGATTGAATTTTGAACATGTAACAAAATAGT
Organism: Capsicum pubescens; assembly: GCA_030864215.1. Taxonomy (NCBI): domain Eukaryota; kingdom Viridiplantae; phylum Streptophyta; class Magnoliopsida; order Solanales; family Solanaceae; genus Capsicum; species Capsicum pubescens. Next base: position 179,084,077 of record CM061540.1, read on the forward strand.
GTAATAACTCACATAAAGACTCTGGGATAAGATCACAACCATGATCCACCCAACCGAGTCCAGCCATCCCATACCAATAAACCAAACATACCAAACCATAGGAAAACAAGGGCCATAAACCAGGACATAACAAAGGATGTTCCAAAACATAATAAATTATCCCAAAATGAAATATGATAGAACAGTGAGAAATTATGTCCTATGATGCCAGTCTCCCAACTTATTCTAATGCCAAGGCCGACATCAATATCGATCTCGCTTATTCCAACCCATAAAAGTACCACAAAGCCTTTAACCAAAAGAGTAATGAAATCCAGTTGGGACATGCCCCCAACTATAGCAAAAACCAATATCCAAAATAAAATCAAAGTGTCTAGAAATATCTTTTACATGAAATGGAGACTTCTAATAGGATGGAAGATCACCACTTTAGTCCACATGTTGTCCCTGAGTCAATCACTATATAGGAGGAGTAAAATAGCCAGTTCCTGAATAGCGTGGATATATAGCCGCCAGTAGATAGGGTTAGTGAGTGACCACCTGTATGATCTCATGGTAAGAATAAAATAATGTAATTTATAAAACCAAGTAAAAAAATCTCTATGCATACAACCATACATATATATATATAACCATGTCGAGAAAAGGGACCGTGTTTAGTATGCCTTTAAAACCTTTACCTGGGTTGTGTTGATTTACTGTCCTAAACCACTCATGAGCTAAATAATATAAGATCCCCTTACTAAAAGGTCCCCATTTTGTGTAGTTGCACGACTAAAAAAATCCATATGCATCCAACCATACATATATATATAACCATGTCGGGAAAATGGACCGTGTTTAGTATGCCTTTAAAACCTTTACCCGAGCTGTGTAGTTTTTCTATCCTAAACCACTCATGAGCTATATAGGACAAGCTCCCCTTACTGAAAGGTCCCCATTTTGTGTAGTTACACGACTAAGGAAGTAAATCTTGGGATGACTAGTACATCCCCCAAAATATAGTGTGACAACATGCACACGGTCACCAAGACTAACCTCATTTCGACAAATGTGAGTTTCTAGTATTAGTCCCCAAGGACCTCCACCATCCACGACTTTTCTACACATTCTACCATTATTTCCTAATTAAAATTAATTTCCTAATAACCAAAATATTTTCTATTTATTAACCTAGGCCATTGATATTGGTATCTTTATACCGGTCCTTACTTGCAAGTAGCATCGTTATCCAACCATTTATAGGTTTAAGGGGACTTTTAAGTGCCCTTTCATTTACAATATTAAACCACTTGGGGGATTCCATATTCTCCTAAGGCATAACCGTTTAGCCATTTACCTTTCCAAATCATTTAAACCATGTATAATTCTTTTACCAAGTTTTAAAACAACAAGAGTCCTATTAAATGTAGTCAATGCAATGAACATAACTTTATAAGAATTTTTTCAAACACATTGGATGCATAAAATGACCAAAATTAATTCCACTTACCATTAAACTATTCCAATGTAATCCAATTATCCAAAACCACCATTAATGCATATAAAAGAATAATTAAAACCATGGGAAACCATAACCAACCATTTAATATCAAAACCCCCAAATCATATTTGAAAATAAAATCATACAATCAATGAAATCATGAAAACATTCATAAAAACCATGCCTTTAGATAAAATTAAAAATAAGGAAAGAGAACATGTCTTAAACTAATATGATAATGGAAAAAAAACCCAAGACAAGCCCCAAATTGTTCCTTTAGTTAAAACCCTAGTTCCCGTTGCTAAAAAACTCTTGAGAAAATTTTAGAGTGTTTAGAAGTATTTCTAAGTGTTAATAAATGGGATAGTAGGGTAAATAACCTTCCAAGTAGGTTAAAAGTAATGGGGCCTTATTAGGATAAGTGGGAAAATGTCTAGAATACCCCCACTTAAGTTGCACCAAACTACCATCATAGGGATACGACTGTCCTACACGAGTCATACCCTTCCAATACGAGTGGTACCCTAAGCCTCATACTTTGGATAAAACATTATCCATCATATGAATCAACCAACCAAGTTGTATCCAAAGCATACGATCTATGCCTTTCATCCATAACCCTGGTAGATTTAAACCCTAAGAAGATTTAGACACTGTCCACTGTACAAGTCGTGGGTACGATTAGTAACTGTGCTTACAGATCATGGTAATCCACTCATACTAGATCCAACCCAAGTAACCGAGTCTAAGATTATGTTAAGGATCTAAACAATCCACAGCCATCAATACCACTTGTACCCCTAAGTCGTATCTATTCTAGTAACAAAAATACATCCCACCAATTAACACTGGTCAGTCTATGACTGAACCATACCATCCATACCCCAACAGATAACCCGTACCCATGAGTCAAAGTGGATCTAGAGATCATAGTTCCATGATATTTTCTAAGGTCTAAAAACTAATGTGTTTCAAGATCTCACCTTATGCAGAAGAGGTAGTGTGATTGCACTAAGGGTGTGGTGATTTCCATACCTTCTTCTAAGGTCAAAGTATTTAATTGCATGCCTTGGTATGCAATTTCAATGCCTGATAACCTAGAAGGGGTATAAAAAGACCCCTTAGGTCGCAAATCAAGTTATTTCCTATCTTTCTACTTGAGACTTAAACTCTAAAATAAAGTGAGAGCTTAAAAGTGAAGCTTTTTGGTGCATGGGAAGCTATATTAACATTTTTTTATTGATTCTCTTATGGATTTAAGGTAAGAATTCTCCCTTTTCTTAGTTTAAATTTCTTGGTTAATTTTTCAAAACCATAAAACTTTAGCGATTGATTTTAAACCTCAATTTCACTCCTTTTCACTAAAATAATGTTACTAATCCTATAATTACTTGTTTTCCCTTGATTTCATCTTAAAAACCACTTTAATTATTGATTTTAAATTGATTTCAAAGGTTTTACCAAACAAAGTTTAAAAACAAGTCTTCTTTGATTTGGACCTTGTTTTATGCTAAATTTGATTTGGGTTTTCATAGATAGATTTCTTAAAGTAGGGAGAACCCATTTTTGAAATAAAGTTATAATTTTGCTCCTTTTTTTTAAGACCTATTATGTGGGTTTGTTTTGACCATGAAAAAAAATAGGCAATATGGTTATTATTTGACTTATTTTGATACGTAGATTCTAAATTCCTTGGTTTTGGTTGATTTTAAAGTCATTCATGAGAAGTAAGGTTGTTCTGTGAAGTGTTGCAGATCAATTTTCATTCTTAAGGTATGTTATGGCCTAACTCTTTTAGACTAGTCTAGTAGTTAATTTGTAAAGAAAATGCATGGTAAGAGGATGTGAACACATCATTAAATTGGATATCTTAATGTGGTGTGCCCATGTGGGGGCCTATATGTAATTCGATTATTAGTTTTGAGATATTATAGGATATGTGGAATAATTATACTATGTTGTTGGAATGCCTATTGTGTTCCTATTTATGTATTGTGTATTCATACCTTTTTGACATATGAATCACATGGTAATTTATAAATAGTTAGAAATAATGAGTGCATAATTGGCTCACGTAATTGGTATATTGGTTGGTTGTGGAAATAAATATTGTGGTTGGTTGTGAACATTGCATCATCATCCTCGTGGCATCATATGCATAATTTCACTTATTTGTTCTATGCTCTATATATACTTGTTATTGTTGAATGTGTACTTGAATTGTGTCTTATGTTATGTATGCGCTCTAGAAATATCAGAAATACTAGAAAGTACTAGAAATATTGGAAATTCTAGAAACACTAGAAACATCAAATTTTGTAGACATTCTCAAAGGGCGATGCCCAAAAGGAATCATGGAAATTGGTATCAGATATTGAATCTTATCTACCTTCTCTAAAGATTATGCCAGAGAAAATTAATGGATATTGATTGTATACGGATTAACAAACCATCTATGGGTCCTACATTAGGAGGCTTGGCTCCATAGGTGTATACGCGGTAGTATATGGATTGAATAACCTTCCATGGGTCCCACATCATGAGGCTTTCTTTCGAGGGTGTATACAGAGGTTGTACGACAACCATATGTATCATCACCTATGTATCATCACCATCATCACTTTTATTGTGTTTTACTTTGTAATGGTTGTGATATGATTGTACAACTACTTGACTTTCTACCTATCAAATTGTTCTATCTTTTAATAATTATACTCAATGATCTTATATGTATATTGTTCTTCCTTGTCCTACTTGTATGCGGTATATTATATACTTGTGGTCCTTTTCGTGTTTTTTCCAATATCGCTAATATATTGGAACTGTTAGTGCAAGCAGTGTGGGCTACCATTGTGGGATATTTTCTAATTATTGGTGACATACCCTTAGTGTGTAGTTTATATGTCTTATTTTCTACTTTACTCGATCGGCCTATGATACCTACTGAGAACAAGTGGACCATACTCACTCCTACTATTCTTATAAGTGGATCGTACTCATTCCTACTATACTTATAAGTGGACCATACCCACTCCTATTGTACCCTTCAAGTGCAGATTTAGGTTCGAGTATGACCCACAATGATTGATTCGGGAGATTATATGAGCTTTCAAGGTAATGGATGATTTTCAGGTGTTTGGATGTCTTCTACTACCTTCTGTATCATTAGTCTTTACTAGTTTTCAAAGATAAAGTTATATCTATTGGATTTCTTATTTATTTCATTTTGATTTGAGTTGTACTAGATGCATTCTTATATTATTAACACTAGGTATTGGGAGTTATGAATGCATGATAGATTATATTCTTTCCATATTTGTTATACTTATATACTTTGGCTTCATGCTAGAAGCATTACCTCGGGGATCTTTATGTCTTTTGCCCTTTGTGTATCTGTTTGGGTGATACACTTACTCATTAAGGTTTATCACAATGAGTGACATTATGACCCTTGTTTAGGTCATGATAAATTGGTATTAAAGTAGGTAGTTTTCATTGGTCTTCATGGTGTAAGAATGAGATGTCTAATCAAGTATCAAAGATTAGTATGTAGAGGTTCGTATCTATCTTAAAGAGGCTCGATTAGACTTCTCATTTTTCCACTCTATCGAGAGAACTTTTTGTATACCTTGGGTTCTGATTTACGTTCCACTTCTTCTACATGGATGGTGTCGACTAGGTTCAAGTGATCAAAGACACAGAGCCTTTACCTAGAGGGACATCCTTGAGTCATGGATGGACTTGAGGAAGTGGACGGGCCCGTGGATCAGCCCCATTTAGAAAGAGTGCTAGGGAACCTTCCCTTGAGCTTCGTGTTAAGCTAGTTGGAGGTGTGGGTTTCTCACAAATTCCTCATAGTTCTTCTACCTCAGTCTTGGAAAGATTGTTAGTTTTTCTGTTGACCCACTTGGAGGGTGCTTCTCTGAGTTCATTTGGTATTCCCTCAGCGTTGAGTGTTGTAACTTTGCCAATGCCAGATTTTGGTTATAGTGTTCCTTATATCATGAGTTTGGGTCCTCCAGTTGCACCTACTTTTGTTTTGGGTACTCCTAAGACCTGGAGTACTATTTCTCTTTCAGCATCGATATTTGAGTATGGTGTTTCAAGATTAGGAGTTTAGCCTTTGTCTATATTGTCTTCTTAGGTGGGGTCTCTGTTAGCTAGGCCTCCTACTCTTTAGCGACCCACAATACAGATGGTAGTATTTAGGGAATATTTTAAGAGTATAGGGTTTCAGGGAAGGATGCATGGACCTACCTCTTGAGCATCTCATAAAGGATCCAAAAGGATACACTGTCAGGATAAGTTTTGAGGTTTCTTTATATTTGATAAGTTTGGCCATATGTATGAGGACTGTCATTTCTGTGTGTTTAGATATACTCTTATTTAAGTAGTGAGAGCTGGGGTTTTTACTAGAGGTGTGATAGGAAATGGTAGTAGAGATCATGGTGGAGGTCTTTGGTCTATTCAATCAGTTGGTTATCGTGGACAGTGCTAAGCTATACTAGCAAAACCTGAAGCAGAGGCTTCAGATATTACGATCACATGTATTATCCCCATTTGTTTTAGATCTGTATTTGTGTTGTTTGATCTAGGATTGACTTTTTCCTATGTGTCTGCATATTTTACTTTGGATTTTGATTCTATTAGTGTGCCTCTTCCATTCCTATTCATCTATCTACCCCTATAGGATATTCTTTAGTGATGGATCAGGTATACCAATTTTTTGTTGTGACTTTTTCTGGTCGTGAGACTTGGGTAGATTTGCTTGTGTTAGATATGTTTGATTTTGATGTTATTTTAGGTATGGATTGGGTGGATCCTTTTCAAGATGTCTTAGATTATTTTGCTAAGACCATGACTTTAGCTTTGCCGGGTGTACCAAAGATAGTTTTGAAGGGTGATCTTCATTCGGGTCCACTTTTTTTGGGTCATAAGTGGATTATATCTTATGTTTAAGCTCGTAGATTGGTTGAGAGGGGATATTTATCATATTTGGCTCATATTCATGATACTAGTTTTATTTTCCCTCTTTCCTTGTACTCTGTTCGTATTGTTCGTGATTTTGTGGATGTTTTCCCTAAGGATTTTCCTAGTATGCCTCTAGATTATGATATTGATTTTGATTATTGTGTTGAGTTAGAAACCAAGCCAATTTCTATTCCTCTTTATAGGTTGTCTCCAGCTGAGTTGAAGGAATTGAAGGATCAATTGCAGGCATAGTTGGATAAGGGATTTATCCAACCTAGTATATTGCCTTATGGTTTCCCTATCTTGTTTGTGAAGAAAAAGGATGAGTCTATGCGTATGTGTATTGATTATTGACAATTGAACAATGAGACGGTTAAGAACAAGTATCCTCTTTCTCATATAGATGACTTATTTGATCAGCTTTAGGGTACTACGGTGTTTTTGAAGATTTATTTGAGATTTGGTTATCACCAGTTAAGGATTAGAGATTTGGATATTTCGAAGATAGCTTTTCGGACTCGATATTGTCATTATGAGTTCTTGGTCATGTCCTTTGGATTTATCAATGTCCCTATTGTATTCATAGAGTTAATAAATCAGGTGTTTTGACCATATCTCAACTCCTTTATTGTTGTATTTATAGATGATATCCTGGTCTATTCAAGAGTGAGGTTGATCATGAGGATCATTTGTGGATTGTTCTTCAGAGATTGAGGGATAAGAAGTTGTATGCCATGTTCTCCAAGTGTAAGTTTTTGTTGGATTCTATTTCTTTCTTAGGTCATGTGGTGACTAAGAAGGGTATTATGGTTGTTCCAGATAAGGTTGCCAAGTTTTGTTGAGGGTTTTCTTCCATTATAGCTCCATTGACCAAGTTGACTTAGAAGAAGTTTTTTTTCCGGTGGTCCGATGCCTGTGAGGAGAACTTTCAAAAGCTTTAGAATTTGTTGACTTCAGCTCATATCTTGACTTTACCAAAGGAGGGCGTGTGTTTTACTATCTTTAGTGATGCTTCAGGTGTTATATTAGGTGTTGTGTTGATACAAGAGGGTAAGGTGATTTCCTATGCTTCTTATTAGTTGAAGTCCATCAGAGGAAATATCCTACCCACGATCTTGAGTTGTGCGTATTTGTTTTTCCTTTGAAGTTATGGAAGCACTACTTATATGAAGTCTTTTGTGAGATTTTCTCAGGTCATCATAGCCTTCGGTACTTCTTAACCCAGCGAGATCTTAATATGAGGCAACGTCGTTGGCTTGAGTTACTTAAGGATTATGACTTGACTATTCATTATCATCCGGGCAAGTCTAATATGGTTGAAAATGCCTTGAGGTAGAAGTCAACTAGCATGGGCAGCTTGACTTATCTTTTGACCGAGGAGAGGCCTTTGTCCTTAAAGGTTTAGTCTTTCTCTAACAAGATAATTAAGCTTGATATTTTGACACTTGGGTGTGATTTGGCATTTGTGGAGGCTAGGTTTTTTTGATCAAGAATATTCGATCTCATTAAATTGATGATGTGGGATTAAGATTGATTTGAGATAAGGTGTTGAGTGGTGAGGCTAAGGAATCCTCACTTGATTTGGATGGTGTTTGGAGGATTGAGGTCCAATTTTATGTGCCGAGAGTGGGTGATTGGATTAGAATGATTTTGGAGGAGGCTCATTGTTCTAGGTATTATATCCATCTTAGAGTGACTAAGATATATTGTAATTTGAGGCAACATAACTAGTGGGGTGGTATGAGGAAGGATGTAGCAGATTTTGTAGCTCATTGTCTTTGTTGCAAATAGGTAATGACCAAGCATTTTGAGACCTGATGGATCATTTTAGATATTACCCATTCCTTAGTGGAAATGGAATGACTTACTATAGTCTTTGTGATTGAATTTCCTTGCACTTCTCAGGGTTTGGAAAGCATTTAAGTTATTGAAAATCGATTGAACAAGTTTTCTCATTTTATTTTGGTGTAGGTTTACTTCAGTGCTAAGAGGATCGCCATATCTATATTCATGAGATTTTTTTCCTTCATAGTGTGCCTCTTTCTAGCATTTTTATTGAGGTTCTATGTTCACTTATCCTTTTTGAAAGACGTTCAGGATGAGTTGGGTACTCGAGTTGATCCTAGAAAATCATTTCACCCCAGACTGATGGTAAGCCAGAACAGACCTTTCTGGTTTTTAGAGGATATGCTCTGCGCGTATACGATAGATTTTGGGGGTAGTGGGGGAAACATTAGGCTTTAGTAGGGTTTGCGTATAATAACAACTACCATTTTAATATCGATATGGATCCTTTTGAGGCCCTGTATTTTAGGCGTTGTCACTCTCCAATTTGTTGGTTTGATGTTTCTGAGGTTAGACCTCAAGGTATGGACTTGCTTCACGAGTCTTTGGATAGATTTTGGATTATTCGGGATAGAAATTGAGTAGCTCAGAGTAGACATAAGTTCTATGTATACCGTAGGCTTTAAACGGTGAGATTTGGTGTTGGTGACCATGTTTTCCATTGAGTTTCACCCATAAAGGGTGTGATGATGTTTCGAAAGAGGGGCAAGCTCAGCCCCGGGTATATTGATCCTTTTGAGATTTTCTAGACATTTGGTGATGTGGTTTAATTATCAGTTGTTCATCTAGTTTTTTATTTTTATATGTTTCACCGTTATATTTTTTATGGGTCTCAGGCCATTTGTTGGGAGTCGGTTCAGTTAGATAAGTAATTATCTTTAGTAAAGGAGCCGATATCCACTTTTTCTAGGGATATTAGACGGTTGGATTCTAGAGTTATCCCTGTGGTTAATGTTAAGTAGCGACATTAACATGTAGACGAGGCTATGTGGGAGGTCAAGTCTGATATGCACAGTTCTTATCCCCAGCTCTTCGTTGAATTAGGTATTTCTTTCCCTTAGTTCGAGGATAAACTAGATTTTTTGTGGTGGATGATGTAAAAACCAAAATATTTGATGAAGTATATGAAATATGTGTTTTGTGTGATTTGATAGTTTTACAACTCCCCATAGTTGCCTTGTGGTATTTCTGGGGTGTAGGGGTGATTGGCATGGATCTCGATGCATTTTGGTGCCTTATATGCAATATTGTTGTTTTAGGTGGCTTGAAAATCCTTATTATGGACTTTTGTGGTTATCTTTTGATTAGGGAAACAGTTGGCCAAATGGACTATGGTAGCAGATTCAGAACATCAATTTTACGGTGGTATCTAGTTGGGTTCAAAATCGAGAGGGCGTCATGCGAAAGCTTATAATTTGTAAACCAAGACGGTGATAATTCAAATAAAAATGAAAAACATATACCAAAAACATATTATTAATATGATTTAGTCAAACGACCTACATATTCAAGATAATATTGAAAAAGTTAAAAACCTATTCGGAGAAATCTCCCCGTAAACAGAGACACTTTAAAGACTACATTGTGGATGCTATTGTGTTATGGTAAAAGAAGAGGGGTTTTCTATTTATAGATGTCCAAAACCTTTCCTCTAAGAAAAAGGTTTGCCAAATATGAAAAAAGTTTTATATTTTCCTTTAAGTAAAACTAAAACTTTATTTTGGTAAGAAAATCAGTGCAAAAAAACTAATAAATCTCCCCTTTTGGGCTTGATTTTCTACAAAATATTCTTGATCCTCCTCCTTCATTTGCATAATCTTCGTTCTTCACATATTTTTCATATATCAATGTTGTTTGACATGCTTTAAAATTAAGCCTCTTTGGGTTAAAATATATCAGTCCTTTTTGGGTTAAAAATATTGGAGCCCTTTTGCAGGGTTAAAAGTAAGGTATATTTTCAAATATGTGACAGTATGATTGATGAAAATATGAATGACAATTGTCTCCACATGTAGTTTTATTTTGACAAAATATCATTACAACCATCACATTGATTGCAAATTGATTAGAACCGCCTTGAACTTGTCTTCAACCTCGTTTTACCAAACCATTGGATCATTGAACCATAGGCTCTGATACCACTTTTTGGGTTAGAAATCAAGAGGGCGTCATGTGAAAGATAATAATTTGCAAACCAAAAAGGTAATAATTCAGATGACAATGAAAAACAAATACCAAAAACATATTATTAATATGATCTGGTCAAATGACCTACATATTAAAAATAGTATTAAAAAACTTAAATACCTATTGAGAGGTGCGATCGTACCACTTTGGGTGGCTATCTCACCTTGTCAAGAAGAGGTACTGAGATCGCACTAAGGGTATGGCGATTGGTATACCCTCTTCAGAGATTAGAGTGTGTGAGTGCACACATGGGTGTGCGATCTCCATACCTGATGACCTGGAAGGGGTAAAAAATACCCCTTAAGTTGTGAATTAGGCCATTTTCTATCTTTCCTCTTCAGAGTTAAAACCTAAAATAGTGTGAGAGCTTAAAAGTGAAGCTTTTGGGGTGCTTGGGAAGCTAGATTAACATCCATTTCTCGATTCTCTTACAGATTTAAGGTAAGCATTCACCATTTTATTAGTTTAAATTTCTTGATTAATTGTTCAAAACCCCAAAGCCTTAGATCTTGATTTTAAACCCGAATTTCACTCCTTTTCACTTGAATAATGTTCCTAATCTTATAATTACTTATTTGCCATCGATTTCATCTTCAAACCAACTATGATTCTTGATTTTAAAATGGATTTCAAAGGTTTGCCCAGTAAAGTTTAAAAATGGTTTCCTTCAATTTAGACCTCATTTTTAGCTCGATTTGACTTGAATTTTCAGCTGTAGATTCCTTAAAGTTTCGGGAACTCATTTTTGAAATAAAGTAAGATTTTGCCCTTGTTTTTTGAAAACCCATTTTTGGGGTCCATTTTGACCCCAAGCCAAAAGTAGGCATTATGGGTATCGTTGGCCTTGTTTCTATATGTAGATTCTATATTCCCTGGTTTTAGTTGATTTTGAAATTATTCATGAGAAGTAAGGTTGTAGTGTAAACTTTTGCAGACCAATTTTTTATCTCGAGGTAGGTTATTGCTTAACTCTTTTGGATAGGGATAAGTAATTAATTTATGTCCAAAGTGCATGTTAAGGGGATGGGAACTAATCATGAAATCGGCTATTTAATGTGTTGTGCCCGTGTGAGAGCCTATATGTGATTCAATTATTGGTTTTGAGATATTATGTGATATGTGCGACCATGTGGGTCCTATGTGATGTTGATAGCCTAAAATACATGTGAATAGTCATATTGTGTTGTTGGAATGCCTATTATGGTACCATTGGTGTATTGTGTATTATTTGTACTTTATTGGTATATGAATCATGTGGGAATTTATGAATGGCTAGAAATAAATAGTGGATAATTGGCGCAAGTAATTGGTATATTAGTTGATTGTGGAAATACACATTTCGGTTCATTGTGAACATTGCATCATCATCCTCATTTCATAACACGCATAATTTCACTTGCTTATTCTATGCTTTAGATAAACTTTTTGGTATTGAATGTGTACTTAAATTGTGTCTTATATTATGTATGTGCTCTGGAAACACAAAAAATATTGGGAAATACTAGAAATACATAAAACTGTTGAAACACTTGGAGCTTCAGATTTTATAGACCTTATTCAAGGGTGGTGTCGGAGAGGAGTCATGGTAATTAGTATCGGATAATGGATCTTATTGGCCTTCTCGAAAGATTATACTGGAGAAGATTCATAGATATTGGTTGTATACGGGTTGACTAACCTTCCATGGATCTTATGTTGGGATGCTTCACTCCGTAGGTGTATACTAGGTAGTATATTGGTTGATGAATCCTCCATGTGTACGACGTCGGAAGGCCTGCCTCCATGGGTTTGTACAGAGGTTGTGCGACAACCTCGTGCATCATCACCACCATCGCCATCATCATCATCATCATCCTTAATGTGTTTTACTTCATTATGGCTATGATGTGATTAAACTCTTGCTTGACTTACTACCTATCTAATTGTTCTATCTTCTTATACTTGTACTCAAAGATCTTGTATGTACATTGTCCTTCCTTATCCTACTTGAATGCGGTATATTGTACACTTGTGGTTCTCTCTGTTTATTGCATTATCTGTGATATATTAGAATTGTTAGTGCAAGAAGTATGGGATACCATTGTGGGTCATTTTCTAATTGCAGGTGGCGTACCCTTAGTGTGTATTTTGTGTGTCTTATTTTCTACTTTGCTCGATCGGCCTATGATACCCACTGAGTATGAGTGGATAACACTCATTCCTATTGTCCCCATCTAGTGAAGATTTAGTTTTGGGTGTGCCCCATGTTTCTTAATTCGTGCAATTATTAGATATTTCAAGGTAGTGGATGGTTTTCAGGCGTCCGAACGTCTTCTACTATCTCATCTATCATTAGACTATGTCTTTACTAGTTTTCAAAAAAAGAGTTTTATCTATTGGATTTCTTATGTACTTTATTTGGATTCGAGTTGTACTAGATATGTTCTTATACTATTTTCACTAGGTTTTGTGAGTTTTGGTTGCATTGTTGATTATATTCTTTCTGCATTTTTTATACTTATATGGTTTGACTTCATTCTAGAAGCCTTACCTTAGGATATTTTTGTCTTTTCCTCTTTGTGTATCAGTTTGGGTGATAGGCTTACTCGTCAAGGCTTGCCGTGATCAGTGCCATCATGATGCATGCTGAACCAACTGAATAAAGGATGGTTGATGCACACAAATTTAAACCATAACACACTAATACCACATCGATGCTCGACAATGAAGCGAAGTCTCATCCAAGCCAACGGCAAACTAAGGCATGAACCATGCAACCAACTCTAAAATCAAAATATAACATTGTTTGGTCTTTCTAAACCTACAATCCATACTAAACCAAGAGAAAAGTCACCTGAGTCCTATCGGTCCAAGTCCATCATAGTAATCTCAAAGAAATGACGTTAATCCACTAGAAATCAATACTGGCAAGCATGAGAATATGCCTATAAGGTGCTGCCTGGGCACACAAAAGGGAGATAACCAAGATCTGCAATTTATGTCGATGCTAGAACTAGTCCGGATGATCCTTAAAACTGATATACATGAGTCTGAAGCATTCACCAAGGAATGATCTTCTCAAGGATGTCCCATAAACTGATGATGAAGCCATGTTGAATCTGACCAACGCATACTACTCTTACTGTTTGAATCATCCAAATTTTTTGATGAAAACTGAAATTCAACAACAAAGTTGAAGCAGCCAATACCGTGCCCATGGGCTATCATCTGAAAACATATCAACCACAATCCATGTAAAGTTAAGAAGACTGAATAGGTAAAAAAAGAGTAGGCTTAGCCATCCTATTGATGAAACCCCAACTGAGACAAATCTAAAAACAAAGTTTGCACCCATGCTTTATAACTTCCTACAAAAATCTCAACACCAAGGCTGAAAAGCTCAATCTCCACAACCAAAACCAAACTTAAAGATGGGTAAGAATCCACACTCAAAATCCATCATAACCTCCAAATCATCATTCCAAGACATCAAATCCAAAACTAAGCTAACGAATTTGATCTAAGGCAAAACGTCCAAATCGACCTTAGCGTCAAAATCAGACATATCCTTACTAGATAATACTAAAGCTAAAACTAAAGCATAACTGAAGAACAAAATCAAAATAGAGGATAAACCATAGACTAATGCACATACTATCAACTCCATATCTGTTTGAGGGCATGAACCACAGAAGCATGCTCGAGAACAAAGAAGGCTGGAACTACACTAGTAATAACCAAAACATTAGTGACTTGAAGAAATGCATCCTTAACCATAAACTGATCAATCAAATACTCCAGATAGGCAATGTATACATAACTACCATCTTAGAAAGTGACCACAAGAAAGATCACCTATCTCTAACTCTATAACTACACTTAGAACCAGAACCACCTCATAGTAAGAATTAGAGTATCTAACTCCACATCCATACCAAGAGCATCCCATCTCCAGGAGAGAGACGAACCCAAGAAACCTAAAAGGAAAATCCAAGACCTCTCGACATTAACATCAAAACCACTACTAGGTGATAAATTAGTTAAATCAAAAGAACAAACCCCAAACTGGTAAACCTTAGAAACAAGCTGCACAACCCAAATTGCCAACTCTAGAACAAAAATAGAACTATATAACGTCAACTTACATTCACTGTTGTAGTCTACTCTACAACCGATCTAGAACAGCCAACAAAAGAGGGAAACAACTAATCACACTACGCTATCAGAGAGAAATCATCCAACTAAGCTAGCCTCTGAAGCCTATATATAAGACCCACATGAATGGAATTCTAACTAGATAATGCAAGTTTAACTATATACCAAGTGAAGAACGATTAACATCAACGACAATAATAATAACAACAATAATAAATAACAATATATATATAGTAGGTGGTACAAAAAATGAAAATTAATAACAATTACCGCTATTGGTCCATAATAAGGACAATATGACTTGGTAAATGGGAGTCAAAACCAAATGCTACACACATAGGTAAATATCAATACTGATCTGCTTCACCCCCCAATACAAAAATAATCTACGGGGTTAGTAATTTAATTTTGAATACAATATTAAGGGACACAACAACCAATACAAATCTACCAAGGCATAAAATAATATATAGGTACGAGAACCCCAACAAATAGAAATTAAATAGTAAAGGTAGGAATAAAAGAATACCTATCATGGTGGAATACAAAGTCACATGCCTGACGTGCCCGAGAAAGTATGAATTTGAATGGGTACAAACTCAAACTGAGCAACTGAATCATTAACTGAGGCACTGAGCTCACTACCTCTAACTAAAAGTGCCACAACACTATGAGACTAATATGAAAAATATGAGTGACTAATAATCTCATGTTGGGGACACTCTCTCGACTAGTGATTGATTTCATTATTGTTAAAGCAAACCCTAAAGCCTACCCTAACGAGAAATATGATATGACCCCTACTGGCTAACCAACTAGTGCCGATGGTACTTTCTGCTGAAATAGCCATCCTATCCACAATTATAACATATCTTAAGATCTCTAGGATAGTGAGGAATATACTCCGACCCAGCCTAAACAGCCAACACATATTATAGGAACCCTCTAGAGGAAATACCAATCTTACCACAAACTCTACAAGGTCCTAAAATATTCTGAGACGTTGCCCCTCCTGATCTGCAATAGTCATTATTGCATAAAAACCCATACTGAATACTTTGTAAGGTTTGATGAGAACTCTGCCTACTGTTATTATTACGATAAGTCTGAGAGCCACCCATAGTCTAAGACATTGCTTGCATAGAACTGATACGCTTAAAAAAAAGGTCACCTTCATTGGAAGGATCTACACTCATAGATGGAATACTAATAACACTATACTAATGATACAACCTCTTACCTACCTCTTCATAAGTCTTAATACATGATCTCTCTATGGACCTTGTATGTTCAATAACCTAAGAGAAGGAAGACTCAGCTACTATCAACTGCTTTAATGCCAAATGGAGTAACAATGCTAATCCTCTAATAAATCCAAGCACCATATCATGCTCTGATGGATATAACATAGGTATATGTCTGGATCACACATGAAATCCAATATCATATTGTAAAACTGGTAAAGAACCCTATTGTACACCAACAAACCAAACCATAGCTTATGAACTATTCGATGAATCGAATGTCATCCCTGTCTGTGAAGAATCTATAAAAAGACTTAGGATCCTCAATACTAAATTTGGAAAGGCTAAAGTTATGAAAAACATTAACAAAGCCTATGTTGTCCCTAAATTCTCTGACTGACACCGAAGATCTTCAACATCCATTCTTGAGTCCCTGGTCTGACGCTGTGCTAAGGGTCTGGAAATGCATCCCAAAGTCCCATCCGTATCTATCAACAGCCTTTCATCATCCATATAGGAAAATATAGAGTTAAAGAACTTACTCGAGGTTCATAGAAATATGAACACACAATAAAGAGTCAAGAACATAATTTTCTTAGAATTCCCTATAGCCTCCCAAAGATAGGTTACAAACGTTGCCTCGCCGATCTGTTAGACTCTACTAAACACTAAGCTCTTATATAAACACATAGGTAAACCTAGTCTCTTATACACATTTGTCATGACCTAATTTCTCAGGTATTGATAGCACCTACTATAACCCATAATAGGTAAGTTAACCTATAGGCTGGAATATCTACTAACGGACTACCAAGTGGAAAAAGGGAAAAATATGGAATAAATATAATAAAAGACTGAAACACATAAGATAATCCCAAAACTAGTGGAATTAGTAAAAGAGCTTATCATATAATAAGACAAAAAATAAGTATGAAATGAATATACTGATACAATCTATCTCTTAATATAACATAGAGATTATTTACTATATAAGAGGGATAACGGTAATACACCAAATGCCAGGAGCTCACCCTACATCTTAAAAAAATATCTTCTCTACGTGATGGACACACAATGGCGAGAACTCGTACTATGATCGATAGACTATAGAAGTGTAATATGAGTACCAAAAAAGTGGTACTTAGTAAGGATCTGCCAACTGAGCTCCAAAGATAATGTAAATATAAATTACATGCAAGCAGTAAAGTAAAATATACCCAAATATCTAAAAAACTAACATAGTAAGACTAAGGAGGCAATAAGCATAAACTATCCTATTCTATCCATACTCAGGGACCTAAGCACTATAGCGTGTATCGCTGGCCAGTAAATAAGAAACTAAAGACAAATATGTAGTAGTATAAAAGGCCAAGGATTAGATATATATTAGGAATAATGAAGAAAGGGAGGGATCTATGATAATATCATAACTACACATCTATCTATCTATATATAAATACATGAACAAGGCTAACTTAAAGGTACAACCTAGAGTAGCAATACTAGTATCTTAAGGCCTCCTAATCATAGTAGGAGCTAATGGTAACATAATTAGGATCTCTAATCCATACATTTAAACATGATATAATTATACATAGTAAAATAATCATAAAAGAAAGAAATCATAATCGTTCCTTGAATCTCAGTACCAGTCCAATAATCCACCCATCATGAGATAACCATAATAACAATAATATAATAAAGTTATCAGCTAGTCTAGACAAATAATACCTAAAATAGGCCACATAAATCAAATGTTCCAATTGGCACATAAAACAAATGTTCCAATTGGCACTACAAGAAATGCTCATCATCCATACCTATACAACCCTCATTATGTTGATAGGTATAGGTGCATACTGGTGATAATCATTAATAATACCATAACTAATCTAAGAGCCATAATATAACCTAGTTTATACACCTCATCTTTATTTACGACTATAAAGGCAGGACCTATAATGACCTCTTTTCTCTGGCATAATGGTTTATAGACAAAGGGGCCCTAGGTGATTAGAGAGTACCTATATACATCGACCTAGTCCTAATCTAGGATTTCCAATAAACATCATCATCATCACTCTAATTCATCTAGTATCAAGGAGATGTATATACATATATATAAATGTACAGACTTGAACCATGAATAAAATAGTGTAAGTCTATATATCATTGCCTTGGGTAAACTTTGAGACTAAATCATCATTAAAAAGTAGAAAAGGTCAGAGTCTCTATCGATCAAGTTAAATAGTAGTAGTAAAATTATTGATTGTAATTTATCTTTGTCAAATCTCTAAAATATTTTTTGTCTCAAGGACTTATAAATTATTCATTGATATGGTACAATTTCTGTGATAAAAGAATCCATTTTAAAAGTGAAAAGTGAGAATAAATTGCTTTTTAGGAAAATAGTAGTATAACCATATTTTGGTTGAAATCGTACCATTTACCATTTTAGTGAGTATGAATGTACTTAATCTATGCATGCCATTACAAGTATCTAGACAATACCACATTAAGCAACTAAAAGTCTATAAACTACAACCACATCCCTTAAAAGGATAATTAACTTCTTAAAATACAAACAATATCAAACTTATGGACTTGGCTAAATAATGTATAACCGACATAACCATATTATAATTTTGGAAACCATCACAATCAACCAGTAATGTAGTAAACCTTATACTAAAGAGTTATTAACATCAACTATGCCTACCATGATAACAACCTAGGTGTAATAGGATCCTAGAAACATACTAAGTATTTCACCTTAAGGGTCGATTCACCCTTCTATCCCCAAACTCATAAATTAGGCTAAGTGATATGGGACAAAAGAGGGATCTTAGCACTCGAGGACATGATGGAAGACAAGGCATGAAGAACCAATCTTAAGCTTTGAAGTGAAGAAAATAAGTACCAAAACACTCCAAATCCACCCACTCTAAGGCCTCTCCTTACAAGGGCTCATTAAGGGCTTTTTGGTTATTTTTGTAATAAGCCTTACCCTAGTAATAAATAGAACATTTATGTCATTTTTTCATTTTTATACTTTGAAGATATATTTTGTAAACTCTTTGAGAGTGTTTTGGCAAGGTGGAATCCTTGTGGTAAGTTGGAATCCTTTTGTTGATAACAATCTTAAAAATGGTGGTTGCTTGGGAATCCAATTCCCTTGAGGTCCTGTAAGAGTGTAGGTGTTTTTTATTCATGTTTTTTGTTTTTTATTGGTTAATATACACTTTAGTACCTATAAAATATAGTAGCTTATGTCTCACTATCTATTCTTTTAGTTATTGTTTTCTTATTTCCATTTTTTATCTTGTGTTGTTGAACCTATGAAGTGTTGTTACTCTCATCTATTTGTTCTTATCTTGTGTTGTTAATATCTTTTTTTGGAATATTGGTGTTTTAAAAAACATTGGTAATCTCATTTTTATGGCTTTTTGTTGAATACGAGAGAGATCATCAAAGAGGTCCACGATTCTTTAAAATAGTGGATTGTTTTTTGGTGTTTGTTCGTTGTTTTGTTAGGGTGTTTGGTATCGTTTGGTATCAAAATAAGGCTGGTTGTGTTAATACACTACTAATTTTGGGATATCTTGGTATAAAATTCAAAAAATAAAATAAAGCAGGTGTTCTACGCTGGGTGTTCTTGGCCGAGAAGGGAAACTTGTTATTATTCATATTGGCCAAATTTGTGTCTAGATTTAGGTGTTGTTTTACTTCTATTAGCTTTTTATTGTGTTTTTTATCTTCATAAATAACACTCTTGAGTCTTATCCAAAGTTTTTAAGATAAAATTACAACTTTTTGTTGGAGGTGTGGACGGTTTTCTTGTTGTTGTCGTTAATGTTCACGTTGTTGTTGTTGAAGAAGTTTTTCAAGAAGTGTTGTTTAATATTGAGACAAGAAAAATAAAAGTAAAACCTTGTTAGTATTGAAACAAATTTCAATATATTACCAAAGGGGAAAAAGAACAAAAGACCTCCCAAAAGTCTTCATACTAAAAGGGAGTAAGGTCAGTTTTCTAGATAGGCCAAAAAGGGGGACAAGACCTCCAAAAGGTTGTCTTGCCAAAAAGGAGAAAGTTGGTAAAGACCTTGAATCTTGAAAAAAGGATACTCAAGGACTTTTTTGTTAACCTACCAAAAAAGAAACTCCCCCCCCCCATCTTTTTGAAATTTGAACAACCAAAATTGTGGAAAAAAAAATTTCAACTTCAACAATATTTTATCCATCGACCAATAGTTGGGTGCCACATCATCAATAGCTCAAGAATGTTGGATTTCCTAGTTTCACTTTCTTATTCAATTGGTTTCAATCTTGTTGTTTCTAATAATAATTAGCAATCTAGTAAGTACCTACTAGGTTGAAAATTAGTTTTTTGCATACGTTTCTTTCGTGTTAGCGTTGTATTGTGTGCATTTCTCATTTTCAAGTCATAGTATGTTCTTTGGTTCAAGTTCTAACACTACTTTTTGATTTTTTTCAAACAATAATATATTCTATCCTCGAGCCACAATTGGCACCAAGTAACCTCATTGGAGTATAAGTGGGTTATCAACACTTGTGAGGCCAATAGAGTGAAAACGTCAAAAGTGTGAGCGTGAGGGATTGTGGACTGTTTTGAGACATCTTGTGGACTATTTTTAGATGAATTGTGGACTGATATTTTTTCTAACCTTAAAGTGTTATTGTTTGTGTTTTGTTTAGCCTTTCTTTGTAGGTACTATAGCGGAAGAAGGCAAGAAGCCTAGTTGGGTCAAGTAGATTATAGCAAGTCTTGATGCCGTGGATAGTCGATTTGAATCCATGGAAGGGGAGGTGGATGGGCTACAAGGGTCTTTTTCGAGGATAATGGATACTTGGAGGTTCGTATAGAATCCAACCATTCAAGTCCTAAAAACTACTATGACTCATCTAGTGGACATGCTACAAACGCCTCCCCTACTATAACTATGAATAAGATATACCTAATGTTCAACCAATATATAAAAGTCCATGAACCAATCAACCAAGATCCTATTCATCCAAATGACCAAAACCAAGTTCACAAAGATCTCCCACCACACCGAGAACACCTTGAAATACCAAGAGTACCCAAAAACTGAAACCACCCTTTCTAAATTAATAATGTTGAAGATGAGGGTCCTTATAGAGGTGAGGAGGTTTATGAAGTTGCTATTTTTGTGGATTTTGTAAGAAATAAGTGAGGAGCTCATGGTGGAGGGCATAGGGTCCATGGTGAAAGGTTTGGACCAACCCCTCATGGTAGGTGCAATGTATGTAACTGTGCTTATGCTTATGAAGGTTTAGTTGACCAAGGAGGCAATGTGGGTAGAGACACGGGTCTCAACTTAATCAAGATCACTCTTTCTACCTTCAAAGAAACTAGTGATCCATCTATCTATCTTGATTGGGAGCTACAATGCAATCGAATCATCCAACTCAATGAGTTATCTACTCATAAGAAGGCTGCCCATGATATTACTCAATTTGAGGGGTATGAATCTAATTTTTGGTAGACCAAATAGTTGAAAAGAGTAAGGAATGACAATCTTGACCTTCTTGATTGGAATAAATTGAAAGCACTTATGAGGGAGAGATATGTCACGGAATAATTCAAGCAAGAGTAATTAACCAAGCTCTATAAATTTCGGCAAGGTGATAGGGGTGTGGAGGAGTAACATGAGGAGTTTCAAACCCTAATTCTTTTTCTTGATATCATTGAACCTCTGAATCATTATTTCGCTAGGTTCAAAGGTGGCTTATGCTATGAAATTGTCTCAATTAGTGTCCACAACTTTGACTAAATTGAGGATCTTATTGAAGTGGCCATTGCAGTTGAAAGAAACGATGAATCCAAGACGACCTTCGAGAGGAATTACAACAAAGATGCTTACAAATACTTTGAGAAGAAACCGGTTGATAGGGACACCCAAAGGTACCCACCACCGATTTAAGGTAATGATTTTTCTACTCCTAATAATAAGGGTATTATTTTCTTCAAGTGTTAAGGTTGGGTTCATAATTCTAGTGAATGCCCTACAAAAAGAACATTAAGTTGGTTGGAGGTGATCCTTACTTTATGGGGAGTAAATTGTCCGTCCATAAAGATAGTGAAAATAACCCTCAAAAGGATGATGATAAAGATGATGAAGCCGAGGGTGATTTGAAGAAGGGGAGATAAATATTCCTTCTGGGTAGTTGTTGAATTGTACTCTTTCATGAAAATGGTACCCTTAACTCTTTCTTTTTCTACCTTTTGCCTTTATTGATGACTTGAACGTGAATAAAGTGTACGATCTTTCCATTTTGGTTGGAAAGTATAATTGTTGTTCCAAGAAGTGTCTATGGATTCTACTTGTTAACCAACTCTTCTTTTTTACCTCTTGTCACACTTATATGGATAGACAAGTTATATACTTTTTAAGGTGTTCGGTTTTATGTGTGTAGACCTTTGTTTCATCTATGATTGATTGTGATAACATTAACCCTTTTGGTATGAGAAATATGTGTTTTCTTGCATTTCCTGGTGTTTTGTAAGTTTGGATCCGAGGATGAATCCTTTGCTAAGGAGGGGAGAATTATATGGGATAAAAAAGGTATCTTAGCACTCGAGGACATGATGGAAGCCAAGGGGTGAATATCCGATCTTGTGGGGCTTCCCAACCAAGAGAACATGCTTTGAAGTATAGAGAACAAGTCACAAAACACTCCAAAGCTGCCCACCCTAGTGGTCTTTTGGGTCATTTTACTAATAAGCCTCACCCTAGTAATAAATAGAAAATTTAGGTCATTTTTAGACTTTGATGATATACTTTGTAAACTCTTTGAGAGTGTTTTGGCAAGGTGGAATCCTTGTGTTGATAACAATCTTAGGAATGGTGGTTGCTTAGGAATCCAATTTCCTTAATATCCCGTAAGAGTGTAGGTTTTTTTTATTCATATTTTTTGTGTTTTAGTGTTTAGTATACACTTTAGTTCCTATAACTTGTAGTACCTTAAGTCTCACTATCTATCCTTTTAGTTATTGTTATCTAGTTTCCATTTTTGTTCTTGTGTGGTTGAAACTGTGAAGTTTTGTTACTCTCATCTTGTTGTTCTTTTCTTGTGTTGTTAATCTTGTTTTTATGGTTGATTGGTGTCTTAAACACCCTTGTTAATTTCATTTTGTGGGCTTTTTGTTGAATCCGAGAGAGGTCGTCAAAGAGGTCCATGATCCTTGAAATGGTAGATTGTTTTTTGGTGTTTGTTTGTTATGTTCTTAGGGTGTGTGGTATTATCTAAGTGTCAGTGTTATAAAAGTAATCATATAATAACATCCCTATCTAACATACAATATATAAATACACTATCTCATGAAGAAGAATAGATAGAATCCTGATATGTTGCCAAATCGCTAATCCTTGAATCACCCACAAATTGTCATCCAATGCTCCACAATCTAAAAATGCTGCCATGCTATCAAAATTGCAATATATACTTCATTGGGAGTAAAACAAGATCCATATTGCTATATTAAAGGTTGGGTCGAAATTTGGGTCAAGAACGGGCCCACAAGGCCTGCAAAAAGAATCCAAACTTTAATCCATCATGAGGTCCGTCAAAGGACAAGGAATGTGTGCTCAAAAGTTAAGAACAAATGGAATACAAATCATGTCTCAAATCAACCCTTAAACCTTAGGAATTTAAGACCTAATTTCTAAGAATTTACAATGAATTAGGATGGAAATCGATGGAAAAATTAATGGGAAATATCCAAGGAGTGTTAGGCTTGCTTACCTTAGTTTCAATGGATGATTTCCCACTTTTTTCTCTCTTTGAGCTTTCAAATCAATTTAAAAATAGTGAAAGAAATGGTGGAAAAACAGGTGGAGAAAATAGGGATAAAAAGGTTACAAGTGTCGCTAAACAGACATCTGGGCGCTAAAGTTCCTACCGCTAGAGAGGCAACATAATTCTTTAAAGGATACTGTTAAAACGACAAAAAATACGCTAAAGTTGCGCCCTCTTTAGTGATCATTGGGTGCTAAAGCGGACCACTTCCATTGGGATAGGGCTACTAATGTTACCAATGGGTGCTAAAGCACTGAGCACTAAAGAAGCCTTTTAGGTGCGAAAGCGGTCATATTAGATGTCATGCACCAATTTTTGACCAAGTCCAAAACGTACCTCGATCAAGTGCGAGATTCATTCAGAATGTTGTACGTGCAGACAAACAATGATACAATACCAAATTCAATGTTCCAAACTCTGTAAAACCATCAAAACTTTTATCCAAGGTCATTTTAAATAGGTGTTGGGCCCATACCTATAGTTCCATTTTTTACACAATCTTTCCAATAGCCCAAAATGAGTCCAAAAGACTCGGGACCTAAACTAAGGGTACCTATAGTCTAATATCAATGTTTCAAAGATGATGGTGTATCAAAATTCTCATCCCAGGTCATCTACTAGGTGTTTTGGTCCGAGACCAAATCCTAAACAACAAAAGCTCTAAAATAGGAAAATTAGATGAAAATCCAAACAAACTCTCTTATAATCAAATGATAGTTTTGGTAAGTCATAAATGACCTATAAATACTATGGGAAGGTTAAAAATACTGGCAAAGCATCCGAATTAGGAAAATGGCCGAGAGGGTCCTTACATGGGATTATTAGTGATTTAGCTCATTCAGATCAGTCTCATAGTGTTGTGGCACCTTTAATTAAAGGTAGTGCACTTAGTTCCCCAGTAGGTGATTCAAACACACAGTTCAAGCTTGGACACACTCAAAGTTATACTTTTTTATCACATTAGGATTATGAATTTGGAATCCATTAATATAGGTGCAATTTAACTTACTATCCTTTACTTTTTATTTGAGTTGAGTTGAGGTTTTCATACCTATCGATTCCTATATGACTTGGTGTTACTATAATGTTTGTAGTCATTGTGTAGATTTTATGCATATTTTATTACCCGCATAGATAATTTCTGTAGTAGTGGATTGAGCGGATCATTATGGTATTTCCCTTAGGATGTAACATTTGGGTTAAATTACCTTTCCTTTATTATTATGGCCTTGTTATGATCATGTGTGGTATTGGTTATGTTTTCAATTTTTAGTGCCTCTTGTTCCTTATGTTGTGGTTGCTCTGGTTATTATTTTAATTGTTATTGATTCTTACTTAATAGAAGGCTAGACTTGCAATATCTAGTTAGAATCTCCTTCTTTCCAATTCTCACTCATTGTCTTAGACGACTAACTCAGTTGGTTAGTTTTCTCTCTTTTAGTGAGATAATGTTGGTTTTTTCCTTATTGGTTAATAAAGTTAGATAGATTATTGATTTGTTTGTGTCATTGAATATAGGTTTGGTATTCTATGACTTTGTTGTGGTTCTAAAGTTAGCAATTCAATTTTATTGCTTATTTTCGGTGTAGAGAAGTCTAAGGCTTGCTTTCTGGTTTGTTGAGATTCTAGAATTGGCTGTCTTTTTCTATAACCCATTCCTGAGGTTGATTAATTTTAGGTTTGTCCATCCAATTTTGATAGTTCATCGCCTTATCAAAGTCTTGACCTTGATGTTGATTGTGAGCCGAGTACTCCATTCTTGCTATGATGCGGTACATTATTTTGTTGAGCTACAGTTTTTTTAAATGATTGAACTCAGGAAATTCTAGTTTCAGCAATTATTAGGCCTAATGTGGCTTCATGGACTTTTCTTCTTGGTAATGAGTATTGGGTTGACCAGACTCAGGCTAAGATAGTAACTTTTCTAAGTTGCTCAAGATTTGGTTACCATTAGTATTCATAGCAGCCTCGATGTATTATTGATTATGCATTGACACATTATATCCGTCAAAAAATATGGGGTTGATTGATTATGACTTCATTCTATGATTTCCTTCATTGTTATTATGTTCTTTGCCAACATTTCAATTTCAATACTTGTGAGAATCATTAGCTTGATTTTTGAATCCCGATGGTGAGATTAGTTTGTGTATTTGATATCCATGAAGAATTATTTGCTTTAGTGTTGGATTTGGCTCTTTTTCACGAGGTCTTAGAAGTTGTAATAACTTTTGTATTAAGGATGCTTACTTATCTGCAAGATTGAGTTGGATAGTTGAGATTGAGTAGTTCAACATTGGTTTGATGAATTCTTCTACAGATTGCATAACTTGATTTCAGCCTCATTTCAAAAAAAAATTTTAGTTAGACATGTATTTATAGGCTGGTTGTTGAATCCTACCACACACAAGTTTACGTGGTCATGCAAGTAATAAAGAAGAATTTTTGTGCAGAATATTGATCCCATAAGTATATGATGATTTTCAAGAGATCCGATTCTAGTGTTGCTACTGAGATTAAGTTATTGTGTGTTGTAACCAAAAGAGAGTTTGAGTTCTAAAAATTAAAAAGTAACACAAACCAACAACAAGAGTCTTTCAAGATTATGGTCTTCCGAGCCTCTAATCGACTTTCTATATTAGTACCACAACTACAACGTTGAGAAGGGAGGTGAGAGCTAATTTAAACGCATTCATATTTCGTCCCATACTTGAAACCAGCAAAATAGGTATATTTTTATCCTAACCAAGAATCCAATCTTTAATTCTCTTAAGAAACAAGAACCCACTTTATATGCTCCACATTCTAATCTAATGTTCCTTCCTCTGGGCTCATAAAAGAAATATGAATGTATTCTAAAGGTAGAAAGTTGATAGAATAGTAATAACAAGAACATATGAAAAAACTAAATTTGATAATCAACCTTCAACCAAATTAAATATATGCTAAGTATTCATGCTCATCGCCTTAACCCTAGAAAAAGAGTGCTTAGCCACTCATAGTGATACAAAGAATCATAATAATTGAATTCATAGGTAAAAACTACAAGAATGCTAAGGTGACTAAGAAAAACCCTTTTTGGAGCCTCCCTCATGTGTTTTCTCTCTCCCAAGTCATTCCAAAATTTTTAGAATAGAAGCTAAGTGTCCTATTTATAGTATAAAGAGAGTTTTACCCAAAAAATTCAAGGGCGTACACACTCTTATCATGGAGGATAGCGGGCGTGACATGCTCTTATCACAGATACAAACTATTTAAGCCATTGAAGATTTTGTCCATGGGTCTGGCATGCTCTTATCATGGAGGATAGAGAGTGTGGCACACTTTTGTGCTCAAATTTTCAATTCTCCATTATAGTGTAGTCTCTTCACTTTGCTTTGTATTTCGTGCATTACAGATGCCTTTCCAACTCTTTTTAAACATATTTTCTTCCTTATATTTCTCCTAACACCGTTAATTATCTCCTACAATACCATATAACAATAATTAAATCATACAACACATTAGAAGCTCATCAAAGTACACTAGAACAAGCATAACTTAAGCTTGCACCGCTAGTTTTCTCGTTAGGGCTCTATTTGATCATTTTGATTCTTACCTTGTTTCCAAAACACCTTGAACACTATAAACATGTCAATTAACCCATAAATACACAATTACACCCTTAATAACTCATTAATAATATCAAAAATTCCTCAAAACTAGGCTAAATATGTATAGATAATGACATGTGTATAAACACGCCTAAGTTTACAACGCCATAGTTAAAACCTTGTTCATACTCAAACAACTCTTTATATTAAGTATCATCCAGTAAAGACTCTAATATTACTACTACCACTAAGAAATTTATGCTAGAATTTCAATGACCACATGAATACCAAGTTCCACAACAAGCATCTCACATTCCAATTGAAAACATATGCACATTACCTCAAAACTTCCTATCCTAAAGAATTGACTACACATATTACCAAAATCATACATATCACTCATCAAAGAAATCATACAAGTCACCTAATCATCATCAAATATTTACCCTCACCACAAGATAGTCACCCATATTCACTTACTAATATGTAATTTATTATAAGAATGGGCATGAGAATTAAATTTTTCTCACTCTTACAAAGAATTCACATGCCACATTAGATGAACCATTAGCTTTCCCTTAGTGTGGTACTGCAATAATGTCTGTACAATAAGGCTTAAGATCAAATAGGAATTTAAGGGTTGTAATGTATGCTAAAGTACATGGAGGAACTATTCTGGCCAGTAACACTGACTATCTTCCCTAAGCGCTTTAATACATCATACTTTACATTAGACTCCTCCTTAACCAACAAATTTATTCACAACTTTTATCTTCCTACCTCTTTTTTGCCCCATCTCTTTAAGCTAGTTTACACATCTTTAGTAGGAGTTATGCTATCAACACATGATTCCGTTTTGATCAATTTTTCTTTCATTATATTACTCCACCCAAGAATGCATAAACCTTTCAAACACACAAATGTCTATTTTCTTGTAGTTTCCCTTTCACTTTTTCCTTTTTCAGTTCTACACTCCTTAACATCTCAATATTTCAACTAAAATGCTTTAGAGTCTTGGATCAAATTATGGTCACTCAAAGGAAAGGGTATCACCTACATATGAGGCTACCAAAGAATAGGTTAAAGGATCAATAGGTATAATTAAGGTCATGCAATAAAGGTATAAAAAACAATATAGATATCGATCAAATAAATGCCTATATAATCTCCTAAACTCAATATCATTTATTTAGCTTTGCAAACACGCTAGAAAAGTTCTAGACATCAATATGCAAACATGGAATGTACAAGAAAACTCACTCACACATGGAACATGGTCAAATCAAGAAGGATCCGCTATAGACTCTAAACCAAGCAATAACAAGAATTCAAAATTAATCCATCATCTCCGTAAGAGTCATATAAATGAGCCTAGGTGTCTCAAAAAAGTCATTTAACTCATTACATATGCTTTTATGTTCAAAACCATGTTTTCTCATCTAATCATATATAGCACTTTGCTAGAGCAGCTTTACTTATTCCTAATAATAAAAAGATTAAAATTACTCCTACAAATCAAAAAGGATACTGGGTTCAAAGGACTCCCCTTTAGAGAAGAACCAAAAAGAAAAAAAAACAAGGAGTGGGTGAAGTGTGATCCTACTAGATAGACACCAACAAAAACTAAAAAAAACAAAGGTAAAATCTTTCTGCAATTATTGTTAATTTAGTCAAAAAATATAATATAGATAAAAATATAAATCTTATTGCAATACTTCACCCTAAACAATTGGAATATTCCCCACCGCACAATTAAAATCACAATGTGTCCCCAAAGTATAAACTAAAATTAATGATAGAAATAATCTTGAGGCCTGTAGGCCTAGCTTAGTAGCATCATGTTCAGCAAAGATGTCCGGAGTACCCTACACTCAGGCTTTTCCATTATCCTTAGATAAATATCTAGTACTCAGACTTCTCTTCAACCTGTTAACACAAAAAAAATAACAAAACAAAAGGTGATACTAAAGAAAAAGTTAAAATAACTACCTTAACATGGGTTGCCTCCCAAGCAAGGCCTGATTTATTGCCATAACATGACTCAACTCACATCTCAAAACCATAGGTTATCATCCTTTTCTTCCTACTTGAATCCCATTTACATATTCTTTTCTTATCTTTTGAGTGCTTACTCTCAAGGCATACAACTCTTTCTACACTTACCTTTTTAGGCTCTTTTTATTATTTCTCGTTATCATGGTTAATTTTTTCTTTAGGATGATCCTTGAGATAATCTGAAGAGGTCATTTGATGTTTGTGCTTCTTCACCCCATACTTACTTCTTCTATAGTTGTGATCATGCACAAGTCTAAAGACCACCTCTTCCATATTCAATCTCATTTTAAGAGTACCTTCTATCATATCTATTAGTGCTCCTCTGGTTTCCAAGAATAGGAATCCCAAAATGATTGCTCTCCTACAATTTTTATCATAATTAAGTATAATAAAGTCATTAGAATAATGAACTTACCAAAATTAATAAGAATGTTCTCTATGATTTCTTTTGGAACCACTCTCATACTATTTGCCATTTGGAGCATCATTGAACATGGCCTCGGTTTCCTAAAACCAAGAGTATTAAGGGGCATTAAGTTGATGATTTTACCTAAATCACTCAAAGCATCAATCACATCACTATCACCTATTTGAATACGGAGGGTGAAACTCCCATAGTCCTTGAGCTTAGTGGGCATCTTTCTTATCACCATTGAGTTGCACTTTTTAGTAAGTTCTACCATCTCAATGTCTTCTACCTTTGTCTTATTCGTCACCACATATTTCAACTACTTGGCGTACTTAGGCAATTCCTGCAGAACATCTAACAAAGAAAGGGTAATATAAAGTTCTCTAAATATGTCAAAGAACTTTTTAAAGCATCCATCCTCTTTAGCCTTTTTAGGCCTCTGAGGGAATGATGGTGGTGGTATTTTTTGTGATTTCTCAGCTATCTTTGTTTTGGGGTACTAAAACTTCACAAATTTTTTAACTCATTCGACTTCCACTTGCTTCTCATCTACTTGCTATGGGACCAACTATGTCTACGTCTCATGATTTTTCTATAAAGGTATGTCAATTAGGTCTCTACTACTTCTAAAGGTTATTTCTATTACTTTCCTTGGATTTTCTATATCACTAGGCAATCCCCCTTGAGGTCTGTGTTTTGTGCCTAGGAAAACTGCCCCAACCATGTCTCCAAATTCTTCTTACCCAGTTGCTTATTTTTTATATCCATAAACATTTATTCCAATTTATTCTTGGTTGGACACGATATTTTTCAATATCTCTTCTATATTACTGGCTTGAGTATTATTTTGAATGCTCTGCCAAAAACTGCGGAGTTTGAGCCATATTATTATCTCATGAGTAATTGGGTTTACTTTACCTATTGCAGTTGTACGCATTTCCATAGTTCTAATTTACCTTTTGTGCATTACCCATAAAATTTACTGACTCCAGATTTTTTCTGGATAAGTTTGCAGAGTGACCACTACCTCCACAAATTTTTCACTAAAGTTTGAGTCTACTGAATTTATTTAACTTTGTCCTTAGTTTGATTCAGACTCAACCAACGGACTTGTATCCTTATTTAGTTCTGAAAGGATACCAACTTAGCAACCAGTGTTTTGAAAATATCCATCTCAATCATACCTATAGGCTTCCTCACCACACTTCTAGAAATATTACCCTGATTTTGAGATTACCTTGTGCAATTTAATTTTTGATAGCATATATCTTGTCATATGTTTTCTACGAATATTGACCACCTATAACTAAATCTATAAATGTTTTTATGTTATGGTCAAGACCCTAAACAAATGTATGATCTAATTCCTCATTTTCTTTTAGTGAAGAGGACAATCATTGAGAAGAGACATGAATCTCTCTCTTCGATGATAGAGATTCTTATCTGGATTTTGTTTGAAACTCAGTATCTCACTTCTCAACCTTGTAGTATTGCTATAAGGAAAGAATCATATGAGGAACTTCTTTTGCAAGTCATCCTAAGTTGTGATAGAGTTTGAAGGTTTTGTCATCTAGCATTTCTTTGCCCTCCCCAATAGTGTGAAGGGGAAAATAATGAGCCTTATATAATCTTTGGAGACTCCATTCTGAATAAAAGTGTCAATTATCTCCATGAAATTCTATAGGTGGACCTGTGGATCCTCATGTGACTATCTTATGAACTTCCCACTACTATGCAATATTTTCACTAGGTTCTGCTTTAGCTCAAATCTACCTCAGGATCCAGTCTATGGATGGTGGAGGTGATATTAGTTGCGAGTGGGATTTTCACCTATCCTGTGGGCTGGTTTTTCTTCATCCATGACTACAGGAATGGCTTTACCCTGTTGAACTTGCTGGATGGGATAGAAAAATGTTGTTTCTCTCCTTAATTAATGCAATCTTTGCTTAGGTTTGGTATATGGTTTTACCAAATCCCTTTCTCTTTCCATCTTACTTGACATTCAAAGTTGTACCTGTAAGTTTAGCAGCTCAAACTAACTCGTAAATATTTACCAAACAAAATTGCAAACTAAAATTAGAATGTTATGAATTTTTAACTCCTTTGAAATGACAAAAAAACTTATTGAATCCTACCTCACACATAAGTGTGTGTTGTCGTACAAATAATAAAGTTGCCCTTTCAAGACGAATATTGATCCCACGGAGAGTTGGTGTTTAAAAATCAATCCAATTCTAGTATGACTAATGAGATTAAATAAGTTTGAGTTTGAACCAAAGGAGTGTTTGATATTTGATAATTCAAAAGTACACTATACAATAACGAGAGTGTAAAGTGTTTGAAACAATAGTAAGGAAAAACCTAGGTTCGAGGCAATTTGAACAATCCTACAAAGCTTTATAATTTCATTGGTTAATTTAAGTTTCTGTAATATTGATTTACGGGGTTAATAACATGATCATGGTCTTCCAGCCCTCTAATCATCTATCTAAATTAGCCAAACAACTACATCATTGAGTGGGATGTGACAAAAAATTTAAAATTATTTATATTTTATCTTGTATCTGAACATAATGGAGTGGATTAGGTATATTCCTATACAAACCACAAATTCTACATTTAATTCTCTTAAAAGACAAGAACCCACTTCATATTCTCCAGGTTCTAATCTAATGATCCTCCTTCCGAGCTCACAATAGAAACATGAATGTATTCTAAAGGTCACAAGTCAATACAATAGTAGTAACAATAATATATGCACAACCAAATTTGATAATCAACCTTCAACTAAATAAAATTATGTGAAGTGTTCATTTTTGTAGCCTCGAACATGCAAGAGGGTGTTTGTACACTCATAGTCATACAAAGAATCACAATAATTAAATTTAAAAGGGAAGAAGGAAATCATATTTAGAGCCTTGCTCATGTTTTTTTCTCTCTATAGTTGTTCTAAAATGTTTAGAATAAAAGCTAAGTGTCCTATTTATAGTTTTGGGTGAGGTTTTCTAAAAAAACAAGGGTGTGGCACACTGTTATTATGGAGTACAGTAGGCGTGCCACACTCTTATAGAAGATGCATATTGTTATGCCATTAAATATTTTTTCCAATGGTACGGAATTCTCTTACCATGGAGGACAGAGAGCATGTCATGCTCTTGTACTCAAACTTATAATTCTCCACTATAGTGTAGTCTCTTTACTTTGCTTTGTGTCCCATGCATTGTAGATGCTCTTCCAACATGTTTTAAACCTATTTTTCTTCTAGATATTTCTACTAACACCTTCAATTATTTCCTAAAACATCACATAACAAGAATTAGTTCATACAACATGATAGATCGCATCAAAGTACACTAGAACAAGCATATCTCAAGCTAGCACTGCTAGTTTTCTCATTTAGGTACTATTTGATCTTTTTGATTCTTAACTTATTTCAAAAACACCTTGAACACTATAAACTTTTCACTTAAACCGTAAATACACAATTACACCCTTAATACCTTAATCACATAAAGAAGTCTTAAAAATTAGGTTAAACATGCATAAATAATGATGTTTAGGTGTATAAATATGCCTAAGATCACTGACTAAGCCTTCTCATTTCCTATCAGTTCATATTTTTTTAGTTCATATGGATTACAAATGATACATTCTCAAAGTATAGTCCAACAATACTTGGTATTGGCTTTTACTACTTTTGACTTTGATTCTTAATGTTTGTCAGAATTTTAAATATCTTCTCTACAGAAAAAGTGTGCTTAAGTTGGGCTTATAATAGTTTCATCTATAATTTATGGTACATTCTAGAGAGGATCATTCATCTTTGAGATATTATGCTTGGGATTTATAATTATTAGTTTCGAGGGTCATTCTGACCAGTTGTAGATTACGCTAGAGATCATAGGCTTTGATTATCTCCATTTGTGTGTTTAGGTTGGACCTCATTGGTATATTCTTATGATTTCTCTTATCGACCTTTAGTATATTATATATATTTTTTCAGGTTAGGGTGATATAATTGCATATAAATGGCTCAGAGCGTATATGATGTAGATCATAGTTGATAGTAGGTTTAAAATGACAAAGAAATGTTAAATTTTGAATTTAGAGTTGGTTGCATGGTTCATGCATTTGATTGTATTTACCATGGTTGAGTTTTTACATTGTTGTACTTGTATTAGTGTGGTATCAATGTATTATGGTTTTAGTTTACGTAAATTAGTCATTCTAGATTTAGTTAGAGGCTAGTAGGTTGTTGAGGTTGAGTTTGTTACTATTTGAGAAGTAAAGTAAGGAAGTTGGAAAAAAGGGGAAACCTTTTAGGAAATCCCTAGAAAGTGTTAGTTTTCCTTAGAGGTTGTCTGGAGAGTCTTTCTTGGAGCATATGAGCCCAGAACCCTATCTTTTCAAGATTTCAGGCTCTTTTTATTCATTGACTTTTGCATATGAAAGTCCTTTTAGTAGTGAATATTGTAATGACCTTACATGTCATTTCTCAATATCTATGTGTTTTTATCATTTTGAGACTTCCCACAGTAGATATAGGTCATTTATGATTTGCTAAAACTATCGGTTTTGTTATTGGATAGTTTATTTTTATTTTAGGCTCATTTTTCTATTTTGGAGCTTTTAAGGAATTTGTATTGGACCAAAACTCCTACTAAACAACCTCTGATAAGAAATCTGATAGAGCCATCAGTGCTAAAACATTAATTTTAGGGTGGTTACCCTTGGTTAATATCTTGATGCTTTAGAACTTATTTTGGGTTATAGGGTAGAATTTAGTAAAAATGAAACTATATGTGTGGGACCCATATTTAATTGAAACAATCTCAGATAAGAGT
Organism: Capsicum pubescens; assembly: GCA_030864215.1. Taxonomy (NCBI): domain Eukaryota; kingdom Viridiplantae; phylum Streptophyta; class Magnoliopsida; order Solanales; family Solanaceae; genus Capsicum; species Capsicum pubescens. Next base: position 179,118,684 of record CM061540.1, read on the forward strand.
TTTGATGGTTCTGTTGAGCATAAAGTTTCAAATTTTGTATGGTAGCATAGATTGTTTGAGCGAACGGGGTTCTAGATGAATACCAAGCATTTGATTAGAGTCAATTTAAACACAGCAAATCTAATGCCTCAGTTGCTGGTGCAGTCGCTCAAGCGGCTTGGGGATTGCTTAAGAGGACGTCTCTTTATCAACTAGGGTTTTGGTTAAGTGGTCCTCTCCTCTCCGACCCATTGCCTTAGCGGTTAAATATCGCTTAAGTAATTTAATGGCCACTTAAGAGGGCACTACTGATATTGTATTCTCTCCTTCACCCAATTTCTCCCATATTTCTCAGGGATTTTCCTTCATTCATGAGTTCATGGGAAATGGGAAGCTGGGGGATATCATCTGTTGAAGCTAAGTTAAGATAGTTCAATGCTCCTTGATCATTTCCCATTAATTTTCCTGTCAAATTTCATCTTTTTTCATTGAAGATTCCTAGAATTTATAGTTTAAATTCCTCAACTTCAAGGGCCTATTTGGGCCATGATTCATACTCCATTTGTTGTCAACATTTGACCACATATTCCTTGTTCTTCAAGGGACGTCATGATGAATTCAATTTTGGGATTCTATTAGAAGGCCCTATGGGCCTATTATTGACCTAATTTCATTTTGGTAGTTTTATAAAACAATATGTGTATCATTTTACCTTCATTTTCATGATTGTGGAGCAAAGAAAAATGATTTATGGATGGTTTATAAATGTGATTTATCATCAATATAGGCTTATGGTGATGTTGGAATTCTCATCCGAGATTTTTTTACTAGGAGTTTTGGTCCAAGACCAATTACTTAATAGTGAAAGATCCATAATAGGAAAATAAGCCTATAACCCAAATGAATTGTCCTATAACCCAAATGAACTGTCCTATAATCAAACTAATAGTTCTGACAAGCCATAAATGACCTATAACTAACGTGGGAAGGCTTGAAATTCAAAAAGTGCATATCAATTGAGGAAATAACCTAGATGGTCATTATAATATCCACTGCTAAATGGAATTTCATTCATGAAAGTCAAAGGACAGAAAGAGCACGAAAGCTTAAAAAGATGAGGTACCGGGGCTCTAAGCAAGTCTCCCCATGTAACCTCTAAGAAGAAACACCACTTCTAAGGGATCTTTCTGTAGGTATCCTTTTTTTCTCCCAACTTCCTTTCTTCACTTCTCAAACAACCAAAACTCAATCTCCACAACCAACTGGCCTCTTACTAAATCGAGGAAGGTTGATGAATGCAAATCTAAACCACAAAATAATGATACCATAGCGATACCAGCACTACCATGAAATGACTCATCCATGCGAAAGGTAATCCAAAGCATGAGTCATGAAACCAACTACAATATCAAAATATAACCTTCCTTTGTCTTTCCAACCCTTCTATCCACTCTAAACCAAGTAGGAGGTCATTCGAGTCTTGTCCGCACTACTCTATCATACTAACCTCGAAGAAATGAAGCTAACCCATAGATAATCAGTAATGGGAAGAATAAGAATAAGCCTATAATGCGCTACTTGAGCACACAATAGAGATGATCAAAGATTGCAACCTATGTCAATGCTACAACTGGTTTGAATGACCCTAAAAAATGTCAGTCGAGAGTCCAAAGAATAAACATTCACCACTGAATGATCCTCTCCAAGATGTCCCATCAATTGAGGATGAATCCATGACAAATCCAACTCGAGCATACTACTTCTGTTTAGTAGATCATCCAAAATTCTAACAAAAACTAAAAACCAAGGTCAGGAACGCAGAAAACCATCCTCAAGTACCAATTGGCCACCATCTAATACCAACTTTAAACAATCTGAATTAATGAAGACAAAACAGGTAGCTAAGAAGTAATCTTAGCCATCCAATAGGTGAAACCCTAACTATGACAAATACTTAAATGAAGGTTGCACCCAATCTATACAATTCCCAAGTAAAATCTCAAAACCAAGGCTAAACCGCTCGATCTCAACCATCTAAACTAATTTTGTAGATAGGGAAGCATCCACGCTCCAAATCCATCATAACCCTCAAGCAACCATTCAAAGGTGTCAAATCCAAACCAAAGCTAATAATTCCAAACTAAGGCCAAAAACCCAAATCAACCTTGCTATCCAAATCAAGAATATCCCTACTGGTTTCTGAAAGAGACCAGATCAAATTGTAATGGAGAACTAAAATCACAATGAAGGATAAACCATAGTTTGAAAGCACAAGCAACTAACTCCATATCAGCTAGAGGGCATAATGCACCAAGGCATACCCAAAACATGCCAAGGTTGTACGCTATAATAGCGATAACCAAAACTCTAAAAACTTAAAGAAATGCAACCTTATCTAAAAAATAGTCAATCCAATACTTGATATCAACAACAAATACCCAGTTTGCTTACTGAAAAAGCAATCACAGGAAAAGATCATCTATCTCCACCTCTCTTAACTCCACTATACAAGAGCTACATTATAGAAAGAACAGAGTATCCCACACTATACTAATACCAATATCAAAGTTATCACTAGGAGACAAACCTACCAAACCTTAAAGGCAAGCCCAAGACCTCTAAACTCCAACATCAAGACCAAATCCAAGTGATGAACTAGCTAAATCAGAAGACTAGATCCCAAAAGTCAACCTCAGAAATGGGCTATAAAAAAGGATAGCTAATTTTTAAATATCCACAAACCAGAAGGCAAGTCCTAGAATCTCAGATTTAAAATGGGCAATAAAACCATATTGCCAACTCTAGACTCGTAATAAAACCAAAGAAGTCCAACCTACTTTCACCTTCATAGCCCACTCAGGAGCTGACCTAGCATCACAAACATAAGAGAAAAATGAAAATCCACACCTTGCTACAAGGGAGAAACTATCCAACCGCGCTAGCCGTCTATAGGCTATTGACAAAAATTGTGATAATGGGAAATCTAATTAGATAATGCTAGTCTAGTCATCTATCAAGCAAGGATTCATAAAAATCAAACCATAGAAATAATAACCAAAGTAATAAAAACACCACTATAAGGAGTAAGTGGTACCAAAAATGAAAACTAATAACAAGTACCACTTTAGTGCCATAAGAAGGACAATATACCAAGGTAAATTAGACTCGAGCCCAAATACGACACCCCTAGGGAAATTTCAAAACTAATCCTTTCTATCTAGTACTGAAAAAATCATTTATGGGGGTAGTCACATTATCATAAAATCTACACAAGGCATTAAAAAATAAATATAAATATACCACAAAAAATAATCATCGATGGGTACAAAACCCCCCTAATAAACTCAAATAAAAAGGTAAAGGTAGGAAATAAAAGGCACACCTATCATGGTGGTGTCCAAAGTCATTTGCCTGACATGTTGAGAGAGTATGAATCTGAGCAGGTCTAAATACGAACTAAGAGTATTAATCTTTAGTTGAGGCACTAACTGCACTATCTTTAAATGAAGGTGCCAAACACTATGAGAATTATTAGGATGAGCGAATGAATAATAGTCCTATATCAGGGATACTCTCTGGACTAATGACCGATCTTTTGGCAGTCACAAAGAAACCCTAAATCTCTAACCTAGAGAGAAATAGATGCTAACGCCAAATGGCTAACCAACTAACAACAGGGGAACTCCTTACTGGAGTGATATCCTCTATGCATCATAACATACCTCGAGAACTTTAGGCAGGTGAGAAATATTTTTTAAAACTATCTAAATATCCAACTTGGATATAGGGCCCTGGCTAAACTAATGGCAATTCTCTACACAATCAAAACAAACTACTAATATACTTTAAGGAACAACACCCACAAATCTAGAACAAATACTAGGGCCGAAATATCCATGTTGAATACAATACAAGGTTTGATGATAACTCTGTCTACTGTGACCACTACGACCGATCTAAGAGCCACCTATAGTCTGAGATGGTACCTACATGGAGTTGATAGGCTATAAGTGAACCTGATCTCTGCTTAAAAGATCCTTATTTCTAGATGGACTACTAATAGCCCTATATTGATGACATGGCATCTTACCGCCACCTCTATATGTCTAAATACATTCTCTCTTTATGACCCTCGCATGATCAACAACCCAAAGAAAGAAAGACTCGACTACTATCAAATGCTTTGACGCTAAATAAAAGGGCAAAGCTAATTCCTTAATAAATTCATGCACCATCTCATGATCTGAAGAATATAGCATCAGAGTATGCCTAGCCTACTTAGTAAACCCAATCTCATACTCCAAAACCAATAACGAACACAGTTGATCATCAACTAACATAACTCTAGCCTGAGAACTGCTAAATGAATAGAATATCATATCTGGCTGTGAGTTATCCATAAAATGGCTTAGAATCCTCAATGTTGAATCTTGAAAGGCTCAAGAAATCATAAACTCCACCAAAGCCTCTGCTAGCCCCACATCCTCCAACTGACACTGCAGATCACTGATGTTAATCTCTCACTTCATAGTTTGATGCTACATTGAAACTATAGAAACACATGCTAAAGTCTCATTTTCATCTATCGATAACCTTGTATAATCTATTTGGGATAGAACAAAGTTAAAGAATGTACTCGAGGCTCATAGAAATATAGACAAACACTAAGGAATAAAAAAAAACTTAAAAATACCCTAAAACCACCTAAAGATAGGATGCAAACATCTCTGCACTGATCAATAGGACTATACAATGAACTTAGCTATTGTACCATTATAACAATATACCTAGGCTATGATACAAATTTTTCATTACCCAATTTCTCAAGTCATACTGGTACCTAAACTAACCTACATTAAGTAAGTTGACGCATAGTCTCAAATAATTAGTAATGGACTATTCAAGGAAATAAAATAGTAATATAGAATAACTATGACATAAGGGTTCACATATGTATAGAAGTCCCAAAACTTAAAAGATGGTACAAGATATTCTAATATAATAAGAATACAACATAAAGTACCAAATGAATATACAGGTATAACCGTTCTCTAAATACAATATAGAGATTATTCTGATCCATAAAAGGAAGAATAGTAATACTTTGAACGCCATGAGCTCACCCCAAATATTTGATCCATAGCTGCTCTACACGATGCACACAATAACTGCAAGAACTTATACTATGATATGCAGGCTACAAAACTATAGTATGAGTACCGAACACATTATAATTAGCAAGAAACTGTCGATTGAGCTCCAATGATAATGCAACATTAGATAACATACAAACAGGAATGTAAACTATAGAAAAATATAAAAAAAGCTAACAAAATAAAACTAGGAAAGAAATAAGGATGAATTATTTTATTCTAGTCGTACTTAGACATTAAAGCACTATATCGTATATCACTGGCCAATATAGAAACAAAGGGTAGAATAAGGACATCTAGTAGTATACAAGGACAAGGACTAAATATACAATATGAATATATGAATAAAGAGTGGAAAATATAGTAATACCATAGCTATACATATATAAACAAGACTAACAAAAAGGTAACAACCTAAGGTAGCCAACCTAACCCCTCTAAGGAATCCTAACCAAGTAAGAAAGCTAATACTAGCATGATATGGGCCTATAGTGTATGTATAACCATGAGATAATTATCTGTAATATAATAACTATAAAAAAAAATTAGAATCATATCCCCAACATCAGTATCAATACATAATAACCTTTTCACGTGCTAACCATAATAAAAATAATATCGTAACTAGCTAATTCAAACAAATGATACATTAACCGAGCCCCATAAATCAAAAGGATTAATCAGCACCCATCATACAACAAATAATACTCATAACATATACCTTTGCATACCCTCATAGGGTTGATAGATATTGGGACCAAAAAATATACAAGTGATAGGCAATACGGATACATAAATGAACGCATGTAATTTCATTATAGCTTAAACGATCTAATTATTATAATATACCCAGTCTATACACCTCCTCCAGCTTGACGAGTTGAAAAAGTAGGACCTTTGTTAACCTCTCTCTACTGTCATAATGGCTCATAGACGAAGGGATCCTAGAGGGTTCAGGAGTACGCATATACACTAACCTAGTCGCGAACAAAGATTTCCTATCATCATCGCCACTATACTCTATCAAGAACCAAGGATATATATATATATATTTATATATATATATATAACAAATGCAAGGACTTGAGCCATAGATAAAAGAGTGTAACTCTATCAATCATTGACCAGGGTTAACTCTGGGACTAAATCATCATAAAAGTATACGAAGGGTCAAAATCTCTATCGATTTTTGTAAATAGTAGTGGTAAAACCATTGATTGAAATCTGTCTCAATTAAATTTCTAAAACATATATTTAGTTCCAAAAGATCATAAATCAATCATTAAGGTGGTACAATTCCCATTAGGAAAGAATTCATTTTAAAATTAAAAATGGTAATAAATCATTTTTTAGGAAAATTATAGTAAAACGTGTTTGTAGTTGAAATTGTACCGCTAAGAAAGCATGAATATACAAACTTTAAAAATGCCATCCCCAGTATCCAAATAATACAATCATAAGCATTTATGCATCCATAGACTACACCACATCCTTTATAAGGATAGATCACTCACCTCGAGTCCAACTAATATCATAATCATGGCCTCGGGCCCAACTATATATAATTAGCATAAAAATAATACTATAATCTACAAAACCATTATAATACACTAAGTTAAGTAGTAAACCTTATACTGGAGGCTACTTAGCCTCAACTATGTATAAAATGCTAGTATCCTAGGGTAATAGGTTTGTATGGGCATAACAAGTATTTCATCTTGAGGGTCGATTCACCCTTCTATCTCAAAACTTCTAAATTAGGCTAAGTAATGGTGTTCTATCTATAGTCATATCCTAACATCCTTACCTATCATGAAATATATGTCATACACTATGTCATGGAGAAGAGTAGACCAAATCCTACCTTAATGCCGAACCGCAAATCCTTGAGTCACCTACACACCGTCTGCCTTTGCTCCATGATCCCTAAATACTGCCATGTTATAAAAGTAGTAATATTCACGTTATTATAAGTGAAAAAGGACCCATATTCCTATATTAAGGGTAGAGTCAGAATTTGGATCAAGAAAAAGCTTGTGAGGCTCGCAAATAGAATTCAAAATTAAATATGTCATAAGGTATCTCTTAGGACATAGAATGTGTACTAAAAATTAAAGCACATGTGGTGCGTAAATTGGGGCCCGAATCAACCCCTAAGATATAATGATTAAAGCCTTAATTTCTAAGAATTAGAAATAAAATGGATGGGAAAAATAATGGAAAATGATCAAGGAGTGTTAGGTTAACTTACATTAGTTTCAATAAATGATTCTTCACTTTTACCTCTCTTCATGCACACAAGATAACATAAATATAGAGGAGAAAATGATGAAAAATCAGGTGAAGAAGGGGATTTAATAGTCGATAGGTTCTTCTTAAATGGTCAACCAGTCTCTTAAGTGATTACTGCTAAAGCATCTCCTCATCGCTAAAGCACTCTAGCATGGGGGAGTGGGTACTATTGAAGTGACACCTTGACCACTAAAGTGATGTTTGCAAAAGCTGACATTGATTGTATAAGCGGCCCAAGACTAAATGGCCAAGGCCGCTAATGCAACCTAACATCACCAATGCAAAGACTACTTAAGTAGTCAAATGGCTGCTTAAAAGGTTGCATTAGCAACCTGATGCATCAGATTTTTTAAGTCCAAAATAGACTTTAACTGGGCGTTTATGATTTGTTTGGAACTACGTGCGCATAAAAAAACTATAGTTCCATACTAAATTTGACATTTCAAACACAATAAACCATTAAAACTTTCATACAAGATTGCTTTGACTAAATATGGGGTCCACAATCATAGTTGCATTTTTCTTATAATCCACCTAATAGCCCAAAATGATCTGGATACCTTAAGACTTGAACAACGGATCCTCTAGCCTCAAATTAATATTCTAGAGCTAATGACACTGTCGAAATTCTCATCCGAGGTTGTTTATCAGGAGTTTTGGTCTAAGACCAGTTTCTTAATAGCAAAAGTTCTAAAATAGGGAAATGAGCCTAAAATTGAAACGAACTATATGACAAAAGAACTACTAGTTCTGTCAATTCATAAATGACCTATAACTACCATGAAAAGGCTTGAAATATGAAAAGTACATGTAAATAAATGAAATGAACTAGAGGGTCATTTTTAAACCCATACTGATAAACCTCACAGTCGATATCCATCTTGCCGATGAACACCTCTATACCACCATTACCCATTTCCCCCTTTGAACTCTATTGCCACTCTTTTTCTTCTTTTTTCTTCATTGGTGCACCGCCAAGAAAAATAGCCGACGAGAACCTAGTGGACCATCACCACTGTGACAACATCACCGAATAAATTTTTCTCTTTCCCTGTGATTTAGAAATGACATAGATCACCACTTTAGAGAGAAAAAATCGTAAATTACCTCTTGTAGTTTGAATGTGATAATTGTTATGAGTATTACAAGGTTTGATTTCTCTCACGAGTTAAATTTAATTTTAATGTTTGCATTTTTTGATATTAGATCTATAATTTGTGAAAATGTTTCTACGATTTTGACTTGATTCTTTCAATATAATGATTATTTGCCATTTTTATTTGCCATATCTGAAGAGACCTATTTTTTATGATCTCTTTTTAAATTATAATTTGTTAGGCTCAAATAATCTTTCACGTATCCGCTTGGGTAACCCTCTATTTGATTTTACTTGGCCCGATTCACATCAAAATGTTGCATCTTTGGTTGTCATAGTTTCAATCTTGTCTATCTCTTTGCTTGATATATTCTTGCGAGTATAATTGAATGGCAATTCGGGGATTCATCTATATGTTTACTAAATATTGTGTGAATCTTTAGTGGTGGGTTATACTTGAAAAACTTTAATATGTGTTTATTTATTTCACAATGCTTAATAGATTTCACTTATCTATATTTTGTATTCAGACATGAATTTTCATCCCTAATTGATTCTACAAATACTTCTTAACAAAAGTACTTTGTTAATTGATTCTTGGATTGATCCATGTGCCTTATTTTGTCTGAAAATATTTTTTACTTTCTTATTTATGAACAACTCCAACATGTCATACGAATATTTATGTTTGGACAAATTCTTACTTGCATAATTATGGTAAATATATATATTTTTTTACACTAAAATGATTTGTCCTTTCTTTCACTAATTTTTGGAATATCCGTCCTTCCTTTTAACAATTGATTCGCTACAATTCTCTATTATTTTAATTTTAATTTGACATTTCATTCATTTGGGTCATTAATAATTTGTTAAACTCTATACATAATCAAATTACATGGATTGCTTAGGTGAGTGGGGGGGAGGGGGGAGGGTTATGTGACACGGATGTTTCTTTTAATAACACCACCATTATCACTTGGCCAACACGTTCTAGGTTATTAAATAAATTTTAGCATGTTAATTATTTTTTTATCACCTAGAAATCATGTGTTAGGATTTTCACTAACTTTCAACTTTTTAATTAAAGTTCAAGCATGTTAAATTTAACTTTTAACGTGTTTAATTAATTTTAACATGTTTAATTAATTTTCAGCATGCTATAACCAATTTTTAGCTTTTTATTAATTTTCCAGCGTATCTATTTTATTTTTCATATGTTTTATTAATTTTCAGCATGTTTTATAATTTTTCAGCACTTTAAACTAATTTCCAACATTTAAATTAAATTTGTAGCATATTTAATTTGATTTCCAACACTTTAAATTAATTTCCAGCACTTTAAATCAATTTTCATCATATTTAAATCAATTTCCAACATCTCTAAATCAAGTTCCAACATATTTAGAAGAATCATGCTCTTGGTCCGTCATATTAATTTCAACATCAACTTTTAGAAATTATGCGTATAAATTACTTTTTTTTTTATCATATTCAACAATGGCCAAGCAGTAGATATTTTGCCTATTGGTTTCAATTATATAAAATGGTTAATTGCTTTAAGCATACCTATCACCTAATCAACATTAATTAATTAAGAGGCTTATTTGAAGTTGTTACATGCTAAATGCTTAGTCTTGGTTGTTTTGTACGATGCTAATTTTGAGTCTAATTTGGTAGCCTAAGCATTCCTTTTGTCTAGACTCAAATTTAAAATAGCAAGTTTAATGTCTATTGGACATTAAGTTAGGATGGGTAGGCATTTCAGAAAATGTTAGTTTTATCATTTTCTTTAATGTGTTTCGAGGCTTAATAACACCTTAATAACCAAACTAAGTGCATAGATAGATGGAAATGATGGAAGCTGACCGAGAAAAATATGACATTGTCATTCATTAATAAGCAGGGCATTGATCTGAATAGGATAAAATAAATCCCTTCTCCAAATCTTTTTAATCAGCTCTTCTTTTCTTTAGTTTGAGTGTTTTAATTATTTGGGTTTTTTTTTGTTTATTATTCAAGTAAAAATTTTCACTATGTAATTTGTGTCCCTTCTATCTTCTCGCTTATTTGATTTCCATTTTTTACTTATCTACGCATTCTATTACTTTATCACCTAAATAATTACTAATTTGAAAATAACTGAGTTTTATGTTTAGTTTATTTATTATATTCATGTTTAAATACTTATTTAATAACAAGTTAATAAAAAATTCACCTTTTCTTATTACATAAAATTCCTACATAATATATGAATTCGGTGGGGACCCATATTTGTGAACCTTGAAAGTTGTTTAATACCTTTGTTTTGAGGTAACTTGAACCATTACTTAAATTTCCTATGAAGTGGATAAATAATAATAAAATAAATTTATAATTAGTATATAATGGTGTCATAATGCACCTTAATTTATTCGGTGGTGGCTCTTCTGTTTTGAAACTTTCCTAGAAGGAGTTGTCATGTCGTATCCCTCTTTTTACAAGAAAAATCGGAGGCAACAACATGATGGCTCAATTGATAATACTTAGGTTCTGACCATTACAAATTCGTGTGTAACGTGGCATTTTTATTTATATGCACTTTATTTTATCCTTTATGTTTATTCTTTTCATGATTTCCTTATTCTTTTTTTTTTATTCGTTTCTTTAAATAGTTGTTTTGACATTTTGATTCGTTTCTTTAAATAGTTGTTTTGACATTTTGATTCGTTTCTATTACATGTTAATCAATTTTCCCTTACCTTTTATTTGTTTCTTTAAATAGTTGTTTTGACAGGTTGAGTTTTCATTATTATATGTTAATCCCCCTCTGTTTTTCATTATTAGTTTTTATAAATAGTGTGTCTTTTTCTATGTTCATCCATTTTCTTTTTCACTTTTGCTAATCTATGTGTTATTTCCTATTTTTTTCTATATTTCTTCAATTGTAGATTTATTTGTTTTTTATCATTTTCCTTACATTCTTCAACTTGTTACTAGTTTCACATATGTGCTATGCGTCACGGATTTATATAATTGACATTCTTCTTGTATCTTCCTCTATTTGGTACCTCTTTTCTTATTTTAGGAATGTTCGTGGTTGGATGTTCATTTTCTAAAACATCTAACTTATAAATATATCATGAAATGGTTTATCAGTGGTGCATTGATTGTCATGATCTTTTCCACTCTCAAGTGACCATGTCAAGTAATATCCCTTGTTTCTATATCCTAACTGATTATTCGTTTACTAAGGAATATATATTCCAGAGCCTATAATGTCTTGTTAAAAAACCTTGCTCTAAGTTCTAAGAATTTCATAGTCCCAAAAAGAACGCTTTCATGATTTATGTTCATTTTTAGAGGTAAATAAGTCTAAATGTTTCCATTTGATATTTGGGGGGTAAGGTAATCTAACCTTTTGTTCTCCAGGTTCAATGGTACCACTTACGAAATATTCAAGGTTCAGTATGATTTGGTGCATGCTAAGGCAAATAAGGTTGTGGTGGTTAGACATGTTTTTAGAAGGTTAGATCGCGATGAGAATAGTATTGGGGGTCTTTCCATCTCTTATGCAAGTCACCTTATGTAGGGAGCTTATTGAGGATGCTACTACATTTTTGGATGAAAAGGGCCAATATTCAGGTTCAGTGATATTGAAATGGCCCTACTTCTTAAGGAAATCATAGGATATGCTAAAGAAATGAATTTGCAGCAAAAAAAGAATTGGCATAAGACTGAGGTCATTATTTCAAAAAATTTCACCTTAGAAGGGTTCGAGATAAACTAGGGCTTCAAGCTAGTATGATGGTCTCATATGTGATGAAATCTAGAATTTTGGGAAGCTATTTGCTTGACAAATTTGGACACGATCATGGTTAGCAAATGTATGAAGTGGAGAGTCCCGATCCTATGTCATGGTAAAGTAAAAGGATTTGGGCATTTGTTGTCTACTTTTAGGGAATAGTGATCTTTCCAAATGGAGTGGAAGAAGTCATACATACTCATTCAATTACTGTGGCCAAAGTTTTAGGTAATTCAATTAATAAAGGTCTTTGCATAATTATACTCACTATCTTAGCAAACATCTAACTCTTATTAGTTGTAAGAATTAGGTTACCAATTGAGTTCCTGGAAAAAATGTTGTTATAGTCAACTTCAAATAAGAATAACTTTTCTATTACTAAGAGTTTTTGATATCAAGACCTACCAACACATAGATAATTGAATTAGATTTCCAATGATACTAATTTTTCCTTATTCTGATATCAGGGTAAAACGTTATGCCCATTTTACCAGAGAGGTGTCTATCTGCCAAGGTGTGATGGCCAAGGTGACGGACCGTCAAGCTAGTGATGGACCATCAAGCTAGTGATGGACCATCAATCCAGTGATGGAAGGTCAAGCCAGTGACCGTCCGTCAATCCAGACCGTCAACCTTTGGTAGAAAGGTCGAATTCTATCCATATATTGATTGTTGGAGTGACGGTCAATCATCTAAGTGACGGTCCATCACCCAGGCCATCAATCGGGTCCGTTCAGTGATTAAATGACATTTTAAATAGGGTTTTTAGTACTTTTCCACCCTTTTAAACCCCTTATTTCCATAAACTTAAAAAACATAAACTCCTTATTCACTCTCAGCATCAAATTAGGGTTTTCTCTCAAGATCATTCCCAAAGAACAAGTTTCAAGCCCTTCTTCAAGAAAACCAAGAAATAGTTCTTCCCAATCAAAGAACATTCAAGAAAAGTTAATTCTCTTTAAGGATTAAAGCTTTAAGGTATGTTAGATGTTCGTCCATGGGTCCTTTTCACCCATGGAATCCAAGAAACCATTATCAAGTTCAAAGTTAAAAATTTTATGTGTTAATATGAATTGTATCCATGAAACATCAAGAATTTATTTTATGTATCATGTTTACAAATTATATTTGATGAAATTGCCCTTGATACATTCAAATGGTGATATTCACATATGAAATCCTTAACTCATGTTTTTAATATTGAAACTATGTGATTATTACATAATTTAACTATTCACATGCTTTACCTCATAACCCCTATGTGTTTGATGAAATGCCTATATGAATTGGTTTTGAGCCATGACTACTTATGATTTTCTCAAAGTGTATCATGGTTCTATTGTTATTGCTATCGAGTCCTGGGGGTTATGAATACCCAAAAACATAGCTATTTACTTAGTATTAGTATCTTCAGGATGGTTTGAAATATGTTATGAGAATTATCAGTTCAGTTAGTTATCATAATCAGTCAAACTTAGATCAGTTCAGTATTCTGCGTCAGTTCAGTTGGGAGTAGGATTTAGCACTATACAAATGCATGGATTATTTCTTCCTCGTCAGTCAGGAAGAGATGTTAGTTGTAGTCCCTGTATTCTAGAACTATGTATCCAGCGTAGGATATGTGGAGTCACCCATCATCTTAGGCTTGACTTCATCTCAGGGGTCACCAGTCACTTTAGGATTGACACCTTGGTCTTTCGGGATATCCGTTTAGTAGATTCACACATCCATTGTTAGTACTCGTGGCATGGTACTAACACCCTTCCAACTAAGGTCACAGGTTGGACCTTAATTAGCTTATATTGGGGCATGTCGGTTAGATGATAGCTCCCACGGTCTCAAACAAGTATTAAGTACAGAGTTTAGATTTAGGTTTGCTTGACCATAGCATACAATTACCAGTTATTCAGTTATTAGTATGTCAGTATTTTAGTTTACAAACTATTTTAGAATCATATTATATGCTTGGTCATGCATTCTCAGATTTCACAGTTTTCATGCATTTATATTCAGATACCTCATGCTATTTATTTAGTCAGTTATTATTCATGCACATGAACCCATGCATATTAGTCTAACTTCATCTAACATACCAGTATATTAAAAGTACTGATAGCATACTCATTTCTTGCGCTATGATGTTTAATATCATAGGTACGAACGGTTAGGATCCCGAATGTACTTTGACACTCCAGCACATCAGCAACAACAACAGTGGTGAGTCCTCATCTATCGAGGACATGGTTGTTATTTTAGTTCATTTTAGTATTTTATTTCAGTTAGGCAGTTGGAGTTAGATGGGGTCTATCCCATCAACTCTCTTTCAGATAGTTTTCAAACATTTTAGACAGTCAGTCAGTTGTTGGTCTTTTCAGTCAGGTTTAAAATAATTTTCCATATTTTTTAGACTTTTGGGTTTTCAGTTGTATTACTTTCAAATTTAAAACCTTAAGTCGTATTTAGTTATTCTAACCATGTGTATTTTATTATTATTATTTAGTGCTTACAGTAGGTACCAGTTCATAGGTTAACTTGTGGACTTTTGGGATTATAAGCACCGTTGTCATGACTAGGGGGTAGCCTTGGGTTGTGACATATACAATAAATAAAACGACTACTTGATTTTGATGGGACTTCACAGTCTTCATAAGTATTCTCCTACGAGGGTGATGAGACAAACAGGAAGGTAAAAAATTATACTAAACATTAACCAATATGGATGAACATTGGGTAGATTATCAAGATAATAGAATTTCGTATGCCATTAATTTTGGTAACAACTTGGGTAAGAAGAATTTCTTTGACACGAAGAGTATTAAACCATACAGGTATCAAGCTAGTTATGTAGTATGCTATATTGATTGGTTGCATGCTGACTTAAAGTACAATGTAACTTCGAGTGGTAAAAGGGGAAAATATTTTAGTGAAAAAGAAGCTGAGGTGCAAGTCCTCCATCGCATGTTTAAGAAAATAGCTTTGGAATCTAAGACATGGCATGTAATACCCCGTATGTTTCTAAGCTAGGAGACGAACCATTTTTCATACATATAAAATCTCCTATCCTGTGATTCATACTTGAGTACATGACTTACACTGAGTATCCTAGCGATAAGATATCTTATGATGCGTTAATAATGTTCATATGAGTCACTTAAGGTAATACAAGCTAAGAGTTTTTGAATCCATCAAGTTTTAGTGCTTGATTTCATAAGGGTCATATTTGAACGATTATAACTCGATGTATTTCTCCATATTTCTACCCACCAAATTATAGAGAATTGAATTAGCTTTCCAACAATACCATTTTTTCCTTAATCCAATACCCGAGCAAAAAGTTATGCCCATTTTCGTGAGAGACAGTAAGGGTATGCGATTGGTTAGGATCCGCCCAACCAAACTTAGACGATTCGTTAGGCGCCGCCTAAGTCAGTTTCAAGTGCCAAAAACACAATGTTTTGAGTTATTTTGAGGGTAATTAAGTCTTTTAACACTCCTTAGACGTCCCTAAACTTAACCCTACGAAATATATAGCTTCTATACACATTACAACCCTATTAACATCTCAAAGTTCATTATCCAAGAAAACCATGGGAGAAAAACAACTAGGGTTGCACAATCAAGCTTGAAGATCAAATTTCAAGTAAATTCCTCCGTCAATCATGAAGAACATCCCTTCCAAGGTATGCATAGTGTTCATCCACGGATTCCATTCATACGTGGAGTTCAAGAATCAATCTTTAAAATACAAAAGCTTGGTTTGTTGTAGTGGTATGATCATACCCATGTTGATGCTTGTTTGTTTTTCTATATAATAGTATCGTGACTGTACATCTCATGAAAGTTATGTTGTTAGTTGAAAAACATAATTTTTGGATGGATTGATAGAATGCAAGCATGAAATCCACCTATGCCTTAAAGAATGCATGCAAGGCGTTTGATAAAATGCCTATTATGTTAGAACTTCATATTTACATGATTTCATGCTATCTAAATAATAAGTTCATGTTAGTCATACACTCCAATATGAATTTCCATGCCAATTATATGTTTTTATTGTTGTGGTATAAAACATGTATGATAATGGAGATATAAATTATGTACACAAAATATATCCATGCTTTCCCTACCATGTTTGAGATGTTGAATAAATACATGAAGTATAATATCCCCAAATCATTACAATATGAACTAAATGTTACATGTTACCGTCCTCTTATGCTCGAATGGTTTCCATGCCATTGCTATAAATAGTATATGTTGTCGGAATGCCCATGATATTAGAATATGAGATTTGTTACTTGATTATAAGCATTCCTATTCATGATAGATATTATAATGACCATGTACTTCATGAAATCCCCCACTCATGTATTATGGATTGTTATTGATGGTTGTGTACTCAAGAAATTCAAGTTGTGTTAGTTTTCTGCCATCGAGTCCTGGGGTACTTGTACCCGAAATATATAGCTGTGTGCCTAGAGCCATGTCATGTTTTCACGATACTCTCAGTCAAGCCATGATCTATAGAATTCAGTCAGTCATGTGACTCAGGAAAACTCAGAAATCTCAGTAATCTCAGTAGTACAGTAATCTCAGTAATCTCAGTGCTCAGTAACCTTAGCAACCTCAATATTCACAGTCAATCTCAGTAACTTCAGTACTCTCAACCAGTCCTCGGGACTCAGTACATTCCGTCAGTCATCGGAATCCAGTAAACTTAGTTTAGCTCCACTAAACAATACCACTAGTATCAGTCCAGTTAATCAGTATCAGTTCAACTAATCAGTTTAGTTTAGTTATTCAGTTCATCATAGTTATTCAGTTCAGTGTCCTTCAGATGTGAGTAGAAGTTAGCACCAAGTGAACCTAAGGATGGGAACTCACCTACCAGTTCAGGGTATGATTCTTAGTAGTCATTCTTATGTTCCAGAACTACGTAGCCATCGTAGGTTGAGACATCTTAACCTGTCATATTAGGGTTGATTAGGTGGCTTTAACCTGTCAGTTTAGGGTTCCCACTGTTCTCATTTGAGTACCTACCAGTATAGGGTTCTCACAGTTGTCCTTACCAGTGGCGCGGTATTGACACCTCTCCAGTCGGGGCAGAGATTGGACCCCAGCTTAGCTATTATAGCGTATTTGGGGCATGTCGGTTAGATAACTACTTCCCAAAGTTTCAGTATCAGTCTCAATAGAAGAACTCAGATAGTTCTTCAGGATATCAGGACTGTCAGATACAGTATAGAACTCATCTAGTTCCATCAAATTTAGGACTGTCAGATACAGTCATTGATGCTATCAGTTATCAGAACTCATGTTATCCGTTATAACAGTTATCAGAATTCAGTTATAATTCATGATATGTTATCAGTAAATATATGTCATTAGTATTCATACTCAGTAGTCATGTTATCATGAGCTCAATTTTAGGACTGTTATATATGGTCAATCAAATCAGTTCTTCATAATTAGAACTATTAGAAACAATCATTCCTTTATCAGTAATATAGTACCAGTCCCCCAGTATTCAGTAATACAGTATTAGTTCCTCACTTATTAGTGAATTACATATCAATATCAGTAAACTCAGTCATTCAGAATCTCAATATCAGTAAACTCAGTCATTCAGTATCTCAGCATCAGTAAACTCATGTTGTCAGTATTCAAACTCAGTAGTCAGTATCACCACGAGTTTAGTTGCAGTTACGTATGTATGTATGTATTCTCACGTTCATATCAGTTATCATTGTTCATGCATATAAAACCCTTTGCATTTAGCCTACCTCACTCGTATGCTCAGTACATTTAGTCGTACTGATGCATTCATGCTATGGTGTTATATTTGACGCCATAGGTATACATGCACGAGTTTCAGAGTAGCAGTAGCATTGCAGTTTTCAGCAGTCAGTGCTTTTCTTCATTCGAGGACAATATTATTATTACTTTATTATAGTATTTCAGATTAATTTTTTAGTTTATGGAGTTAGTTGGAGACATGTTCCTTCAACTCCTTATTCAGTTCAGTTAGAGGATTTCAGACTATATGTCAGATTAGATGTTCAGACTTCGGTATTTATGTTCCTTCTTGGTATTGTTATACCATTTTTTCAGATATGTATCAGTATTGAACCTTATGGCCTTACAGTTTATGTTTTCATATATTTTATGAGATATTATGTAGTTTACAGGTATAGATATCAGTCATGGGTTAGCTTGTGGTCCTTCGGGGTCATTAGCATCGTGTAGAATTTCGGTTCAGAAAATCGAGGCGTTACAAACTTGGTATCAAAGCCTAAGGTTCAACAGTGTCCTAGGAAGTATGAAAGACACATCAAGTAGAGTCTTGTACATGGGCGTGTTGTACACCACACTTATGTGCAGGAGGCTATGAGATGTTTTAGGAACAGTTTCCCTTCTTTTATGTCTCAAGATCGTGCTATGGCAAGTTTATCTCAGGAACCCATGTAGATTCATATCAGGCTCCCCTCATGTCAACCTTACCCTACTTTTAAGGTAACAGAAATAGTGAAGCTTAAGTCCTAAAGATAGGGCTTTCTCATGCAGTCCCTGGAGATAGTTATGGGATTTTCCATATTCTCAGACAATATCTCCTCAGTTCAGTCATGTTCCAAAGTTGTACAGATTTTATTCATGATCATGAGAACTCCTTTGTAAACTCAAATCCAATTTTTGATATGCCGTTAGATCCCTTCTCAGAATCCTACGACAGTATATACCTAGAATTTTAAGCATGGACCCACGAGTTTAACAGTAGATGAGTTAGGATAGTATTATCTAGTCGAATTAGATTATGTATTCATGGGTATAGTTGTAACAACATGAATAAGTAGGTTTGAACAGTGCTAGTAGGCGAGTAAGAATTTAAGTTTATTGACTTAAAATTAAGCATGAAGGTGTGAATATGATATTAGTAGTATATGAGGAAACAAAATCAGATGATGTGTTTAGTAAGACAAGAAGGTGTCTAACAGAATGTTGGTCTATGATAATAGATCAAGTAACCAAGTCAGTCCCTCAGACTCCAGTAGTAGAGCCAGTATGTATAGAAAGTAGTAAGGGAAGACAATTCTTGACCCATCCTCATCTTAGTGCAGAGTTTTACACCTCAGCTATCACAAAAAAATCCACTCAGGAGTTGCATATCAAGTCTATGGTCACAAACCAGACTCATGCATTTATTTTTACTATAAATTATGTATGATTTTCATTCCCAGTATAAGGGGTCCCAGTTTACTCCGCAGTACGAATCATGTTCCATGAGTACAATCTACTTTCATGCACTTTCCATGGGATTATGTGCGCCTTCAGTTCCTAGTATACGGGGTTCAGTTCCAGCTCCCTCAGTATTATGAATCATGTCCCACGAGTACAGAAACTCTAGACTCAGGTCATGCAGCTCATGACTCATGTACATAGATCATGCTTTACAGTATACTCAGTTTTCATGACTCATGCTATGCTCCTACAGATCAGATAAATTCATACCACATCATGTATATTCTCAGTTCAGAACTTCTTGGTAAATGCATGCTATTGATATTCTATTCCTGAAAGTTTCAGTCATGTTTCAAGTTCAATCAGTTCCATTCATGCTTCAGGTCCTCCTTATTTACTTCTCCAGTTAGCTCTCCTTATGGAATAGTGTAGTGATAAGAAGTTTTTTAGATAAGAGAAGATTGTTGCATGCTTACTTTGTACGAGGGTGTAGTTGTGAAGATAGTCTTAAATGTCATGATAAATATGCAAGTAAACATCAATCAAGGGGTTGTATTTAAAAGTTGGGAAAGTACAAAGTGTAAGTGTACATTTAGATCTTTGACTTATGTAAGTCCCCAGCATGTAGCAATCAAAAACTCAGTTGCCAACTCAATTATAGTTTCAGTATCCAGAACTCAGTGATCAGTATTCAGTCCTTGAATTCATTACTTCAGTATCAGTCTAAAACTCAATTACAACGATAGTTCAGAAATTAATATTCAGTAAAGGACTCAGATAGTCCTACAGAACCATGGCTTCAGTTACCAGTTACATAGCCTCAGAATTAAGTACTTCTGTACTAGCTATAGGATTAGTTATAATGTCATCTTCAGTTCAGTAACCAGATTTGAAACTCAATTCAGTTCCATACATGCTTGACCATAGAATTCAGGTTGTCAGTACTCAGTTATCAGTGTTTCAGTACCCCAATTTATAGAATACCTCAGTGCCATGTCATACGCTTTGTCTCGTATTTGTGAATAATACAGACTTCATGAATCCATGCTCATATACCTCATTCTACTCAGTTAGTCCTTATCTCCTATGCATAAAACTCAAAAATCTCAGCCCAGCTATTCAGACTAAGTACAATTTAGCTTTACAGATCTAATATTCAACTATCATTTATTCATTTAATCAGATAAGTTAGCATATTTATATACTCATGTTCAACTCAGTTCATGTATCATGTCTCAGTTTCAGATCCTAGCTATTCAATCATGACTCAGTTCCTAGGTGTTTTGCGCATCGCCTCAATTCCCCTCAGTAGTTCAGCCAGTATTCTTCGAGGGACATAGTTTCCCAAGGGGGAGATACATCATACCTCCAAACTTTTATGACATAAACATGCTCCTCTCTTTTCTTTTGATGAATTCAGTTTGGAGAATAGGTACTCATAAGTTAACCCTGAAACTCTAACTTCAGTCGTATGCCATGTTTTTAAGATTTAGTTTAGATCATTATATTCAGTATATCTACCTCATCCCAGACTCAGTTATGTTCTCATGTTTCCGATCATGCATATGGTGTAATTAATCTCAAACTTATCGGTATTTTCAGTTCAAGGTAACAGTTTTCCTTAAACATACTCGTTCTCATGTTCATATTTTAGTACCAAACTTGGTATTCAGTTCCATGCTCAGTTTTCAGTTCAAACTTGATACCTTTACCATTGTATATTCATAAGTAAGTTTAGTCATGAATTCACGCATCAGATATGCGTGATCAACTAATCAGTACTTTCAGTCATGCATTCACGTATCATGTCAGTCATATAATCATGAATTAGATATGCATGGATTTAGCCTTTAAGTTTTGAATTATATATGCATTCTCATTTTGAGAAAACTCACTTTATTAGAATCAGCAGTCTTATATTCATGAATCAGCTTCCCATGCATCAGATATGCAAGTTTAGTACAACTTTCATTCATGTCAGTCATGAACCCATATTTCAGTAGTATATGTCTTGTACGTACTTCATCTTATCATCTCTCCCACCTCAGTTAATTTCCATTCGAGGATGAATGTTCCCAAGGGGGAGATATTGTAATACCTCGTATATTTCTAAGCTAGGAGACGAACCATTTTTCATGCATATGAAATCTCCTATACTATGATTCATATTTGAGTACATGACTTACAATGATTATCCTAGCAATAATATAACTTATGATGCGTTAAGAATGTTCATATGAGTCACTTAAGGTAATACAAGCTAAGAGTTTTTGAATCCATCAAGTTTTAGTGCTTGATTTCATAAGGGTCATATTTGAACGATTATAACTCGATGTATTTCTCCATATTTCTACCCACCAAATTATATAGAATCGAATTAGCTTTCAAACAATACCATTTTTTCCTTAATCCAATACCCGAGCAAAAAGTTATGCCCATTTTCGTGAGAGACAGTAAGGGTATGCGATTGGTTAGGAGCCGCCCAACCAAACTTAGGCGATTCGTTAGGCGCTGCCTAAGTCAGTTTCAAGTGCCAAAAACACTCCGTTTTGAGTTATTTTGAGGGTAATTAAGTCTTTTAACACTCCTTACATGTCCCTAAACTTAACCCTACGAAATATATAGCTTCTAAACACATTACAATCCTCTTAACATCTCAAAGTTCATTATCCAAGAGTACCATAGGAGAAAAACAACTAGGGTTGCACAATCAAGCTTGAAAATCAAATTTCAAGGAAATTCCTCCCTCAATTATCAGGAACATCCCTTCTAAGGTATTCGTAGTGTTCATCCATGGATTCCTTTCATCCGTGGAGTTCAAGAATCAATATTTAAAATACAAAAGCTTGGTTGGTTGTGGTGATATGATCATACCCATGTTGATACTTGTTTGTTTTTCTATATAATAGTATCGTGACTGTACATCTCATGAAAGTTATGTTATTAGTTGAAAAACATGGTCTTTGGATGGATTGATAGAATGCAAGCATGAAATCCACCTATGCCTTAAAGAATGCATGCAAGGTGTTCGATAAAATGCCTAGTTTGTTAGAACTTCAAATTAACATGATTTCATGATATCTAAATAACAAGTTCATGTTAGTCATACACTCCAATATGAATTTCCATGCCAATTATGTGTTTTTATTATTGTGGTATAAAGCATGTATGATAATGGAGATATAAATTATGTACAAAAAATATATCCATGCTTTCCCTACCATTTTTGAGATGTTGAAAAAATTCATGAAGTATAATATCCCCAAATCATTACAATATGAACTAAATGTTACATGTTGTCGTTCCCTTAGTATATGAATAGTATATGTTGTCGGAATTCCCATGATAGCAGAATATGAGATTTATGACTTGATTATAAGCATTCCTATTCATGATAGATATTATGATCACCATGTACTTCATGAAATCCCCCACTCATGTATTATGGATTGTTATTGATGGTCGTTTACTCAAGAAATTCAAGTTGTGTCAGTTTCCTTCCATCGAGTCCTAGGGGTACTTGTACCCAAAAAATATAGTTTTTTGCCTAGAGACATGTCATGTTTTCATGATACTCTCACTAAAGCCATGATCTATAGAATTCAGTCAGTCATGTGACTCAGGAAAACTCAAAATCTCAATAATCTCAGTAGTTCAGTAATATCAGTAATCTTAGTGCTCAATAACCTTAGTAACCTCAGTATTCACAGTCAATCTCAGTAACTTCAGTACTCTCAACAAGTCCTCAGAACTCAGTACATTCCGTCAGTCATCAGAATCCAGTAAGCTTAGTTTAGCTCCGCTAAACAATACCACTAGTATCAGTCCAGTTAATCAGTATCAGTTCAGCTAATTAGTTTAGTTCAGTTATTCTATTCTTCTTAGTTATTTAGTTCAGTGTCCTTCAGATGGGAGTAGAAGTTAGCACCGAGTGAACCCAAGGATGGGAACTCACCTTCCAGTTCAGGGTGTGATTCTTAGTAGTTATCCTTTTGTTCCAGAACTACGTAGCCAGCGTAGCTTGAGACATCTTAACCTATCAGATTAGGGTTGATGAGGTGGCTTAACATATCAGTTTAGGGTTCCTACTATTCTTATTTGAGTACCTTCCAGTATAAGGTTCTCATAGCTGTCCTTACCAGTGGCGCGGTATTGACACCCCTCCAGTCGGGGCAGAGATTGGACCCCAGCTTAGCTATTATTACGTATTTGGGGCATGTCGGTTAGATAACTACTTTCCACAGTTTCAGTATCATTCTCAATAAAAGAACTCAGATAGTTCTTCAAGATATCAGGACTTTCAGATACAGTATGAAACTCAGCTAGTTCTATCAGATTTAGGACTGTCAGATACAGTCATTCATGCTATCAGTTATCAGAACTCATGTTATCATATATATCAGTTATCAGAATTCAGTTATCATTCATGATATGTTATCAGTAAATATATGTCATCAGTATTTATACTCAGTAGCCATGTTATCACGAGCTCGGTTTTAGGACTATTATATACGGTCAATCAAATCAGTTCTTCATAATCAGAACTATCAGAAACAATTATTCCTTAATCAGTAATATAGTATCAGTCTCCCAGTATTCAATAATACAATATTAGTTCCTCACTTATTAGTGAATTACATATCAATATCAGTAAACTCAGTCATTTAGTATCTCAATATCAGTAAACTTAGTCATTCAATATCTCAGCATCAGTAAGCTCATGTTGTCAGTATTCAGACTCAGTAGTCAGTATCACCATGAGTTTAGTTTGAGTTACGTATGTATGTATTCTCACGTTCATATCAGTCATCATTGTTCATGCATATAAAACCCTTTGCATTTAGCCTACCTCACTCGTATACTCAGTACATTTAGTCGTACTAACACTTTCATGCTATGGTGTTTTATTTGACGCCATAGGTATAGAGGCACGTGTTTTAGAGCAATAGTAGCATTACAGATTTCAGCAGTCAGTGCTCCTCTTAATCAAGGACCATATTATTATTACTTTATTATAGTATTTCAGATTAGTTTTTTAGTTCATGGAGTTAGTTGGAGACATGTTTCTTCAACTCCTTATTCAGTTCAATTAGAGTCTTTCGAACTAGATGTTAGATTAGATGTTCAAACTTTGGTATTTATATTCTTTTTTGGTATTGTTATACCATTTTTTTAGATATGTATAAGTGTTGAACCTTATGGCCTTACAGTTTATGTTTCCGCATATTTTATGAGATATTATGTAGTTTACAGTTACAGATATTAGTCATGGATTAGCTTGTGGTCCTTCAGGGTCATGAGCACCGTAGAATATTTTGGTTCAGAAAATCGAGGTGTTACATGGCATCGCCAATTACATGATGATAATGCAAAAGACATAGTGGATATGGTCAAGGAGTTAGAATTTTTGACGCAACGTCCTTTTAGTGAAGAAGAAAAGGTACAATATGAGGATTTTGACCACCAAGGAAGAGTGTCTTGGAATGGGAATTCTAAGAGGACTATAAGCATTATCGTATCCTCTGACCATCTACAATATCTTTGACAAAACATTTGAGGCCTACAAGAAAGACAACAAAGGAGAAGACATTTCCAAAATTTAGTTAACTTTTCTTTATTGTTTCCTTGTATTTGCAATTTTTGAGACAATTTAGTCAAATTATTATTTAATCTCTTGGTGTTTGTTTTATGAGCAAATGGTATTATTTTATGCCATATTTATCTCTAAAACAATGATAGGCCCACCTCTGTCTCAAAAAAGGCTCCCAAAATTGGAAACATCAATAAAGTATTTATTTTGTTTTGTCCTTATTACTTCCCTTATGCCATTAATGTTCTACTTTTTTATTCTTTGTTGTTTTCTTTGTTCTTTCTCCCTTTACTAAAGGTTTATTTGTGCATTATGGCCTATCACACACTTCCAAAAGAGGCTCCTCCTCCCACTCCTCCTCTTCCTGCAAATCTAGGTCATAAAGTTAAGGAGAAAATGAGAGACAATTAGAGTGCCATAGGTAAAAATGGTGCTAGTGTAGATAGAGAAAATGTCATGGTATATAATGAAATTATTCTATCAATTGAACAATGGATCGTTGAGCTACAATGGAAGTTGGAACAAGTGCGCAACTTGGACAATTTCCCTCTTACCTTTAACACCCATCTCGAACCACAATTTGACAATCATACTATTAAAAATCCCAACTCCACCCCCAAATCATCAATTCTCATCATATCAACCCTAAAATATTCCAAATTTGTCTCATATCCCCTCTAAAAATATAAAAAAATCTTCCAAATCCCACACACATCCCCTCTTAAGATATCCAAAACCCACATATATTCACACCCAACATATACAAAATCCTAAATATTCAACTTACGTACCACGACACAATTCTTCAAACCCTATACATACCCCTAAAATACACAAAATATGCCATTCACTAACATATCCTACAACCAAGCATCAGGAAGACACACTTTGAATCGCATTAATATTGAAATAACCATTCACCTACCACTTTGTATGAACTTGAGCCTTTGAATAAGATACCAAATATGATCTGTGGTTGAGACCCTAAAGCAACTTGAGTGAAGTAAGTGTCACGACCTGCCCCCGAGCCTAGCCGAGATGGGTATCTCAAGCCCACCGAGGACCGAAGTCCATTCCCATAGCATGTCCACTCCAAGCATAATCCAAATAATAAAAATGCAGAAGACAACCAAATAATTAAGATAAAACAGTTAATGTATCTCAAAAATAAGTTCTAAAAGTCAGTAACACCATCCAACCCACACGTCTACAAAAGCCTTTAAATCAATTCGAATATCAAATTAGGTTGGAACAGGCCCCCGACCATCATAGTGACAATTACAATAATAACGTTAATATGAACTATGCAATTCTAAAATATAGAAAACAATTGATGGAATGACTAAGCTTTCCTGAGGTTGGATGCTTGCTACTTCACCAAAACTCGATAGATGATTGCCGCACCTAACACTACACAAACCAATAGAAGAAACCCCTTGGACCCTACATCATAAATGGATGTAGCATCTGGGGAGAGTTAGCAGGGTGAGCACTAATATGTAACTTAGGGTAGGGATAAAATAATGCCATTTCAAAACCAAGTCCGAACTCAATGTACATGTTCACATACATGCAAATATAAATATTTATAAGATGATGAGATAGGGAACACGATTTAGCATGAGATTTAAAATTATTAACCTGGACTATATAGCTCTAACCATCCTAAAAACACCCATGAGCAATATGAGTTTGGCTACCTCCATCAAAGGTATAGTGCATAATAGCCGCACGAATTAGAGGATCCAAGGAAGGACTAGGAAATCCATGACCCCAACCATTCAAAAATATATGTATAAAGTGTAAACTATGCACAGGGCCACCAATGACCCCATGCTGGAAAAGGTGGTTTACAGTATCAGTCCCCTTAGGACCTTCACCTTCCAAGGCAAACTACACAACCCCTTTTTATCCTAAATTAAAACATTTACACATGAACCATCCATTTAACTAATGAGTCATAAACTTAGGTATTTAACAATCGTTATCATCATACCAATTAATTATGCTTGCAAGCCAATGCCATTATTTCAGACCAAATAAAATAGCCATAATCCTCTAAAGTTCCAGTTTAAAATCTATCCATGGACACCAAGGCCTTTCAAAATCATTTTTATCCATTTAGCCAATTATGCAATGCAATTAGTTTAGTAAAGTAAGCAAAACTATGTAATTGTTCATATTTCAAAACCAATTATGCAAGTGAGTTAAGGTTAATATAATTCCAAACCATAAACCATAATTTAGGGAAAACCACAACCCCATTCAATTCAACATACCCATGCACTCGATGAGTTGTAAAATCCATCCATAAAGCATAAACAAATGTTTGTAAGCCATGAGAATACCATTTAAACAATAATCATAAAAAACCCTCAACTTAAATTCCAAGACCAAACATTAATATCATATGAATATAAAACCATTGCATGCCAAGATAAAATATAAGTTTAGGGAAGAGGTACCTAACTAAAAATACCAAGAATTTGGACAAGAAACCACACTTTGAGTGCTTGATGACCAATCCTTAGAAACCCTAACTTTGTTCTTAATTTTGGAATTTAAGAGACAAGAAAGTATTTATGTTATGTTTAATGGGTGTAAATAGGTCTAAAGGAGTGTTTTTAGTTATGGGAATAATGTAAAGGAAGGAAAAATACCAAATTACCCTTAATAAACAACGTGTAAAAAAATACCTCCTAGTCACTAGGGGTTAAGTGATGACTCATAATGACTGGCTACGAGTCATTTGCTAGACTTGTAGTCTGGGCAGTGACTCCAGGTGACCTCACTCATTTTATCACGAGTCCCACCCTACTACTCATGACCTTACCCTACGACTCATGGAGTTTATTTGTTACCAAGATAGTAACCAAGGCTATCTCATTAGTGGGACTATGAGTCCCTTCTTAAGACTCATATTGAATTACCACGACTTATGAGGATCTATTCTTGTTCCCAATAGAAACTTATGGAACCTTACTGGTTAAACTACGATATGCATTATAAGTCTCGTGAGGATTCTTCATGACTCGTCACCTGAGTTGTATCCTGAGTAGAAAGCACAATCACTAAGAAGATTTAAAGTCTAAAAAACTAAGGTATTATATTACCCCCTCCCCCCAGGATCATTCATCCCTTAATGAGGAGTCAAGGAATCCATTTTCATAATAACAAGAAAGAATGCATGCATCTCCAAATGACAAATTTGAAAGACCACAAGGAAGAAGGCAAAAATCATACCTCAAATATTTTCATCCTACGCGAGAAACAGGAATGAATATATGAACTTATATCATCTTTAGCTTTCTAAGTAGCTTCTTCCACCTTTTGATTCCTCCAAAAAACTTTATCGAAGCAACATCCTTAGTCCTCAATTGACAAAATTGCCTATCCAAAATCTTAATCAAGGATTCCTTAGAAGTCAAGGAATCTAAAATATTAACATTATCAATAGGCATATAAACATAAGGATCACCCACACACTTCTTCAGCATCGACATGTTAAAAACAAGATGAATGGATGAACATACCAATCGGCTCATACAACCTAGCTATGGTGTGTGAGTTTGATGCATCATACCGAGCTATAGTAGAGATTTCCATGCATAGCTTTCCTGGAACGATGAGGCATATAGAGTAGCCACAACTTGATCATATACTTATGAGAGGGGTCAGAGTTGATCTGTCAGTAGATACTATCCGCCGAGTCATTTTAAATCTTGATTATATTACTCTCACATCTTAAACTGAGTACGATTATAGACTGATTCTCACGTGATTGATATATTATGTGGGATACAGGGCACCAAAGAGAGAGGGTCTAAGTGGATAGCCAGTTATATTTCACCTTTAGGTGATTCTACTTAATGTATTGAAGGGCATGGTGTGATCAAGAAGGGTATATTCACCTTTAAGGCTAATTTTTTATGGTTGCTCATCCAGAACCGGCTATTCCTCACAACTTTGGATAATTTGTTGACTTAGGATGAAGAAGCACTAGTTGCTTGTATGATGGTTGGATATTCTATTTATTTCACACCTATCCTCCTGTATGAGATCCATGGCAAAGCATTTAGGAAGTTGAATTATTTTATATTCCCTTTTATGATTTAGAGATTATGCGATGAGGCCTGCGTACCTGAGATACCGGGCATGGATGATAGGTCACATTCTATGGCTAGCGCACAGACAAAGATTATGAAGGGCCTGACACCCTCAAGCCTTCCTAAGAGATCTACATTGATAGAAGCAGTACCTATGGCCCAGACTGAGGCCCCAATAATTTCCATTGATCCTATTAATGCATATGAAGGGGATATGAGTCTTGGTATTGATATAGAGATAGTGGAGGAGAGAGAGGCTCTGGATTTGAGTATGTAGGGCAGGGGGACACCAACTACTTCTTCTTCATCCCTATCTTTGACCTTAGAGCTGGTTAGAGTATCTTTAGAGCCTACTCACCCATTATTACAGCTCTTACTATAACTCTAATTACTATATCTAGAGAGTTCTTGCTGAGCTTAATGGATGGTCACAGGGATACTGATGCTCGGTTGAGGTTTGTTAAGACCGAGATGACTACCCTATACGGGCAAATAATTATTAGGGTTTGGGCTATATTTGAGCAAGCAGAGGATAGATAAGAGGCCATATAGAGAGATGCACTATCTGAGCTATGTGTTGACTTCCAGTCATATCTTTATGAGTTTGAAAGATGGGTTATAACCTAATTCACAAAGATAGATGAGAGGAATATATCCTTGATGAGGAAGGATATTGATATACTATAAACAGAGGTATGCTCTCTCACAAAACCCATGTAGAAGCTGCTCTCTCGTTTATACCCCAAGTTCTCCAGATATCATCTCCAAGTGTAGCAAGACAAGTTGATTTCTTTACATAGGATGATGAGAAGGTCCCAGTAGTTTGGGAAATAAGAGGTCATATTGGAGACTTATAGGATGCTGATATGGAATATAACTAGGCTGATTAAAGGGCCAGGCATAGTTCAATAGAGACTAGAGTCATTGATAGGCAAAGGTATATAAATCTAAAAGCGGGTGCATTCTCTAATCGAGCACCACCACTACCACCACCGCTGCCAGTTGATATGCCCCCATCTGGGATACTCACGACATGAACACTTAGCGTGTCCCAGGTATGTTCTTAGTTCCTTTTTTTATATTATTTTAGCATATTGACAATAGTACACTATTTTTTAGTTGGTGGTAGGAGATACCGTAGCCGTCACGGGCTTTTGTTGCTATGCTTCTTTTCCTATTGGCCGCGGTATGGTTGTAGAACCAACATTTCTAGGATAATTTGTGTCTTATTATTTTTGTTTCATATTTTGTTATTTTTTTTGTTAGTAGGAGACTTTTAAGTATTTAGGGAAGTTATCTTGTTTTCATGGTTTTTTGAGAAAAATGATACCCCTCAAAATTTGTGTTTAGAACTGTGTGAATGTATATATGTGTGAAAATTGTGGATCCTATTATTTCATTAATATTAGGGACATGATAATAACATGGTAACAATTGCATGAACCAGATAAGTAGTAGTTTGTAATATTGACTCAGTGTTATGTGTGAGTAAGATGCTACTTAGCTCTCTTTGTGTGTTGAATTCAAAACTTGCCTAGTTAGTCTTGCCTAGGTGTAAAGATAGTTGTCTAGGAAAGTATCATAGGCCATTTTTAAGTTTATTCCACTTTTATCCTAAATGACATTCCATGTTTTCTTATTGCACGTATTTACCTTCCCATTTATAGTAAAATGAATCTATTTTTGCCATGGTCCTCCTTAGACATTATGCACCATAACTTAAGAAAAATTCTTAAGTTAAGGGTGGATATCATAGGGGTGCATAATATAAAGTTGATATTTAGAAGGTTAAATTAAAAGAAAAATTTTGTAAGGTTAGGTGTGGTAGAAAAAGAAAAGAAAAAAAAGAAGTAAAAAGAGAAAAAATTGTGAAAGAGTGAGAAAGAAAGAATTAAAGACCACACCCAACCTGAATGTGCAATAAGGAATAAAAAGGGAGAAATAAGGGTGGAATAAAAAGGGAATTATCTAGTAAGTGAAACCCCAAGGTTAGTGTAGGTCCAAGGAGGCTTAGTCACTTTATATGTCCATAAGTACCATACCAGCCTCCAAGCCTACATTACAAGCCGAGAAAAGTCCTATAGTGATCCTAACTTGACTGTCTGAAAACTAAGATAAAGAAAATATGGGAAAGCCTATGGTATTCAATGCACATTGTTGGAACTTCTCTTATGAGTGTGTGTCTCTTGACAGTCCCTTTATAGACATGCATGATTTCATATGAGTGAGTGGGACATCTTTGTTTTTAGGGCACTTGAGTCATATTTCTAGCTATTTTCTTGTTTCGTGTATTGTAACTTCTATTTATGAGTGATTTTCTATTGCTAATATAATGCCACACTTTGATCCCATTGTGTGTCATGCTCAGACACAGTTGATTTTGAAAATTGAGGTTGGAGTGGTGTTATGTTTTGAGCTTAGTGTGTTGATTGACTGGCTTGAATAACTTTGATTCTCCTAGTTAAGCGTGGTTTTTTAGTTGTTGTATTTTGTTATCGGAGGACATGAAAAAACTATAAGTTAAGGGTGCTGATGTGCTATAGAAATATAACACTTTTGATACTTAAAATGAGGAAAATATGCAAGTTTCTGAGGTTGTTTTGTTAGATATGTTTTGTAGGAAATTATGTTTTGGATACTAAGTTTATTAAAATGATTAAAAAGGTGTTTTTGGATACTTATTAGAGAAATTATGGATGTTTGGGACACTTTTAATCTTGTTCGTTCTCAAAGCATATTCGGGACTTGAAGAAGAGCTGATAAAATAACTCCCGACACTTGGTAAAACAATATATGTACCATAAGTAGCAATTACTGACCGTATGTGGGAAAAGCAAGTTCCAGAAGTTAAAAATACCAAGAGCTAACTTGCAGGAAAATTGTGTTCTGGCACTTGCTATCGCCTCTTGCGCCCTACCTGTAGGCCGCACGTACTACCTGCACCCAAGGTTAGGGCAAAGGTGCAGACCATAAGTAGCTACCGACCCTTGTTTCTCCTATTTCATTCGGGCTTTGGTTTAGGGTTTCCTCATGTACTATAAATACTTTTTATGTATTTTTAGTAGAATTTAAACACTTTTGATATTTTGATTCCGAGATAAGATTTTGATCTTAGGATTCTCTTGTATTGACTTCAGTTGATTAATTCAGTTATACTTGTGGGTTTTCTACTTCTTATCATTGTGATTTCATCTATTCTTTAAATTATGAATGTTATTGATTATTTCACAAGCATGTGCATCTAAAACCTATAGCTAGGGTTGTGAAAAACCCTAGCGGATTGACAAAGTAGAGTAAGTGTTATCATTGTTCTGAACTGATAACATGTATGTATTGCTTTATCTTCAATAAAATAGTATTCTTAAAGGGTGAACATGTTAGGATATTACCTAGATTATTGCTACTTACTCCAAAAAAGTAGTAGTGACTAGAAAAAGGTAAAAACAATAGTTGTAACGCCTCGAAAATGGTTTCGAGACGTCACACGGTTCTTAGGACCACAAGTGATCCCAAGCTAACCCTTCTACAGGCATAATTCATAAGCAACTGAATAAAATACATAAATTTGATTGAAATAATCGAAAAATAACTCTTTTCTGAATCTGATCATTACAGAACTAAAGTAAAATGTTTACAACTCTGCTTTTACAAAACAATACTGGAATCAAATACATTAACTCTACTGATTGTCTATGAAGCCTATATTAGTATTGACTATAGGTAGCTGGGACATGACCCCCAACTATCCTAAATCAATACGACTGAATAAATAAAAATATAATACTACTCAAACTATATGACTGACTCGAGCCCTTGAATCAAGAGGACTCATCACCTGCTAACTGAAAACTGCAAACTATCTGAATATGGTATGTGTGCTACAATTGAACTGATACCTATATTATGAGACAATGTAGCACATAGAGATATATATGGATCAGTACTTTGAGGATGTACTGAGTATATGGGGGTGAATGTATAAGTATAAACATCATCTCATCATCATAATTTGTAAAACAATGCTAGCTAAATGTAAATGACTCACATAAGATGGAATATCTGAAATACTGAAAATAATAATCACAAGAAGCAAGTCATGCTTTCTAAATATAGTGAGTCATAAAATTAGTTCTAAAAGTTGTACTTGTATTCTCTCTTTAAATCATGCTTTCTAAGTAAAGAAAGGACTCAATCTTAAATCTGAGATCTGAAAGTTGAAAACTGTAGCTAAAGTCTTTCTGTAAAGCATAGTCTGAATAACTTTATGAGCCTTTACGCATAGTTTTCTAAAAACTTTTCTGTTATTCTTTTTTATTAGAGAAAATACTTTATCTTAAGGGAATTCTTTCAAAGCTTTTCTTTACTAGTAGGGAAAACACTTTAATACTATTCTGAAAATCTTTACTGATAGGGACTTTGGAACTTTGGGAGGTTCATCTAACTGACATAAACCGTGTGAGCATTCATGGCGTCCCACATCTTGCCCATGTTGGGGAGAGTTTTTCTACCCTTTCCATCTGAATAGAACTTCTTATCTTAAGTAATCACAATCTAAGTCAGCCATTTAGAAGTGGGAACAATCTTAATCCTTTGGGGGCACGTAGTTCTGGGGCATGATACCTTGGTAACATACCCATCTCGATGCTAACTACTACTCCCATTCTTATGCTCAGAACCTTAAGAGATCCACTTCGAAATAGTACAAGGGTCTACAAGAAAACCAATTATGCTCTTTGTTTTCCTTAAATCTCAAGTCATATGAACAATATGGATTCTTTATCTTAGCTTAGGACCAAAAGGTCAAATCTTTATAAAAAAATTGAGAATAAACATATCATAGGGTGTGCGTAGCACAAACAATCTTGAAATAACAATCTTTAATTAGGGCTTAATGACCTATGCATCAAACTCACGTTAAAATATTGTACTGTTCATGCTTGATAATGTAAACATTGATAAATTAATTCAAAATCTGGAGATTGATTAAATATGCATGAAAATATGAATATAATCATGTAATTAAACTTCTAAATCACTGAAAATCTCATAATCTTATAAATAGAAATATTGGGTATAAACCCTAATTTCAATTTCATGGGTAATCACATAAAATTGTGTAAATTTGCAATTAAAATAAGTTTTGGGCGCAAGGATGAAAGGATTATCCTTGTTGAAGAAACCCACATACCATGATTGAAGATTATATGAAGAAACTTGATCTATTGATTCCTATTTGAGTTCTTGGAGATTAGTTCTTGGTTATCTTGCCTTGGGAATCCTCAATTTGGAGCTTTATTGGAGAATCTATGGAGGATTTTTGATTTCTTGGAGAAGAAGTTTTGGAGATTTAGGGTTTTTTCTTTGAGAGAGAATGGATGAAATTGGGCATAAAGTGCTTAGAATAGGCTTAAATCTTATGTTTGGATGGATTGGGGACTTGAGAATTTACTAAAATACCCTCTTTAAACATCTAAATGGAACTGGAAAACATAACATTTTCTCGATCTGGGTGGCCACTGCCATGTCCCACTATCGTGGTGGCTTACTTGAATTTGGACAATTGGGAACTAGGCAGACACCGCGAAGCGCCACCATCGCGGTGACTCTTTGGAATGCCATTGTGGACAATAGAGCGATGCACCAATATCGAGTTGGGCTACTATATTTCGACAATTAGGAATTTGGACCTCTTCGCGATGTGCTGGTTGCTCAGGTGGGACACTATCAACTTAAAAATTCTCTAACTCCTCAACCGAGTATAAAATTTGGGAAAATTTGGTAGCGATGTAGAGCTTATTCAATTTCCCACACAATAAAAAGTCTAAATCTAGAAAATATCGCATGAAATAAATTGTATTCATCTTTAAAGAAAATATTTGACATTCTAGGGACAGTTTTAATATAGGAAAAGTGTGACATGTTACAATATCTCCCCCTTTGGAACATTCGTACTTGAATGTGGCTAATTAAGTTGATAATACTGAGGAATATGATGCTATAAGCTATCATTCACAATTGAATTAAACTGAATAACTGAATCTTAAACATAATGAGCTACTAAACTGATCTGCGTGTGCATAATTATTATGAAAATAGCTATATAGCTGAGATAGAAATGAGAGAGTCAACTTATGAGTAACCATTACCTAAGGCTAGATCTGATTTCGTGAGAATAAAAGATGAGAGGTTTATGACATGAAAACTCGGTGTATTACAATAGTAATTTGGAGTTTAGCTATTGGTCCATGCTTCTAGGTTTTATCTTCGTAAGATGGTTAGGTTACATCAAATAAATAAAACTCAAAGGGTAATAGTTAACTGGGATCAAGATAAGGGTTAGTAAGGCGACATACGAAGACTCAAAAGGTAAAGGGTGAAATCCTTCTGCAACTCCAAAATACTGTAGAAAGTACATAACTTATCAATTTTTCATGCAAGGTATCAGGTTGGTTCAACAAAGAACGATAAACCTACATAGTTGAGAAACCAGTGAGAAAACTATTCGAGTATTCACTTATGACTGAATACAACAAAAGTTGATATTCGCTAGTAGTTTGACATTGATAATCAAATCCCCCATTTACTTTTCTAGTTTAACCTGCTGAATTCAATAAATTAGAGCTATGAATCCACTTATTCCCATGTGATTCGACCCCAACCTTTGATGGGTCATTTTCTAAGAGGAGGCATAGCTTGAACATCACCAACAACCCCTATAGATATTTCTAGCTTTAATAGAATCACCCACCAGAGTAGATATAGAAAAATGATCTGAAATACTTTGGGGAACAAAACCAAAAATGCACATCCATATATGGGTTCACATAGGAAAGGTTAGACCCCAGATCAATCAGAAAATACACATTACGGGAGAAGAGCTTTAGTATACCATTGACAACAACAGGAGATGCCTCAGATTCCTGATGGGTGGAAAGAGCATAGAGATGATTCCATCCAGTGTCGGTACTAGAAGTAGCACTCTTTGGTACGAAAGCTGATAAGATAAAAACCAAGACCTTGATGTCTCTCATAGAAATCTTTGTTGAAGGGAACTGCCTCTGCATATGCCAGGCTGACTGATATTAAAACACTGATTTCTCCGCTCATCACAATAACCATGGTAAAGCTATCTAAAAAATCTACAAGGAGGATAAGGTGGGGATGACTGAGCTTTATTAGACTGAGATTGGGCACTCTATACCTTAATACCACTACAAGTATAAAATCGACGATCTTCGGGAGACTATAGAGAAGGATAACTAGCCAAAGAATATGAACCAAAAATTTCCTAAGTATTCTGCTCGCTCCACTATCTACCATCTCTTCCACTATTCTACTAAGACCCACTCTGCTCAAAATATCTAAACTTCTTGTTCTGCCTTTCCCCAATCTTTGCCTACTTCTTTTTTATATCCTCAACTATTTTCATATAAACCACAAGCCTATAAATATCCATATCATTTTCCAACATTGTAGCCTTACACTCTAATACAAAGGCATGAGATAAACCCAAAGCATACTTCTTCATTCTTACCCTCATACTAGACAACAACTCTGGAGCATAACGAGAAAATTGATGGAACTTCAGGGCATACTTCTTCACACTCATTGTGCTACTTTAGATTCACAAACTCCTCTGCCATCGCTTCCCTTAAATCCTAAAGAAATAAAAACCAAGGAAGGCATCAGAGAACTCATCCCATATAGTTAGCTTAGTATCATCACCTCTTAACTACTCCCAGTCTTCATACCATTGATATGAAACATCTTTCAGTTGATATACTACAAACTCCATACTTTTAGAATAAAAAACATGCATTACCCTGAAGATTTTCTCCATCTTATCAATAAATCCTTGAGGATCCTCTTTAACCCAAAAGCTAATGCAGGACGGGGAATTCTACCTTATGAACTGACCAACTCGATTATCTCTAAATAAGGAGCAACAAAACCACCCTGACCTAACTGGCAAGACTGGGAGGTCACCAACCAAGTCAATAGATGAATCGAATGGCAGGACTCTGCATTAGAGATGTATCTTTAAGGTGACTGAGCATGAGTGTAACTAATCAAAGAATGACTAGTGGGGGCCGGTGGAACCCCAGGTGGAGCAACATAATATGGAGCAAGGACCGTGCAAGTGACTACTGAGCCAGTGATGATATGGTATCACAAGAAGTTGCACATCTCAAAACTAATATTATGATACTTCCAACATAATTTACAGTAATGACAGCTGAGAAGGTGAACACACTGGGAGCGTAGATATCTACATTTAGAATGTATGAGTCTAATGCAAAATAGAAAGCAAATTATTTTTATCATGAAGTGGAAGGTTTCTAAGAAAAACTAAAAGATATCAAGTTTAGAACTATTATCGTGATAGGTACTAAGATAGGAGTAGAGAAAAAAATGGTGATTGGATGTCACGCCTCAAATCCCATTGGGGAGGACAGACACCCATAACAGTAAGGCCCGAGAGAACCAACCTATAACCTTGTACATCTAATGTATGTAAATATGATAACCAAGGGTTCTACCAAATATGATACAATTCATCAATAAGAACAACCACGTGGGAAAGCACCAAATTATATACAAGACTTAGCTGTTCGGGCCACAACATCTAAGAGACAAGACATTACCATACTTAATTTTGCATTGGTCTACAAATCCACTAGTAGATACATAGAAACTTATCTAACGTCGGGACAATCCCCCGCCATACTCTTAACTTCTGTACAATACCAAAATATATAAAATAGACTCGGAAAGCCCCGAATCAGTCTGGAGCTCACCAATAGCTGTTGGATATCCTGGGCTCCTACTGAAAAGGTGTATTTGTAGAATCACCTGTGCCTGCAACATGAAATACAGGTCCCCCATAAAGGTCGTTAGTACGAAAGTATGTACTGAATATGTAAGCCTAAAAGTAACAACACATGATATTAGATCTCAATGAAAATCAAATATGAGAGTGTAAATAGAGCTAGAAGACCACTTTTATATATAATTGTTGGGTCAGGTACATTACATTCCTTTCTTCATTTTACCTTTCTTACTTCATAAGCTTCCACCTATTAATAAACATTGGGATAGGCCCATGCTAGGATTATGCCTTTAAGATTCAATCTATAAATAAACATTGGGATCGACCCATGCTAGTCTTATACCCCTAAGTTTCCACCCATAAATAAACACTAAGATAGGCCTACACTAGGCTTATGCCCTGAGCTGCCAACCATTTTAATATAGATTGTGTTACTTAGTTTATTTATCCTTTGTGATTGTTACTTTGGTTGTCATAGAGTTATGGTACTTTGAAATAATAATCTACAAATAAGAGACATGAATAAATGCTTAATACAATGTCAAAAAGGTATGGGGTAGATTGTACACAAATGAGATATTTAGGAGCTGTAAATAACATACGGGTCTTATTCGACTTAAATGATAACTTTTGAGACTTGCTAGTGAATATAGAAATTCAAACTCAATAATAAGCATGTTGTGAGGTATTTTAACACATGAGGCAGTGGAAAAAAGGTCGTTATCTAGATAGGAAATCATGTGCTGCTATTAGGTACTATTTAGTATGGGAAAGCTTTAGAAGCTTACGTTGTACCAAAAGTGCTGGATTTCATGCCAAAGAATACGACATAGAGTAGTACAACATACCTAGTCGTACAACTCCAATACTAATCCAACTTGATTTCCCTCTTTTTAGATTGCTTATGTACATTAAAATATAAGGTAAACTAATATTAGCAAGCAATCGACACATTTGGGCTGGGCAGTAAGCCCATAATTTTCCAATCGAGGGTGTTATTTTAACACTTTTCTCCTATAATTATAACAATATACATATAGATTCTTCTAAGATCCCCCAAAACAACTTTGACATCATTACACCCTTCAAATTGCTAAATAAATAGAATGAGTAATAAATGTGTACAATAATTAACTCGGTAGTGTACCACCACACCTTTATTCTATATTTCAATACAAACTAATGACACATTTATAGAACATTAACATGGAAGCCCCCAACAGACACACACAAAATAGTCCACAAAACATCCCCAAATCCTTTTTATTGTAGCAACCAATGATTGAACTCATCATCTCTTAAGTTTTCAATGACAATGCATCCATGGTTCTCTCTCAAATTCATATATAAGGAGAACAAAATAGAGCAGTCACCTTACCTCAATTCTGCAACTTATTCTTTTAATTTGAACTCCTCAAGAATTTTAACTTTCACCTTCCTTCACACTTTAAACCAAATAAGAAAAGAGATCTCTTAAAAACAAAGAAAAAGCGAGCAGTTAGCTTACTTTATAATGTGCCATGGACTTAAAATTAATCATGACTATCATGTTTTTGTAATCTTCTATGGGAGAATTATTCTAAACCTTAAGTGTTTTCGCTTACCTTGGCCTGCAAAGGTTGGGGTTTCTCTAAGAACCCTTAAAGGAAATATAGGGTTTCTCCTAGTTGCTTAAAAGAAAGTAGAGAGAATTTATGGAGTATAAAAACTTTTGTAACTTAAAAATGAGGGAATATGACCAGCAACTTGGCCTTACAAAGGCCCTATTTTGGATATTTCTTTAGATGCATTTTTCGACCTCAAAATTGATCAAATTTGTCTAAGTAGATGATGCACCTACTTAAGGGTTAAAACTACTCCAAATTTCAAAGTAGGTGATGCACCTAATTACTTAATTCTTAGTCGGGCTCAATTAAATTAGGCCTTAGTAGATTTGAGTACAGGGCCTTTTCTCCATCTTTTTTTACTTAATTTGGGCCCTAATCAGTATAACTTGGCTCATATAACTCAAGTAGGTGACTCACATAATAGATTAATTAAGTCAAGAAAGCACCTCAACAAATTACTCCATTTTCATTTTTTAATCCCTTTAATCTAGCTTAAAACTTGTATATACTTGGTCACTTCAAACTTTAGATTCAAATACTAGCTTATGAACCTAAGTTTAAATAGTTGTATTGATGTTAACTTGGCTGGAACACCTTAAAACAAACGGGCAGCGTCTAGAATTCCATCTACACTATTAATACTCCCATAATAAATCTCATCTATTACCTATACCACAAACTTATAATAAGGTACATATAAATAGAACATGTATATGCAAAGTATGGGTTGTTACATCCTCCCATCATTAGGAACATTCTTCCTTGAATGTTTGCATAATTATCAAACCAAAACAAGTTCAAGCCTAAGTTTAATACTAATGTTATCATGTTGTACCTATATATTACACTTACTTATTATTGCCCTAATTCAACATCTTAAACTTTCTCTTTGTATTTGAACAAATGGGGGTACTTGGATTTCGTTGCTTCTTCAACTACCCATGTTATCTCTTGTACTTGTTGGTTTCTCCAAAGTACCTTTACAATATCTATTTCTTTATTCCACAACTTCTTAACTTTTCAATCTCGAATAGCAATAGGTATTTTTTCATAGGTGATATCTTATGTAACTTGTACATCATTAATAGGGGTAATATGAGATGGAACTCTGATACACTTTCGAAGCATTATGACGTGAAATACTAGATGGACTATTGAAAGCTCTTGGGTTAGTTCTAACTCATATGCGACTTGGCCAAACCTTCGAATAATTTTATACGGGCCTATATAATGTGGAAGTAGTTTTCCTTTCTTTCCAAATCTCATTACCCCCTTCATTCATGACACCTTCAAGAATACCCAATCACCTATAGCAAACTCCAACCCTCTTCTTCTAACATCTATATATAACTTGTGTCGACTTTGGGCTATTTCTAGAGGCTGTTAGATTACTTTAACCTTTTCCATAGCTTGATGAACACGATCTGGCCCGAACAAGGAAGTTTTACCCACTTCAAACCATCCAATTGGTGATGTACACTTTCTTCCATACAATGCTACATATTGTGCAATTTTGATAATTGAATGACAACTATTGTTGTAGGCAAACACGATGAGAGGTAAATGATCATCCCAACTACCTTTGAAGTCCAATATACAAGCTCATAGCATATCTTTAAGTTTTTGAATGGTACGTTTTGCTTTTCCATCATTTTGAGGGTGAAAAATTATACTCAAATTCACTTGTGTTCCTAAATATCTCTAAAAATACTTCCAAAAATTTGTAGTAAATTGAGTTCCCCTATCTGATATAATGGAGGTTCATACTCTATGTAGAGAAACTATCTCTTTGATATACAATTTCACGTACTCTTTGACTGTGTAAGTGTTCTTAACTGGTAGGAAGTATTCTAATTTGGTAAGCCTATCAACTATTACCCATATGGAATCAAACTTCCGAGATGTGCGAGGTAAACCAGTGATGAAATCAATGTTTATCATATCCCACTTCTAGATTGGAAGGTCTATATAATGCATATGACACCCGAGCTTTTGGTGATCTACTTTAACTCTTTGACAATTTGGATATTTAGCTATAAATTCTGCAATGTTCTTCTTCATATCACCCCACCAATATATTACTTTCAAATTATGATACATTTTAGTTGATCCTGAAGGGATGGAATACCTTGAATGATGTGCCTCTGTCATAATTCTCTTTCATATCCCATCTATATTCGACACACATAATTTGTTTTGGCACCTAAGTACTCCCTCTTGAGTAAGTTCAAATGACTTTGTCATACCACATTGTACATTCTTCTTAAGCTATATTACTATGGGATTTGTATATTGCTTTTCTTTCACTTCAGCTACTAATGAAGATTTTGCCGAATTATGCACAATAATCCCCTCATCTAGAGTTTCAAGAGGGCGAATCCCCCAGATCTTTAGTCATCCCTTCTCTTTCTATAGACGGCTTTATAGCCTTACGACATAATGCATCAGCTACCATATTTGTTTTCCCCGAGATACAAGATATGAATATCCTAGACTTTTAATAGTTCATGCCACCTTTGCTACCTCAAAAATAGGTCCTTCTAGCTAAATATATATTGCAAACTCCTATGGTCAGTATATATTTCAACATGAATCCCATACAAGTAGTGGCACCATATCTTTAAAAAACATATAACCGCTACTAGCTCAAGATCATGCGTTGGATAATTTTTCTCTTGTGGATACAATTGTGTTGAGGCATATGCTATTACTTTACCCTATTGTATCAACACACATCCTAATCCAATTCTTGAAGCATCACAATATACCGTATACCCTTTTGTGCCTTCCAGAAGTACCAATATGGGTATAAAAGTCAACTTATTCTTTAGATCTTGGAAAATCCTTTCACGTGCATCATTCCATTGGAACTTGTATGCTTTGTGTGTTAGCTTTGTTAAAGTTGCCGAAATTGCAAAAACCCTTCAACGAACCTCTTATAGTAACCTACAAACCTAAGGAAACTACGAACCTCCATAGGCATTATAGGTCTTGGCCAGTCCTTCACAACTTTTATCATTTGAGTATGAACCTTTATTCCATCATTAAATACAATATGACCCAACAATGCCACAGGTTTTAACCAAAACTCATATTTAGAGGACATTGCTTATAGCTTACGATCATAAAGAATCTATAACACCTGTTGTAAATGACTGGCATGATCCTCTTTTGATCTTGAATAAACCAAGATATCATCTATAAAAACTTTCACGAACACATCTAAGAATGGCTTGAACACCCTATTCATCAAATCCATTAAAGCTTTAGGTGCATTAGCTAGTCCAAAAGACATGAATTAAAACTCATAATGACCGTACCGTATTCAAAAAATTGTCTTGAGTATGTCCTTCTCTTTGACCCTCACTTGGTGCTAACCATACCTCAAGTCAATCTTTGAAAAACACTTGGCGTCTTGTAACTGATAAAATAAATCATCAATTCTTAGAAGGGGATATTTATTGTTAATAGTCACGTTCTTCTGTTATCGGTAGTCAATACACATTCTTAATGAGCCATATTTATCACACACAAAAAACACTAGTGCACCCTAAGGGGACATACTGGGCCTTATGAATACTTTTTCTAGCAAGTCTTTCAATTGCTCTTTCAACTCCTGTAATTTTACTGGGGACATTCTATACGGAGGAATTATAATTGGTTGAGTACCTAGATTCACATCAATACAAAACTCCATTTCTCATTATGGAGGTAAACCTGGAAATTTTTTAGGAAATATAATGGGAAATTTATTTACCACTGGAATAGTTTGAAGAGTTGATGGCTCTACATCTGTATCCTTCATTTTAACAAAATATTATATGTAACCTTTAGAAATCATACTTTTAGCCTTAACAATAGAAATAAATTTACCTCTGGGTGCACTAATATTACCCCTCTATTCAAGGGCTACATCTCTTGGAAAATGAAAATACACCCTCTTAGTTTGACAATCTACTATGGCGTAACAAGAAACCAACTAATCCATACCCATTATAACATCAAAATATACCATTTATAACTAAACAAGTTCATCCATTGTATTGAGACCACAAATAGTTATTATTAAATTCGATACACTCTCCTATCTATAAGAGATTCACCAACTAGTGTAGACAAATTAAATGGCTTAACTAGCAATTCTGGTGTTATTTTGAACTTTCCAACAACAAATTGAGTGACATATGATAATGTATAATCCGGATCAATTAATGCATATACATTATGTGAATAGATGGACATTAAACCTGTAACCACATTCAAAAAGCCTCTAAATTTTGTTGATCCGCTAAAGCATATGTAGGATTCTGAACTCCACTAGATATAGCTACTCCTTTAGAGCCTCTACCATCACTATAGGTTATATACCTCTTCCTGAAGAAGGAATCAATGTTGAGGATGCAACGTCTTACCCAGTAGGTCGTACCATACCACTTATGCCCCTTTATGGGTATTCTCTCATTATATGCCTCGACGCACCACACCAAAACCAAACATTTGTCCAAAACCGACATGCACCTAAATATTGTTTTCAACTTTGCTTACATGA
The DNA here is from genome assembly GCA_030864215.1 of Capsicum pubescens. Lineage (NCBI taxonomy): Eukaryota > Viridiplantae > Streptophyta > Magnoliopsida > Solanales > Solanaceae > Capsicum > Capsicum pubescens. The sequence goes on from CM061540.1 coordinate 179,162,906, forward strand.
CTACCTAGGAGGTCTTAATTGGCCCATACTCCCTTGATCTTGATACCCTACTATCCATGAACTCTGACGCTCACTTTGTTGCCTAAACTGATTTTCTTTGGACACTTGCAACTTTGATGGAGCACTAGCTGTAGAGTAAGAAAATAATGGTCTTGGCATTCTAGAAGAAAATTGAGTTCTAAACTCTCCTTGGGATGCGACAAACCACCGTATAGATCTGTCCCTGTTGGAATACCCTCTTTTTGATTCTTGTGTTCATCTTCTTTTCCTTTAATCCTCCATTTTTTATGCAAAAACTTGTATCCTTGCTATGTCTGTCTTTGTTCAAAGCATCAATAGTACAATATCTAAACATATATGGATCCAATATATCCATATATCTATGAACTCTATCGTCTATAGTAGGTACTATATCAAGAGCATACCTAAACAAAGAGTTAAATAAGAGGTTGTACTCCTCACGCTCATATTCTTTTGGTGAAGATTTATGAACTGATCTGAATGATCATGTAGAATCTAAAATGGAAGGTAATTATCAAGAAATGCCTCTTTGAACTTTTTCCAAGAAGCTGAAGATGCATCCATACCCTTAGATCATTTCCAGTCTTTATACAAAAATATAGCCTACCTTTTGAATCTATATGTTGCTACCTCAAATGTCTCTTTACCCAATATATTTATGACATATAGAGCCCTTTTGATTTGATCAATAAAGTCCTGTGGGTGTTCATTAATATCTGATCCAGTGAATGTAGAATGATCTAGCTTAAGGAGATCCTGTGTCCGTAGGCTAGGTGCCTTATCTGCACCACTAAAACCTGTGGTTGGAATAGTTTGTCCTTGAGTTTGTCTAGAAACTATACGAGCCAAAAATTGCACCGCATTTCTTAGATATTTCTTAGTAGAATTAATAGGTGGTTTTAAGGATGCAATTCCTTTCTTCATAGATCTTCTAGAGATGGAGGAGTAGAAGAAGTTTGTTATACAAACTCAACTTGAGCCTCACTTTGATTAACTTGCCTAGGTGGTGACTTTATGGTCCCTTCTCCGGAAGCCACATCTATTCGCTTACATGTATTCTTACTCCTTCTTGTAAGTGGCATCTTTACTATAGTAAGACAAAGAAAATAGATTCCATGGTTAAATATTACTTTACCTATAACATGGACTTTATTGCACGATCTAAGATATGAAGAAAAAGAGACAACCCCTAAATTTCCAATCGCCTTCTATTTATAGATATGGTGCACAACATACCCATAAGCGAGACTCTACGTAGAGATGGCTTTGTAGACTCCCTAGGATGACCTTCTATGATATCACTATTGTCATGCCTCAAATCCCATTGGGGCAAACATGCACCCATAGTCGTAAAGCACGAGAGAACTAACCTATAACACTGTACATCTCATGCATGTAAATATGATAACCAAGGGTTCTACCGAATATGATACAATGCATCAATGAGAGAAACCATGCAGGCAAGAACCAAATTATATGCAAGACTTTGTCGTCGGGGCCACAACATCTAAGGGACAAGACATTACCATACTTAATTTTACATTAGTCTACAAAGCCTTTAAAAGATACAAAGAAACTTATCTAAGGTTGGGACAAAAACCCACCATACTCTTAACTTTTGTACAATACTAAAATATATAAAACAGAGTCAAAAAGCATCAGATCAATATGGAGCTCACCAATAGCTTTTAGATATCCTGGGATCTACTGAGAATGTGTATTTGATGAAGCACCTATTCCTGCAGCTTTTGAAATATAGGTTCCCCATAAAAGGGCATCAATACGAAATTATTTACTGAGTATGTAAGGCTAAAAGTAGCCACACATGATATAGGAGCTCAATGGAAATCAAATACAAATGTACAAATAGTGCTAGTAGACCACCTTTATATATAATTTTAGGGTTAGGTACATTACATTTCTTTCTTCATTTTACCTTTCTTACTTCATAAAACATGATATAAATGACTAGCTGGTCAGTGGTAAATAGTGAAATCGGGATCGGCCCATGCTAGGCTTATGCCCCTGAACTGCCACTCTTAAATAAACATTGGGATCGGCCCATGCTAGACTTATTCCCCGGAGATTCCACCCATAAATAAACATTGGAATCGGCTTATACTAGGCTTATGCCCCTAAGCTGCCACTCATTTTAATACAAATTGTGTTACTTAGTTTATTTAGCCTTTGAGATTGTTACTTTGGTGGTCAGATCGTTATGGCACTTTGAAACAATAATCTACCAATAAGAGACATATGAATAAATGCTTAATCCAATGTCAAAGAGGTATGGGGCAGATTGTACACGAATGTTCTATTTAGGAGCTGAAAATAACATACAGGTCTTATTTGACTTAAATGACAACTCTTGAGACTTGATAGTGAATATAAAAATCCAGACTTAATAATAAGCATGTGGTAAGGTATTTTAACACATTAGGGAGGTAGAACAAGATCATTTGCTAGATAGGAGATCATATGCTGCTATTAGGTACTATTTACTGTGGGAAGGCTTTAGAAGCTTACGTTGTAACAAAAGTGCTGGATTTCATTCCAAAGAATACGACATAAAGTAGCCTTACATACTTGGTCATACAATTCTGATACTAATCCAACTTGACTTACCACCTTTTAGATAACTTATATACAAAAAAATATTTGGTAAACTAATATTAGCAGGCAACCAACACATCTGGGAAACTTAACTTCACCAAAATAGTAGTCCGGTAGTAAGCCCTTAATTTGACAATCAACGGTGTTATTTTTATCCTTTTCTCCTCCAATTATATCCATATACATACAAATTATTTTATGATCTCCCGGAATAACTTTGACTTCATTAAACCCTCATAAATAGTATACAAACAAAATGAGTAAGAACGTGTACAACAATTAGCTCTGTGGTGTACCACCACACCTTTCTTATATATGTTAATATGAAGTAATCACACCTTTCCCCAACATCACCCTGGTAGCCCTTAAAATATACATACAAAATAGTCCATAAAATAACCCCATATCGATGAACTTTATCATCCATAGTAGCTACTATATTAAGAGCATACCTAAACAAAGAGTTAAACCAGAGGTTGTACTTTCTCACGCTTAAATTCCCTTGGCGAAGATTTTCAAACTAATCTGAATGAGCATCTTGTATTTAAAATGGAAGGTAATGATTAATAAATGCCCCCATTGAACTCTTTCTAAATAGGTGAAGGTGCATCGATACCCCTAGATCGTTTCTAGTCTTCATACAAAAATATAGACTCCCCTTTGAATCTATATGCTACTACCTCAACTGTCTCTTTATCCAATACATTCTTGACATCTAGAGCCCTTTTTGATTTGATCAATAAATCCCTGTTGGTCTTCATTAATATCTGATCTAGTGAATGTAGGAGGATCTAGCTTAAGGAGATCCCGTGTCCATAGGCTAGATGCCATATCTGCACCAATAAAACATGTGGTTGGAATAGTTTTTCCTTAAGCTTGTCTAGCAACTAAACGAGCCAAAAATTGCACTACATTCCTTAGATCTTTCTTAGTAAGATTAATAGGTGATTTTGAGGATGCAATTTTTCTCCTCCATAGCTCTTCTAGAGATAGAGGAGTAGAAGAAGTTTGTGATACAAACTCAGCTTGAGCCTCACTTTGATTAACTTTCCTAGGTGGTGACTTGTTGGTCCCTTCTCCGGCAACCACATCTATTCACTTACATATATTCTTACTTCTTCTTGTAACTGGCATATTTACTATAGTAAGAGAAAGAAAATAGATTCCATGATTAAATATTACTTTAACTATAACATGGGATCTATTGCACGATCTAAGATATGAAAAAAAAGACAACCCCTAAATATCCCATAGCCTCCTGTTTATAGATGTGGTGCACAACATACCCATAAGTGAGACTCTACGTAGAGATGGCTTTGTAGACTCCCTAGGACGACCTGCTATGATACCACTTTTGTCATGCCTTAAATCTCATTGGGGCGGACATGGACCCATAGTCGTAAGTCACGAGAGAACTAACCTATAACACTGTACATCTCATGTATGTAAAAATGATAACCAAGGTTCTACCGAATATGATACAATGCATCAATGAGAACAACCACGTGGGCAAGAACCAAATTATATGCAAGACTTTGTCGTCGGGGCCACAACATCTAAGGGACAAGACAATACCATACTTAATTTTACATTAGTCTAAAAAGCCTCTAAAAGATACAGAGAAACATAGATAAGGTCGGGACAAACTCCCACCATACTCTTAACTTTTATACAATACTAAAAAATATAAAACAGACTCAAAAAGCCCCGAATCAATTTAGAGCTCACCAATAGCGGTTAGATATCCTGGGATCCTACTGAGAAGGTGTATTTGCTGAAGCACCTGTTCCTGAAGCATGAAATATAGGTCCCCCATAAAGGGCGTCATTACTAAATTATATACTGAGTATGTAAGGCTAAAAGTAACCACACGTGATATAGGAGCTCAATGGAAATCTAATACAAGTGTAAAAATAGTTCTAGTATACCACCTTTTATATATAATTGTAGGGTCAGGTACATTACATTCCTTTCTTCATTTTACCTTTCTTACTTTATGATCTTTCTAGGCCATATGATACAAATAACCAGTTGATAAGTGGTAAATAGACAAATTGGGATCGGCCCATGCTAGGCTTACGCCCCTGAACTGCCACCCTTATATAAACACTGGGATCGTCCCATGCTAGAATTATACCCCTGAGATTCCACCCGTAAATAAATATTGGGATCCGCATTTGCTAGGCTTATTCCCCTGAGCTGCCACCCATTTTAATACAGATTGCGTTACTTAGTTTATTTAGCATTTGAGATTGTTACTTTGGTGGTCATAGCATTATGGTACTTTGAAACAATAATATACTAATAAGAGATATATGAATAAATGCTTAATCCAATGTCAAAGAGGTATGGGGAAGATTGTACATGAATGAACTATTTAGGAGTTGAAAATAACTTACGGGTCTTATTTGACTTAAATGAGAACTCTTGAGACTTACTAGAGAATATAAAAATCTAGAATCAATAAGAAGAACGTGGTAAGGTATTTTAACATATTAGGGAGAGAGAACAAGGTCGTTAGCTAGATAAGAGATCATGTGCTTCTATTAGGTACTATTTACTGTGGGAAAGCTTTAGAAGCTTAGTTTTTAACAAAAGTGCTAGATTTTATCCCAAAGAATACGACATAGAGTAGACTTACATACTTGGTTGTACAACTCCGATACTAATGTAACTTGACTTACTGCCTTTTAGATTACTTATATACAAAAAATATATGGTAAACTAGTATTAGCAAGCAACCGACACATCTGGGATACTTAACTTCACCAAATAGTAGTCGGGCAGTAAGCCCTTAATTTGCCAATCAAGGGTGTTATTTTAACCCTTTTATCCTCCAATTATATCCATATATATACACATTCTTTTAAGATCTCCCGAAACAACTTTGTCTTCATTAAACCCTCAAAAATAGTATACAAAAAGAATGAGTAATAAACATGTATAACAATTAGCTCGGTGGTGTACCACCACACCTTTCTTATGTATTTCAATACGGACTAATCACACCTTTCCCCAACATCACCCTGGTAGCCCCCAACATATACACAAAAAATAGTCCACAAAACAACACCAAATCTATTTTATTGTAGCAATCAATTATTGAACTCATCATCTCTTGAGATTTTAATAACAACACATACATAATTTTATCTTAAATTCATATGTAAGGCGAATAAAATGGAGCATTCATGTTATACCCCGAAGTTTCCTAACTAAATTTTTTTCCCCAAGAGTGTCAAGTGTTAGCTTCCATCGATATAAACTTCACCTAAATCTGATAACCAGGTAAAAAGTTAAGACTATTTCAAGTTTCCATCGTAAAACAACGCTATATTTATTAGTGTTGACTGTAAAGAAAATAGTGAAAGATATATCCCACTAGGTATTCAAGATACTGAGACTAGAATAGAAGCAATGTTGTCAAAATTAGTAAAAGGACAAGAATTTAAAGAGAGCTTTCTTAAGAAGATTAAGGCAAACCTATCAAGGGTGAATCAGAAGATTGAGTCACACACTACTGCAATCAAATGTTTGGAGTAGCAGTTTGGCTAGATATCAGCCATGTTGAATCAAATGCAGCCTAGCACTCCTCTTAGTAATACTGTGTAGAACCCAATGAATGATAGTAATTTCCATACAATTACTACTTATAGTGGAAAAAACACCATGCATCCACCCGTGTCCACTTTGAATGAGCTAAAGAATTATACTGATCCTCTTGTTGTTGAGGGAGCACTTGATCTAGAGGTAAAGAAGTCACTCGATGTACAGGATAATAGTATGGATGATAAAGTTAAGCTAAGGTTGAGGAGCCTATTCTGAAAACCATTCTAAGACTATGACCACCTTATCCCCAAAGATTGAATAAAAAGCAAGAAGAGAGTAACTATCAGAAGTTTCTATCTATGTTAAAGGAGCTATATATAAACATTCCATTAGTTGAAGCGGTGGAGAAAATGCCAGGCTATGCAAAGTTCATAAAACATTTGGTCACTAAAAAAAGTATTGTAAGCTATGAGACAACGGATAATGTTCATCATTGTAGTGTTGTTGCCACAAGATGGTTAGTAGAGAAGAAGAAAGAACCTGGAGCCTTCACCATTCATGCACTATTGGGTCTTTCAACTTCGCTTGGGCTTTATATGATCTGCGAGCAAGCATTAATCTCATGTAAAAATTTAAAATGTGAAACAATAATGTAATTACACTGATACAACTTATCTCTAATCATAATGTAAATATTAGCCCAATACAAAAGATAAAGATAAGTAATACTCCAAATGTTAGGAGTAAACTCTAAGTCTTTGAACCATGGTTGCTCTGCAAGATGCATAATCAAAGGTAATAACTCGTACAATGATCTGTAAGGATGTACAAGTGTAGTATTGTTGACACCCAATTTTGACCTCCCTATTCTATATTTAGGCTGCTGTTTTAGCAAAATTATTAATTTTATAAATGTTACTATTTTTATACATTATTCTTGTATCAAACAAATTTTTCACGTGTCATATTCATGTTTTAAAAAAAATGTACAAATTATTTTGTTAATTTTTTCTATCATTTTACAACTTATTAATTTATGTACAACACTTTACATAATTTTATTTACCAAATTATTTTTAACAAATATGCACGCTCATAATTTACGAATACATTATCTAGTTTTTTTTATTATTTAATGTTATTTATTTATTATTATTATTTATAATTATTATTATTATCATTATTTTTAGTTATAATATTTTTATTATATACTATTATTTAAATAACACCTTAAACTAAAAACATCTTGCATAGTTTATTTATCTTTTAACCTAATTTTTATCGAATTTTTTCTAATTTTAGCCTGTTTATTTAATCCATTACAATTTAAGCCTTTTATTAAAAATATAGCCAATTTGGTGACTTAATTTTTAAGTTGTATTTAAATGATCAAATTCCTCAAACCTTTAAATCTCAGCCATTGATCAAAACTGATCCAACGGCTGAGATCAAATGATCCATTTCTTGTCTTTTTAAGACTTCAAAACCCTAACCCTAACTCATTCTTTTCTAAACAACCGCTCAAGCTCTCTCTTTCTCTTCCTTCTCTCTCTACCTATCTCCTCTTTTCTCCATCATTATCTATGGCTGACGTCGTCCATCTCAGTGCTGGCGAGCCTTCTCTTTCCTTTAGAACTCTCTCTCTCTCTCCCTACCCCTTTTCTTTTATCTCTTTTAATTAGAAATGTCATCCCGATCACACCCGTCATTGTACCACAAAAATAGCCATCAGCCAGCCCCAGCTCTTCGTCCCTGCTTTTTCGGCAAACCTACGCCATTACCGGTGTCATCACCAGCAAAATAGGTGTGTCACCGCCTCCCGCTCAATCTCCCTATGGAGAACGCCTACGCCGCACCATGCATAGAATATGACGCCTCCCATGGCGCCATGCCCCTCCTTTACGTGCCACCAGTAGTGGTATACCACCGCCTTCCCTCGCCACAGCCGCCCCATTCTCTGCCTTCCCATATCTGCCAGTTCCACTGATGCACCATCCATGGCATCACCGTTTCCCTTCCAGTGACCACCCTTTGCTCCTCCTCTAAACCCTTTCAGCTGCCAATAATACAAGTGGTCCCGAGTGTGATGTTTCTATTTCATAGTTGCTTTGTTCTGTGTGAATCTTGCAGGATCTGAAACTTGTGAAGTGATTTTGAATTTTAAGCATAATGCCTTTAATGTTATGTTTTTGTACTCACATGTGTGAAAATCTCATTTTTGGTGATACTTGATTGCAATCTTGAACTTCAATTGGGTACTAAATTTTCTCCTCTTTAAAATTACCGTGTCCCGCTGAATTAATGTCTGTACAATTTGAACCTGTGTTATTTTTTGAGTGTCTCTACCCTTTGAAGAATGCTATGAAACTATTTTTTGACTATTTTTGGGTAATTAGAAATTTGAGTTTGTGTGTAATTATGATAATCCGTACTCATGCACGGTAAATCTTTCCTTTTGACAAATTTCTTTTAGTCTAATTGCTTGATTATGGACTAATCACTTGGTCTGGGTGAAATTTTGGATTCTCTCTTTGGTGATAATCTATTAATTATGGACTAAATGCTTGATTTTTGATAAAATTTTGAACCATATGTTTTGTGAGAATATGTCAATCATGGTAAGTGTGCCTCTGATTGATTTAATCTTTATTTTTTCTTAATATTGTTGATGGGTTGTCAAGGTATTAATTTTTCTTTTATTTGGAGATTGACGTATATGTGATTGATTCAGTCAAGAGATTTTTTTTCTCTTAAATTGATCTCTAAAAATACTGTTTTGGCATTTATGGTGAGAAATAGAGTATATATTTTTATTATTATTTTTTTCAGAAAATATTTTGATAAATTTGTCCCTTTGTAGATCCCTAAATTGACTCTTGATATATTTCTTCTCCCCAATTAACTTGATGAAATCTTTTTTTCCCTCCCTACTTAATCGGGACTGATTTTTGAATATTGTTTTTACTTTTTGGATTGGTTAATTGAGCCTTAAACCACAATCCTCCCACTATATAAATACCTTTCTTTTATCATTAACGGACAATGAAAAGTTCTCAAGTCTCACAATTACAATTACTTCTGTTACTTTTAATAAAAATCATTGGCTACTTTTTTACAAATGCAATTAAATATTTTTAAGAGCTTTCATTTCTCTTTGGAGGCTGCTGTTAACATCTTGCATATCTCGTTATTACGTATACTTGGCTTGTGGCTTCTATTATTATTTATCTCTCTTACTGCTAATCACTGGTAAGTTCACGAATCGAAGCAATTTTTTTTTCTTTGTGTCTTGACTGGATCATGTTGTGACAACCTTTAGAAGACATGTCTATAGGAAATTTTGATGTTCATCGTATATTCGTTCTTTGCTTTCCATTACATCTTATTTCATAGGTTTAAGTAGACAACTACGGGTTTCAAAGAGTCACCAGATTAGTTAAATAATTAGATTACATTAGCTTGAGTATGCATTCGTATTATTTGATTTGTAATATTGTGTAAACACATTATTATCGATGTAATAATATAATTTTGGGGACTGATTTGGGGGTGGAGATTATGTGCAATATAAACGGTTTAGTAGGCACAATTTAGGATTTTTTTTACGTGTATTATGTGCTATACGAAACGCTTGGGCAGAATGCAACTTAAAATTTATTAATCTATGTACTTGGACACCGAGAAATCATGCTTTAGAAATTTTAATTAATCTCGACATATTAAGTTTTGGCTACATGAAAATTGATTAATCTTGTTTACTACGTATATTTTTTAGCATCAAAATAATTTTTTCAACGTTCTAGATATCCATATTGATTCCAACATATTAACATGATAAAATAAACATTAATACATCTTAGAATATTTGACATCATGCATATTACCAAATTATTTGACATTAAGCATAGCATGTTAATACTTGCTTAGCATATCGACGCATAAAAATGAGATATACGTATGTTAATACTTTTGGCATGATAGAGACATTAATTTGACATTAAGTATTATAACAAATTTGAGCATGTCAACATTAAAGTTTTAGAGTGTATAACATCTAGTTTAGCAACTTAAATTAGTTTCTAGCATGTCTTAAATCAATTTTACGCATGTCTGAATAATCTTAGCAATTTTAGATTAATTTTCAGCATGTTTAAATGATTTTTCTGTGCATCTAAATAAATTTCAGCACTAAGACTAAATTCCAACATGTTTAAAATGCTAGTTCCCTACATTTATAGCATGTTAAAATACTAGCTTTGAGTCATTTTTGGCATATCAACATGGAAATACTGCGTCTTAACGTTATTCTCATCATGTTTAATTAATTTTTTTTAGCATGTTTAAGTAACTTTCCAACACGATTAAGTAACTTTCAGCATGATTAATTAATTTTTTAGCATGTTTAATTAACTTTTTAGCACATTTAATTAATTTTTCAGAAAGCTTAGTTGACTTCCAGCATGCTAAAATAGTAGTAATTCTCTACATTTTCTACATGTTAATTTGTTCTCCACACTTAAGTACATCCCTAACATGTTCTTTAATATTTTACTAGTTTCTTGTATTCTCGTTATAGTTCATAACACTTAATTCACAAGCACATTTTTCTTGACACAGTTACCACACTTTTGACACCTCTTATGAACACACATAAGGTTGTTGCATGCAAGAATCACGTCTTTTATCACGAATTATTGATCATTTAGATACCATGCCTATAGGTTAATGACGTAATTAATAATTATTTGTCTTCACAAGCTATCACATTAATAAATGTTAATTAATCAAGAGGCTAACTTGAGATTATTACGTGCTACTCGTATTCCATATGTTCGCATTTTGAGTCCTAGGCAACATAGCTTTCTTTTAGTCTAGAACACAAATCCAAAGTAGCAAAGTCCAATGCCTCTTGGACGATAGTTGGGATGATAAGTATTACTAAAAATGTTAGTTTTATCCTTGTCATAGGACGCCCCCTAGACTTGACATCCATCCTAGGTAGGGTGGGAAGGGTAGCCCCTTCGAAAATGATGATCCCAACAAATATTAACGACGAGGATAATGACATTATTACTTGTCTAAGAGTTCGGCCCTTGGGTCGGATGATGATTAACAAGTTGTGTTTCTGATCCGAATAAAACCAAAACATTCCTTTTGCTTGGACGATTTCTTTTTAGTATTTTTTTACCTTTATATATTTATTTGGGGTAGTTATTTTATTACATGAGCAGTCCCCTTTATCATAAATTGTCTTTCCTTCTTTCTCTACGCTTGTCTTATTTATATGTTTTATTTATCTTTGTCACCTAGATAATCGACAATTAGAATTAACAAATGACATGTGTTCTCTTATTAATTATTTTATCGCTTAGCTAAACGATAAATTAATAATAAAATAATAAACTTTATTTGATCACATAGAATTCCCACGTAAAGCATGAACTCAGCTGGGAACCACCTTTTTGGACCTCGAAAGGGGCCTAACACCTTCCTTTTGAGGTGATTTGAATCCTTACCTTATTTTCTGGTGAGCTAAGACACAACAACAATATAGGTTCGTATTAGCCTAGACCGGTGCCCTAACGCACCTTAATTCATTAGGTGGCGACTCTTCACACCCTTTTAAACACATTTCAAGAGTTTGTCATGTCAAATCCCATTCTACGCGAGAAAAATGGGGTGTGACAGAATGGCGACTCTGCTTGGGATATTAGGTTCTAACCATTATGAATTTGTGCTTTAAGTGGGATTTTCTTTATTTGTTTTATGGTTTTATTAACATGTTGTCTTTTGACATGATTTATTTTCTTTTTCCATATGTTCTCGTTTTATTCTTTTCATGAGTTTGTATTTCTCATTTTTTATGTTTTATGTGTTGTTCATGTTTCTTCATGCCTAATTTTTCTTATTAGTTATATGTTTTTTTTTTCTAAAGCATGCTATTATATGTTACTATGTGCTACGTGTTACTGCTTTTATATAATTGGCATTCCGTTTATACCTTCCTCCAATTGGAGCCTCTTTTCTTTTCTCTTTCGAACGATTGCATGGTTGCACGGACGTTCTTTCTTAAAACACCCTTTGGAAAATGCCTTGTGGATCGGTCGATCAGCGGTACGTTGACAGCCATAAGCTTTTTCACTCTCAGCTTGTCCACTTGGGGGAACCGTGTCAAAACTACTCTTATTCTCAGAACTTAACCATTTATTCCTTTACTAAGGAATAAACATTCTCAAAAACCTAGGATTTCATGGTAGAAAACCTGTCCCTAAGTTCTAAGGGATCCCACGACCCCAAAAAGAACGTCTCACTATTTACGTGCATTTTGAGAGATAATTGTGCCAAATTAATGTCATTTTCTCTTTTGGGGGTTAGGGTAGACTAACACTTTTTTTGCAAATTCAATGGCCATCCGACTTCGTACCCAAAATTTGGCATAGTTTGGTGCATGCCTCCATACATGAAACATTGGTGGTCAAACTTGGGATACTATGGACAAAGTGTGGTAGAAAAGGCATTGGGTATTCTTCCCTCCCTTATGAACATCAATCCTTGTAGAGAACTTATCGAAGTCGATACCGCATTCTGGAATGAGACAAGATCGGTATTCAGGTTCGGCAATGTGGTGATGACCCTACGTATAGAAGAAATTAGAGGATACGTAGAAAACAAGATGTTTCCAAAAGCAATGAGATGGAAACAGGATAAGGTTATCATCCCCAAAGTGTCACTCTAGAAGAAGCAAGCAACAAACTGGGTCTCCATGGCAGCCGACTAGTAGCGTACGTAATGAGGTCAAAAATGCCCGCCAACTATTTAGCCAACAGATTTTCCTACAAGCAAGGAAAAGAAACATATATAGAAAAAGGTTCCAACCCCGACTCTTGGGAAGATAAATGAATCTTTGCATTCATCGTTTACTTCCTAGGAACGGTGGTCTTTCCAATCGGGGAAAGAGAAGTAGTGCACACCCGTTTGATCACCGTAGATAATGCCTTGTGCAATAGTATGAAAAAAGGGTATTGTATGATTGTACCCATAATAGTGGCAGATATTTATCGGTCCCTTGGATGTTGCAAAAAGGGCGCCAAACACTTCAAGGGGTGCAATTTGCTACTGCAGTTGTGGTTGATTGAGCATCTTCAAAAAATTCATGGTGTACAAAGCATTCTTAGATCATTTGGAATTGACAACATCTCTTCACATGATACCCGGTCACGTTGGAAATCGAAAGGATTAAGAGGCCAGATAAAACAGAGAAGTGGGGGCCAATGTTGGGGGCCTTCACTGAAGATTCCGTCCAATTGATGTTCGAATGGTTCTCGAACATGAATTTCGTAATTTCTACTCAACAATAGGAACCCATGATTTTGATGGGACTTCACGGACTGCAACCATACTTTCCTAATAGAGTAATGAGAAAAGCAGGGAGGCAACAATTGATTCCTCGAATTACAGACATAGAGGTTTACAGAGTCGACTACAAAGATAATAAGATTCCAAATGGCGTTGACATTGCTAAGACTTGGGGTAAAAAGACTCTCCTAGACACAGAGAGCATCGCACTAGATCAATACAATGCAGGCAATAAAGTGGGTTGTATTGAGTGGTTGCATGCCGATTGGAAGAACAAAGTCACCTCGGGCGTCAAAAGGGGTAGATATGTCAATAACAAGGGAGTTGAGGCACAAACCCTCTATCTCATGTTCAAGAAAAGGGCTCTAGAATCTAAGGACCGTAATTCCCATATTATTATGGAGAATTCCAAAGAAATCACTGATATGGGGAAACAACTGGAGTCATAGAAGCACCGTACTCTAACAATGAAAAGAAAGGTGCAAGAACTCCGAGATAAATTCAACAAGCAAGGATAAAAGTGTTCCAATATGGGAAACATGGGAGAGAAAGTGGAATTATCTTATCTCCTGACAAGCTATCATCATTTTGACAAGGCCCTGGAAGCTGACAAGAAGGAGCAAGAAGAGGACATATTCAGAATTTAGTTTAGTATTCATTTTAGGCATTCCTGTATTTACTTTATTTTTATTTTTTCGCAATGTTGAAACAATTCAAATGAAATAAATTTTATTTTATTTTGGGTTTTATCTTTGAGAAAATGGCATTATTTTATGGCATAATTATCTCTCAAACAATGCTAGGCCTACCTCTGGCTCAAAAGAGGATCCCATCATAGGACTCGTCAAACAATGTGCTATGTGTTAATCTAGTTCATTCTTTTATGACTAATGCACTAACTACTTCACCTTTGTTGTTTGGTTTGTTTTGTTTCCCCCTTCCCATAGGTTGATTTGAGTAGTCTGGCCTATCATACTATATCTAAAGGCGCTCCTCCTTCTCTTCCTCTTCCAATAAGAAAAGAAGTGATGGGTGATTGTCATGTCATTATAGGAAAATAAGTTACTAGTTCAGAAGGGGATAGTATCATTGGTCAGAATGAAATGATAATGAAAATGGAACAGAGAATCCTGGAACTGCAAGTAGAATTAGCGCAAGTGCGCAACTTGGCTAAACTTTCCCTCAACCTGAATACTCTAGAACTTCAAGCCGATAGCTTTGCCGTCCCGAAATGCCAACCTCTCTCAGACCATCCAGTACCCCATCTCCAGCCCCAAAATCCTACCAATATCAAAATATCCAAAATACCACAGCTTCAGTATATATGACTACCCAAGAACCAAAAAACTCAACTAATCCTTCTCCTCAAAAGCCTCCATATCCAAACATATACCACCATCATGCATACGGAAGCCATAATCTAAACCTCATCTATGTTGAAACACTTCCATTCAACCATCCTCAACACACATTCGACAACCCTGAAAATGATTATACCATGCAGGCTGTAGTCGAAAGGTTGAGACATTTGGAAGGAAACAAGGCCATGAAGGGGCTAAATTATGAAGACTTGTGCATTCACCCAAATGTAGAACTACCGGAGGGGTACAAACCTCCTAAGTTCGAGTTATACAATGGGTCTGGAGATCTTAAAGCACATCTGTGTGTGTACTGTGACAAACTTGCGGGTGTAGGGAAAAATAAGAAAATTTGGATGAAGATATTTATGAGAAGCCTCACGGGGGAAGCTCTCACATGGTAAATTAAGCAGGATGTAAAAAACAATGGGCAGGCTAGCTTGACTTGGCGTCTAGCTTCATTGATCAGTTTGGGTACGATATCGACAATGCTCCGAGTTAGACCTATATGCAGGCAATGAGTAAGAAGCCTAATGAATCCTTTTATGAATACTTCATGAGATAGAGGGTGGAGGCTACAAGAGCTCGGCCTCCAGTTGAAGAGCAACAGATAAAGGAATATTTTGTCAAGGCACAAGAGCCACAGTACCTTGACAAGCTGATAACTGTCACAGACAAGAGCTTCTCCGAAATCATACGAATAGGAGAAATGTTAGAGGAGTGACTCAAGAATGGTAGCATTATCTTCTTAAACACTCAGTCTGCAAGAATAGCGAAAAATAAGAAAACAAAGAAGATAGGGTCAGTGATGGAGACCAAGCCTTCGGAGAATGTCCCAAGCCATGAAACCCTTGCCCTGCTCCACCTTCCATATATTATCCATAAACACCATATACGACCTCCCCCTACCCACTACAACCTCCAATGACATATCAAGCTCCACTATACTAAATGTCTCCCCCTTACCAAATGTCTCCCCAATTCTCAAATCCCTTCTATCCCGTATATAATACCTAACCTATTTAAGTCCAAACAACCCGACCTACTTATATTCCTGCCGCAAAGCCTGTTTCTCCTAAATCCAAAGGCAACTTTGAAAGAAGGCACTGCATGCCCCTAGCCGAACCCTTAGATCAATTATTTAAACGACTCAAAAAGGTTGGCCACATTGCACCGATTCCTTCCATGAAAGCCGATACCAAATCCCCACAGTATCAACACAATCAAACATATGCATATCACACTGGAATGAGGGGACATCCTATAGAGGTGTGCTTTGCCTTGAAGAACAAAGTTCAATAATTGATTGATACAAAGATAATCCGGTTGCAAGATCCGAAACCCAATATCACCAATAATCCTCTCCCTACTCATGAGGTGTATATGCTCGAGGAAAAGTATGATGTAGACTTGGAGCATTCTATTTGGGTCATCAAGGAAGGAGACAGAACTTCTAGTATGGTATAGAAGAAGGCTCCCTTTCAGGTCAAACTTGCCACGCCCAAAGCTTCTTTCAATCTAGTGAGAGCTACCCCAGCCATATACAATCCTCATGCAGTTCCATGGGACTACGTCCTCAGCATTACAAGGAAATAGAAAGTAGCTGAGGCAATTGTTATGCAGGGTGTCACCAGATCAGGCAGAATATACATGCCTGAAAACTTTCTTCCCAGAAGTTCTAGCAAAGGAAAGCAACCTGCCACCAGGGTTGAAGAAGATAGTATGTGGAAGAAGGTGTAAGAAAAGGAGTACTCTATCGCAGAACAGGTGAGCAAGACAACAACCTAGATCTTAATAATGACATTGCTCCAGACTTCAGAAAATTACCAAAAAGCCTTGATGAGGGTTTTAGGTAAAACTTATGTGCCGGCCACCATAACAGGCGGAGAGATGGCCCACATGGTAGGGTAGGTATTCAAGTCTTACAATATATCATTTTATGATGATGAATTAGCGCCCGAAGGCAGAGCAGACAATCGGGCTCTACATGTCACATTTAAGTACAAAGGAATAATGATATCCTGTGTGTTGGTTGATCCAGGCTCAGGATTGAATATCTTCCCTTTGAATACCTTGACCAAGTTGGAAATTGATATGGCCAAAGTGCAGATGTGGAAAATGAACGGGAAGGGGTTCGATCGCTCCCAAAGGGGTACAATTGGAGAAATTACATTGGACATGATGATGGGTATAGTTCTTTTATCTATACCTTTCCATGTAATGGACATCCCTTCCTCTTACAATTTGCTTCTCAGATATCCATGTCTTTCTTCGGCTGGCGTCATATCCTCTACTCTTCATAAATGCCTCAAGTTCAAATACGACCATCAAGAGGTTGTGATACATGGAGAAAAGGGTCATCATATTTAAACCATTGAATAAAAAGAAGACCTTGATGGAGAAATGTTTCATACCCTTGAGTTGGTGGGGAGCATTGTAGGAGGGCGACACAATGATGCATTGTTTGTCACCATACAAAGTGAAGGACGGGAAATATCATGTGTACTGATTGATCCAGGTTTTGGGGTGAACATCTATCCTCTGGCTACCTTGACAAGTTGTGAAGTCGACATGACCAGAATCTAACCACGAGTAAGGGTCATAAGGGCATAAGATGGCTCTCGGTGAAATACTATCGGGGAAATTATACAAAACGTCTCACTGGGACCCGCAATATTCCCTATACTCTTTCAGAAAATGGATATTCCCTCCTCATACAAGTTGCTTCTTAGGCGACCTAGGATCCACATGGTTGGCGCCGTCCCATCCACCTTATATCGATACATTCGATTTGAGTACTTTCAATAAGAGTTATTGATATGGGGAAAAGGAGAACAAGGTGGGCTAGACATTTTGCAATGGATTGGGAATATTGAAGAAGATACGATAAGCTGCATGTAACTTGAGAAACCCCTGAACGCTTGGAATTACATGTAGTGGTTTGGGTGCAAAGAGGACAAAGGTCTTGATACCATATTGTAAGGAATAATTGATCCTTTAGTATTTGAAGAGAACGAATACAATTGCGGGCTGGGCTATTATAAAGAGACAGGAAAAGGCGTAAACAAACCTGACCATGCATTGTCATTATACCAAATCTTCTATTCGGCAGGATTCCACAAAAATAATGATGTTAATGAAGTAACAGAGATGCTAGAAAGGCTCACCCTGATCAAAGATGTCTCTTACCCTCATGAGGACCCAAATGAAATCGTGGAGGTAGACCTGACTTGGATAGGCATAGGCGGGAAGTTGATCAAAGGGTATGAACCTGGTAAAGGTTTGGGAGCAAAATTGCAAGGAATCAATGAACCTGTACAGCCACAGCTCAAGATGGACACCTTCGGCCTGGGGTACAAATACACTAGGAAAGAGTACCTTGACTGGAAGTCACCTCTGAAAGTCTACCACCACCCTCTACCAAATCCTTTGCCTGCACTACGTAAGATATTCCGTTCTGGCAGTTTTTTGAACGATGGCGAAAAAAATATTTTGGAAAGTTTAAGTCTTCTTTTTCTGACCGTGGAAGACGGTTGCCATGTCGTTATTAGTAAGGAAGGAGTAGCCCCTAGCCCGATCCATAAACAAAAGGTCGCCGTCAATAGCTGGACAGTCACTCCCTACAGGCCCTGCCGAGAACTTGGGTAGACATAATAGAAGTTTGAATGTCTTTTTAAGCATTTATTTTCTTTTACAATAAACTCAATTAGTCGAGATGATTTTGAACTTTTAGTTTCTTTATTTTCATTTCAACATTATGTTTCAAGACCTTCACACTATTAATAAAATTTTCTTTGGATTATTAATGTTCTTTATTTATCTTTTCTTTCAGCAAAATCACATTTAAAACTGTTGAATTTGAGACATTGACATCTAATGAGACAACGCAACATAACATAAGCAAAGTTTAAGAGAAAAAAAAATTGAAATTCCCCAGGAATTTATCACTAAGGTTGAAGACCTTGAAGACAAACGTAAGGCAAATCTCACAGAATAAAAAATAGTGAACATAGGATCTTCTGAGGACATAAAAGAAACCTACGTCAGCATTCACTTGTCTAAAGATGAGAATGAGGAGTGCATCCATTTTCTGTAAAAGCATACAAATTTCTTCGCTTGGACTTATGTTGACATAACAGGACTGAGCACCTCAATAGTGGCTCACAGACTGCCTACTGACCTATCTTGTCTGCCTGTCAAACAGAAACTCAAAAAGTACAGGCCCGACTTAAGTTTGAAAAGAAAAGAGAAGATCTCAAAATAGATTGAAGCTGGTATTCTTCGAGTGACAAAGTACCCGACTTGGTTGGCCAATGTTGTACCGGTCCCCAAGAAGGATGGAAAGGTCAGAGTGTGTGTAGACTACAGGGATCTCAATAAATCCAGTCCCAAAGACGACTTTCCACTCCCAAACATTCATATTTTTATTGATAATTATGCCAAGCATAAAATGCAGTCATTCGTGGATTGCTTCGCCAGTTATCATTAAATCAAGATGCACGACGATAATGCTGAGAAAACCTCCTTCATTACTCCATGGGGAGTGTACTGCTACAAATTTATGATGTTTGGTCTGAAAAATGCTGGAGCGACCTACATGAGGTCCATGACCTCTCTATTCAATGATATGATTCACATGGAGATCGAAGTTTACGTGGATGATATCATTGTCAAATCAAGGAAGGGAACAAGTCATTTGATAGATATGGAAAGATTCTTTGACAGGTTGAGAAAGTAAAATTTGAAGCTCAATCCGGTGAAATGTGTCTTTGGAGTTCCTATAGGGAAACTATTAGGCTTCATCGTCAGTCGTAGAGGCACTGAGTTAGATCCGACCAAGATCAAGGCTATCTAAGATCTCCCTCCTCCGAAAAGAAAGATATTGTCATGAGTTTTGTGGGTCACCTTAACTACATCAGTCGGTTTATAGCCCAATCCGCGATTATCTGTGAACAAAATTTCAAACTATTAAAAAAAGATATTATTGTAGAATGGACCACGGAGTGTCAACAGGCATTCGATAAAATCAAGGATTATCTGTCAAACCCTCCTATTTTTGTTCCTCCCGAACATGGTAGGCCGTTGCTACTGTACTTATCTATGACGGACAATTCTTTCGGATGCATTTTGGGACTGCATGATGAGACAGGCAAGAAAGAACAAGCAATCTATTACATGAGTAAAAAGTTCACATCTTATGAGGATCGATATTCTCTATTGGAATGCACCTACTTCACTTTAACTTGGGTGGCACAAAAGTTGAGGCATTATCTCTCAGCATATACTGCTTACCTGATCTCTAGAATGGATCCACTGAAATACATCTTCCAGAAGCTGATGCCTATTGGAAAGTTTGTCAAATGGAAGATATTGTTGAGAGAATTTGACATAGTCTATGTCACTCAAAAGGCGGTAGAAGAATAGGCACTGGCAGATCATTTGGCTGAGAATCTTGTGGACGATGAGTACCAACCGCTGAAGAATTACTTTCCTGATGATGAAGTGGCATTCGTAGGAGAGGATATCTCTGATGAATATGACAGTTGGAGACAATTCTTTGACGGAGCTGCAAATTTTAAAGGAGTCAAAATTAGCACTGTTGTGATCTCTGAAATTGGTCAACACTATCCTATGCCATCCAAGATCAGGTTTCCTTGTACTAACAATATGGCCGAATATGAAGCCTATATCCTGGGGCTCCGCTTGGCTCTCGACTTAAATATCCAAGATATATTGGTGATTGGAGATTTTGACTTGCTAATCCATTTGGTACGAGGTAAATGGGATGTCAAAAACACACAGCTCCTACCCTATCTGGAGTGTGTGCAAGAGATGTGCAAGAAGTTCCATAAGATAGAGTTCAGACACGTCCCAAGGATCCATAATGAGTTTGCAGATGGTTTGGCCACTTTGTCTTCTATGATACAACATCCAGACAAGAATTACATTGACCCTATTCCCATTCACGTGCATGAGCAGCCTATACATTATTTCCATGTTGAAGAGGAAACAGACGAAAAACCATGGTACACATACATACAAAGGTATTTGAAAAGTAGAGACTATCCTAAGAATACGACAAGTGTTCAAAAATGTACCATTCAGAGGTTAGCCAACCAATTCTTCCTAAATAGGGAAATCCTGTACAGTAGGATGCCTGATTTGGGTTTGCTAAGATGTGTCAAGGACAAAAAGACATCCAGATTAATTGAAGAGGCACATGCTGGAACATACGGTCCACATATGAACTGCTTCATGTTGGCAAAAAAGATATTAAGATCAGGTTAATTCTGGCTAACCATGGGAAACGATTGCATCCGCTACATGAAAATATACCACCAGTGTCAAACTCATGCTGATATGATTTGAGTTCCTCCCAACGAACTCCATGTCCCAATTCTCCTTGGACCTTCGCAGCTTGGGGCATGAACATCATTGGTCCCATTGAGCCGGCCGCATCCAATGGTCGCAGGTTTATCCTTGTCACAATTGACTACTTCACCCAGTGGGTAGAAGACACTTCTTAAAAATCAGTCTAAAAGAAAGTCGTGGACGACTTTGTTCGAAGTAACATCATTTGTCGATTCAGAATTCCCAAATCCATTATCACCGACAATGGTTCCAACCTCAATAGCGACCAAATGAAAGAAATGTGTGAGGAGTTTAAGATCAACCATTGAAATTCCATAGTATACAGGCCACAAATGAACGGATCAGTTGATGCTGCAAACAAGAATATCAAGAGGATCTTGCGCAAGATGATTGATAATAGCCGACAATGGCATGAAAAGCTACCCTTCGCATTATTGGGGTACCGCACTATAATTAGAACATAAGCAGGCGCTACGCCCTATTTTCTTATTTATGGCAATGAAGTAGTGATACCGGCTGAGGTCAAAATACTATCTTTGAGAATCATCCAGGAAATAGAACTGAGTAACGCTGAATGGATACAATGCAGATTTGAACAACTGGCACTCATTGAAGGAAGGCGAATAAATGCATTTTCCATGGACAACTCTATCAAAATAGAATGGCCAAAACTTTCAACAAAAAGGTTAGGCTGAGATACTTCACACCTTGACAGCTGGTTCTGAACCAAATTTTTTCACACCAAGACGAGGCAAAAGGAAAATTCTCGCCTAACTGGCAAGGCCCTTACGTAGTTCACCGAGTCCTGACAGGAGGAGAACTCATATTGGAAGAAATGGATGGCATAGTTTGGTCTAAGCCCATCAATTCAGACGTTGTTAAGAGATACTATGTTTAATTTTATCTTTATGCCCCTTGAATTGTAATTGGAACTACGTTCGACCTGATTCTTGTTTAAGAGGGATATGTAGGTGCTCCTGTGGAGTTCGGTCACTTCTTAATAAAACATAATTTTTCCCTCTCTTGGAATAGTTTAACTGGGGTAGAATTTTTGAGATCCTCTTAAAACCTCTACATAGGCATGATATCGGCATAGATTACGAACTGGGGCAGAATTTTTGAGACGACCTCAAAAATTCCTATAAGCTGATTTTGAAGTTTCTACAATGAGCTAGTTCTATACGGGGGTAGAAACTTTTGAGTAAACCTCAAAAATTTCTTAACAAGGGAATAAGGAGCTGTAAAATATTGCACTGTCTCAAAACATGTCACAATCAATGATTCAACAAAACTTTCATGTTTCACTAACTATTTCCAAAAGACAAATTTTCTTTTCAAAACACGATTTTCCTTTTCAAAAATAATTTCTCTATTATTTACCATCCGTCTACCAAATTGAAGGCCCAGGCAAAAATCATCAACAAGGCGACTACATCGAGAGGAGGACACTTCAGTCAAGGGAGAAGCACAAATCAACCTCCCCCTTTTACAAACTTACAATTTTTCTTTGAGTGCAGGAATTAACAGGTACACATGACAAAAATCACTCTATCGCAAAAAGCCCAATGGACTAACCAACACCATGACGAGAGACCCAATGGTTGAATGAAAAAAAAATAACAGATACATTTTCTTTCTCAATCAACTCGTACATACATCTGTGCTAATCATTTTAACAAGTACAGGTTACTTCATGTCGAGAAGCCAAACAACTGATCCAACATCAAGAGGTTCAATAGCCGATCCAACATCCCATCGAGAAGCCAAATAGCTGATCCAACATCGAGAGGTCCAACAGCCGATCCAATATCATATCGAGAAGCCAAATAGCTGATCCAACAGCCGATCTAGCATCCTATCGAGAAGCCAAACAACTGATCCAACATCGAGAGGTTCAACAGTCGATCCAACATCATATCAAGGAGCCAAACAGTTGATCCAACATCGAAAGGTTCAACAGCCGATCCAACATCTTATCGAGAAGCCAAACAGCTGATCCAACATCGAAAGGTTCAACACCCGATCCAATATCATATCAAGAAGACAAATAACTGATCCAACATCAAGAGGTTCAACAGTCGATCCAATGATATATCGAGAAGCGAAACAACTGATCCAACATCGAGAGGTTCAACATCCAATCCAATATCGTATCAAGAAGACAAACAACTTATCCAACTTCGAGAAGTTCAATATCTGATCCCACGTCATATAGAGAAACCAAATAACTGATCCAACATCTAAAGGTTCAACAGCTGATCGAACATCATATCAAGACGCCAAACAACTGATCCAACATTGAGAGGTTCAATAGCCGATCCAACGTCCTATCGAGAAGACAAATAGTTGATCTAACATCGAGAAGTTCAACTACCGATCCAACATTGTATCAAGAAGCCCAAAAGTTAATCCAACATCGAGAGGTTCAACAGTCGATCCAACGTCATATCGAGAATCCAAAGTTGATCCAACATCGAGAGGTTCAACAGCCCATCCAATGTCATATTAAGAAGCCAAACAACTTATCCAACGCTATGATCCAATGTCATCCAACAGTACAACAGATACGCTTTATTTACTTCTTACATTCACTATGTTGTTAAATACTTATCATTTAAATGACTTAACCTTGGTTATCAAGTATACTGTGAAGTATTCAGGTGACGGAGAAGGAATGATGAACAGAGACAATTTTTATTTTTGTTTTCAGAATATTACTCCATCATCCACCACGTGAACTCATCCTGAAACTCACCTACCTCAAAATCTTCAAAAATCCTCCATACGTCATCATTTCAAATCCTATTCATTACCATCTCACCGACTCACGACACCATTGTTGATTCCCTAACCTTTATCATTAATATTTTTTTAGGAATATTGTTCATTCCTAAATCTAGAACTACACATGACCTGATTCTCGTAAAAGTAGGGATATGTAGGCGACTTAAAGCCAAAGTCTCAGCCACACTATTTTTAAACACCTCTTGTGCTTTCTTCCTTGCAAACTATCATCTCGGTCGGATAAAATTAGCTACAACATTAATTTTTGTTGCTTGACAATTCTTCTATCATTATCAAACAACGAAGGGGTAGTTATTGACACCCAATTTTGACCTCTCGATACTATATGTAGGCTACTATTTTAGAAAAATTATTAATTTTATAAATGTTAGTATTTTTATACAATATTCTTGTATCAGACAAATTTTTCACGTGTCACATTCATGTTTTAAAAGAAAATATACAAATTATTTTGTTAATTTTTTGTATCATTTTACAACTTATTAATTTAGTTACAACGCTTTACATAATTTTATTTACCAAATTATTTTTAACAAATATGCACACTCATAATTTACAAATACATTATCTAATTTTTTTTATTATTTAATATTATTTATTTATTATTATTATTTATTTATTATTATTATTATTATCATTATTTTTAGTTATTATATTGTTATTATATACTATTTTTATTATTTACTATTATTTAAATAACAACTTAAACTAAAAACATCTTGCATAGTTTATTTAACTTTTAACCCTATTTTTATCCAATTTCTTCCAATTTTAGCCTGCTTATTTTATCCATTACAATTTTAGCCTTTTTGTTACAATTATAGCCAATTTGGTGACTCAATTTTTAAGTTGTATTTAAATGATCAAATTCCTCAAATCTTTAAATCTCAGCCGTTGATCAAAATTGATCCAACGATTGAGATCAAATGATCCATTTCTTGCCTACTTAAGACTTCAAAACCGTAACCCTAATTCATTCTTTTTTAAATAGCTGCTCAAGCTCTTTTTTCTATTTTTTCTCTCTCTACCCCTCTCTTCTCTTCTCCGTCGGCTTCTATGGCTGACACAGGCCATCTTAGCACCGACGAGCGTTTTCTTCCCCTTAGCACTCTCTTTCTCTCCCTACCTATCTTTTCTTTTCTCTTTTTCATTAGCAATGCCATCCCGATCTCACCCATCGCTGCACCACAAAAATAGCCATCATCTAGCCCCCGCCCTTTGTCCCCACTTTTTCAGCGAACCAACGCCATTACTAGCATCGTCAATAGTAAAATAGGTATGTCACCGCCTTCCGTCAGTCTCCCACTGGAGAACACCTATGCCGCACCATCCATAGACTCCGACGCCACCCATGGTGCCACGCCCCTCCTCCACGCGCCACCAGTAGAGGTATACTACCGCCTTTCCTCGCTGCAGCTGTCCTATTCTCCATCTTCCAAGATCTGTCGGTGCCGCTGCTGCACCAGCCATGGCATCATCGTTGCCCTTCCAGCAATCACCTTTTGCTCCTCCTCTGAACCCTTTCAGCTGCCAATGATACAAGTGGTCTCGAGTTTAATGTTTCCATTTCATAGTTGCTTTGTTCTGTGTGAATCTTGCATGATCTGAAACTTGTGAAGTGATTGTGAATTTTAATCATAATGCCTTTAATGTTATGTTTTTCTACTAACATATGTAGAAATATCATTTTTGGTGATACTTGATTGCAATCTTGAAATTCAATTGGGTACTAAATTTTCTCCCCCTTAAAGTTACTGTGTCCCGCTTGAGTTAATGTCTGTACAATTGTCTCTACCCTTTTAAGAATGCTATGAAACTATTTTTTGACTATTTTTGGGTAATTTAAAATTTGAGTTTGTGCGTAATTATGACAATCCGTACTCATGCATGGTAAAGCTTTCCTTTTGACAAATTTCTTTGAGTCTAATTTCTTGATTATGGACTAATCACTTGGTCTTGGTGAAATTTTGGATTCTCTCTTTGGTGATAATCTATTAATTATGGACTAAATTCTTGATTTTTGATAAAATTTTGAACCATCTGTTTTGTGATAATCTGTCAATCATGGTAAGTGAGCCTCTTATTGATTTAATCTTTGTTTTTGCTTAATAATGTCGATGGGTTCTCTAGGTATTAATTTTTCTTTTATATGGAGATTGACTTATATGTGATTGATTTAGTCAAGAGATTTTTTTTCTCTTAAATTGATCACTAAAAATACTGTTTTGGCATTTATGGTAAGAAATAGGGTATATATTTTTATTTTTACTTTTTTCGGGAAATATTTTGGTAAATTTGTCCATTTTTAGATCCCTAAATTGACTCTTGACATATTTCTTCTCCCCAATTAACTTGATGTATTTTTTTTTTCTCTCCTTACTTAATGGGGACTGATTTTTAAATATTATTTTTCCTTTTTTGGATTGGTTAATTGATCCTTAAACCACAATCCTCCCATTATATAAACACCTTTCTTTTATCATTAACGGGTAGTGAAAAGTTCTCAAGTCTCACAATTACAATTATTACTACTACTCTTAACAAAAATTATTGGCTACTTTTTTACAAAGGCAATTAAATATTTTTAAGTTCTTTTGTTTCTCTTTGGAGGCTGCTATTAACATCTTACATATCTCTCTATAATGTAGATTTGTCTTTTGGCTTCTATTATTATTTATCTATCTTACTGCTAATCACTGGTAAGTTCACGAATCGATGCAATTTCCTTTTCTTTATGAGTTGATTGCATCATGTTGTGACAACCTTTTGAAGACATATCTATAGGAAATTTTATTGTTCATCGTATATTCGTTCTTTTCTTTCCATTACATCTTATTTTGCAGGTTTAAGTAGACAACTACGGGTTTCGAAGAGTCACCACATTAGTTATATAATTAGATTACATTAGCTTGAGTATGCTTTCTTATTATTTGATTTGTAATATTGTGTAAAGACATTATTATCTATGTAATAATATAATTTTGGGGATTATTTTGGGGGGAGGGGATTATGTGCTCTATGAACGGTGTAGTAGGCATAATTTTAGGATTTTTTTTTACGTGTATTATGTGCTATATGAAACGCTTGGGTAGAACGCGACTTAAAATTTATTAATCTATTTACTTGGCCGCCTAGAAATCATGCTTTAGGAATTTTAATTAATCTCGACATATTAAGTTTTGGCAACATGAAAATAGATTAATCTTGTTTACTACATATATTTTTTAGTATCGAAATAATTTTTTCAACATTCTAGATATCCATATTGATCCAACATATTAACATGTTAAAATAAACATTAATACATCTTAGAATATTTGACATCAAACATATTACCAAATTATTTGACATGAAGCATAGCATGTTAATACTTCCTTAGCATATCGATGCATAAAAATGGGATATAAGTATGTTAATACTTTTGGCATGATAGGCACATTAATTTGACATTGAGTATTATAACAAATTTGAGCATGTCAACATTTAAGTTTCAGCATGTCTAACATTTAGTTTAGCAACTTAAATTAATTTCCATCATGTCTTAAATCAAGTTTACGCATGTCTGAATTATTTTTAGCAACTTTAGATTAATTTTCATCATGTTTAAATGATTTTTCTGCACATCTAAATAAATTTTAGCGCTTAGACTGAATTCCAACATGTTTAAAATGCTAGTTCCCTACATTTATAGCATGTTAAAATACTAGATTTTAGGCATTTTTGGTATATCAACTTGGAAATACTACGTCTTAACGTTATTCTCAGCATGTTTAATTAATTTTTTTCAGCATGTTTAAGTAACTTTCCAGCATGATTAAGTAACTTTCAGCATGATTAATTATTTTTTAGCATGTTTAATTAACTTTTTAGCACGTTTAATTAATTTTTCAGAATGCTTAGTTGACTTCCAGCATGCTAAAATACTAGTAATTCTCTACATTTTCTACATGTTAATTTATTCTCCAAACATAAGTACATCCCTAACATTATCTTTAATATTTTACTAGTTTCTTGTATTATCGCTATAGTTCATACCACTTAATTCAAAAGCACATTTTTCTTGACACATTTACCATACTTTTGACACCTCTTATGAACACACATAAGGTTGTTGCATACATGAATCATGTCTTTTATCAAGAATTGTTGATCATTTAGACACCATGCCTATAGGTTAATGACGTAACAAATAATTATTTGTCTTCGCATGCTATCACATTAATAAACATTAATTAATCAAGAGGTTAACTTGGTATTATTATGTGCAACTTGTTGTCCAATATGTTCGTGTTTCGAGTCCTAGGCAACATAGCTTTCTTTTAGTTTAGAACACAAATCCAAAGTAGCAAAGTCCA
Source organism: Capsicum pubescens (assembly GCA_030864215.1). NCBI lineage: Eukaryota > Viridiplantae > Streptophyta > Magnoliopsida > Solanales > Solanaceae > Capsicum > Capsicum pubescens. The sequence goes on from CM061540.1 coordinate 179,191,335, forward strand.
ATGCCTCTTGGACGATAGTTGGGACAATAAGTATTACTAAAAACGTTAGTTTTATCCTTGTCATAGAATGCGCCCTAGACTTACATCCAGCCTAGGTCGGGTGGGATGAGTAACCCCTTCAGAAATGATGATCCCAACAAATATTAACGGCGAGGCTAATGACATTATTACTTGTCTTAGAGTTCGACCCTTGGGTCGGATGATAATTAACTAGTTGGGTTTCTGATCCAAATAAAACCAAAACATTTCTTTGACTTGGACGATTTCTTTTTAGTATTTTTGTTTACTTTATATGTTTATTTGGGGCAGTTAGTTTATTACATGAGCAGTCCCCTTTAACATAAATTGTCTTGCCTTCTTTCTCCTCGCTTGTCTTATTTACATGTTTTATTTATCTTGGTCACCTAGATAATCGACAATTAGAATTAACAAATGACATGTGTTTACTTATTAATTATTTTATCGCTTAGCTAAATAATAAATAAATGATAAAATAATCAACTTTATTTGATCACATAGAATCCCCATGTAAAGCATGAATTCGGCCGGGAACCACCTTTGTGGACCTCGAATGGTGCCTAACACCTTCCTTTTGAGGTAATTTGAACCCTTACCCAAATTTCTAGTGAACTAAGACAAAACAACAAAATAGGTTCGCAGTAGACTAGACCGGTACCCTAACGCACCTTAATTTGTTAGGTGACGACTCTTTACAGCCTTATAAATGCATCCCAAGAGTTTATCATTTCGAATCCCATTCTACGCGAGGAAAATGGGGTGCGACAAGTATAAGTACCAAACGAATGTTACACAGTAGACAACAGCCAACTAAGCTCCAAAGATAAAACAAAGATATACAACATATAAATAGAATGGAAACTACACCCAACAGTCCAGAAATCATATGACAAGTCAATGAGATAATAAGGAACAAGTATCCTGCTCATGACCAAGAGTCTCGCATAATAAGACTAAAGAAAATATTAGCATGAACTATCCTATTCTATCTACATTAATTATATGTCAATGCTATACCATATATCCCAGTTCAATATACTAATAAAGATAGAACGAAAGATATATAGTAGTATACAAGACAAAGAAATGAATATACAATATGAAAAATGAAGGAAGGGATATATTGTAGTACCTTAGATTCATATATCCAGACATATATACATATATATACAAATGTAAACCCGAGATCATATCAAGCATAACCTAGATCATCATATTCTCATGTTAAGACCTTATTATTATACTTTCAGGATTCAATGCTATCATACTAAGGGTTTCTAATCCACATAGCTAAACATGAAATAGTCATGCATAATAGTACCATCATAAGATAGAAGAGGTCGTAGACATACCTCAAATATCGATACTAGATAAATGGCTAATCCATCATAAGCTAGCCATAACATTGATAACATCAATATCAATAACAACGCAAATAACCAACTACTCCGGACAACCAAATACCTAGCCGACCCTATGCACACCCCCACCTCCCCAGGGTCAGAAGATTTAATCAACATATAACAACACAAGGAAGACTCTTCACCTATATCTATGCAACCATCCCATACTGGCTGATAGACAGGTGCATACTGGTGATAGGCGATGCACATGAAGGAATAAATGCAAGGTGCATAATTAATATCACAACTCACTATAACTATCATCATCATAACCATCATCATCGTAATCAACCTCTGTCTTTGCCGGATATCAATATATTATACCAGTATCCCTATATCATTAAAGTATCATCCGGCCTTGCAGAGTTCAATATCATAATAATAGTATCCTCCGGACCTGTCAGGTAGCAATATATCATTACAGTATCCTCCTTCTTTGTCGGGTATCAACATATAATCACAGTATCCTTCGGCCTTTTCGGGTATCAATATATCATCATAATATTCTCTGCCCTTGTCGGGTATCCATATCATCATAATTAACATTACGGAACAACATATACTAATATACTCGTGAAAAAAATCATATCATCCAAAGTAACTATCTAGACAATACTTCCCAACTACTTGATATTAGCTGACCAACGCAATTTATAATGAAACCACTAGTTCGCTAATCTTCACATGACCTAAAGATATTTATCTAGCCATTATGCTTATTCAAGGGATATCAACTAACCATTACTTAATTAAATAGACAGCATCTAACATCTAATCAAGGTTCATCACTAGATCATAATCGCCATTTATCCACTATTCTATATGATAAACCAATCAATGTATAACCATTAATAGTTATTAGACAACACTAACGACTTATCACCTAACCATATTTTATTATCTAACATCATTCATTAAATAACCTTCGTTAACCAACTAATCCTTATTTACCTATTCATTAGTCAACCATTTAGTAACTATTCACTGCTATTAACTAGCCACCTCTTATTACCAATATCACTCATTCTCTAGCCTCACTAATACACAACTCCTTATTAAACAAGTTATCGACATTATAAACTTAGTTATCAATACCACTAGTCTTTAGCTATGCTAAATCCAACATCATCATTAGCCACATATCAACCATCTCTAACTACCATATTTTAACTAAGCATGATTCATTAACTAATACATTTGATTCCTAGCCACTATGTGCGATAGTCTCCTTATAGAAAATTAACTACCACATAGCTTAACCATTAATTAAGGAGAACAATCATAAGATCATATTTCATCTAAAATTACATAAGTTACCGATACAATAATAATGAATATACCAAATCTATGCATGTCATCACCAGTATCCAATCAATAAAGTCGTAATCAATATACCATATCTTTCTCCATCCTATATTGGAGAGGTGTGTATATAAGACATATATATGAATCCATAAATAGTAATCATATCCCTTATAATGATAAGCACTTATCGTATATCCCACCGTTATTATAACATGACTCTTGGCATAAAAATATATCCGGAATAATCATAAAATAATAATCACGGCCTTAGGTCCATTTAGGTATCTGAAACTCATATAAATAATCATATTTCTGAGTCATAACATTTATTTAATCATCTCAAGCGAGATATAAAACCATACTAAATTTGACGTTTCAGACATGTTGGCAAAGTAGTATTTTCAATCTGAGGTCATTTCACTGAATTTTTTTCCCGGTGGCCATTTGGAAGCTGAGAAGACTTTTAAATATAAAATTGGTTCAAAAATTCAAACGAACTGCCCGATGACCAAATCATTGATCCCAGCGAGTCATAATTGACTTGGGATAGCTATGGAGAATCTCACCTGGCAGAAATATGCTTAATTATAGAAAATAACCTGAAGGGTAATTACAATATCCACTACTATAAGGACTTTCGGCCCCAAAAGTTAATGAATAGAAAGGATCTCAAAAGCCCAAAGGGATGAAGCACTGGGCCGCATGCTCTAGGAATGATTTCCCAGATAACCTCAGTAGAGAGAAAAATGTTTCTAAGGGATTTTTCCACAGGTATCCCTTTTTCAACCAGAACCCTTATTCTTCTTCCAAACAACTAAAACTCTACTTAACCACTGACTGGCCTCAAACTAAATAAAAAGGGGTGATGCACACATATCTGAACCATATCATGATGATTCCATTTATATATAAGTATAAAAAAACAAAGGCTCATCCGAGCTAAAGCCAACCCAAGTTACAAGTCATGACACCAAATCCAAATCTAACTATACGCTCCATTTACAACTTAACCCAAGCTATCAACTCCAATACAAAAGGAAAATCAATAGAGTCTTTCCCACGCAATCTCATTATAGAGAACTAGAAGAACTAAAGTTGGTCTGCTGAAAGTCCATAAGGCAAACATGAGAATAAGCTCATAAGGCATTGTCTGAGCACACCAATAGAGATAATAAAGGAGTACAATCCATGCTAATGTCTCATACACCGAGAATGAGGTTATAATGAATCCAACTCAAGTATATTACTCTTATTTAGTAAATCATCCAAGATTCCTAAAAGAAAACTGAAAACTCTAAGCCAAGACTGATGTAACCAATACGGGCCCATGGGATATCATTTGAACACTTATTAACTATAATCAAACCGATGTCAAGAAGACCAAATAGAAAATCACGGAGTAGGCTCAACCATCCTATAAATGAAACCTGAAAAAAGACAAGTCTAAAAAAAAGTTGCATGCAAGCTCTACAACCCCAAACTAAAATATCAATACCAAGGCTGAATCGCTTTGTCTCTAATATCTAAACCAAAACTAAAAATAGGTAGGCATTAATGCTCAAGATCTACCATACTTCTAAATTACCATTCCAAGAAGTCAACCCCAAAACTGAGCCAATAAGACTCTATCAATGTCAACTATCTCAAATTGACATTAGTATTCGAATCTAACATTTCTGAGATACATTATACCAATCCACAATCGAGACATATCTGAAGAGAAAAAACCACCATAGGGATAACCATCGACTTAAACACAAGTAACCAACTCTATCTCAGTTAGAGGGTTTGAAATATAGCCGCAATATAGAAATCACGCAAAAATATTAATCACTGGCCGAAATACAAATAACTCACTCCATAAATGCTAGAGTTCATGAATGATCGAAACATATTCAAAACTTCCAAAGGCTGAAAACCACACTAGGAGTGGAAAAAGCTCAAGGAACTCAAAAAATGCAACTTATGCTGGAAAATAACCAATCCAATACTCCATCTCCGCAATAAATAGTCGTAGGTACATGTCAAAAAGAAGAACCACTCCACTATGCCTCATTAGGCTGAGAAAATGCTAAAATGGGGATTTCCTAAATCCACCCAAAAATCACATCATCAAAGAAGAAATACCGATCTCAAAACCAAGGTCAAAGTCAAAATGATCGCCAGAAAATCAACAACTCGAGATAAGGAACTTTCCATTTACCAACTCTAGACGTAATCACAGGAAAGACCACCTTCCTCTAACTCTCTATCTCCACTTAAGAAAAACCCATATCATAGAAAAGGGGCATCTAGTCTCCACTTAAATAATAAGGTAAAACCACCACAATGGAACAAGCCCAACAAAACAAAGAGGCAAATCCACGATATCTCAGTCTTAATACCACTATCGAGCGATGAAATAGCCACAAATGAAAAATTGACCTTAAACTGGTCTATCTCACAAAGAAGCTATATTAGAAGGGATAGTCAAAATAAAAGCCTTCACACCCCACGAGGCAAGTCTAAGGGTCTCAAACTCAATAAATGGTCATATAACTAAATTGCCAATTCTAGGGTCATAATAGAGCCACAATAGGTGAACCTGCCTTTTGATATCCCAATACATTCCCAAATCAATATAATACAACTAATTAAGAGGAAACACAATCAACCTCGCCATGCTGGGGGGAAAGGAATTATCAAATCGAACTATATCTACTCAAGCCACCGAATAATATCATAAGAGAATAAAAGTCTTACTAGATAACCCTAGTTTACATAGCTACCCAGTAAGAATCAATTAATCAAGTAACAACATCAAGTGATAAGATCAAGTAATATCAGTAACCTCATGCAAAGGTAGCAATAGAAACAATAATATCAAAATCAACATATAGAACAAGCAGTACTAAAATGAAAAACAATATCATGTACCTCTCAAAGGCTATAATAAGGTCGATGTACCAAAATAAAGGGGAATCAAATCAAAAACTACTACTAAAAGAAATAAACCATAGAGTAGTAACATAATCATAAATTCAATAATAAGGATATAATGACCAATATCAATTCCTCAAGGAAAATACTCATTAATTGGTATGAAAAAACTTTACACATAATAAATAATAAAGATGGGAAATAAAAGCACACCAATCATGGTGACATCTGCAATCACATGGTTTATGGTCATAGAGAAAAAATAAATTGACATGTGTCTAACTTGGACCAACTGGCGGAATCATCAACTGAGGTGACATGCTCAATATCGCTCACTAAAGATGCCACAACATCATGAGCATGATCTAAATTAGCTGAATAACAGGAAATCTCATGTCGGAGACACTCCCTAGAGTAGTAGTCGGTCTCTCTACAGTCAAAGTAAACTTCTGAAGCACTAACATGGCGAGAATACAAACTGAGCCCAAATGCCTCGCTAACTAATTCTAAGAGAAATCTATAAAATTATGTCCATATTTCTGAAATCATAGTCTCTCGCAGGAACTCTAGGCTGGCAGAGAATACGTACTAATATCACATATTCGGGGCATTCTTTAAACTAATGTATCATCAAGACATAATCAAATTAAGATCCTAGAATTCTTTGAGATACTCCGCCTTATAATCCAGAATGGTCATTATGGCCTGAAGAACCATAACACATTCAACAAGTCTGATGATATTCTGCCCACTATGATCACCACGGCTAATCTGACAACTACTCATAGTACGGAATACTGTTTGCATAGAGCTGATAGGATGCATGTCAAGATAAACTCTACAATAGGGATCCTCACTCCAGAATAAGATACCAATAACACTATTTTTATGGCATACCTCTTTCTACTATTTCCATAAGTCTCAATACTTGTGCTTTCAATGGTCCTCTCATAATCAACACCTTGAGGGAGGAAAATTCAGCTTCTATCAATTGCTCCAACACCAAATAGAGTGACAGTATAAACCCTCTAACACATCCATACACCCATGTACGGCTCAAAAGGACATAGTATTTGAATATTCCTGGAACACTCGGAAAATCCAATCTCATTCTCAAAACTAGTAAAGAACCCGACGAGCACAAGTAGACTCAACTCTAGTCTGAGAAGTGTTCGATGAATCTAACGTCATCCATGCCTGAGAGGATTTACAAAATGACTCAAATTCCAAATGATGAACATTAAAGGTTGAAGTAGTCGAAAGCTCAACTAGAGCCTAAGCTGGCCCAAATCCTTTTTGGCTACCGCTGAAAATCTTTGATATCCATCTTTTATTCTCTAATCTGACACTGTACTAAAACTCTAGGAACGCATGTTGAAGTCTCATCCACTTCTGTCACCAAGGTCACATCATCATTTAGGGATAAAATAGATTCAAAGAATGTGTTTAAGATTCATAGGAAATGCGGACACATGATATGGAGTCAAGCATTGAAGTTCCTGAAATATCCCTATAGGCTCCCAAAGATTGGTTATGGACATCTCTGCACTGATCCGCAGGACTCTACTAACACTTAGCTCTTTTAAAAACACACCAATAAAACCTAGTCTCCGATACCAATTTGTCATGACCGAATTTCTCAGGTCATGATGGCGCCTACCATAACCCCTCAGTAGGAAAGACAACTTAGTCCGAAACGGCTAGTAACAGACTACTCAATAATATAAGAAAAAGAATGAAAAATGAATGACATAAAGATAGATACATGATAGAATCCCAAAATAGGTTATTATCTGTACAAGAGATTCTAATATCACAAGATTACAAAAGTGAAACAACAATGGAATTACACTGATACAACTTATCTCTGACCATAATGTAGAGATTAACCTAATACAAAAGAGAGATATAAGTGACACTCCAAACATCAAGAGTTCACTCAAAGTCTAAACCATGGATTCTCTACACGATGCACAATAAACGGCGATAACCCGTACTATGATCTGCAAGCTATAGAAGTGTAGTATGATTACCAAATAAATAGTACTCAATAAGCAACTGCCAATTGAACTCCAAAGATAAATAAGATACATACAACATATGAAAAGGACACAAACTATACCTAAGAGTCCAGAAATCATATGACAAGTCAATGAGATAATAAGGAACAACTATCATACTCATGTCACTGAGTCTAGCATAATAAGACTAAGGATAATATCACGGTGAACTATCCTATTCCAGCTACATTAAATATATGCCAATTCAATATTGTATATTCAAGGTCAATATATGAATAAAGAGCGAAAAAAAGATATATAGTAGTATACAAGGAAAAGAAATGACTATACAATATGAACAACGAAGGATGGGATATACAATAGTACAATAAATTCATATAGCTTGACATATATACATATAAACTTAAGGTCAGATCAAGCATAACCTAGATCATTATATTATCATGTTAAGACCTCATTATAGTACCATCAGGATTCAATACCATCATACATAATATTTCTAGTCCACATGGCTAGATATGAAATAATCATGAATAATAGTACCATCATAAGATAGATGAGTCCGTAGACATACCTCATATCTCAATACTAGATCAATGATCAATATATCATAAGCTAGCCATAATAATGATCATATCAGTGATAAAAACAATATCAATAATTGTATAAATAATTGGCTACTCTAGAAAACCATATACCTTGCTGAGCCTATGCATACCCCTATATCCGTAGAATCGAAAGGTTCAGTAAACATACAATAAAATTTGGCATACACTTTCCATATTAATGCAACTATCTCATACCGACTGACAAACATAGGTGCATACTTATGATAGGTGATGCACATATAGGAATGAATACAAGGTGTACAATCAATATCATAACTCACCATAACTTTCATCATCATGACCATTATTATCTTAATCAACCTCCATCCTTGCCAGTTATAAATATATCATCACAGTATCCTATAAATCTGCTTGGTATAAATATATCATCACAGTATCCTCCTGCTTTACTGGGTATTAGTATTATTATAATAGTATCCTCCGACCCTGTTGGGTATCAATATATCATCACAGTATCCTTCGACCATGTCAGGTATAAATATATTATCACAGTATCTTCTGGACTCGTCGGTTATCAATATATCATTACAGTATTCTTCGGCCTTGCCGGGTATCAATATCATCACAATTAAGATTACATAACAACTTATGCTAACAAAATCATGAACATAATAATATTATCATAAAGTATCTTTCTACACAATACTTCCCAACTACTCGTTATTAGCGAACCAACATTATTTATAATGAAACCACTAGTTCGCTAGTCGTCACATTACCTCTAGCTATCTTTCTAGACATTATCCTTTTTCAAGGGATAACCACTAACCATTACTTAATTAAATATCTAGCATCTAACATCTAACCAAAGTTTATCACGAAACCATAATTACCATTTATCCACTTTTCTATATTATCAATAAATTATCGTAGAACCATTAATTATTATTTGAAAACACATAACCACTTCTCACCTAACCATCTTTTATTAACTAACATAATTCATTAACTAACCATTGATAACCAACTAATTCTCTTTTAACTATTCATCATTATTAACTAGCCACCTATTATTACTAATATCACTTATTCTTTACCCTCGCTAATACACAACTCATTATTTAACAACTAATCTACATTATAATCATAGTTATAAATACCAAAAATGTTTACCTATGCTAAACCTGACATCATCGTTAGCGACATACCAAACATCTCTAACTACTATACTTTTACTAAGAAAGATTCATTAACTAATACATTTGATTCCTAGCCACTATGTGTTATAGTCTCCTAATAGACAATTACCTAAAAGATAGCTTAACCCTTAATGAAGTAAAACAATCATAAGATCATATTTCATCAAGACTCACATAAGTTAAACATATAATATTCATGAATGTACCAAATCTATGCATGCCATCACTAGTATCCAATCAATAAAATTGTAAGCAACATACCACATCTTTCTCTGTCCTATGCCAGAGAGATATACATATAAAACATATATATATAAAACCATAAACTATAATCGTATCCCTTACAATGATAAGCAATTGTCGAATATCCAATCATTATCATAATATGTCCCTTGGCCCAATAACATATCAAAAATAATCACAGCATAATAATCAGAACCTTAGGCCCATATATGTATTCAGAACTCACATCAATAATCATATTTATAAGTCGTAGCATATCTCTAGTCATATCACATGTATGAGGCATCCTATATTTAGGGGGTATAATATGAATAAGCATGTAATCATCTCTCATGTAGGAGGCATCTCACATCTAGGTGGCATAATATCAATAAGCATGCAATCATTTCTCACATAGCATATCTTATATCAATAGGTCATACATCATGACTATAAGGGATATCACCTTTCTAGGTAATTTGTCATATCTAAGAGGAATATCATCTCTATAGGCCCAACAATCATAACCAAAAAGAAGATAGCATCTCTATAGGAACAATAGTCATATCTAAGAGGAAATGGCATCTCTATAGACCAAAATCATATCTAAGAGGAAATAGCATCTCTATAGACGAAACATTAAGTCTAAGTAGAAGGTAGCATCTGTATAGGACACATAATGTATCTAAGAGTAATATTATATCTAATTGCACAGTATAACTTCCATAAAGAGTATCATAGCCATAGCTCAAAAATCCATAATCCGGGGAATATCAATACATATTACCAAGTTATTAAGTAACTGTATACTAAGTTTTACTAGCCTCATCTAAGTCTAACATCCACAACTAAGACCAAAAGCTTAATATTAGTCTTGGCCTATGTCGATCGGATGATCCAACCTCTAAACTTCAATTTCGATAATTAGGAACACTATGCCCCAAACTAGGCTAAGGTATCTAGTCCAACGTCTAGATATTAAGTATGCCATATTCAAGCTTAAGATAGGATCTTCAACAAGAAATAAGGGTACTCCAGTCAACTCCACCCATGTTACGGTTTTAATACTACCACACAAGTCCTATAAGGTTAAATCCACAAACCATACTTCAAATGCTAAAGCCACATCCCAACCATAGAATCACATCATAGACATTCTATAACTAACCTAAACTTGAGAGGGAAAGTAGTAGGATTAAAAGAAGTATAAATATTCTTTTTTCTGGTCGAAAACCATTATCTAATCTCCTAACATCACAATCAAGGCTAAGTTATTCTTCTCATAATCATGCCTAACATCAAATTCACACACAATATATATCACACATCATCTATGAAGAAAAGTAGATAGAATCCTACCTCGAGGCTGACACACAAAACCTCACATCATGCACCATATGCTCGACTTCACTTCAAAATCCCCAAAACATCATCATTATAATAAAACCCCAATCTAGACATCAAAAAAATTCCAATGATACACATGTTGCACAATTGTGCTTTGGGTTCAAAAATAACACCAAAACCCCCAAGAGGGTCCCATATCTGAAAAATGAGTTTTGGAGGCCAACCCAATCTTCAAATAGAATTAGGGAGTTATATCCCTTAAGAAATTATTGCAAATCACCTATATTTGGGGCTAAATCAAGGTTTAAGCCATTTAGGGTTTTGGGCCAAGAAATCAAGAATTAAACACTAAAATTATAGGATTCATACCTTAGATTAGACGTTAATCACGATTACGTAAGTAATACAAACTCCTCATCAACTCCCAAGACTTCCTCTAAGGCCTACACTCTCTATTAGGGTTTTGAGAGTTAAGACAATAGAGTAAATGGCCAATTCTAGGCCAAAATATCTATTTAATGGACCCTTTCCAGGCAGTCAGGAAAGGTGATCGTAAGCATATGTATGCCACAATCACGATCATCATAATCACACCCAAGTCCTCCATAATCTTGATATCTAGCTACACTTGACCAGGGATGAAACTTGGAATTTGATTCCAAGTTTTGGACAAGGCCTCGGGATTCATACTAAATCCAATTTTTGCAAACAAGATATGAAACCATACCAAATTCTAGGTTTCAAACGCGTTAGCAAAGTCGGATTTTCAATCCAAGGCTATTTCACAAAAGTTTTCGCTAGGTGGACATTTAGAACTAGCAAACACTTCTAAACATAAAATTGGTTCTAAAAATCAAATAAACTTCTCGATGACCAAATAGTTGGCCCCAACGAGTCTTAAATGACTTGGGACGACTATGGAGAATCTCAAATAAAAGAAATAAGTTTAACTATAGAAAATAACCTGAAGGTTCTTTAGAATTGTTCTTATAGTTTTGCACTAAAGAAGCTTTATCTAGATATGAAGAATAGAACCACTCCACCTGCTCGCCTATCTATTATGGAGTCACCTATCTTAGAGTTGAAAGACCTTCATTCTTATTTGTGAAATGCATTTTTGGGGGCCCACAACACAATATCAATAATTGTTATAGCTGACTTGATGTAGACAAAAGTGAAAGCTTAGTTATAAGTGCTATAGAGATTCAAGAAGACTATTGCTTTGTCCATTGCATACATTATGGGTATTCTTCATTTTCTGTGTACTCACAAGATCAACCTTTAATTAGATTATGTTCCAAGTATAGAACATCAACATTGTCTTAATCCTCCTATTCAAGAGGTGGTGAGAAAAAAATAATCAAGTGGTTAGATGCTGGTGTAGTATAGTAGTATAGTGCAATGTGTTTCGAAGAAGGGAAGTATTACTGTTGTTCCTAAGATAAGAATGTGCTAGTTCCAATGAGGCCAGTTACAGGATGTAGAATATGTATTGATTATAGGTAACTGAATATATAGACCCAGAAGGACCACTTCCCCATGTCCTTTATGGACCTGATGCTTGACAGAATTTTTGATAGGGGGTTGTATTGTTTTCTAGATTGTTATTCAAGGTAAAACCAAATCACTATTGAACCCAAAGACCAAGAGAAGATGACCTTTACTTTTCCTTATGGAACCTTTGAATTTAGGAGTATGCCATTTAGTTTATGTAATGCTCCGACCATATTTTAGAGATGTATGATGTCAATCTTATCTAATATGGTAGAATGCACCATGAAAGTATTTATAGATAATTTTTTAGTATTTCGTGATTCTTTTGATTTCATCTTGGTTCACTTGGCAAATGCTCTTTGTAGATGTGAGAAATGAAACTTGGTACTTATTGGGAAAATTTCCATTTCATGGTTAAAGAAGGTATTGTTCTTGGGAAAATGATTTCAAAAAGGGGTATACAGGTAGATAGAGATAAGATTGAAGTGATCAAGAAATTATCTCCACCAATTTTTGTGAAGGGTATTTGGAGCTTTTTAGGTCATGCGGGCTTTTACAAGAGATTCATCAAGGATTTCTGAAGGATTGCCAACCCTCTTTGCAAGCTTCTTGAGAAAAAGGTGAATTTTTATTTTGATGAAGAATTCTTGAAGGCCTTTGAATTCCTAAAAAAAAAGTTGATGATGACTCCTATCATCATGTCCCCTTATTGGTCCTTGCCATTTGAGATCATATATGATGCAAGATGAGTGGCCTTAGGTGGTTTCCTAGGCCAACAAAGAGAAAATATCCTTCATCTAATATAATATGCTGGTAAGGCATTAAACCCTACTAACATGAATTTCACAGTTACTGAATAGGAGTTATTAGTAATGGTTTTTGCCTTTGAGAAATTTTTGTCTTATCTGATTGGGACGAAAGTAATAGTACACACTGATCATGCATCATTGAGGTACTTGATGTATAAAAATGATGTAAATCATAGATTGATTAGTTGGGTTCTTCTTCTGCAACAGTTTGACATTATGGTCAAAGACAAAAAAGTCACTAGTAATCAAGTTGTAGACCACTTGTCTAGACTTGAGGAGTAAGTAATGCAGAAAGTTGATGATGGGCTTGAAATTGATGATAGTTTTCTAGACAAGCAGGTATTGGCTGCTTCTCAATACCTAATTCCATGGTTTGCATATTATGGAAGTTATCTGGCATGTGACCTTGTCCAAGATGATTTGACCTTCAAACAACATAAAAATTTTATTCATGAGTTAAGGAAGTTTTTCTGGGATGAGGTTTACTTATTTAGAATTTGTATGGATTGTGTGATTCAAAGATATAGACCTGAGGTGGAAATGATGAGTGTACTTGAGGCTTATCATGCTTCACCATATGGGGGTCACCATGGAGGAACCCACATAACCCATAAGATCTTGCAATATGAGTACTACTAGCCAAAAATATACAAGGACGTGCTTGACTTTGCTTCAGCCTATGACTAATGCTAGTGTCAAGGTAATATCTCTAGGTGACATAAACATCATATGACCCCTATTTTAGAATTAGAGATATTTGATGTATAGGGTATGAACTTCATGGGGCCCTCTGAGAGCTCTTTTTGTATGAAGTACATTATTGAGGCAGTGGATTAGGTATCAAAATGGGTGGAAGCGGTTGTTCTCCCTAATAATGAAGGAAGAAGTGTCACCAACTTTTTTAAGAAGTATATCTTTTCTTGATTTGGAAACCACGTGCAATCATTAGTGATGTTGGGTCACAATTCTATAATCTCTTGTTTAAGAATTTGCTTGAGAAGTACGAAGTGAAGCACAAGGTTGAAACACCTTTCCATCTGCAGACTAGTGGATAGGTTGTGGTGTCCAATAGAGGGACAAAGTCCATTTTTACAAAGAATATGAATGCTAATAGAACTGATTGGTTGAGAAAGTTAGATGATTCATTATGGGCCTACCGAACAACTTTCAAGACTCCCATAGGTTCTTTTCCTTATCAGTTGATGTATGGAAAAACATGTCACTTACCTGTTGAAGTTGAGCACAAAGAACTATAGGCATTGAAGACGTTGAATTTTGAGTGGCAAGATACAACAAAGACAAGAATCAATAAGATAAATAAGTTGGATGAGTTTCAACAATAGGCTTATGAGAGTTTTGAACTTTACAGAGAGAATATGAAGCTGCATCATGATCGTAAAATAGAGAAAATAATATTTGAGTAAGGTAACTAGGTATTGCTATATAACTCTAGTCTTTTCTTATTTTCGAGTAAGATGAAGTCGAGGTGGTATGGTTCATTCACTATGGTGACATTGTTTTCATATGGTGCTTTATAATTGAAGTGTGATGGTAAAGACCCATTCAAAGTAGTTAGGCAAAGGGTAATAGACTACATAGGTAACACTGAAGAAGTTAAGGTAATTTTTTAGATAGACCTTGGTGAAGTTTGAGTCACCAAGGCAATTGTGTCTTGTTGTGATGTTAAATTAAGCGCTACATGGGAGGAAACCCATGAGGCTAGTTGGATAAGTCTGATTATTCCACTCTTACATGCCGTACTCTGACATTAAATCAAGCGCTGCATGGGTGGCAACCCATGTTCTGTACTTAATAATCTACAGGGTAATTGATTGAAGATTGAAGGAGTTAGGCAAAAACAAACATTACGACTCATGAGAAGGAGTTTTAAGGATCGGGAACTTGGATCACATTCAGGTAAGTGTTTACTAGAGTCCTTACAACTCTAAAAATGAGTCGTTATAGCTGGTTATGACTCATCACCATAAATCATAATGACTCCAAACCCAAGTATGGTCCCAAGTATAAATGGAAGGATTATGAGACCTATAAGTATTTTCTATGAGTCATATGCATGACCCGTAACCAATCTTGACAGCCCAGGGGTCACAGGTCAACCCTGCCTAAATCAACTTTTAAACAAAAGAAGGGCTCCCAAATCGAGAACCTAATATCTTTAAATGAATCCTCCCTCTATTTTGGTTGATTTTCAATTGTTAAGAAATACAAACTTACTTCAAAGCATCAAAACAAATAAGTTAAACCTCCCCAAAATTGAAAATTCATCAAGAAATGGAGCCCAAAATCATTTAAACACAAGAAACCCAAAGTCCCAACAAATCAAGTAAGTTTTATTCTTAAAACTTAATGTTTTAAGTTAAATTTGAAAATGGCCTGAGATTTTAGGATTTCATGCTTCAAAAATGTATATACAAAAGTAAGAACACCCTATTTCTTGATAAATTATGAAACATAGTGATAATGGAAGAGAACCCAAACTTTGTTCTTTAAAAATATGTTTTTTATGAATGAAAGGGGTAGTGAAGTGTGTTATATAATGTGGGATTGAAAATTCAAACAACTCAGGATAAATCCCTATGTTACAGTGGATAAAAGGCTCCTAACGACTCATAACAACAAGTAATAAGTCACCACGAGACTCATAACCATAGATAATGTGAAGGATGAGAAGAGTGTGGATTTTGGTATTCTCATGACTCAAACATGTAAGTCGTAATCCATCCCTACTACTTGTATGCAGCAATCCTAATAATTGGGTTGCTTATATAGAATACAGTATGTTTCTTGTTAGCTTATGAGTGTTGGTAACGAGTCAGAAACAAACCTTAAAACTTTTTAGGAGGACTCGTAACCTAACTAACAAATGCTAACTTATCTACTATTTATCTTACGAAGCATTCATACAAGTCATACATGACTCATGCCCCATAGTCGTAAGAAGTCTAGTACATGTACACTAACACTAAAGTTTCTTATTTCTCTTTACTTTTCGTAAGAACTCACTAAATGGTTTGATGCATCAGGTACTTGTGTCTAAATATGACACATCATCAAATTAAATCCAAAGAAGAACACCAAGAAGAAATAGGCCCACAAGTCTAGCTACCAACTGATTTAATAAGGAAACCATCAAATGGTGACCTCATAGAATACCCATTGAAGGGGAAAGCAGGCCTAAAGGAAAAATGACCTCGAGAAAATAAAATATCCAAAAAGAGGATGCACCTCTAAAGTGGCCCAAAATGAAAAATCCAAGTACTTCCCCACCACACTCACCATCATATTTTGATGATGATATTGATGAAGAATAAGAAAAAGAAGAAGAATATGATGATGATGCGAGCATGGAAGAATTAAGCTCCTATAAGATGGAATCAGTGAATTGAAGTAAAGAGGAGGAGAATGACACTCCTTTAGCTATTCAACCACCACCACCCTAAGTTCAATTATCCATTAAACCTAATTTGGTACCCATAATTGAATGGTAGGGGTACCCCTAAATGTAGGAAACTTTTAATGAATGGTTGGAGGTAAAACCAGACACAGGAAATTCAAGAAGGGGGATATACCTAGAAAGAGAATTGACTACAACATGTATGTCTGAGTTTCCTAGGTTTACAGAAAGGTTTCAACAGTACGAATTTCAGTAGATGACCTCAGCACCTAGAAAATTTAGTTTGGTATTGGTTAGAGAGTTTTATGATACATATAAAGGTGAATTAAAAAGGCAATATCTGCAGGGAAACTTGTGGAAGGGTGGTGGCCCAATCATATCATTGACTATTCATGGAGTTTGAGTTAACATTTCCCCAAGAACCATTTCTTGATTCTTTCATAGACCTAATGTTCAACCATTATGAGCACAACTGAGATTGAGTACCACATGAATGAAATGAAGAAAGTTACAAAGAAGCAAATGGGGTCAGCAAATAAGATGTTGCACTTCCAATAGATAGCAAGTTTTATTGCCATAAATAGAGAAAAATCTAGTTGGGTGGTAGGTGGTCGCAGTAGATTTAAAAGAAGACTCAAAATTTTGAGGAAAAAACATGGTAGACCTTGGGTCAACATAGATTGTGTCCCACTATTAGGGATAATATGCTTAGTCCAGTCAGTGCAACATTGATAATAGGAATCATGGCAGGTTATGAGTTTGATTTTTCTCAGTTTATTTTGAGAGAAATATGTGACCGGGAAGTAGGTGGTGAAAAAGTAATTCTAGCTTTTCCATGTTTGTTGACACAAAATTTTTTAGAGATGGGAGTCCCAAAACTATGAGATATTGATTAATACATTGAGTTGAAGACTACTATTGATTTGGGATGAAGCTAGCCCCATGACCTAGAAATAAAAGCAAGGGGTCTGAATTGATTCAGATAGAAAGAAAACATCGAAGGAAATTGAAAATAGAGGACAAAGTACGATAGCTGCTGGAATTGACGAGACAGATTACACACCAATTGAGGGTTAGCAGACTGAACCCCTACTTGCGACTAAAGCTGGTCAGGCTAGTACTTCTGTTTAACCATCTGTTGTAATCTCACATCTATCATAATCTTGATCTACACTAGCAGGGTGTGTGATTCTTTCCAATGCTAGTTTAAATAAAATTATGCAAAGATTGGGGACTGTAGAAACAAAGGTGAGATTGATGGAGAGTGGTGTAAAACCCTAGGTTAACAACAGACTAGATGATAAAAAATAGAAGAATACAGGGAAAACTTGATGGCTTTGAGCTGCGAATCACTCAGCAGCTTGATGGTCTATATGCCTTGAATATAAAAAACTAAAAACAGAGTTGGCTGAGCTGCATAAAATAGTTAATGAGCCAGTTGAGAGGCTGGTGTACCCCATACCTATGATTCAAAAATTTGGCCTGAAGAAGAGAAAAAATACATGGGACATTAAAAACCAAAATAGAGATAGAAGAAACGAAAGAACAAAAAGAGGAAGAAAAGTAGAGCTGAAGACGATAATATTGAGATAGTAGTGCGAGAGAGCATCCAAAGTTAAAAGGACCGGGATATAAAGTTGAAGAGTTGGCTACTAGTGCTATTAGTTTGATACCGACCATAAATGTTAAGATGGGAAGTGAAAAATCCCTGATATCTGATAAACTATTGAGTGCACCAAACAAAATTTGAGCCACTACTGCGGAGATGGTCTTGACAATTAATGGGACCAATATTTAGGAGACTAGGGCCCAATATGATCATCCCCATGATGATTTAGTTTAAGCAGGACCCTAGGGTACCCAGGTATGTCTTTTCCCCCTGTATTAAAATTCTAGATACACTGAGGGTAGTGTATAGATTTTACATAGGGGTGGGGGTGTACCACAATCATCGTGAGTTATGGTTGTTGTGTTTCAATGCCTGTGGACACACAGTCTAAAAATTAGGACCAACATGCATGTGTGTATTTTATGATGCTCAAAGTACAAAAATGATGAGCATAGATAGTAGATAACATGTGCAAGAATTTTAAAATTTGAACTTTTAAAAAAAATAGATACCCCTCTTGAATTTTTTTTGTTTATTAATGTGTGAGCTGTGTGCATATAACTGCTGAGAATCTCTCAATGGCATTAGAATTAGAAATAAAATTAACAGTGCCTTGTAGTTACATGAATTAGATAGGTAGTGACTGACATTGTCACCCGGTACCATGTGATAGTAAGGCATTACTTAGTCACTAGTGTGCACGAAACTTGCTCGGTTGCTTTTTCCTAGAAGGTAGGATGGCATTAAAATAAGTCCACTAAAGCTTAAATGCCAAACCAAATGATGTATGAATCCCATGTTCCCAAAAGTTGAGCCTAATTGTCCGATTTTTGTTGTTTTACACCAATTTCACCATCTCGTTTACCAATAATTAACCTATTTTTTTCTCTAGTCCTCCTTGGATATTATGAAGCTCAACTCAGACAAATTGCTAGAGTTAAGGGTGGCTATTATAAGGGGTTCATAGGGAAAGATGAGTTGAAGGAAAAAGAGTAGTGAAAATGATTGACTAAGGGCAGGTGCAATAAAAATTAAATAAAATAAAAGAAAAAAAAATTGTAAGAAAAAAAATGAGAAAAGAGAACCACACCTGGCCTACAAATAGATATGAAAAATAATAAAATGGATAAGTAAGAAAGAAGTCAATAAAAAATGGTTGAAAAAGTGGACCCCAAAGAAAATGTAGTGCCGAGGAGGTTAAGTCACCTAAAATATCCCTAATATACCATAACCAACCTTAATCCTATGTTACAAGACTAATGATGTTACCCAAAACTAATCTCCAAAAGAAGTATGTTGTGGTCGATATCAAATATAGTAACCCAACTAAGTTGGGGTCGAACCGACAATTGAAACGTTGAAAAGTTGCTTAAATAGATTAAATCCACGAGCAGTGCAGAAAAGTAAATAGTGGAATTCAGAAATCTATCGTAAGTAAAAAACAAACTTGAATGCATTGAGTTGTAATAATAGTAGACGAACACTAGTACTGTGTTCCCCCTAGATTCTTAACACTATAAGTTTCTAGTGTTTGACCCACCAATTTTGTTGCTCTCTATGTAAAGTCAACAAGCTATGTATTATCAATAGTCTTGGGAATATGTTGATAAATTTCACCCTTTACCTTTCGTGACTCAGGGTATCACTATATTGATCCTTATCTATGGATTCAGTTCAACTCTCACCTTTTGAGTCTTGAGTTGATTAGATGAGATGGAAGAATATTAAGATGAAGTTCAATCTCAAATTACTATCTCCATCCACCTTTATTAATCACAAACTCCCTTGTGAGGACGTTTGCAAATACTATCTATCCCCAAGCTTTTTTAGTAGCTTTGAGGTCAATTATGATGAAGAAGATTAAGATAGATGCAGTTACTTTAGAATAGATGATTGTCCCACTTCCCTTATGTAGTTAATCCACTAGGGTTCCCACAACCCTAGTCAAGAAAGTTAGCCGCTCATGCTTATCAATATTCTAAGATAATCAATGAAGAAAGCATGTGATTAATTCCACAATAATGACAATAGTAAAATCCAAAATCTATTTTTGAATAATAACCTAAAAATTTCAAGAACAATGCAAAAGTATGTAATAGAGTATATTAGAATGTAAAAAGATGTCAAAGAATGTCACCCAATAAAAGATAAACCCTAGGGAATTTATAGTATTAAAAAATAACCCAGAAATCCTAATAAAAATGGTAAAGGAAAAGTAATGTCGTCACATGTTATGACTCAATCATACAGTCGTATGCTCTCCTTGCGAGTTGTGTTGTGACTCTCGTATCCATTTAAGTGTTTGATCTCCCATGACTTCCACTTTGGTTATTTGTACGACTTCATCTCATGAATTGTACCTTGACCTTACAACTCTTTGCCTTCACTAGTATCCACGTGGGACATCTTCCTTTAAATCCTTTGAACACTGGTCCTCTTATGGTTTGTCCATACGAGTCATATTCAATTTTTTAACTAGTCTTCCTCTAAGACTTTAACACTAAATATGAGTTATAGTTTCTTTTCTCATGACGATAGCTTCTTCAGACTCGTATCCTAATCTTACGATCCATATACTCCAGTCATATCTTTTCATCACAAGGTTTTCTACTTGGAATTTGTCACTGTTGTACTTATGAGTTAACCTACGAGCTGTATGATGTGTTGATGACTCATAAGGTGACTTGTATCATCTGCAGCCTTGGTCTTTTATATGTTTTTTACTTTTAATTTTATTTCAACACTATAATATACCAACTTCACCTGCAATAAGTAACAAACCACAATATATAAACAAAAAATAGCTTAAGTACAAGCATAATTTTACTATTTGAAGAATCAAAAGTGTTGTCTTTCCATGGTACATCACCTAACAAAGTCCTTTAATGATCCTAGTCTGATCGTCCTAAAATTTAGTTAAAGAGTATGAAGGCAAGCCTATGGAATTCAGTGTACACCGATCGGAATTTCTTTGTGAGTGTGAGTATCACTTGATAGTTCATAAAATAATAAAATAAATCAAACTAAGTGATATGAACTTCTCTAAATGTGAGGGTGCACTAGGTACGATATAATGTTACTTATCTATCCGGGTAGTGTGTATTACTTGGGCCAAGTTGGCCGTTGCTAATGTAATGCCATCATTAGATTCTTGCATGTCACATTGTAACAAGAAGTGATTAATCATAGTAGTCTTTTGAACAATAGGATGTGGGGGAGGGGAGTAAAAAGGTGTTCTTGAGCTGAACAACAAATAAACTACAAAATATGTCATAGATTCTTCAAAGTTAAGAATCGTCTCTTTGTGGGTGTGATTTATGGTTTTCCTAAGTACATGCAAAATTCTAAGGTGAGGGTGTTAATGTGCCATAGATAAGATACGGTTTTTGTGGTTGTTATAGACAGGTTAGCATTGGTGTTGGATTGAAAAGATGGAAGAAAAGCCTGATAAATCTAATAAACATGTCAGGCTATGAGTCGTAAAGACACTATAGGACTCATAACCATATTCTTCAGGATACCAGAAGCAAGATTAAAGATGAGAACCCAATTGAAAAATGACTATGACTGGTGACTACGACTCATAAACAGTGATTATGAGTCATGAGGAAAATTCATAATGTAATTAGAAGCTAAATCTTAAGTCTAGAATTGAAGTCGTTGAATACAATGAGTCGTATGATCTAATTATAACTCGTAATGAAAATCCATAAGGAGACCAGTGTTCATCGCCCTGCAAGTCGACAAGTCAAGTAATGATGAGTTAAAACCATGAGTCGTAAGGACCAACTAGACTCATGGTGATTAATCATAAGGAAAGTAGAAGCTTTAAGACCTAAATATCAGTCACTCAAATTCTTATGATTTGCAATGTACGACTCATAAGGAGAACTTACGAGAAAACCACTCGAGTCGTAACGAGTGCTGACATATTTTTCCTATTCTATTTTTAGTAGAACTTCTTTATTATTTTGAGATAATATAAATACCTTAGGGTTATTCAATTATTTGTTAAACACATTTGCTCTATGTTTGATACTTTTAGCATATTTTGATAATTGATACGTTGTTCTTGAGATTTTGGGTTTTTATTCAATTAGAGACTTTGGATTTTCTCTTTTCTATTACTGTCCAATTAATTACATGTGCTCTTTGTTTATTATCATGGATTTTTTCATGAAAATGAGCGGATAACTTCCTTGACTAGGGCTGTGGGAACCCTTGTGGATTAGCTACGTAAGGGAAGTAGGAGATTCATCTATTCAAATGTTGTTGTATGTATTACAATATTCCTCGAATTTATTGAACTCATGTTGCACCAGAGGCTTCGCATAGATACAAACCTCATTAACCAAATAGTCTAGAAAACTAATCACATAACCCATGTGCGCTCACAGTCCAAAAAATTCCATTCACTCTAAGTTAACATTAATCCATTTATTCAGGGATATAACAAACAACGATCTCACTTAAAAAAAAAGTTACGTCGGTGTATACAGAATACCATAGGCTTGCCCATATGCTCTCTTCCAAAGTTTTTGGACAGTCGAGGTAGGATCATTGAAGGACTTTATTTGGCTTGTAACGTAGGTTAGGGGCAGGTATGGTATCTTTTTAGGATTTATTTAGTGATTACACCTACTTGTCACTACGCCTTATTAAGGGTCAACTTATTTACACTTCTTCTTTATTTTATTTTCACCTTTATGTGTCCCTTTTTATTCTAAATTGCATACAACTTGGACCAGGTACTATTTTTTTGTTGTAATTTTTATTTTTCTTTTGCTTTATTTTATTTTATTTATTTTTTCTTACCTATCACTTTTCATTTTTTTTCCTACACATCATTCTTCACACTCGTTTTCTCATATGCATCCCAATAATAGCCACCCTCAACTTAAGTGATTTTCATGAGTTGAGGTGCATGGTTTCCAAGGAGGACTAGAGCCAATACAGGTTCATTGTAGAAATGGGAAGGTGAAATCAATGTGCATAAAATGGGTCCCTTAGGCTCAAACTTTCTAGTCAATGGGATTCATTTGACATTTTATTAGACATTTAGGCTCAAGTGGACTTATATAAAAAATAGTACATGAGCTTTTCCAACTCGAAAATCCTGGACCTAGGTAAAAGTAATCGGGCAAGTTCTAGATTTCGATACAATAGGAACTCAGTAGCACCTCACACACTCTTACACAGGGTTATATTACTAGGTACTACTTTTCAAGTTATGAAGTTGTTCGACCTAGTTGTTATATCCCTAATTCTAATGCCATTATCAGATTCACAGATGTCTCACACATATACATATCACACAGTTATGCAAAAATTTTAGGAGGGGCATAATATTTTAGAACAGTTTTTAGACAAATCATTCATCTTGCCAGCTACTGCTACAAGTTCAAAATTTCCTCTGATTTTAGTTATTTCCAACACACCATACATAAAAACAACACGAAATAAATACACAAAACATAATAGTTTTTCAAAATTTTTAGATTGTCGCCACGGACTTTGAAACATGATAAGTATAGCTTGTGATGAACTTGGTACACCCCCACCCCCAACTTAAATCTTGTGCACTATCCCTAGTGGAACTAAAATAAAGTACACAAGATTGTGTTGCGCTCAAGGATCCAGCTCATACAACATCATCACATTTTCCCTCTGATTTGGTTTCACCCTCATCATCTGTAGTCTTCTCAGCTACTGAGACTATGTCAGCAATAGTGGCACTGGTGGTGGCCGGTGCACTCAGTGGTAAATAACTCGATGGGTCTACATCACTTCCCCCCTACATATTAATAACAGTTGTTCTCTAGCTACCGGCTCCAGCTCGTATCTCCTGGACCCTCACTACTCGATCATTCCCACTCTGAAGGATATCTACCTTAGCTTTTTTATTGCCTCTTTTTCTGAGCTACTCCGATGCTTTCTCTTCCTTCTCTCTCAATTTACTTTGATTTGATTTGGAATGGCCTATATATTTTCAACCTTGACCTCGTGCATAACTATTGTAACCAAGGGTTCTAGAATAATATGTCTGTCATAAATCTCAGCAACCATCCTTTTAATTTCAGCCACCTCCGACTTGACCTCTGTAATATCCGGGGTTTGTCTGCTCCCCAATTTCCAAGTTATACATTGCTCAATAGCATCTAGTCGACCATTGACACATATTTCCTGATATGCTAGCCTTATATCAACACAAGTTTTCACACTCCTTTCCATGTTTTGGACCTTGGCTTCCCTCGTGCCTAATTTCTTCATTACCTCATTCCACATATACTGTTAGATAATAATTAATCCAACCATCATCGCTCTTGGTGTAGGTGGTATAGAATATACTAGATGAAGGGCACTAGATGTACCCACTGCATCAGAAGTCTTTATGGTCTCAGTCTACCCACCCGTCTGAGAAACCTCATTACTCTTAGTAACATTGAGCTATCTACCCTGTCTAAATATTTCGGCTATTATATCCTAACCACATCGTACCTGCCTACCCAATGAGGTGGTTGTGTCTCTGATAAATCCCTAGGTTGTGGTTTTCATGGCCTCAATCATGTCATCAATACATGGGATTTTCTTTACCCCCGTATCCAAACATAATTATATGATCAAGAATGGGAATGCCAACAACAATTTCTTTAGGCCCACAGTTTAATATCCCATATCTCAGGCTAAGAAATCTCCCTCATCAAACTCTTCCCTAACCATTAACCCCTCTATCAAAGAAGCACTCATTAAGATGAGTACATTATCCCTAGTAGTGCGACATAATCGATGTCGGGCCAGTGTTCACCATTCATTGGCCATGAAGTTTAGAATATTCTTTTCTATCTTTAAGAAGACCACTCCCGGTCCTCCTACTACCCAAACTGCATCATCACCATTTGTGGCTATAAAACCAAAAATCCATCTAAAATGGACAATCTTATCATCTGACCCCATCTTCTTCTGAGTAATATTTTTTATATCTTCCATTCGGTAGTCTATCTCACTCGTGTTTATCAGAGGCTGAAAGTTTGGTCCATTCGAGAACCTGGATATAGTGATTGGGGAGATGTTGACCCACACTCCTCGAATGGCCAGTGAGGTAATGGGGTCACCACCTCTCCATAGCTGCCTCTATGGATACTTTTTCTTGAGCTTTCCCTTATACACTGCATAAAACTCTCGCACTAATGAAGGACTGTTTTTGTCGGGTGCTCTGGTTATCCACTCGAAGACATACTTCCTGAACAAATCCTAAAATCTAGGCAACTCAGTCATCCCAATCATTGTCAATCTCCTCTCGAGGTACAAATTTTGTTTAGTTTTTCCATTTTGTAGTCTGCTCTAACCTTCATTATATATGTTTTGGATATAGGATTACCCCCACCATTCAATGGTGGGCACCATAGAAGGTGTAAGAGATAATGGAGGGTCTGTTCTATCAATCGAAGTAGCATCCACTTCCTCCACAGTGGCATTCTGTGAGCTTACTTTCTCAAAGATCAA
This sequence comes from Capsicum pubescens, assembly GCA_030864215.1. Lineage (NCBI taxonomy): Eukaryota > Viridiplantae > Streptophyta > Magnoliopsida > Solanales > Solanaceae > Capsicum > Capsicum pubescens. The sequence goes on from CM061540.1 coordinate 179,217,168, forward strand.
CTTTTCTTCATCATTACCACTACCCTCTTCAAGATGGGATAGTGTTCAGGGTGGTAAAGTGTGGGGATTCTTCTTTCTAGGACCTCTTAGAGGTGTATTCTCTGGAGTGACTACTTTTTTTCCCTGAGCCTTTCTTTGGACTCTTGTCTTGACCTATCCCATTATTGGGATTTTGAATAAGTCACTGTTACTGCTGGATAACTCAATGGATTTAGAACATGGGATCGGGGCCTTTTTATTTCTCTTATTTGCCACTTGTTTGGAAGATGAGGCACCTTTTGGAGTCATGGTACTTGTATATAGATACATTAGTAATTAAATAATGAAAAACAAACAAAAATAAGAAAATAAATATTAGTGTGCATGTTTTGTACAAGGTATGACTTGGGGGTAAGAGTCGTGTTGTATGGGTATGACTCGTATGACCTAGCTATATGCTAGACAATGTATATATGATTATTAACTGGTCTACCTACAAGTACTCATTACCATTCATACGGATAGGTTACAACTCAATACCATCATTCATAAGCAGACTATAAACAAACTTCTAATATATGATTCCTCGCAGTTCCTTATGACTTAAGTTTACGAGCCGTATGGGTTTGATATGACTTGTATAAGTAAGTCATACCCATGCCATAATCAACACTTAGTTAGACTTTTATGTTTTCAGTGGTTCTGAGTCTTATCACGACTAATTACTTATGGGTAGATTTGTAATGGATATTGTATACACTACACATAGAAGGTCAAATTCGGAGTTGAGTCCAATACATAATTCCCAAACTACCCTCTATGTTATACAGTATTATCATGCCTATGTCAGTCCAAAACCACACAATTTTAACACAATATCAAAGTTTACCCCTACTTTTCATTTTCAACTCAAATCCAATAACTAGGGTGCCAAATTTCAATTCACAAGTAAATTGAACAATAAAGAAAGTGTGAAATATCAATTTTGATGCAACTTCAACTCGAAACATAGAGCGTTATCATTTTAGAACTTACTTGAGTAGTTGAAGAAGTGGGTTGGTAGAGTTTTCAACTTTTTTCCCCAAATTCATTCCTTAATAGTACAATGCAAAGAATTCAAGAAAGTTGGTGTGTGATTCGAAGTGAAATCGTGCTTTGGGATCTCATAGAGTGATCAAAAAGTAAGGTGGGTTTATATTTTGGATATCGAGTAACCATATCGGGTGCCCTATTTTTTTTAAATCAATTGAGCTGGGTTGGGTTTACCTCAACCTAGACTTGGTAAGCTTGGGTATGACTCATATGTACGACTCAAACCCAAGCTTACAGGTTTTTTCCTCTACCCGTAAAGACATGGAACCTTACCTAAGTTTTGTGATCGATAAGACTCAGTGTGACAAGCCACACCTTTAGGGTATGACTTGTTCTGAGAGACGTAAAGACTACAAAAACTGTAACCTAATTTTGAATTATGTCCCGAGTCATTACGACACTTACTCATGAGTCTCTACCTTAATATACGACTCGTTAAGAGTCTTTATGACTTACTTACTTTCAATTTTCTAGCTCTTTTCTTCAATCTTTTGTCCTAAAAACTGAGCAAACATATTACCCTATAAATGAATAAGTACAAAAACACAGGTTGTATCCCACACAGTGCTTGATTTAACGTCATGGAATGACGTGGCTAAGTTGGATACTAGATTTCTCCAACCAGCCTAATGGGTTGCCTTCCATGTAGTGCTTGATTTAACTTTGTGGTATGACGTGAGTGCCTTGGTTACTCAGACTTCACCAAGGTCCATCTAAAAAATTGCATTAATTTCCTTAGTGCTACCAATATAATGTTTAACTCTTTTCCCATTAACATTGAATAGGTCACTCTAAAAATTGCATTAATTTCCTTAGTCCATCTAATTCTTAATCCTTAGTTCTACCCATATAATCCCACTTCAATTCCAAATCACCATATGTAAACAATCTTAGCATAGTAAAGGGACATACCATCTAGACTTCTACTTACCTAGAAATAAGTTAAGCCTTGAGTTGTAGAACAATACCTGGTTACCTCTTTCAAAGATAGTTTTTTCAATCTTGCAATTATGATGCAACTTCATTTTATCTTTATAAAGTGCAGAATTTTCATAAGCTCGGAGTCGGAATTCATCCAACTCGTTCATCTTGTTCATTCTTGACTTGGCTGCATCTTGCCACTCAAAATTTAGCTTTTTTCAAAGCCCATAGTTCTTTATGTTCAAGTTTCATAGACAAGTGTCAACCCTTTCCATACACAAGATTATAAGGTGAAGCACCAATGTGGGTCTTGAAATATATTCGATAAGACTATAATGCATCATCTAACTTACGTGACCAATCCGTCCTATTGGCATTTACTAACTTCAACAATATGGACTTGATTTCTCTATTGGACACCTCAACCTGTCCACTAGTCTGTGGATGATAAGTGTTGCCACCTTGTGTTTCACTCCATACTTCTTAAGCAAACCATTGAATAAATGATTACAAAAATGTAACCCACCATCACTAATGATAGCACGTGGCTTGCCAAATTGAGAAAAGATGTGCTCTTTCAAGAATGCAGTGACACTACATGCTTCATTGTTAGGGAGAGCACCCTCTTCCACCAACATGGAAACATAATGCATCCACAAGAATATACTTCATTGCAAACAAACTGACAAAAGGTCCCATGAAATTCACACCCTAAACATCAAACAATTCCAATTCTAAAACAGGAATCATAGTAAGTTCATGGCGTCTAGATATGTTACCTTGGCGTTGACATTGACCAAAATCTAAAGAAAAATCATGTGCATCCCTATAGATTTTTGACCACTAATATCCACATTGCAATATTTTATGGGCTATGCGGGTTCCTCCATGATGATCCCCAACAGGCCGAGAATGACAAGCCTCAAGTATGCTCATCATCTCTACCTCAAGTATACATTTACAAATAATCCCATCCGTACGAATTTTGAATAAATAAGGCTCATCCCAAAAAAATTTCCTTACCTCATGCATAAATTTCTTTCTTTGCTGAAATGAAACATTAGGGATCTTCTATAATTTTGCACCTGAGGGGTTATTTCTTAGTTTCTTCCTTCTAAGATTAGATAATTTACATATTCTACAAACCATGTAATTAGATCTTGGGAAGCTTCTAATATTTTCTAATCTAGAAAACTATCATCAATCTCGAGTGCATCTCCAACATTTATATTTCTTCCTCCTCAAGTCTAGACCAATAATTTGCAACTTAATTCTCAGTGCCTTTTCTTTCCTTAATCTCGAAAACAATTTTTTGTAGAAATAGTATACACCTAATTAGTCTAGGATTTCCATCCTTTGTCGCCATTAAGTACCACAATTCTGCATGATCGGTGTGCACAATCACTTTTGTCCCAAGCAAATAAGGACTAAACTTCTCAAAGGAAAAATCAACTGCCAACAACTCTTATTTCGTCATAGTTTCATTCTTTTTAATTGGATTTAGTTCCTTACTAGCATAGTAGATAGGATGAAGGATCTTTTCTTTTTGTTGACGTAGTATTGACCCCAATTCTAGTCCACTCGCATCATACATAACTTCAAATGGAAAGGACCAATCTAGGGGCATGATGATTGGAGTTGTCATTAACTTCTCTTTCTAACACTTAAAAGCCTTTAAGAATGCTTCAGTAAACACAAATTTCACCTCTTTCTCAAGAAGACTAAAAGGAGGGTTGGTAATCTTGGAGAAATCCTTGATTACTAGCCTATAAAACCCAGTACGTCCCAAAAATCTGTGAACACCCTTCACAAAAATTGGTGGAGGTAATTTATCGATCACGTTAATCTTTACTCTATCTACCTTAATACCTTTTTTATAATTTTGTGTCCAATCACTATACCTTCTTTGACCATAAAATGACACTTTTCCACATTAAGCACCAAATTGCATTCCTCACACCTTTGTAGAGCATTTTCCAAGTGTACAAGGCAGACATCAAAACTATCCCCAAACACTGAGAAATCATCCATAAATAATTTGATGGTATCCTCTACTATGTCAGAGAAGATTGACATTATACATCTTTAATATAACATTGGAGCATTACATAACTCAAATGGTAAACGTCTGAATGCAAAGTTAAAATAAGGACAAGTGGAGGTTGTATTCTCTTTGTCTTTAGGCGTTATAGTTATTTTGTTGTAACTCAAATACACATTAAGAAATCAATACCATCATCTATCCACAAGTTTATCCAAGATCTGTCCATAAAGGGCATAGGAAAATGGTCCTTCTGAGTCTATGCATTCAATTTTTTGTATTCCATGCATACTCTCCATCCCGTGACTGGCCTCATCGGAACTAGCTCATTCTTCTCATTAGTCACAACAGTAATACCACTTTTTGGGAATATATTGTACTGAACTAACCCACTTACTATCAGTAATAGGGTATACTGCACCTGCATCCAACTAATTGATTATCTATTTCTTCCCTACCTCCTACATAGGAGGATTGAGATAACACTAATTCTCTATACTAGGAATAAAATCCAGCTCAAGTTTAATCTTATGAATACAAAGTCTAGGCAGGATACCCGCAATATATGCAATGGACAAACCAGTGGCCCTGTTGAATCTATATAGTACTGATAACAAATCTTCTACTCCTATCTAACCCAAATCATCTACAATGATTACCGTCAAAGTGTTGATGTCCCCCAAAAATGCATATTGTAAATGTGAGGGAGGGCCTTCAACTTAAAGATGGGTGGCTCCTCAATAGATAGACGAGCAGGTAGAGTGGTTCTATTCTTTAGATATAAATAATTCTTTTGTGGTGTATAAGTGTAAGAACCACTACCATTGACTGAACATACCACCTTATCATAGTACTTAATACCATCACTATAAAAGTTCATGATCACGGCTGATAGAACTTCAACACCCAACCTCTCTTCAATAGGAACAACATTTGAAGTGTCTTCCCAAGTAGTTACTACATTAATATCATGGAATTAGTCAATCTCTTCATCAAACACATCAATAATATATATCTCTCTCAACTCATCATGTTGCTTCATGGATTTGCAAATATTAAAAATCACCTGCTCATCATTGAGTCTTAGCATCAAATATCCAAGCTCCAAATCAATCATCATCCTTCCTTCCTGTATCCATAACGGTCTCCCCAAGATAATTGGACTTGAAAGTCCACTTCACAATCCTATATCACAAAATTAGCAGGAAATATAAAAGAAGCTACCATCTACAATACATCATTTAGAATACTAACTAGACTTTTCACTATCCTATCTGTCATCACTAGTCTCATGGTGGTTGGTCTGGGAGCTCCCAACCCCAACTTGTTAAATATTGCTAATGTCATGAGGTTGATACTAGCACCCAAATCATATAAATCCCGAGTGAAGTTGAAAGATCCAATAGTTCAAGGGATGGTAAAAGCACCAGGATCTTCCTTCTAGTCTACCAATGATCTAGTAGCTACGACACTGAAATGATAAATATTGTTAATTGGCTCATAACTGACTGGCCTTTTCTTAGTGATTAGATCCTTCATGAATTTTTCATATCTTTTCATCTCTCTAGTGCCTCTACAAGTGGTATGTAGATTGATAACTACTTAAACATTGATAAAAACTTATGATACTTACTCTCTTTTTGCTTATTTTTAGCCTTTGAGGAAAAGGAGGGCGAGGTCTTAGAACGGGCTTCAAAATATGCTCTTCAGCCTCAGTGTTTCCTTTATCGTACTTGTTACTACTTTCAACATCAACGAAATTATCATCATTCTTTTGTTCATCTATAATGGGTGTAGGATGGTCTATATTGGTTTTACCACTTCGAGTGGTAATGGCATGACAGTAACCATTATTCTTTGGATTTGCAACCGTGTTACTAGGAAGAGTTCCAGATTGCCTTTGATTCAATGTGGCTAATATTTTTCCATACTGCTGCTCCAATTATTTGATTGCGGTAGCATGTGACTCAATTTTCTTATTCCACACTGATAGGTCTACCTTAATGTCCTTAAGACAACACTCTTGAATTTCTTTCCCTTTGACCTGTTTCGACAATAGTTCCTTCATTCTTGATTCTGAATCATGACTGCCTAGTGGAAAATAGTTTTCACTCTTCTCCTTGTAGTTATCATTTTGCCTCTAATCACCATCTTTCTCTCTACTACTGTCTTTATATTTATCACTATAAAAGTTTCGACCATGATTCCCTTACCCTTGGGCTAAAAATATGCCAACCTACGATCAAGATACTTTGCTTCCTCTTCAAATTCAATCTCAAAAGTTCTACAAGTAGTGCTTTGTGCCACAACAACACTCATTATTGTGAATTATTTTGTAAGCAACCCAATATCTTTATAAAGTTGTGCAACCTCTTGTGCCACCACTTCATGAGCAGTTCTATAAGCATTATCTGCCTCAATAACATATGTACCTATACCATGTTAAGCATATCTAGTATGTCAACCTTTATTAGTCATTGAAATATCATCAAGCATAACCTGTTCAGCATACCACTAAAGATGCATAACTGCACCACCTAAAAATGTATGTGTTATTGCTCTAGAGCTGACATTAAATGATCTGTAGAAGATTTCCAATAAGTTGGAACCTGTGATTCTGTGATTAGGTACCATGCTCATCTTTTTCTTGAATCTAAACCATGCCTTATGCATGGATTCTGCAACTAATTGTTTGAAATTATAGATTTAATCTTTCAACTATAGCATCCTTGCTGGAGGGAAGAATCTATTCAAAACTATTTTTACAACTCATGCAAACTTATGATTGAACCTCTCGGAAGTTTCCCTAACCATAGCGATGCTTCTCCAGTCAAAGAAAGTGGGAACAATTGTAGTCTCAAAGCTTCCTGATCTACTCCTGGAATAGCATATGGTGAGCAGATCCCATTAAAATGAGAAGGATGTATATTTGTATCATCAGTTGTTGATCCCAAAAATACACCCTTCAAATTAAGCAATAGGATCACATCACTAGTAATGTCAAATTTAATATTGGGGAATAAAGGAGAAGGAATAATGGCTCTTGTCTTAGCCAGTATAACATATCCTGTGTCCTCGTCTTCGTTATATGGTTGAAGATGATAATATGCAGGAATTAGTAGAGCTCTGACTCTTTGAACTTTTTTTGCTGTGCAGGAACTTGTCTTGGCCTGGCTAGTGATGCTTGGTAGGCTAGCGTAGCCTCTTCAGCTAACCATGCTTCCTTATCCACTCTAACTTCTTCAGCTTCTACTGCTAATAATTATTCAATCTGTCTATCCACAATATTTATGGATTATTAGGTAGGGGTGGAGGCATATTGTGAGGTTCTTAAACCCTAGTTTGAATACCATCACGACATTATTCTACCATCCTTCGTGGTGTTTTAAGGATTTTTACTGGATATAGATCAAAATGGAGTAGGGATTACCTCTTCTTCTAGTGTTTGACAAACACCAACATATGAAAAATCAAAGACAAAAAATATTACTTGCAAAATTAACCAAATTCAATCAGCAAATCATACCATTTTCCCCGACAATGACACCAAATTTGATGTCGCCCAAAACTAACCTCCAAAAGAAGTATGTTGCAGTCGATGCCAAATATAGTAACCCAAATAGGCTGGGGTTGAACCCACAGGGAAAATGTTGAATAGTTGCTTAAATTATTGAAATCCACAAGCATGACAGAAAAGTAAATGGGGAAATTTGGAAATCAATCGTAAGTAAGAACCGAACTTGAAAAGATTGAGTTGTAAACAATAGTAGGCGAACACTAGGACCGTGTTCCCTATTTTTTCTTAACTCTGCAAGTTTCTCGTGTTTGACCCACCTATTCGGATGCTCTACATGTAAAGTCGACAAGCTATGAATTATTTATAGTCTTGTGAACAGGTTGGTAAATTTCATCCTTTACCTTGTGAGTGTCAGGGCATCGCCTTATTTCTCTTTATCTAGGGCTTCAGTTTAACTCTCACCTTTTGAGTCTCGAGTTGATAAGATAAGAAGACGGAATAATAAGATGCAAGTGAATCTTAAATTATTTTCTTCATCCTCTTTTACTAATGACAAACTCCCTTGTGAGGACATTTACAAATGTAGGCTATCCAAAAACTTTCGTAGTAGCTCTAAGGAGAATTATGATGAAGAAGATTAAGATACATGCAGTTACTTTAGCATAGATGATTCTCCCACTTCTCTCATATAGTTAATCCACCAGGGTTCCCACAACCTTAGTTAAGAAAGTTAGCCATTCATGGTTATGAAACATTATATGATAATCTATGAAGAAAGCATGTAATTAATTGCACAATAATGAGAAGAATAAAATCCAAAATCTGTTATTGAATGGTAACCCAAAAATCAAGAATAATATAAAAGTATGTAATAGTGTATATTAGAATTTAAAAAGATGTAAAAGAAAATCACCTAACAAAAGATAAACCGTAGTGTATTTATAGTATCCAAAAATAACCCAAAAATCCTAATATAAATGAAAAAGGAAAATTAATGTTGGCATATGGTTCGACTCTCTCATCCCCTTGTATTCTCTCCGTACGAGACTTGTTGTACATCTCGTATCCATTCCAGTACGATCTCCCAAGGCTTTTACTTTCTTTTCTTCTTACTACTTATGCTCACAAGTTATACCTTGACCATACGACTCTTGGACATTACTCGTATCGACCTGGGACTTCTTTTTTTGAACCCTTAAACACTGGCCTACTTACGAGTCATACTCAGACTTTCGACTTGATATCCTCTGAGACGTTAACTCTAAATCTGAGTTCTAGTTTTTGTTCTCTTGATAATAGCTTCTTTAGACTGGTATCCTTATTTTACGATCCATATGCTCCAGTCGTATCTTTTAATCACTTAGTTTTTCTTCTCGGCCCTTTTCACTATTGTGCTTACGAGTCAATCTATGAGTCGTATGATGTGTTGATGACTCTTAAGTTGACTCGTACCATCTGCAACCTTTGTCTTTTGCAGTTCTTTTTCTTTTAATTTCACTTCAACATTATTATATACCTATTTCACCTGCAATAAGCAAAAAAACACATCATATCAACCAAAATAGCCTAAGTACAAGCATAATTTTACTCCTTTAAACATCATAAGTGTCATGTTTCCATGGTGCATAACCTAACAAAGTCCTTTAGTGATCCTTGTTAGACCGTCAAAAAATTTAGGTAAAGAGCATAAGGTAAAGACTATGGAATTCTATGTAAACAGGTCAGAATTTCTTTGTGAGTGTGAGTGTCCCTTTATCATCCCTAAAATAATAAAAAAATCAAGCTGAGTGATAGGAACTTCTCCAAATGTAAGGTTACATATGGTATGATGTAAAGTTACATATCAATTCAGGTAGTGTGTATTACTTGGGCCTAGTTTCTCATTGCTAACGTAATGCCATAATTATATTCTTGCATTTCACGTTGTTGCACCAAGTCATTATTTAAAATAGTTTTTTGAACAATAAGATAGTAGGGGGGAAGGTGTTCTTATGCTGAAGAAGAAATCAACTACCAAATATATCTCAGAATCTTCAAAGTTATGCATCATGTATTTGTGGGTGTGAATTATAGTTTGCCTGAGGATAAGCAAAAGTCTAAGTTGAGGGTGTTGATGTGCCGAGGAAACATGGCACATTCGATGCTTAAAACAAAGAAATTATGCTTGGACTTATGTTATTTTATAAATAAGATGAGGTTTTTTTGGGTTGTTACTGGTGAAATAGTTTAACATTGGTGTTGGAATGAAAAGATCGAAGAAAAGCCTGAAAAAACTGATAAAATTGTCAGTGTAAGAGCCAATAAGACACTATATGACTCGTAACTTTACTCATCGGGATACCAGAAGCAAGAGTAAAGATGAGAAGCTAAGTTAAGAGTGACTTCAACTGGTGACTATGACTCATAAGAAGTGATTATGAGTCATGAGAAAAAATTATAATGTGAGAACAAGCCAAAGCTAAAGTCCAGAAGTGAAGTCATAGAAGACCATGAGTCGTAAGATCTGATTACGACTTGTAATGTGAAGCCATAAGAAGAAAAATATTAAATGCCTTGAAAGTCAAAGGCTCAAGTAATGATGAGTGAAAACCATGAGTCGTAAGAATCAACTACGACTAGCGGTGATGAATCGTAAGGACATAAAAAGCTTGAATCCCTAAAGATCAGTCACTAGAGCGCTTAAGATTAGAATTGTATGACTCGTAAGGAGACCTTACTAGAATACCATGCGAGTCGTAACGAGTGCCAGTATATTTTTCCTATTCCATCTTTATTAGGATTATTTATTATTTTGAAATACTATAAATACCTTAGGGTTATTTCTTTATTAGTTTATGTACTTTTACATTACTTATGAAACTTTTAGCATACTTTGATCATTGAGACCTTGTTCTTTAGATTTTGGGTTTTTGTTCAATTGGAGACTTTAGATTTTATCTCCTTCATTATTGTACAACTAATTACATGTGTTCTTTGTTGATTAGCATGGATTTTTGCATGAAAATGAGCGGCTATCTTCCTTGACTAGGGTCGTGGGAACCCTAGTGGATTATCTACGTAAAGGAAGTAGGAGATTTATCTATTTGATTTTCATTTCATGTATTATAATCTTCTTTATATTTATTGAACCCAAGTTGTTGCAGAAGCTTGGGAACTTCCTATATTCGAGACCATCCTTATGATGGAGCTCAAGGTTAGGAAAAGGAGATTACAACAGTGATTCAAGGATACCAACCCTCATTTAATCAACTCAAGACTCAAAATATGAGAGTTGTACTAAGGTTAAATACAAGGGGAAACAAGGAGACACCCTGATACTCACAATATAAAGGGGGAAATCTATCAAGAAGTTCATAAGATAACTGATAGTACATAGCTTGTTAACATTGCATGTACGCAAAAGATAGGTGGATCGAGTATGAGAATCTTACGTAGTTGAGAGTCTAGGGGGAACAAACTCCTAGCATTCATCTTCTATTGTTTACACACTCAAGCATTCAAGTTTTGTTACTTATTTCTTTTGACTTGAAATTCCCCCCATTTACTCTTTTTCACTTCTCATGAATTTTATCATGTTTGAGATACTGTTCAACTTTTCCCTATGGGTTCAACCCCAACCTGGTTTGGTTTACTATATTTTATCGACTGCAACATACTTCTTTGGAGGTTAGTTTTGGGCGATATCACTATATCACCCCCTGTAAGACCAAATTAAAATATTTACACATAACCTATCCATTTAACCGAGGAGTCATCCATTTAGGCATTTAATGATTGGTATTATCATACCAATAAATTACACTTGCAAGCCAATTCCATAATGCCAGACCAAATTAATTAGCCATAATACTCCAAAGTTCTAATTTAAAATCCATCCATGGACGCCGAAGCCTTTCAAAATCATTTTTATTCATTTTTCCATATATGCAATCCAATAGTTTTGTACAGTAAGAAGAACCATGTAATTGTCCATATTACAAAATCAATTATACCAGTGGATTGAGGTTAATATGAATTCCAAACCATAAACCATAATTTCAGAGAGAAGGGAGTGTTTTGTTATGTTTAATGGGTGGAAATGGGGCAAAGGGAATGATTTATGTTGTGTGAATAGTGTAAAGGAAGAGAAAAGATCAAACGACCATTAATGAAAAAAAGTGTAGTAAAATAACTCTCAGTATCTATGAGTTAGGTGACGACACATAATGATTGGCTGCAAGTCATTGCTAGACTTGTATTTTGGGCAATGACTCCTAGTGACCTACTAGTTTGTTCACGATTCCCACCCTATGACTCTTGACGTCACCCTATGACTAGTGGAGTCCATCCGTGACCAAGAAAATAACTAAGGCTATCTCACAGGTGGGACTACGAGTCCCTCCTAACGGCTCATATTAAGTAACCACGACTTGTGAGGATCTAGTCGTGATACCAATAAAAATATATGGAAACCTTACTAGTTATACTATGATAGACGCTATATGACTCATAAATATTCTTCACCACTCATCTCCAGAGTTATAATCTGAGCAGCAGGCACAATCACTGAGAGATTAAGTGTCTAAAAGATCTATTTGTACACCCTAATGTGGAATAACTAGAGTGGTACAAACCTACAATGTTCAAAATTGTATTATGGAATTAAAGATCCTAAGGTGAATCTGTGTATGTATCATGATAAGTTGGAAAGAGTTGAGAAAAATTAGAAAATAAGGATGAAAGTGTTCATGAGAAGCCTTACTAGGAGACTTTAACATGGTATATTGAGAAAGATGACAAGGGATAGACATGCTCGATTGATATGGTATTTGATTTTATGGAGCACTTTAGGTTTAACAACGACAATGCCTCCAAGCTGGTTCTATATGTTGACATTGAAGAAGAAGCCAAATTAGTTATTTAGGGACAATGTTATAAGATAGAGGTTTAAGACTGCAAGATCTCGACCCTCAATAGAAGAATCTCAAATGAAGGAATATTTTATTCGCCTACAAGAATCATAATACCTTAAAAAATGATAATCGTTGTAGACAAAAGTTTTGTTGAAATAATCAATATAGAGAAATCCTAGAAGAAGGTCTCAAGAATGATAGCATTATCAATATAGAATATTTATAGGTTGTTAATAAAGCATTTCAATCTGGAGGAACCTCTAAGAAAAAGATAAAAAAATAGGAAGGTACAGTGATGGTAGTGTGGGATTCAAAAAGTGTTCCCAATTACAAAACATCTATTACTATTCCACAATGCTATCTATAATCTCTAATTCCATATCGAACATCTCCCTACGAAATGTAACTCTGAGTGCCATATCAGACCCTCCTATACCAATCACCTACCCTATATCTACTATATTCATAATTCTAATGCCCTGTTTATCTCATGTACAATGCTCAACCCACACATGTCCAAAGAACTCAACTTTTTCTTTAGCAAAATCGAAAACCCAAAGCCAATTTTGAGAAAAAATAATACACTTCTCTAGCTAAAACCCATTTCCCATTTGAATAAAAAACCCAAAACAATGGGCTATATCCATACCCATCCCTGTTGTATCTATTAATACACAATTTGAGTAGTACAACATGACCAGGTTTGTGCCTACTGCTCTAGGATGAAAGGGCACCCTGTAAAAGCGTGTTTTACCTTGAAAAATAGTATTCAAAATTTAATTGATACCAAGTCCATTGTATAAAAAGATATGACGCTAAACATTATCAAAAATTCACTTTCAAATCATCTAGGGAACGTGCCTGATATTGATTAAATTTTAAACATAGGAAATTCTATCTGGTTCATTGAGAATAGTAAAGATGTGGCCATAGTACACAAAAATATGCACTATTTGAAGTTGAGATAGAAATGCCTAAGAGATGACATCCTATATAAGCCATCAAAGGAAAATAAAGTCTCAATGGGGAAATGTTCCATACATTGGAGCTGGTTGGAAATATAAAAAAAGAGTGAAAATAGAAGGATAAGAGTGAGAGAATATTTCTCAAGTTTGGGTATGATCAAGGTAAAGGCCTTGTACAAACATTTCAAAAAATAACTAAGACTATATAGTGTTTTCCCAAAATACCATGATTGGTTTAGGTTATGCATACAACACACAAGAGTACCTCGATTGGGGGGCACATAAGGATGGTTAATATTTTCCTTTGCCAAATCCCTTGCCCTCAGTGTATCAAACTTTTTGTAATAAATGATTTCATCAAAATGATAAAGACAAGGTTTTGAAAGCTTGAGGTCTTTATTTCTAACTATGGAAGAAGATTGTAATATCATTAGCGGTGAAAAGATAGAATCCCCTAATCGAAGATTTGGATGAAAGACAATACATAGGAAGTGGAAAACTACTCTATCCAGGTATCGCAGAGCACTTGGGTAGACATGGAAGATTTTAATATTTTTCTTATTATTTGAAATAACTAGACTCAATTTTGAGATTAGTCAACATTTTAATTTTTGTTTTAAGAACATCATGTTTGGAGACATTCAACATCATTTGAGTTAATAATATCTTTCTTTTTGTTTATTGATATTCTTTATTTCTATTTCTTTCAAAAAAAATAACTTTAAAAATGTTAAATCTGAGATTGTGATAGACAACGAGACTGCGCAAAATAATATAAGTGAATTTTAATCGATGGAAGAAGATAAGGTTCCTGGAGAATTTGTTAGTAAGGTTGGGGATTTTGAAGATGAGCCCCAAGAAAACCTAGTAGAATCAAAAATAGTAAACATAGGGAATTTTGAGGCAGTAAAATAAATTCTTATCGGCATCCATTTGACTAAGAATGAGAAAGATTAATATGTTTTCTTGTTGAAAAAGCATCCAGATGTCTTCACTTGGTCTTATGTTGACATGACAGGACTAAGCAATGTAAAAGTAGCCCACAGATTATCCACTAATCCATATTTTCCCCCTGTTAATAGAAGCTTAGAAAATAAAAGTCTGGTCTAAGTTAGAGAATCGAAGAGGAGATCTTGAAGAAAATAGAGGTTGGTATCCTTCAAGTAATGATGTATCCAATTTATTTAGCAAACATTGTTACTATTCCTAAGAAAGATGGAAAGATTTGAGATTGTGTGGATTATAGGGATCTCAATAAATCCAAACCTAAGGATGATTTTTAACACTCGAATATACATATTTTGATCGATAATTTTTCAAAGAATGAAACACAGTCATTTGTATGTTTCTTTGATAGTTATCATCATATTAATATGCACAAAAATGACCTTGAGAAAATTGCTTTCATTTCCCGTAGGGGTTTACTGCTACAAGTTCATGCCATTCCAGTTGAAAAATGTTGTAGCTACATACATGAGAGCCAAGACCACATTTTTCTGTGGTACAAGCCATAAGGAAATTAATATTTATGTGGACAACATCATCAATAAGTCAAAAAAGGGTACAAATCATTTAGCAGATCTTGAAAACTTCTTTAAAAATTGAGAAAGTACAGTCTAAAGTTGAATCTGGGAAAGTGTGTTTTTGGGGTCCCTTAAGTAAAATTGTTGGGCTTTGTTATCAACTAGCGAGGTATAGAAATAGTTCAACCAAATATCAAAGCCATTCAGGATCTTCCACCCCCAAAAGAAAGAAAGAGGTGATGACTTTCTTGGGCTGACTTAACTACATTAGTCATTTCATAGCCTTGTCCATTATTATTTATGATCTAACTTTCAAGCTATTGAAGTAGGATGTTACTATGGGACAACCAAGCATCAGCAGACATTCAACAAAATTAAGAATTATTCATTGAATCCTCCCGTTCTGGTCTCCCTTAAACCTAGTTGACCATTGCTATTGTATTTGTCTATGATGGATAACTCTTTTAGTTTTATCTTAGGAAATATGATGAAACTGGTAGGAAGGAGCAAGAAATCTATTACATGAGTAAGAATTTTACATTATACGAGGATCATTATTCTTTATTAAAGCACTCATATTGTGCTTTACCTAGGTAGCTCAAAAATTGAGGCACTCTCTCTAGGCACACACTACTTACCTAATCTAAAGAATAGATCTATTGAAGTATGTATTTTAGAAACCAATTCACACTAGTAAGTGCGCTAACAAGAAAATATTATTGAGCGAGTTTGACATAGTTTATGTCACAGAAAGATATAAAAGCAAATGCACTGGTAGATCATTTATCTAAGAATCTTATGTATGAAGAGTATAAGTCATTACAGACTTACGTTCTTGATGAAAAGATAGAATTCATGGGGGAAGACATGTAATGCCTCGGATCTCGTAGCCGGAATTCTACATGGTGCTCATATTCTCGAAGGATCACAAGCTAACCCATGACTAATATCTGTACCTATACACTGCATAATATGACGTAATAAAGCGGAAACATGCACTGAAAGGCCATAAGGTTCAATACTAAACATAATATAAATGATATAATATCTGTGTGGGGTAATATAATACCCAAAACAAAATTAAGAATACTGAAGTCTGAAACATGATAGTCTAGAAAGCCTCTAACTGACTGAACCATCTGAGTAAGGAGTTGATGGGACATGTCCCCAACTAACTCCAACTAATAAACTAATTAATGAGATAATAGGAAATAATTATGTCGTTGAATGATGAGGGCTCACTTCTAACTCTGACTGCTGAAACTGGAATCTACTGCTGATCTGGAGCTTATGTCTCTGAAAATATGGTATATGACACCATAGCGCAAATGTGTCAGTACTTAGAATTTACTGGTATGCATGTGAGATAGGCTAAATGAATGGGGTTCATATGAATGAACAATACTAGTTAACTGACTAATATGTATGTGAGAATACATCCTTGCATATATAGTAACCATATCTGAAAATTGTGATATCATGAGTATGCTGATGACTAACATGACTAATGACTGAATTCTGATAAATGATAACATGAGTGACTGTATCTGACAGTCCTGAATCTAATGGAACTAGATGAGTTCCGTACTGTATCTGACAATCCTGAATTATGAAAAACTATCTGAGTTCTTTTACTGATACTAATACTGAGACTGTGGGGGGAAGTCATTTAACGGACATGCCCCAAATGATGCATTATAGCTGAATTGGGGTCCAATCTATGCCCTGAATAGAAGAGTGTCTATACCGCACCACTGGTAAGGACAACATGTGAGTGAACCTAATATAACAGGTAACTCTAGTGAGAACGGTGGGAACCCTCATGTAGCAGGATAAGCCACTTTATCTACCCTCATATAGTAGTCTATGATGTCTCAACCAATGCTGGCTACATAGTTCTGGAATGCAAGGATTGCTTCTAAGAATCGCACCCTCATATACCAGGTGACTTCCCATCCTTGGGTTCACTCGGTGCTAATTTCTACTCCCATCTGAATAGACACTGAACAAATTTACTGAACTGAACATGGACTGAGTTAGTGAATTCTGTTGACTGACAAAATATTACTGATATCTGACAACTGACTGAGTTCATGAGATGATGAAGAGTTCCTGAGTCATAAGACTATATGAAGTCTAAGGATTCATAGTTTGACTGAAAGTATCGTGGAAACATGACATGGCTCTAGGCACACAACTAATATTTCAGGTACTAGTACCCCCAAGACTCGATGGAAGCAAAATTGACCAAGCATAACTTACTTGAACATATAACTAACATCATAATCCATAATACATTTATAGAAGTATTCCATCAAAACATGTGGTAGGCATAACTTGTACATACATGGGGATTGCATGATATCATACTAGTTGGTCATTGATCCTTCATCTAGGAAATTAATCAAGAACATGGTAGGCATAGCACATATAGACAACATTATACAACAATTAATCATCATGATTCATCTCAAATTTCATCATCTAGGGTTTATTCGTAGGTTCATATGAATATACATCTATACAAATCAATTCCACATAAAATTGATCACCCAACATGGATTTGATTTCAATTGATCATTCTCAACAAAAACAATAAAAACAACAACATGAAATTCATAAAGAAATCCCTAAAATTAAACTTAGAAAAGAGATTTTAGGGCTTCATGGACGAATGGAGTCCATGAATGAACACTATGCATACATTAGTTCATGATTTTGTGAAGATTAACGGAGGACATTCTTGATTCTAAATCTTGTATGAAAAAACCTAGGTTGTTCTTGAGAGGTTTTTGAGAGAAGAGAGTGTATTTTGGGTGAAAAGTGGCTGAATCACGTGTTAAGGGGATTAAATAGGGATGAGAAATTGACACTTTTAACCCTGAACGCGTCTTGTAATTTTAGTAAAAAATTTCCCAAATTGAACCCCTGGCATGACGCGGCGCTATCGTGCCGTGTCACTGGAATTTGACAATTGGGAAACTGACGGATGGCGCGATGCAGAGCCATCACATTGCCCCTTTTCTTACGACCTGGAACTTTGGCGCGACGCTGAGGAAATCGCACTAAGACACTGGAAAGTAACAATTCTGAATTTGGGCCCTGGCGCGACGCGCCATAATCATGGAACCCTACTGGAATTTTCCAAATGCCATTCCCTCTTGTGGTGCGGCACGCCACTGACTAATATGGCACTGTTTTACGATGGGAACTTGAAATAGTCATAACTTTTGACTCGATTATCGGATTTGGATAAATCTTATATCGATGGAAAGCTTATTGAATTTTCCACATGAAAAAAAGTAAAAATATTAAAAATTCCTCATGGAATAACCATCATTCAATTTAAAAGATAATACTAGATATTCTTGAGATGAAATTAGCTAGGAAAAGTATGGGGTATTACAATATCTTCCCCTTGAGAACATTAATCCTCGAATGAGACTGACTGAGAGAGGAGAAAAGACAACTGACGTATATGCTGAACATGAATAATTGGAACATGATCTCATGACTGACATGACTGACAAGATGAACATATAGTACTGAACATGCATATCTGATGCATGTGTAACTGGTTCATAAATGCATGACCGAGTGTTCTGAAGAACTAAGTTTCTCACAATGAGAATGCATGTCTGATGCATAATTACATAACTGAACTAATACATGCGTGCATGACTGAATATGCAAAGGTACTTGATACCAAGTTTCTAGTGGGAACATGAGCATGAAGCTGCATACCAAGTTTGTGATGAACACTGAACATGAAATTGAGTAAGCTCAAGGAGAACTGTTACCTTGAGCTTGATCTGAGTTGGCGAAGAAGAGGTGAGGATACTTCGTACGCATGTCTACCTCTTATTCCCCAGTATCTCTCCCAACGGACTGATTTCTCAAAAGAACCTTAACTAGAGGGACTTCTTTGTTCCTCAATATATGAGCCTGATAGTCTAAGATTTCGACTGGAATCTCTTCATAAGAGAGAGTGTTCTGAACATCAATACTCTGAATAGGAACTACAACTGATGAGTCACCTATGGACTTCTTGAGCAAAGAGACATGAAAGACTGGATGAACTGAGGCTAGATCTAATGGAAATTCAATCTCATAAACTACCTTGCCGAATAGACTAAGAATCCTAAAAGGACCGACATATCGGGGACTGAGTTTAACTTCTTTGCTGAACTGCTTCACTCTCTTCATGGGAGAGATCTTTAGATAGAAATAGTCACCAATCAAAAACTCAAGATCTTTTCTACAAATATCTGTATCAGACTTCTTTCGGCTCTGATCAACCCAGAGTCTTTATATAATCAACTGGACTTTTTCTAAGGCATCGAATACCAAGTCAGTACCTATAACTGAGGCCTCACTAACTTCGAACCAACCAATTATATACCTACATCTCCTACCATAGAGAGCTTCTAATGGAGCCATCTGAATGCTGGAATGATAGTTGTTGTTGTATGAAAACTCAATCAAAGGTAAGTGGTCATTGCAACTTCTTTTGAAATCAATTGCACACGCCCTTAGCATATATTCTAACGTCTGAATGGTCCTTTCTTCTTGACCATCTATCTGAGGATGAAAGGTTGTACTGAGATAAACTTGGGTACCAAGACCTCTTTGGAATGCTTTCCATAAATGATAGGTAAATTGGGTACCTCTGTCTGAGATAATGGACAACGGAACACTGTGCCATCTGACCAACTCTTTGATATAGAGTTTGGCATAATCCTCGACTAAATATGAGGTATGAACTGGAAGGAAATGACCTGATTTGGTCATTCTTTCTACAATGACCCAGACTGAATCATGTTGATGACGAGTTTGAGGCAAACCCATCAAAAAGTCAATGTTCACAACTTCCCACTTCCAAGTAGGAATACTTAACTCCTGTATGGACCCACTAGGCATCTGATGCTCTATCCTAACCTGCTGACATGTAAAGAACTTAGCCTCAAACTTTGCAATATCTCTCTTCATCCCACTCCACCAATAGATTTCCCGCAAGTCACGGTACATCTTTATGGCCCCTGGATGAATAGAGTAGCGCGCACCATGCACTTCTGCAAGAATTTTCTTTCTTAAGTCATCTACACCCAGAACACAGAGATGACCCTGACAACGCAAAACACCATGTCCCCCTTGGGAGAAAACCTCTACTTTTTTATCCTGAACAGACTCTTTCAACTTGACAAGGCTGGGATATCTATCTTGCTTTTCTTTTACCTCAGAAACTAGAGATGATTCTGAACTACTCTTAACCCATATATCACCCTCATCTTTATCGACTAAGCAAACGCCTAGTCTGTCATGATGATGAACTTCCTGAGCTAACTTCTTCTTACTGTCCTCAAAATGAGAAACACTACCCATGGATAGTCTACTAAGAGCTTCGACCATTACGTTGGCCTTCCCTGGATGATAAAGGACACTCATATCATAATCTTTCAAGAGCTCTAACCATCTTCTCTGATGAAAATTGAGATCTTTGTGAGAAAAGACATATTGAAGACTTGTATGATTTGTTAAGATATCTACATGAACTCCGTAGAGATAATGCCTCCAAATCTTCAAGAAAAAGACTACAACTGCTAACTCAAGATCATGTGTAAGATAATTCCTCTCATGGGGTTTAAGCTGTCTAGAGGCGTAGGCTATGACCTTACCATGCTTCATCAGGACACAACCTAGACCCACTCTAGATGCATCACAATACACTATGAACCCATCTGAACCATCTGGGAGAGCTAAAACTGGAGCTTAGGTGAGTCGATTCTTCAACTCCTGAAAACTCTTCTCACAAGGATGTAACCACTGAAACTTGACTTTCTTCTGAGTCAATCTAGTCATAGCGGATGAAATAGAAGAAAATCCCTCAACAAACCTTCTGTAATAGCCAGCCAAACCCAAGAAACTCCTAATATCTGATGGAGAGATAGGGCGAGGCCAATTTCTTACTGCTTCAGTCTTTTGAGGATCTACTATAATGTCATCACTAGAAATGATGTGAGCAAGGAATGCTATTGACCTTAGCCAAAGTTTTCACTTACTGAATTTGGCAAACAACTGATGATTTTTGAGAGTCTGAAGTATTGTTCTGAGATAGTTTGCATGATCGTGCTCACTGCGGGAATAGACCAGGATATCATCTATGAAAACTAGGATGAACATGTCCAAGTACTGCTTGAACACATGGTTCATAAAGTCCATGAAAGTGTCTAGGGCATTTGTAAGACCAAATGACATGACTAGGAATTTGAAGTGATCATACCGAGTACGGAAAGCTATTTTTGGAATGTCACTTTCTCTGACTATGAGATGATGATAGACGGATCTGAGGTATATCTTAGAGAAATAACTGGAACCCTAAAGTTGGTCAAATAAGTCATCGATTCTGGGAAGAGGATACTTGTTCTTGACTATGACCTTATTGAGTTGATGGTAGTCTACACACATCCTAAGAGAACCGTCTTTCTTACGCATGAATAATACATGAGTGTCCCATGGGGAAATACTGGGCCTGATGAATCCCTTATCTAAGAGATCTTTCAATTATTCTTTCAGTCTCTAAGTTCTATGGGTGCCATTATGTATGGCAGAATAAAAATAGGTTGAGTGTCTGGAATAAGATCAATGCCAAAGTCTATTTCCCTTTCGTGTGGAATTCCTGTAAGATCTTTGAGAAAGACATCTAAAAATTCATTCACTACTGGGACTGATTCAAGACTGGGAGTTTCAGAACTAGTATTTTTAACTCGAACAAGATGATAAACACATTTTTTTGATATCATTTTCCTTGCCCGAAGGTAGGAAATAAGCTAACCTATGAAAGTGGATACACTACCCTTCCACTCTAGGATGGGTTCATTCAGAAACTAAAATTGGACTTTTCTTTTTCTGCAGTCCACTGTGGCATAGCAAGAATGAAGACAATCCATGCCGAGAATGACATCAAAATCAGTCATCTCTAATTCGACTAAGTATGCTGAGGTGACTTTCTGAGATATCATAAACAGGTAGTTCCTGTATACCCGTCGGGCTATGATGGTTTTACCCACTATGGTATAGACTAAAAAGGGCTCTGCTAGGATTTCGGGACTAAATCCAAAATCGCCTGCTATATTGGGAGTAACAAAAGAGAAAGAAGTACCTGGATCTAGGAAATCATAAACATGAACGTGAAAGATATGTAACGTACAAGTAACTATATCAGTAGAGTTTTCCAGATCTTGTCAGGACTAAAGAGCATAGATATGATTTGGGCGTTGCCCACTAGTAGCGCTGGAGGTGGCACCCTGCTGATTTGGCGACTGGACTGAGCTGAGGAGCCATTCTATTAACACTAAGGACCATGCTGAGGATATTCTCTGATTCTGTGGCCTGCCTTGCCACATCTGAAACAAATACCAATGCCAACTCTATAAATACCCTGATGGTGCTTTCCACAAGTCTGGCAAAGAGTATAAGTATGGGAACTGCTAACACTGACCTAGGACTTAGAGCCTAGTTCTCTATCTTTATTACCCTCTCTGAACTTAGGAACTGGAGCACTGGCTAAAAAAGGAGCTGGAACTGATGACTTAGGACGAATCTGAGAGCGATTGCCTCCCTTTGACTTAGGCTGACTAAAATTAAAACTACCTATCCTAGCTCTCTTATTCTACTTCTCCCTCTTCTTAACCTTCTGTTTCTCTATCTGTTGAGAATGAGTCATGAGCCTGGCTAAAGTCATGTCACTATTCAACATAGCAAATCTGCACTCATTAACTACGTTATCATTCACCCCTGAAACGATCTTACTCATCCTTGCCCTGCTATCTGCAACCATATGAGGGGCATATCTAGCTAATTGAGTAAACATAAGAGAATACTCTTTCACTGTCATATTTCCCTACCTGAGGCTGGTGAATTCTAGCACCTTAGCTTGTCTAAGATCTAGGGGAAAGAATCTATCAAGAAACGCTAAAGCAAGCTCCTCCCACTCTACTGTCCCTGCATCGTCTGCCCTCTCTGACTTCCACTGCTTGAACCAAGTGTGAGCAACATCCTACAACTGATATGCAGCTAGATCAACACTCTCACAAGACGTAACCCCCATTATGTCTGTAACCTTCTGCACCTGATCTTGGAATTCTTGAGGGTCCTCTTCTATCTTAGAACCAAGAAGGGATGGAGGATTCATTCGGGTGAAGTCCCAAATCCTGGCTGTAGCTGAATTGGTCACTGGGTTGGCCGGAATGACTAGTGTCCATTTATTTTTAGTGGCAACTAACTGAGCAAGAGTAGTGAATGCAGCCCAGAACTCCGCATAAGAAATATGATCGCCCAAAGAATCTTCGGGCTGAGGAGCTGACTAATTTTCGTTTCTTCTTTTAGGAGGCATGTTCTATAGAAGAAAGGGAGAATGGATTAAACTCAGAGATTGACTTGAGATTATGCTCACTGGCACGACATGAATACTGAAAGAAGGGAAACTATTCCTAAAACATCTTATAGCCTCATGCACATAAATGTGGTGCGCAACACACCCATGTACAAAACTTTATTATATGTGGCTTTCAGACTTCCTAGGACTCTATTGAACCTTAGGCTCTTATACAAAGTTTGTAATACCCCAGATCTGGTACCCGGAATGCTACACAGTGCTCATGATCCCAACGGACCACAATCTAACCCATGACTGATATTTGTACATGTACATAGCATACTATGACATAATAATGCGGAAACATGCACTGAAAGGCCATAAGGTTCAATACTGAATATAATCTGAATGATATAACATCTGTGTGGGGTAATAGAATACCCAAAACAAAATTGAAAATACTGAAGTCTGAAACATGATAGTTTAGAAAGCCTATAACTCACTGAACTGTCTGAGTAAGCAGCTGATGGGACATGTCCCCAACTAACTCCAACTAAAAAACTAATTAATGAGATAATAGGAAATAATCATGTCCTCAAATGATGAGGGTTCACTTCTAACTCTAACTGCTAAAACTGGAATCTAGTGCTGATCTCGAGCTCGTGTCTCTAAACCTATGGTATAAGACACCATAGCACAAATACATCAGTACTTTGAATGTACTAGTATACATATAAGGTAAGATGAATGCATGGGGTTCATATGCATGAACAATACTGGATAACTGACAAATATGAACGTGAGAATACATGCATGTATACATAGTAACTATATCTAAAAATCATGATATCATGAGTATGCTGATGACTAACATGACTAATGACTTAATTCTGATAACTTATAACATGAGTGCCTGTATCTGACAGTCCTGAATCTTATAGAACTAGTTGAGTTCCGTACTGTATTTGAGTTGATTGTATCTGACAGTCCTGAATTCTAAAGAACTATTTGAGTTCTTTTACTAAGACCGATACTGAGACTATAAGAGGTAGTCATTTAACTGATATGCCCCAAATGGTGCAGTATAGCTGAATTAGGGTTCAATCTATGCCCTGATTGAAAGCGTGTAAATACCACGCCACTGGTAAAGACAACATGTGAGTGACCCGAATATAACAGGTAACTCTAGTGAGAATGGTGGGAACCCTCATATAGCAGGTTAACAAACCTTATCTACCCTCATATAGCAGGCTATGATGTCTTAACCTATGCTGGCTACATAGTTCTGGAATGCAAGGATTGCTTCTAACAATTACACCCTCATATAATAGGTGAGTTCCCATCCTTGAGTTCATTCGGTGCTAATTTCTACTCTCATCTTAATAGAAACTGAACAAATTTACCGAACTGAACATGGACTGAGTTACTGAATTTCGTTGACTGACGGAATATTACTGATATCTGACAACTGACTGAGTTCATGAGATGATGGAGAGTTTCTGAGTCATAAGACTATCCGAAGTCTAAGGATTCATAGCTTGACTGAGAGTATCGTGGAAACATGACATGGCTCTTGGCACACAGCTAATATTTCGGGTACAAGTACCCCCAGGACTTGATGGAACGAAAACTGACCAAGCATAACTTACTTGACCATATAACTAACATCATAATCAATAATACGTTTATAGAAGCTTTCCATCAAAACATGTGGTAGGCATAACTTGTACATACATGGGGATTTCATGATATCATACTAGTTGGTCATTGGTCCTTCATCTATGCATTTAATCAAACACATGGTATGAATCACACATGTAGACAACATTATACAACAATTAATCTTCATGATTCATCTCAAATTTAATCATCTGGGGTTTATTCATAGGTTCACATGAATATACATCTATACAAATCAATTCCAAATAAAATTGATCATCAAACATGGATTTGAATTCAATTGATCATTCTCAACATAAGCAAAAAAAACCCATCATGAAATTCATAAAGAAATCCATAAACTTAAACCTTGGGCTTCATGGACGAAAGGAGTCCATGAATGAACACTACGCATATATTAGTTCATGATTTCGTGAAGATTGACGAAGGAAATTCTTGATTCTGAATCTTCTATAAAAATCCCTAGGTTGTTCTTGAGAGGTTTTTGAGAAACGAGAGTGTATTTTGGGTGAAAAGTGGTTGAATCACGTGTTAAAGGGCTTAAATAGAGGTGGAAAATTGACCCTTTTAACCCTGGACACATCTTGTAATTTCAGTAAAAAGTTCCCAAAATGAACCCCTGGCACGACGCGGCGCTATCGCGCCGTATCACTGGAATTTGTCAATTGGGAAACTAAGTGATGGAGCGATGCGGAGCCAGCACGTTGCCCCTTCTTTTGCGACCTAGAACTTTGGCACGACGCGGAGGAAATCGCACTAAGACACTAGAAAAGGATAATTCTGAATTTGGACCCTAGCACGACACGCCGTAATCGCGGAACCCTACTGGAATTTTCCAAATGTCATTCCCTCTTGTGGCTCGGCGCGCCACTGACTAATATGGCGCTATTTTACAACGGGAACTTAAAACAAGCATAAGTTCTGACCCAATTATCGAATTTGGGCAAATTTTGTATCGATGGAAAGCTTATTGAATTCCCACATGATAAAGAGTGAAAATATTGAAAATTTCACATAGAATAACGATAACTCAATTTAGAAGCTAATACTAAATATTGTTGAGATGAAATTAGCTAGGAAAAGTACGGGGTATTACAGACATCTCTGAAGAATATAATGGTTTGATATTATTCATTAATGGTGTTGCAAATTTCAAAAAAGTAGGGGTCAAATCTATTTTGATTTCAAAAATGGGTCAACATTATCTTGTGTCAACCAAACAAATATTTACTTACACCAACAATATGGCTGAATACGAATCTTGCTTTTTTGTTCTTTATTTGAAATTAATTTGAATATCCAAAATATATTAGTGATTTTAGATTCATATTGATTCATTCATCAAGTACTAGAAGTGCGGGTTGTTAAAAAACAAAGCTCCTATTGAAGGTAAATAGTGTACAAGAATTGTGTAGGAGGTTTTGCAAGATAGGGTTTAAGCATGTCCCAAGAATCTAGAATCAGTTTGTAGACACTTTGGCCACTTTGTCACCCATGATCTAGCAACAACACAAGAATTATATTAAACTTATTCCCATCCATATATAGAAGCATGCTACATATTGCTTTCATATCGAGGAGGAACTGGAAGGAAAAAAATGATATACATGGATATTTGAAGTATAGTATTAAACAAAGAATGCCACCAATTCTTCAGAAGCACACCATTTGGAGGTTAGCCAATCAGTTCTTTTTAAATAGAGAAATCTTGTTTAGGGTGACCCCAGATTTGGGTTTTCTAAAGTCTGTTGAGACTACAAAGGCATCCAGATTTATTGAGGAAATACATGGTTGTATGTGTTGTCCATTCATGAATGAATTTATATTGGCAAAGAATCTATAGAGATTGGGTTACATTAGGATGACCATGGAAACCAATTGCATTTGATATGTACATGATACAACTCGAACTAGGGACTTGTCGTAATAGGTATCTCAAGTCCAACCGGGACCGTAGACCACCCTGATACCCCACCCAATCAACAAACATATACCCCGAGTCAGATAAAATTTGAGCATATAACAAAATAGCGTATGTGTACAAATCCAGACTTTGGATAGGTCCATGACCGTGACCAAGACAAGTCCAACCACCCAATGCCAACCAACAACCACAACCAAACTGATATAATAACCAAGTTCCTATCCATAATATAACATAAAAAGATGGAATAATCATAAATACAGTCAAATCGTATCAGCCATAATACCAATCCCAATACTAAGGCTGACACAACTACCGACACTGCCCATACAAACCTATAATAGACCCACAAGGCCTCTAACCAAAAGTAAAACAATATCTGATTGTGACATGCCCCCAACCATAGTCAAAACCAATTTATAAGAAATAACCAAAGTATGTAAAGACATCCATGATATGAAATGGAGCCTTCTGGAGTATGAAAGCTCACCACTTTAATCCAATAGCTAATCTTGAATCTGATCACTAAGCAGGAAGAGTAGTATGGCCATTTTGTGCATAACATGGGGATACAGCCACCTGAAGATGGGTTAACGGGTTAAAGCTAGCAAGAACTCAAGATAAGGATAAAATAATGAAAAACATTAAAACCAATCAAAAAACCATATGCATTCACAACCATACACATATAATTAGATATATATCCATGTCGGGAAAGAGAATCGGGTTTAGCATTCCTATAAAACTATTTACTTGCGTATGTGTATCTTAATCATCCCAGAACAACCCACGAGCTATATCGGTCAATTGTAAACTCCTGAACTGTCCTCGATACGTGAAGCTGCACGAACCAGAGATACTATTGGTGTAGAGGATTCTTGAGTACCCTTAGCACTCCATGATACATATATACAAGTGAAACCCTAGGGATTCTAGTATACCCCATAAGTATAGTATATCATTGTGATGACCAATCCTCATGTCGGCACACATGAGTTTCCTTTGTTCGTCCATTGGACTCACACCTTCACGATTAGCTATCACACCCCCTCCATTATTGTCCAAATAAAACCATTACCGCATAACCAAAATAACTATTCTATTTATTAATAACAAAGTCTATAAGTAGTAATATCATCATACCGACTATATCTTGCAAGCAATATCCTTAGCCAACCTTTTAGAGTAGAAGTGATTCCCATGTACCCATAGATTATATTATTTCGTTTCTTAGGGTATTCCCATGTACCCCACAAGATGTTCATTATCATGTTTGCTTGGGGGATTCCCTTGTACCCCATAAAGATGTTCAATTAAGCCATAACCATGAGCACCAAGACCTTACCAGTTAATAATTCCAAACTATATAAACCATTTATACCATTTAGGGTTCCATTATCAAGTGAAGCGTGCAATAGTTCCACTAAAAGTCCAACCTTATAGTAAAAGTATTCTCATCGGCATTTTATCAACCATGTTAGGGGCATAGCATTTCCAAAGCAAAAACCAAGTACCAATTAACCATTCCCATACTACCAAAGGTTCAAACATTCATCATAATATGAAAAACATAAGTAAAGGACATGGGAAAACCATAACCAACCATTATAACTAAAAAACCCAGCATATATTTAAAAACCCAAAATAATAAAAATATTATGCCATGAAAACAATTCATAAAACATGCCTTTAGTTAGAACTAACAATGAGGAAGGAGTAACATGCCTTAGTTTACGAAGATGACAAAGAGAAACCACCCTTGTAAGTCCAAAATTGACCCAATTGGTGAAACCATAGCCTTCCTTGACCCAAGAGCCTTTGAGAGAAATTGAGAGAATTTCTAAGTGCTTAAGATTAGATATTAGGGTAAATATTGTCCCAAGAGTGATATAAGTCGTGGGGACTTAAGTGGTTAAGAGGGGAAATATCTAGATTACCCCCAACTGAAACTGCATAAAAGTCCCACAAGAAGGTATGACCACCCCCAAACCATACCCTAGGGTATAAGTGGTACCCTTACTCATACCCTAGGCCCTACCTTGGACACCAATATTATCCAACATACGACCACTAAGACCAAACTGTACCATAAGGTACGAGAACTACCCAACAACCTATACCCTGGACAGAATGTGAACAAAGACATACTGATTTCCATATGAGTTAGAACCATAAGACTCGCACCCTAACATATGACTTGTATGTTGTACACTTGTACCTTGGAGAGATACCTATCCTTCCCACTCTATTTAAAATACGATTAAGATCCCTAAACCGTACACAAAAATATGAATTTTACCTCTAGTTGTATGATGTCCAGAGTGTTCAAAACATAGGAAATTTTAAGTGATTAAAACCCAGGGTGTTTTAGGCTCCCCCACTAGGATCATTCGTCCCCAAATGATGAATAAGGAAATATAAGCATGATTTACACCCCTAGATGCCTCTACTTTTACCTTTAACAGACTTAAAACAAAGATGCAAGGAAATCAACTTTTCCTTTAACAAAATTTGAAAAAAAATATGTTCTCAAGAACACATACCTTCCGCATGAATATTAGAAGAAGAAAACAAATGCAGATACTTGGACTTCATGTCCTTTTCTGCTTCCTGTGTAGCCTTTTCCACCTTGTGGTTCCTCCATAGAACCTTTACCGAGGCCACATCCTTGGTCCGTAACCAAAGAAAATGAATCTAAGATCTCAATCGAGATCTCTTTATAAGATAGAGAATCTGAAAAACCCAATCCTTCAAAAGAAACAACCAATGAAGGATCACCTACACACATTCTCAACAAAGAGACATGGACTACTAGATGAACGAAGCCCAAACTAGAAGGAAACTCCAATTCATATGAAATATTACCAATCTTCTGTAAAACCACATAAGGACCTACATATCGGGGACTGGACTTCCCTTTTTTTCAAAACACATTACTCCCATCATAGGAGACACCTTTAGGAAAACCTTATCCCAAACTTCAAACTCTAAATCTCTATGCCTTATATCTGCATACGAATTTTGGAGACTTTGGGTATCCTTAAGCCTATAACGAATCACCTTTACCTTCTCCATAGACTGATAAACTAAATTTGTACCAAATATATCTTCCTCATAAAGCTCAAACCAACCTATAACAGATCTACACCTCCTATAATACAATACCTCAAAAGGGGCCATCCTAATGCTAAAATGATATATATTATTGTAAGCAAACTCCAGAGGATATAGATGCTCAACATAATTACCACCATAGTCAATAACACACGCCCAAAGAATATCCTCAAAAGTCTAAATAGTCCTTTCTACTTGCCCATATGTCTGTGGGTGGAAAGCAGTACTCAGACTAACCTTAGTCCCCAACCCTTTTTGAAACAACCGCTAAAAGTAAGATAAAAATTATGTACCACGATCAGAGATATATGATACAGGTACCCCATACATCTTCAAAAATTCATGAAAATAAGACCTCGCATAATCGTCAGTTGAAAAGTTAGTCCTTACTGTCAAGAAATAAGCCGACTTTGTCATTCTATCAATGATTACCCAAACCAAATCAAATTGGTTTTGAGACTGAGGAAGACTGGTAATGAAATCCATATTGATCACCTTCCATTTCTATTCTGGCAATTCAATTTCTTTATACAACCCTCCGATCTCATGTGCTCAACTTTAAATTGTAGACACACCATGCTCTTGGCCACAAAATAAACCACCTCCCTCTTTATACCATTCCACCAATATATCTCCTTGAGATAATGATATATTTTAATTGAACCAGGATGAAAAACATAGTGTGATTCATGTGCCTCAGCAAATATCTTTTCACGCAAAGCATCGATGTTAGGAACATATAACCTCTCTTGGTACCACAAGATACCATCACCATTAATCTCAAATACCATATCATTTTGCCCACCTACATCACTCTTGATCTTTATTAAGACAGGATCTAGCATTTTCTTCCCCTTGATCTCTGCACCAAGAGATGATCGGACTACTTCCTTCACCAACCACCACCATTTATAGAGTCCAAAAGACAAACTCCAAGATTAGTAAACTGGTGAATATCCTTCACTAATTCCCGTTTCTCCTTATCCAGATGAGCTAAACTCCTCATGGACAAGCTGCTAAGAGCATCAGCGACCAGGTTAGCTTTACCTGGGTGGTATTAAAGACTCATATCATAGTCCTTGTGAAGCTCAAGTTATCTCCTTTACCTAAGATTAAGTTCTTTTTGAGTGAACACATACCGTAGTCTCTTATGACAAAAAAAGATGTCCATGTGCACCCCATAAAAATAGAGCCTCAAAATTTTCAATGTAAACATCACCGCAAGAAACTCCAAATCATGAGTAGGATAATTCCTCTCATGCACCTTCAACTACCTAGAAGCATAGTCTATCACCTTCCCATGTTGCATAAAAAAATAACCAAGTCCCACTCGGGACGCATCACAAAAAACCACAAAACCCTCATTACCTTTAGGAAAAGTCAACTAGAGTGAAAGTTAGCTTATTCTTCAGCTCCTCAAAACTACCCTTACAAGTATCCAACTAAGAGAACATTACATGTTTCTGAGTCAATTTAGTCAATAGGGCAGCTATAGTAAAAAAACTTTCCACAAAGCTCTTATAATGCCTAGCCAAACATAAGAAGCTCCGAATATCGGTTGTAGTCGTTGGTCTAGGCCATTTCTTAACCACTTCAACCTTTTATGGATACACCATGATCCCCTCACTAGAAATAATATGACCCAACAAAGTTACAACATTCAACCAGAATTCACATTTCAAAAATTTGGCATACAACTGTTGCTCTTTCAAGGTTTGTAACACAATATGAGGGTGATTAGCATAATGGTTCACCTCAATCTTAGAATACACCAAGATGTCATCTATGAACATAACGACAAACAGATCCAAAAAATAATGGAAAACCTTATTCATCAAATCAATAAATGTCGTTAGGGCATTGGTTAACCTAAATGACATCACCAAGAACTCAAAGTGCCCATACTTAGTACGGAGTTGTCTTAGGGATCGACCTTCCTAATACTAAGTAGATGATACCAGGACCAAAGATCTATCATAGAAATAAATTTGGCACCTTGCAACGGATTAAAAAAATTACCTATCCTGGGTAGAGGATACTTCTGCTTAACCATTACCTTATTCAACTACTTATAATAAATGCACATCTGAAGGGAACCATCCATCTTATGCATTAATAATACCGGTGCACCCCATGGGGATACACTGGGATGATGAAACCCGTATCCAAAAGATCCTTATGTTGCTCCTTGAGTTCGTTTAACTCATCCAAAGACATCCTATAAGGAAGAATGGATATTAGAGGAGTGTCTAAAAGAAAGTCAACCCCAAACTCAATCTACATAGTCAACCCCCAGCTCAATCACCCTATCTGGAGGAACACTAGGAAGATAATTCAGAAAGACTTTAAGAAATTTATTCACCATCTGTACCAAATGTAAGAAAGGACCTTCCAAGTTATAATCTTTAACCTGGACTAGATGATAGAGACACCTCTTAGATATTAATATCCAATCTCAAAGATAAAATGTAAACCTCCCCTTAGGGGCTAGGGATCCACCTTCCTATTTAATAATCAGTTCACTAGGGAACGTATAGATAACCTTATGGGTCCGACAATCTAAGGACGTGTAACACGAATACTACCAATCCATACCTAGAATGACATCAAAATCCATCATGTCTAATTAATACAAATGCACCAAAGTCTCTTTACTACCAATAGATACCGCATACCCTATATAGACTCTTTTAGAAACCACAGAGTCACCAACCTAGTTAGAAATAGAAAAAGGATCAAAAATTACCTCGAGACCAAAACCAAAATACACAGCCACAAATGGGGTCACATAAGAAAGAGTGAACCCTGAATTAAGTAAACAATGCATATCATGGGAGAAAAGTTTCAACATACTAGACAAGACATCAGGCGATGCCTCGAACTCCTATTGGGACGCAAGAGTATATAGATGGTTTTGTCCGCGGCTAGTACCAAAAGCAGAAACAGATGCAAAAATAGCAGCCTTTGGTGCAGAAGGAGATGGTGAAGCAACTCAAAGCTTATTCTCCCCTAAAGTAAACTTACCTACCGGGTAATTTATAAGAATATGGCCTGGATGACCATATTTGAAGCACCTGTCCCTCCCCTCATGACAGAAACCCTGATATACTGACCACAAAACCTATAAAAAGGACATAATGAGGCCGACTGAGCCCCACTCTCCTGAGATTGGGCACCCTATTCGCTGAAGTTATTTCTACCCTACTGATTCTTATCACCCGAAGGCTTCGGGGAAGGAGTGCTAACTGTCCAGAACTAGCCAAAACTCCCCCACTTCTTTTTTGGCCACTTACCAATATCCCTACCACTTTGCTGTTGGTCACCCTGCTTAGAAAACCAGAAATTTTTACCTTGCCTTTCCCCTACCTGAACCTGCTTTCTATTTTCCTCCTTCACTTGTTGCATATGAAAAACCAACCTAGAAATATCTATGTCTTTGATCAGCAAAGCAGTCTTACTTTCAAGGATCAAATCCTGAGAAAGTCCTGAAGCGAACTTTCTTGTCCTGGCCCTTACATTAGACACCATTTCTGGAGAATACCTACACAATTGGTGAAATTTCAAGGCTTACTCTTTGACCAACATCTTCCACTACTTCAGATTAGCAAACTCTTTCGTTTTTGGTTCCTTCAAATCCTGAGGAATGGAGCGGTTCAGAAATGCATTAGAGAAAGTCTCCCACAAAGATGATTCATCATCATCACCTCTTTCCCTATACAATTCCTCATACCATTGGTACGCCATATCATTTAGCTAATAGGCAGGAAAATTTACCTCTTCCACATTCGTGGCCTGTATCACCCAGAAGATCTTTTCTATTTTATCTAGAAAACCTTGAGGATCCTATTCCACTATAACACCAGTAAAAGTTGTAGGACTCAACCTCATGAACTATCCAAACCTTGTGGCCTTAGAACATGGAATATAAGATGCACCACGCTCATCCTGAGAAGCTACCAAATGAGAAATCATATGAATCGACTGATGAAAATCCTCATTCATCGAGTCACCCCGAAGAGAACTAGAAGGAACCAGTGAAACTCTAAAAAAATCATGGACTGGACCCCTAGAAAGAGTATAGATCCCCTGAGTAGAGCGTGTCCCATCAACATCATCCCCAATTAGGATAGAAGAGTTTTTGTAAGCATCAGATCATTGAGACATGATCTAAAAAATAAGCAAATGGTAATAAGAAGAATCCATGACCTTAGACTCTATAGCTTAAAATCAGAACAATAGAAAATGAAACATTCCTATGACTTGTAGTCTCTCCTTTATAAGTGTGGCGCGCTACACATCCCTAAAAGAGACTCTACTCAACACGGCTTTGTGGACTCCCTAATTGACCATAAACCTAAAGTTTTGATACTAAATTTACACAACCCAAACCAGGGCCTTGTCATAAGTGGCATCTCAAGCCCAACCAGGACCGAAGACCACCCCCAATGCCCGACCCAATGAACGAAAATATACTCTGAGCCGTATGAATTACAAGCATATAACAAGATAGCATATTTATACAACTCTAGACTCTGGGATAGGTCCATAACTGTGACCAAACAAAACAAATCCAACTACCCAATTCCAACCAACAACCAAAACCAAACCGATATAATAACCAAGTTCCTATCCATAACATGACATAAAAAGATGGAACAATCATAAATACAGTTAAATGGTATCATCCCAAATATTAGTACAAATACTAAGGTTGACACCACTACCGACACCGCCAATAGTAGTCCCACAAAGCTTCTAATCAAAAATTAAATAATATTTGATTAGGATATGCCCCCAACCATAGAAAAAACTAATATCCATAAAATAACTAATGTATGTAAAGACATCAATGATATGAAATAGAGACTTCCAAAGTATGGAAGATCACCAATTCAATCCAATAGATAATCTCAAATAATGTCACTAAGCAGGTGTAGGATGGTCAGTTTCTGCATCGTGTGGTGATACAGTCGCCCAAAGATGGGTTAGCGGGTGAATGCTAGCAAATAACAAGAAAAGGATAAAATAATGTCAACTATTAAACCAAACAAACAACCATATGCATTCGTAAACATACGTCATTATATATAGATAGATATATATCCATGACAAGAAAAAGAATTGGGTTTAGCATGCCTTTAAAACCATTAACCTTGGTAGGTGTAACTTAACCATCCTAGAACTACCCACAAGCTTTATAGGTCCAGTGTAATACCCTAAATTGTCCCGGATACGTGTAGTCGTATGAATCCAAGATACCATAGGAGTAGGGGATTCTCGAGTACCCTTCACTCTCTATGATACATATATACAAGTGTCACCTTGGGGATTCCCGTGTAGCCTAAAAGTATAGTATATGGTCATCATGACCATTCCTTATGTCGGCAAAGATGAGTTTCTAGTGTCCATCCATTGGACGCATACCTTAATGGTTAGCTATCACACCCCACCATTATTTTCCAATTAAAACTATTACCGTATAACCAAAACCACCATTCCATTAATTATTAACCAAGGCTATAAGTAGTGGTATTTTCACACCGACTATAGCTTGCAAGCAATGTCCTTAGACAACCTTTTAGAGAAGAAGGGATTCCCATGTACCCATAGATTATATTATTTAGTTGCTTGGGGGGTTCCCATGTACCCCATCAGATGTTCATTATCATGTTTACTTAGTGGATTCTTTTGTACCCCACAAGGATGTTCAATTGATCCATAACCATGACCACCAAGACCTTACTAGTTTACCATACCAAACTATTTAATCCATTTACACCATTTAGGGTTCCATTACCAAGTTATACCATGCAATAGTTCCTTTAAAAGTCCAACCTTATAGTAAAAGAATTCTCATAGGCATTTTATCAAACATGTTGGGGGCATAGTGTTTCTAAAGTCAAAACCCAGTACCAATTAACCATTCCCATGCAACCAAATCTTCAAAACATCATCATAATATGAAAACCATAAGTAAAGGACATGGGAAAACCATAACCAACCATTATAAAAAAAAAGCCCCAACACATATTTGCAAACCCAAAACCATACAATAATTATTCCATGAAAACAATTCATAAAACATACCTTTAGTTGGCACAATCAATGGGGGAGGAGTATCATGCCTTAGATTACAAATAAGCTAGAGATAAACCACCCTTGTAAGTCCCAAATTAACCCTATTGATGAAACCCTAGCCTTCCTTGATCCAAGATCCATTAAGAGAATTTGAGAGAGTTTTTATTTCTTTATGATTAGAATATTAGGGAAAATAATATCCCAAGAATGATATAAGTCGTGGGACCTTAAGTGGTTAAAAGAGGAAATGTCCAAATTACCCCCAACTTAAACTATACAAAAGTCCCACATAAAAGTATGACCACCTCTCCCAACTGTACCCTAGGGTACGAGTGGTACCCTTACTCATAACCTAGGACCCACCTAGGACCCCAATATTGTCCAACATATGACCGCCAAGGCTAAACAGTACCATAAGTTAAGAGAATTACACTACAACTCATACCCTAGATAGAATGTGATCAAGGACACACTAATTTCCATAGAAGTTAGCATTACAAGACTCGTACCCTAACTTACAACCTGTATGTTGTCCACTCGTACCTTGGACTGAAACCCATCCAACCCATGTCGTTTAAGATATGTCTAAGATCCCCTAAATCATACCCAAACATACAACTTGTAACCCTATTCATTTGATGTCCAAAGATTTCTACACTCAGGAAATTTACAAGGATAAAAAACCAAGGTATTTCAGTGAAAAAGTACCATCAATGCCAAACTCATGTTGATATGATTTGAGTTCCTTCCAACAAACTCCATGTCACTGGCTCACATTGACTGTTTGTATCTTGGGTCATGGATATCATCAATCCTATTGAACCAGCATTATCTAATGTACACACATTTACTCTTGTTGCAATTGATTACCAAACCAGATAGGTGATGTCACCTAAACTACCCCTCCTTAGGAGGATTAAGAGGTGGTTGTCAAAATATAGTAACCCAACTAGGTTGGGATTAATCCAATAGGTAATATGTCAGATATATTATTTAAGATTATTGAAATCACCAGCCAGTGTAAAAAAGTAAAAAGGGGGGATTTTGCTAAAATAGTAAAAAGTATCATGAACTAGATGATAGAGGTTGTAATTAATCTTAGGAGAACACTAGGCTTGTGTTCCCCTGGCTTCTAAATCCGTAGATTTATCATGCAATTTTGAACTATTCTAATATTACATATAGAATCTAACAAGTTATGTATCACCAAACGCCTCTCGGCATACTTTGGTGAATTCCACTCATCTCCTTTTGGTCTTAGAGTGTCTCCTTACTAAAACTTGCCTTGGACCCTAGTTTCAACTATCTCCTCTTAGTTTAAAGTTGATTAGATGAAAGTTTATTGTCTTAAGAAGAAGGTGAAGTTAAGCTTATTTCAGTAGTTAACCCCAAATCACTTTTGTGATCTCATTTTCCAAATATCTACCTCCTTCACAGGTTCGTAGTAAATAAAGGTGGGATCCTAACATTGGCCACCCGGGAAAAAGAAAATCAAGATAAAGAAAACCAAAATACATGCAAGGATATTTTTTCTAGAATGACTTGGCACTTTCCCTACTTCGTTAATCCACCAGGGTTCCTACAACCCTAGCTAAAGGAATTAGCCACTCATAGTTGCAAGATAATTCATGGAATTCATAAAGAAAATTAAAAGATCAATCTCACAATAATGAATGAAGAAAACCCAAAGTCTTAAATTAAATAAAAACCAAAAACAAACCTAGAATAATAAGAGTATATATTGTGTAAACTTAGATCTCGCATATAACAAAGTGTAAAGGGAATTAATAGAGAACAAGAAACCCTAGAAATCAAATCCTAAATAAAATAGGAAAACTTAACGAAACATATATAATAAGGACTAAAAAGATCATTGAAGTGTATGTACGTTACATGGAAATCCTAGGCAACAATTTCAAAAATAATCCAGAAAAATTAAGGTCATGACCACTTACTAAGGTGACATACAAACCATAAGTACTACCTACTGACCATAGGTGGTCCTTGGTAAGTACCCCGAACTTCAAAATTTCTTGAAACACTTTGGACTTCATGGTTCTACAACCTACTCTAACACCTAAAGACCATAGGTGGCACCTATGGGCCGTAGGTGCCCTTAGTAAGTGTCAGGGTCTTTTTTTCCTACTTCTGAGCCTCTGGACTTCCTGTTCTGACACCTACTTAGGAACCTACATAAGTAAGTTGCACCTACTCTAGTAAGTTCTTCAGTAAATAGCCTAAAACTTCAACTTTTCATTTTTTTCTTCTATTAAGCATCCTAAACCAAGTTTCCTGCTAAATCACTCCAAAAACATATCAAATCCAACAAAATAGCCATAGGTACACACATATTCTCTTTGTTTAAGCATTTTAAGTACAATGAATCCATAGCATACCAAGACCTTCAACTTAGAACATTGCATGTCCTCAGGTCACACATTTCTAAAACAAATTGTTGGAGGGGTATCATTATTCTAAAATATCAAAAACAAAAACTTGTGAACTATCCTAGATACTCAAAAATCTCCGACTTAAAACAAGATCCACAATGGTCAGACATATATACATCTCACATAATTCTAAAGCAAATTGTTGGAGGGTTATCATTTTTCTCAAAAATCAAAAACAAAAACATGTCAACTTCCCTATATACTCAAAAATCTCCTAGTTAAACACAAAACATCATGAAACAAAACACAATATGCCTAAACATATTGTCTTTACTAGGAACGGGACTACAGAGAAAAGAGGCATGGCAAAAAAAACCAGGAGGATATCAAGACCCACATACAGCCCCACCCTCAACTTAAGACATCTATTTACCCTAATGCATTGGGCAAATATAAATCAAGAGAGTAAGAAACAAACTTGTTGAACCACAGGTGATCAAATCAGACATCATTTATAATAACACATAAAAATAATAAAATACCCTGGATTGCCTCCCAATTAACGCCCATTTTATTGTCGCGGTATGACGGGGCTTTGTTGGGTAATCAAACCCCCCAACAAGCCAATAGGTACCATGATTACCCAGACATCATCAAGGTAGCCCAAGAGTTGTCTTCCAGATTTCTCTTTCCACATTGAACTCATGAATTTTACCCCAAATAGCTTTTTTTATTTTTCATTATGCTTAAGGGACGATGGAATCAAAATTAAGAACCCAAGCAATAGATGAAGCATATTGTACTTCTTACCCATTACATGAGGAATGTAATTCTTTGATTCTGGATCAACAAATTCAAGAATAAGACATATGTTTCCAATTTATTGCAATCTTCTTTAGGTTTGGATTGCTCGACCAAGATCTGACTATCCAAACAAAATGTGGAAAAATGCTTTAAATGTGGTCAAATATGCCCCAACTCAAGAATTGTGGTATTATTTATATCGCTACATAATTCTAGAATGCTCTCTTTAAAAGTGACACTATCCATATGAGTATGACCAATTGTTAACTCCTCTAATTTAAGCTCCTCAAGTTGGGTTTTCAGAAAATTTTCAGTCTCACACCACCTATAACTAAGTTGTTGGGTGTTACAAACATTAACTTTTTCATTCAACTCTACTTGTAAGTGGTAAATATCTAAGCCAAACCTATCAACCTTTTGAATAAGCTCATGATTGTTTTGGACAAGGTGTGTCAATGATTCCATCAAGCTATCCTTATGTTCACACACTATATTTGCAACATTCCTGCAATAATGCACCATATTAAAAACATAAGGATCAATAATAAAGAAGTCTTCATCACTCCATACTTTTACTATCCAAACCAATAGAAGAATAGAAAAGAAAGACCTAAAAATTTCAATAACTCCAGTTAGTAAATCTAAAATCGTATTCCCCAAAAATGATGCCAAAATTTTTATATCGCCCAAACTACCCTCCTTAGAAGGATAAAGCGGTCGTTGTCAAAATATAGTAACCCAACAAGGTTGGGGTCAATCCCATAGGAAATACATCAGACGTGTTACTTGAACTTGTTGACATCACCAAGGAGTGAAGTAAAGTAAAAATGAGGGATTTTTCTAAAAGTGTAAAAAGTAATAAGAGTTGGATGCTAGAGGTTGTAATCAATCTAAGATGACTACTAAGCTTGTGTTGCCCAGGCTTCTAGATCCGTATATTTATCGTGCACTTTTGATCTATTCCAATACCTTGAATACAAAATCTGACAAGTTATGTATCACCAACCGCCTCTCGATATACTTTGGTAAATTTTACTCATCTCCTCTCGGTCTCAGAGTGTCGTCTTACTAACCCTTGCCTTTGATCCAAGTATAAACTATCTTCTCTTGACCTCAAGTTGATTAGATAAAAGCTAAATGTCTTTATAATATGGTGCATATAACATAATTGGCATGACCCGACCCTCGGGCCATGTCGTAATGGGCATATCAAGTCCGACTGTGACCAGAGACAATCCCCGTTACCCAACCCAACCACCAATGGCATACCTTGAGTCGACTGAAGTCCGAACATATAACAAGATAGAAAATTATGCATATGGTGACTCTGGGATAAGTCAATAACCGAGACCAACCCAACCAAGTCTATCCACCCAATAACCAACCAAACCAATATGGAAACCATAAACCAAACAAAGTATAACAATAATCTAAAGTGTTTATATATATGACATAACTAATCCATACTATACCAAAGTCCACAGTTGTCCATACAAACGCTCTAGACCAACTAAATAGTACCTAATGGGGACATTCCCCCAACCATAGCTAAGAACAAAAGTCTATGAAAGACAAGAAATAGGTAAAGTAAACGATAACATGAAATAGATGCCTTTCAAACTATGGAAGCTCACCATATCAATCCAACATCAACAGTACCCGAATTCGATCACTAAACAAGAGAAGTAGAATGATTGGTTCCTGTATAGCATGGGTATACAAACACCAGTACATGGGTTAGTGCATGAACGCCAACATGGACTCAGGATATAGATAAGATAATGCCATCTAAAAATCCAAGTAAAACAATCCAATGCATAAAAGCATATATATATAACCATGTTGGGAAAGGGAACCAAGTTTAGCATGCCTTGAAAACCACTACTTGGGTTATGTAGCTTGGAAATTCTAAACCACCCACAGACTATATGGATTCAGTTTCCCTTGTTGAAAGGGCCCCAATGAGTGTAGCCACACGACCAAGGAAGTATCTCTTGGGATGACTAATACATCCCCCAATAGTGTGACATCATGCACACGGTCCACTAAGACCAATCCTCATATAGGAAAATACGAGTTTACAATTTTTGTCCCCCCAGGACCGTAATCTTCCACGGCTTTGCTTCACAGTCCGCCATTAATACCCAATTAAAACCATTTTCCAAATAACCAAACCATTATCCATTTATTAATAAAGGACATTAGTATTGGTATCATCATACCAATCCTTAGTTGCAAGTAATATCCATAGACAAACCATTTAGGATAAGGGGAATTTCAACTGTCCTTCCATATACCATATTAAAACAGTTCGGAGACTTCCATGTTCCCCACAAGAATAACTATTTAGACTTTAGACTTTTCAAGCCATTTAAACCAATTCAATTAATGCATTCACTTGATGGATTTCCATGTATCCCGTAAGGTTTTCAAAATAGACCAACCATGACCACCAAAGCCATTGCCTTTTAAACAATTCCAAACCAATTTAGACCATGCCAAGCATTTAAAGCATTTGTATTATTTATACCATTTAAACCATCCAAAAGTATTTAGAGTTCCATTACAAACCAAACTATGAAAGAGTTCTAATGAAAGTTCAATAATAGAGTAAAACTATTCTTTGAGGCATTTTATCAAACATGTTGACGGCATACCTTTACCAAGACCAAAACCAATGCACAAACCACGATACTTAGGTTTAATCAAGACCCATTTTGTTAAACCAAAACAAACTAATAACTATATATGCAAATCATTACCAAAAACATGTAAAAACGTATTTTAAACCAATACCAAACCATATTCAACAAGACCCTCAGAAAATGTTTCAAAATCCATCATTCATGATTCATAAACCAACGTTTAAAACTCAATACACATGTCTTTAATTTGAAATAACAATGAGGGGAGCAGTACATGCCTTATACATGAATATTCATGGAAGAAATCTTAACCTTTCAGCCTTTTAAAGAACACATGAAGAGAGCCTAGCCTCCAATCTTCAGAAGAGTGTTCAAGAGAGTATTTGATGTGTTTTATTCCTTTAATAAGTGTTATGTAAGGCGATATAGGTTTATATGACTTGAGGACATAACGTTTTAGGAGTAGTAAATGTCCAAACTA
Source organism: Capsicum pubescens (assembly GCA_030864215.1). Taxonomy (NCBI): domain Eukaryota; kingdom Viridiplantae; phylum Streptophyta; class Magnoliopsida; order Solanales; family Solanaceae; genus Capsicum; species Capsicum pubescens. Next base: position 179,259,588 of record CM061540.1, read on the forward strand.
ACCTTGACTTAAAATTTAAAAAAAGTCACATCCAGGGGTACAACCCCCCTTACCATTGATATCCTAAGGTACGAGTGGTACCCCAACTCGTACCCAAATCTTGCCACAACCTTACGTACTAGTTTATATATGACTCACACCCACATATGTCATACCTAAGGGTATGAGTGATACCCCAATCATACCCTCCACTCGTATAGTAGATAGATTCCACAAGACAACTCAAACATGCACAATATGACTTGCCTTGCACCACTTGTATGTTCCTATACGACTCTTACCTAGTTGAGTTATATTTTTGGCAGTAGTTAATCTCAATATAATTCCTAGGGTATGGCTGAACCCTCACATAAACCTATAAGTCGTATCCAAGGGGTACGAGCGACTCCTTTGAATCGTACCGAGCCAAAAAGGTCCAAAGCCTAAGAAATTCTGCAGGGGTCCTATTCCTAGGGTGTTTCAGTCACCCCCGCTAGGATAATTCATCCTCGAATAATGGGTAAGGGTAAGGATAAGCAAAATTTAACACATTAACACACACAAAACCTTTCCCCAACCAAAGTAAAGGTCAAGAGCACAAACCACGATGAGAAGATTACCACATACCCCAAACATAATTTACACCCCAACACCTTCATCCCGACCTCTAACTAAGTTAGGAATCAAATATGCAAGAGGAACCATTCCTCACCATTAACCAATTTAGAAAAAAAAGATGTGTTGAAGAACACACACATTACACACAAATTTTTTTTAGGAACAAGAAGCCAACGTGGATCCTTGGACTCCATGTTCACTTCCGCATCCTAAATTACTTTCTCAGACTTTTAGTTCCCCCATGGAATCTTTACCGAAGTCATACATTTCATTCCGAACCAGCAAACTTTAACAATCCATGATCCTCGTCGGTACCCCCTTAAAGAACAAGGAATATGATATGCTAAAACCACCTAAAGGAACCTAACCAACCAAGGACCATCCACAACACCACAAAACATAGATTACTAGATGAATGTACTCATGCTAAAAAGCAAGTCCAAATCGATTTAGAATTTACCGAGAAACATCACTACGAGAGGTTGAGTCTATCTATTCACCACCACTTCCCTATTCAAGCCTATCCGAAGCTAAGAGGAGTTAACTTAAGCCACCAGGCTCTACTCCTCACATCTATTCTGAAATGCTACTCCGCTTCCAACACCATTATATGGAACCCCTGAATAAAAGACATGGACAAACCATTCCCAATGATTATAATTGAAAACAAAACCAACGCAACTACAAAGCCATGAAGACAATTTTAACAACCATGCCTTATCAAACTTCGTAAGTACTCAATACAACTATGGGTACATCTACCAATCACAATATTTAATCCTACTGCTTACATACCCGTGGTATGATTTTTCCATCAAAAGATCTAACACTATTAAATATTTCACAATGGATTTTCACCACCTATTCCTTTCCTAACCATTTATCATGACAATAGCCTCCCCTCACCTTCAAACCTTAACTCTAGTTTCCACCCTATATTCTCCCTCACCTAGGGACTTCTATATTCCCCTTTAAAAAATGTCACCGTTCTCTCCAATCCACTACCATCCTAACATAAGGAGATTTATTAAGGAACCAAAGTACAAGAATTATCCATGCCTCCAAAACAAAGACAGAGACCCCCAAAACAAGACATGGAACTATAAGCACGAAGTACTTTACAACCACCACCTAGACTGTATTGGAAAATCATCCCAACCAAACTATACCATGAAAAGATTCACATATACCATGAGTAACTTAACATAAAGTCATGTGTCAGATTCAGAAAAATCGTCTAATGTAATATCCAAACCTTAGGCGTAGGTGTTAATATAATGGATAAAATATTAGTAGAGCACTCTCTTAACCATAAGAGAAAAGTATCACCGGAATATGCAACCCGACCTTCCCTTGAATTCCACCATTTCACCTATAAGCACAACACTCTACTCTAATGGGGATCACCAAAGGCATACTCAAGGGACCCTTGGTTATTCCACACCTAAAATGTTATTCAACCAAGTGCTACCTAGAGACCAACATAGGCATGCAAAAATAATTAGACCAAATTGACTCCAAGGTTTCTAATTAAATCGAAACCATTTCAAAATCAAACCATGGCCACCAAGGCTTTTTCAAAATCATTTGAATCAAACCAAAACCAATTCATATTCTTTTAACCATTTAATTAATGGAAAGATTTATGGATAGTCAAACCATATGAAAAAATTAAATTCAATGGCAATTTTCACAAATAATTTGAGGACATACAATTTTCAAGACCAAAACCAAGGAATTGGGGGATCCATAGTACCTCAAAATTCACTTACAATTCCCATGCATCCCCACATTGTTCATAAACATTGATAAAGTATGAATAATGCATCATGCCCCATGGAAAATAAATTAAATGAGTAATCATGTCAAAATCCTCAATTATGACAAAATCCATATTCAAAACCATAAATTTAGAAATCAATTTTAGGCCCTCAACGAAGTACAAGTATAGGGACAATGATACGTGCAAGCTCTATGATCTAACCTATAAAATAACAAGATTCCCAATCCCGCCATTCAATATGAACATCCGACTAATAAGTCTCAACTTTCCCACTATTTTAATCCCCAAGTCATTAACATCATCCAACTTACCAATTTACCTCCACAATTTTTGCATTCCTACCCCGAGCTATTATACCCCCTTTATCAGAATCAAAATCTAAAATTCACACTTAGTTTCTATCAACCACCATGCACTACTAGAAAAGTACCCCATATAAAATAAAATGTAAATATAAGGTCCTCCCCCACTGGAAGGACACCCTAAATTCCTTAGTCACCCTCCGACAACCTACCCATTCCTTGTGAAAACCATCCCCCTTATGCAAAAGTGAAAACACTCCACAGAGAAACATTAAGACTAATGAAACCTTCACCCAAGAGATCTTTTAATCACTCTTTAGGCTCCATTAACCCAACCGAAACTATTTCATAAAGTAAGAATAGAAATTTGGACAATTTTCTGAAACAAGACCAGTCCTAAACCAACCTCCCCATTAAGAAGACACCATGAGGGTCCATAAAAAAAGAATAGAAATTTGGACAATTTTCCAAAACAAGACCAGTCCCACACCAACCTCCCTATTATGAAGATACCATGAGGTTCATTAGAAGGACCCTAAGAAATTTATTCACCACCAAAGCCAAATGTAAGAAAAGACCTTCCTTATTAGAATCTTTAACCCAAAAAATCAATAATAGATACACCCATTTGGAGACCAATCTCTAAGCTCTATGATAGAACACAACCTTTTCCTTACCTAGTGAATGAAATGAAACCATTATCACATTCCATAACCGACTCACCAGGGAGTTTAATGGGTCCGACAATCTAATAATGAATAGCACGAGTGCAATAAAATCCATCCCTCAAATGACATCCGAATCCACCATATCTGTGTTAAACAATTTCCACCAAGCCTTATTTATTAACAACAGATAGAGCACACCTCCATAGACTCTTTTAACAATTGCATAGTTACCTACAAGGGTAAAATCAGAAGAAAAAAAGAGTTCAAAAAAGCCTTGGGACCATAACAAAAATACACAACCACCAATAGGGTCACACAAAAGAGAGGACCCTAAACAAAATAAACCACACACACCACAATGAAAGAAGTTTTCAACATACTAGTTTCGAAGACAGAAGTAGCAGCCCTGGCAAAAGAGCTACAGAAGTAGCATCCAATATCCTCTTTGCCCAAGTAGAAATCCTGATGGGACACTTCTATTTAACCAGGAAATCATGACCCCTTACCTGGCCGATTTCCAGCCACACCTCATTCCTCACAGTACTAGTAGGACATGACTGGTGTGATAGAGTTGTCATTATTTAGCTAATAGATTTATAGAATGATGAAACTCGACATCAATAATCTCTCCTTGGGGTAACCAAGGATGAATGCCACCTTCTAAAATAGGGTTAGTAGAGATCGGTAGGACTCCTAGGTTAAAACCAGAAGTTGTGACCCTTGATCATGTTTGTGCCCCATGAGTTGGCCTAGATCCATCCATGTTGTCCTGTAGTGGGACAAGTGAGTTTCCATAAACTCTAGACCATTGATAAGACATTATCCGAAGATAAATCGAAGAAGATTCAGAGAAGAGTTCAAGACCTTAGACTCCATAGCCTGAAAGTAGAATAACTAAGAAAGTGAAACATTCCTAGATGCCTCATAGACTCTTTATTATAAGTGTGGTGCACGAAACACCCATAAGCAAGAATATACCTGACACGGCTTTGTGGATACCCCATGATACCAAAACCTATAGCTGTAATACAAACTTGACATAACCTGGCCCCTGAGCCATGTCGTAATATGCATCTCAATTTCAACTGGGAACGAAGATAACCCCCTTACCCAACCCAACCACCTATGGCATACCTTGAGTTGGATAAAGTCCAAACATATAATAAGATATCGCATTATCCATGTGGTGACTCAGGGATAAGTCTATAACCAAGACCAACCCAATAATGTCTATCCACCCAATAACTAACCTAAACTAATACGGAAAACATAAACTAAACCAAGTATAACAATACTTCAAAGTGGTGTATATACATATATGACATAACCAATCCATACCATACCCAATTTCACAGTTGTCTATTCAAAGCCTCTAGACCAACCAAAGAATAAATAGTTTGGACATGCCCCTGAACATAGCCAAAACCCAATGTTTATGAAAGAGAAGAAATAGGTAAAGTAAACCATGACATAAAATATTTGCTTTTCAAACTATGGAAACTCACCACTATAATCCAATATCGATTGTACCCGAATTCAATCACTAAGAAAAAGGAGTAGAATGGCTAGTTCCTGTATAACATGGGTATACAGTCGTATGTAGATGGGTTAGCGAGTGAACGCTAGCATGCATTCAATATAGGTATAAAACAATGTCATTTACAAAGCCAAGTAAAACCATCCAATGCACATAACCATACATATATATAACCATTCCAGGAAAGGGAACCGAGTTTGGCATGCCTTGAAAACCATTACCTGGGCTATGTAGCATTGTCATCCTAAGCTACTCACGAGCTATATGGGTTCAAATTGCCCTGCTAAAAGGGCCCTAGTGCATGGAGATGAACGATCAGGGAAGTATCCCATTATCCCCAATAGAGTGACATTATGCACATGGTCCACTAAGAATAATTCTCATAAAGGCAAAGATGAGTTTCCAGTTTTGGTCCCCCTAGGACCGCTACCTTCCACGTCTTTGCTACATACCCCGCCATTAATGCCCAATTAAAACTAATTTCAAAATAACCAAACCATTATCCATTTATTAACAAAGGCCATTAGTATTGGTATCATCATACCAAACCTCATTTGTAAGTAATATCCATAGCCAAACCATTTAAGATAAGGGGACTTTCAAGTGACCTTCCATATACCATATTAAACAACTTGGGAGACTTCCATGTTCCCCACAAGAATAACCATTTATCCTTTAGCCATTGCAAACTATTTAAACCAATTCAATTAATGCATTCACTTGAGGGTTTCCATGTATCCTTCAAGGTTTTCAAAATAGACCAACCATGGCCTCCAAAATCCTTACCTCTTAAGTAATTCCAAACCAATTTAGAACATGCCAAGCATTTAAAGTATTTATTTAATTTACCCCATTTGAACTATTCAAAACCATCCAAAACTTTTTAGAGTTCCATTACCAAATAAAACCATGAAAGTGTTCAAACGAAAGTTCAATAATAGAGTAAAAACATTCTTTGAGGCATTGTCTCAAACATATTGAGGGCATACCTTTACAAAGACAAAAACCAATTCATAAACTACCATAATTAGGGTTAATCAAGACCCATTTTGTTACAACATAACAAACATATAACCACATATGGAAATCATTATCAAAAACATGCAAAAATATAGTTTAAACTATTACCAAACCATATGCAACAAGACTCTCAACAATATTTCAAAATCCATCATTCACGATTCATAAACCAGCATTTAAAACACAATACACATGCCTTTCATTTGAACTAACAATGATGGAAGTAGTACATGCCTTAAACATGAAGATTCACGTAAGAAATCTTGACCTTTGATCCCTTTGAAGAACACATGAAGAAACCCTAGACTCAAATCTTCAAGAGAGTGTTTGATAGAGTATTTGATGTGTTTTAGTCCTTTAATAATTATTATGAAAGTCCATATATGATTATATGACGTGATGATATAGGATTTTAGTATTATAAAATGTCCAAACTAACCTTGACTTAAAATTTAAGACAAGTGACGTCCAAGGGTACGACTCCCCGTTACTATTCGTATCCTAAGGTACGAGTGGTACCCCAACTCATACCCAAACCTTGACATAACCTTACCTACTAGTTTCAATACTACTCACACCCCCCATAAGTCGTACCTAAGGGTACGAGTGACACCCTCCAGTCCTACCTAATATTCATTTAGTGGACAAATTCCATAAGACAACTCAAACATGAACCATATGACTTGCCTTGCACCAATCGTATGTTCCTATACAACAATTACCTAGTTGAGTCATATCTTGGGAGGTATCTAAGCCCAACATACTTCATAGGGTACTATTGAACACTCACGACATCCCACAAGTCATATCCAAGGGGTAAGAGTGACTCCCTTGAGTTGTACCGAGCCACAAGGTCCAAAGCCTAAGAAATTCTGCAAGGGTCCTGTCCCTCTCGGGTTCTTAGTGAATACAGGTAGGATCCAAACATTGGCCACCCATTAAGAAGAGAATCAAATCTAAGAAAACTATATTACATGCAAGGATCTTTATCTAGAATAACATGGAAATTCCTCTACTTAGTTAACCTGCAAGGGTTGCCAAAGTCTCAAATTAAATAACAAACCAAGAACAATAAGTGTATATGGTGTGTAAGCTTAGCCTCAAAGGGTGTATCTCCCTTCTCTCGCATATAACAAAGTCTAGAGGGTATTTATAGATTATAAGAAACCCTAGAAATAAAATCCTAAATAAAATAGAAAAACTTGACTATACGTACATAATAAGGACTAAAAACATAATAGGAGTGTATATAGGTTATAAGGAAACCATAGGAAATGATTTCAAAATGATTCAGAAAAATTGAGGTCTTGACCACTTACCAAGGTCACCTATGGACCGTAGGTACTAATTACGGACCATATGTGGTCCTTGATAAGTTCCCTGACCTTGAAAAGTGCTGAAAACTATTTGTACTTCATGGGTTTGCAACCTACTCTGACACCTACAGACCGTAGGTGGAACGTACTATCCTTAGGTGCCCTTAGTAAGTGTCAGGGTCTTCTGACATCTACTTAGGTACCTACTTAAGTAAGTGGCACCTACTCTTAGTAAGTTCATCGGTAGGTATCCCAAAGCTTCAACTTAATATCTTTTCTTTCGTTTAGTATTCAAAACCTAGTTTCCTGTAAAATCACTCAAAAAACCCATCAAATCCAATAAAATAGTCATAAGTACATGAATATTCTTTAATTTTAAGCATCATAAGGGATATGAATCCATATCACATAAATGGGTTAAAGCCACTTCTCATAAATCAGTCATAAAGAAGGTCATGGATGGTTTTATTCAAAATCAAATTATTTGTCGATTTAGAGTTCCCTAGTCTATCATCAATGATAATGGTGCTAACACTAACAATGATTTGATGAGGCCAACATGTGAAAATTTCAAGGTCAAACATCATAATTCCACAGCATATAGACCATAAATGAATGGAGAACTAGAGGCAGCAAACAAAAATATCAGGAGGATATTGTGGATTATGGTTGATATTTGTAGACGTCTGCATAACAAGCTATTTTTTTCCCTTATGGAATATCGCACCAGAATAAGAACTTCCATGGTGCCATATTCTATTTTCTTATTTATGATAGTGAAGCATACCTACTGAGGTAGAAATTCCATCTTTAAGAATCATCTAGGAAGCAGAATTGAGAAACACTAGATTGGTGCAAAGAATATTCGAGCAATTGGCACTCATTGATGGTAGGATAATAAATGCAATTTGTCACAGTCAGCTCTTCTAGAATAAAATGGTAAAAACTTTCAACAAGAAGGTTAAACCAAGGCACTTTATGCTCTGGAAGTTTGTTCTAAATAGATTTTTCCACACCAAGATGAAGCAAAGGGTAAATACCTAATGATTTGGGAAGGTCCTTATGTGGTTCATGGAGTTTTGTCAAGAGGAGCACTCATAGTTGCAGAAATGGATGGCGAAGTTTGGTCCTAACCTATCAATTAAGATGTTGCTTAGAGATATTATGTTTAATCTTATTTTCATGCTTTCTTTCTATGAAATCTGAACTACATTTGACCTAGTTTTCATTTAAGAGGTTACATAGGTGCTCCTATGGAGTTCGGTCCAATCATAGTAAAATTCTATTATTTTCTCTTTATAATTATCTAACTGGGCATAATTTTTAGGAAGGCCTTAATAATTCTTTGAGAAATAGCATTTGTTCAACAATGATACTGTTGCATAATTTTTGAGTCTCAAAATTCTCGACAAAACAACTTTTTGCAACCTACCTAAAATGTCAAAATCTACATTGGATTAGAAATTTTTAAGTGGTCCTAAAAAATTTCTAGGTAGGAAGATAAGTTCTTATAAGATGGTAAATTGTCTAAAAACATGTCACAATAAACGATTCAATAATATTTAATATTTCTTTACAATAGCCTATTACTTCTCATTTTTTCAAAAAGAAAATGTTTTGAAAATATGATTTCAGAATTATTTTATTTCTATCATAGTGAAGTCCAAATGAAGTTTCTCATCGGTCTGAAGTACCGAGCAAGGAAAATACATGCCACTCAAAGTAGAGGCACAAATTAACCTCCCTCTATTACCAACTCACAATTTTTCCTCTACAGGATTAATAGGTACGAATTACATGAATTACACCACTATAACCAGAACAATTATCATCACAAATGTCCCTACTATGACTTCAAAATAGGGATGATACTAAGATACTCCATCTCCTTAATTTTGACAATGGCGAATTCAATACCACGTTGCATCGATAGGACAGATAACCAATCTTCCATTACATTGTATCAATAGGCTCGACAGCCAATACGGGGCACTACATTGCATCCATAGGCCCAACAAACAATCTAATAATACATTGAATCGATAGGAAAAACAACAATTCGACTCTACATCACATCAACAAGGCCGACAACCAATACAATACTACATTGCAATGATAGGATCGACAATCAATCCAACAATGCATTGCCTTAATAGGCCCAATAACTAATTTGACAATACATTATATTAACATGCCAAATATTCAATCCAAAAATATATTACATTGGCTGGACCGATAGCCAACCTTATAATACATTATGTTGGTTGGCTCGATGTCAGATATCACATCAGAATACCACAGACCAAGTTTAATGTCATATTTGCTAATCATGAAAAATACACTTTCTTTAATCTTTATATAATTACCCCAAGGCGTCATAGTGTAAAGGCGCCATTTTAATTGACTACGAACATCATCTTATAACATTAGATTTACTTTCTACTTATCATATTACAAAGGCATCTTAGTCAAAAGACATCATTTTCATGGTCGACAAACATTATGGCATGTCCTTAGGATTTACTTTTGACTTACCATGGCCCTAATACATATTCCACGACACGATTTACGAGTCATGATGACACCTACTCTATCCCACCAATAGGTAAACCCAAGTTGTAACCCAGAGTCAAGCACAATGGGTTAACTTGGTGGAAAGTGCCCAATCATAGGCGAAAATAAACAACACAATTATAAATAAGAAAATATGTCTTGATACATAAAACAGTCAACACAAGCTACCATTTCATGCCCTGGTAGAGCCAGTACAACAATATCTAATAATACAACTCAAATGTCTAGAATAGTCAATAATATCTATCTCAAAAACAAAAGACTAAATATCAATGAAATAGAAGGAAATAGGTGAGTCTAACTCTAATAGCTAACCCTATCTCAAGAAAATTAAAATAGAACAATCAACGATCAACGATGATAGCTAGTAGTCGAATCTGCACTAAAATGGTACCAAAGTGTAGTATGAGTACCAAAACAATGGGTGCTCAGGTGGCATCATCATCCGGCTAAGCTAAATAATGATATAAATATGATAAAATGCAAGATAACATAAATAAGTCAAGGTATAAAAACAAACCTAAACATCTCCAATATTGTTGTACATAAATAGTAGTTTAACTGGAATAACAATAGCACAAGGAATCTACACATGCTAACATTGTCGTGCAATATAAGTAAATAAATCATAATAATAACGCATTATAACACATCACACAAGCAATCACAAACTATAAAATTGGCTCTCATACGTCAATTGGTTCGGAAAGTAAATAATCATCACAAACTCTCATACTCCTAGAGAGTACACTCAACCATACAATAAACCAACCATTCATTGCTTACAAACAACCAACTCGTTATATAACGATTATTCATGAATTTATTATTAATCGGTCATTTATCAACACTTGAAATTATACCCATATCCCATAATGTTATCATCACTTAACCACCTCATTAGCGTTATTTACTAAACACCATTTATTAGTTAACCCTCTCCTATTAGCTAATCCATTTGATTACTAGTCATCATATAATATCTAGTCATTATTTAATAATTATTCACCATATATCCACTAACCACCCTTTATTTGATAACCAACATTTATCAACTAACATCATTTATTAATTAATCATCCTTTACCAATTAATCCTCATTTATCAACTAGTCATGATTAGTCACGTAAATAATATCCACCACTAATACTTATTCATCATTAATCATTAACTTTACAACTTTATAATTATTTATCACTAATCAATAATTATCACTAATCCTCACAAGTTATCACAACCTGATTTACGAGTCATGATGGCACCTACTAAAACTTTGCCAGTAAGTATGCCAAACCATAAACCGAAGCTAACATAATGGGTTAATTTGGTAGGAAATTCTCATCATAGGCGAAATTCAAGAACATAGTTTATAAATAAGCAAAGTGTTCTAAATAGATAAAATAAACAATACAATATACCATCCAACGACCTGGTAGAGTCAGTACAAGAGCATCTAATGACAATAATACAACTTCAAATGCTTAAAGATAGTCAATACATCTATCTTTAAAACAAAAACAGAATATAAAAGATAGAGGATAATGGGAAACTCAAACTCCAAGAGCTCATCCTATCTCTAAGAATCAAACACCGCACGAACATCGATCAACGGTGGCAAATAGTACTCATATCTGCACCCAAAAGGTATAGAAGTGTAGTATGAGTATAAAATAATAGGTACTAAGTAGGCATCGTCGGTCAACTGAGCTATATCATGATATAAGTATGATAAAATGCAATATAACCTAACTAAGTCAAGGTACAGAAATGAACCTGAATTATCTCCAACATTTTTGTACATAATAAGTAATTAACTTGAAATAATTGTATAACATAAGGACCAATACATGCCAATATCGCCATGCATAGTAAGTAAATAATACAGAATAATAATGTATCACAAATCATTAACACAAGCAAACATAACTACAAAATTGGCTCGTATACGTCAATTAATGAGGAAAAGTAAATAACCCATCATAGACTCCCATACACCTAGAGGGTACACTCAAGGGTTGAATGAAGAAATCAACCAACATTATAACTAACCTTCATCATTATTTAACCATCATCTCATATTTATCATAAACTTCTCATTTACCAACATTTCACAATTTACCAAAATTTGACAAAGTACTCATATTCCATAATATTATCATAATTTAACAATATTATCATTGATGCTCAGTTGTCACCATTTATTAGCTAACCATCTCTTATTAACAAGTTTTTTTAATTACTAGTCATCATATGACCTCTATTCCTCATTTCAGCAACTATTAACCACATAATCATTGATCACCATTTCTCAGATAACCATCATTTATCAACAAACATCATTTATTATATAGTCATTATTAGTCACATAAACAATATCCACCACTTTTCCATATTTAGCAGTAATCATCAACTATACCTATTTATAAACTTTTAACATTTGCGGGCTACAACCGATATCCCTAATATCAACATTATACCCAAACTACATATATATATGTATATAATTGCCATACATAGGAAATAGCCAGACTCAAACCGGTAGATGTTCACATAGGCACATCAATATAATCATTGTCCGTCCTTTCCTCGTGTATATTATCATAATCATCCTCTGGCCTAATCGGGTATCAACATATCATCATAATCATTCTCCGGACTTGTTGGGTATCAATATATCATCATGATAAACCTTTGTCCTTGCTATCTGTAAATATATCATCATAATCACCCTCTAGCCTTATCGGATATTAATATAACATCTTAATATCCTCTGTCCTTGTCGTGCATCAATAAATTATCACAATGTCCTCCGTCCTTGTCGGGCATCAAAATATCATCAAAATATCTTTTGCCTATGTCGGGTATTAATATAACATGATAATATCCCACAGCTTTGTCGGGAATCAATATATCATCACAATGTTGACATGAACCAACCACGGGCCTTGTCGTAATGGTCATCCCAAGTCCATTTGGGACGGATGACCCCCTTATGTTACCCAACCCTATGTGGTTAACACATCCTTTGATAGGCCGAATTCCAAACCTATAACAAAATTGTGTAAATGTTCTCATTAAGACCCTAGGATAGGGTCACAACCATGACTGAACCAACTGAGTCCAAGCGTACCATACCAATTGCCCAACCATACCGACCAACCCATAGGCCATAAACCAAGCCATAACCAAATAAGTATCACAATGTAATATAATTAATCCTAAAATGTAATATGATGGAACAGTAAGAAATCATGTCCGATGATGCTAGCCTCAATATCAATACCAATGCTAAGGCTGACACCTTTACCGATCCCGCCCATACCAACCCTTAGAACTAATAGAAAGCCTCTATCCAAAAGGGTAAATAAATATGGTTGGGACATGCCCCCAACCATGGCCAAAACCAATATCCAGAATAAAGTAAAAATGTCTAACAATATCTATTACATGAAATAATGTCTTTCGAAAGGATGGAAGCTACCACTTCAGTCCAAATATTATCCCTGAGTCAATCACTATGTAGGAGAAGTAGAACGATCGATTCCTGCATAACGTGGGTATACAGTCACGAGTAGATGGGGTTAGCGATTGACCATTAGCATGAATCTCAGGATAAGGATAAAATAATGCCACTTATAAAACTAAGTAAAACCATTATAACCAAGCCTGGAAAAGGGATCGGGTTTAGCATACATTTAAAATTTTTACTTGGGTTGTGTAGCTTGGCCTTCCTAAACCACCCACGGACTATATGGGTTTAGCTAACCATGCGGAAAGGGCCCTAGAGCATGTAGTCGCATGACAAGGGAAGTATCCCATGGGATGACTAGTATATCCCCCAATAGTGTAACATCATGCACATGGTCTACTAAGACCAATCCTCATAACACCAAATATGAGTTAGTTGTTTGGGTCCCCCCCCCCCCGAGACCGCCACCTTCCACGGCTTTGTAAAACATACCCCACTATTAATGACGAATTAAAAACATTTCCAAATAACCAACTAATCCATTTACCATTTTATTAATCAAGGCCAATATTAGTGGTATCGCCATACCACCCCTTACTTGGAAGTAATATCCATAGCCAAACCATTTAAGTTAAGGGAAATTTCAAGTGCCTTTCAATATACCATATTACACTACTTAGGAGATTTCCATATTCCCCAGAAACATAACCATTTAGAATTTAGGATTTTCAAACCATTTAAACCATGCATAATTTCTTTACCAAGTTTAAAACATACAAGAGTTCCATTAAAGGAAGTCAATGCAATGAACATATCTTTATAAGCATTTTATCAAACACATTAGGGGCATAATATAACCAAAACCAATATCAAAGACCATTAAACCATTACCATGTAATACAATTTTCCAAAACCACCATTCATGTATATAAAAGCATAATTAAAACCATAAGAAACCATAACCAGGCATTTAATATCAAAACCCCCAAATAATAGTTGAAAGCCATAATCATGAATTAGTAAAACCATGAAATAAATCATAAAAAACATGCCTTTAGTTGAAATTACAATGAGAGAAGGGAAACATGCCTTAAACAGCTAAGATAATGGAATGAAATCACCAAGACACTCCCCAAACCAATCCTTTAGTTGAAACCCTAGCTCTCTTGTCTTAAAAACCCCTTGAGAGAATTATAGAGTGTTTTGGAATAGTTTCTAAGCATTAATGAATATAATAATAGGGTAAATAACCTCCCAAGTGTATTAGAAGTCATGAGTCCTAATTAGGGTTAGTAGGGAAATGTCCAGAATACTTCCACTTAAGTTGCACAAAATCCCATCACAGGGATACGGTTGACCCATACGAGGCGTACCCTCGTATACGATTTGTTTCCACCACTTTTATCTAAGACTCAACCTTGGGTGAGACACTATCCAATGTACGAATCATCCAACCAAGTACTAACCATAGCATACTATCTGTATCCATGACCCGTATCCCTGGCAGAATGAAATACTAGGAGGATCAAACACTGCCCACCATACGAGTCCCTAATACGACATATGCCAAGCCCTATGACTCATACCCCTAAGTTTTACCCATTCTAGTGACCAAAACCATCCCACCAACTAACACTGGTAAGCATACGATGGGACTATACCATTCGTATCGCAATATATGGCTCATACCCATAGGTCGTATTGGGTCCAGAGAGTGGAATTTTAGGAAATTTTCTGAGGGTCAAAACCCAGGAGGTTTCAATCTCCCATACTAGGAACATTTGTCCCCGAATGAATGAGAAGATATGGGTAACCACACACAGAGTCATTTGCGTTATCAAACATCTCTTTAATAAAGTTTGAAAATATGAGGTAAATATGTTAATATTTTCTTTAACAAACTCAGCTAATAAAGATGTGTTAAAGACATATTCCTTCCGCACGAATACCAAGAGAAGAAAGAAGACGCAGCTACTTGGACTTCATGTCCTTTTTCACTTCCAAGTAGCCTCTTCCACCTTATGTTTTCTCTAAAGAACCATAACCAAAGCCATATCCTTGTTTTGCAATTGATAAACCTGCCTATCTAAGATCTTAATCGGAACTTCTTCATAAGACCAAGAATCCGAAATACCTAATCCTTCTGAAGGAACAATCGAAGAAGGATCACCAATGCATTTCATCAACATAGAAACATAAGAGACCAGATGAACCAAACTTAAGCTAGATGGAAACTCAAACTCCTAAGCAACATTACCAACCATCCACAAAATCTCATAATGTCCAATAAACCTATGAGTGAGTTTTCCCTTTTTACCAAACCACACCACTCTCTTCATAGGAGACACCTTGTGGAAAAAATTATCTCCATCCTTAAACTCCAAGTCTCTTAACCTAACATCCACATAGGACTTTATGCAACATTGGGCAGGTTTAAACCTATCTCGAATCACCTTCACCTTCTCAATTACTTAATAAACCCAAATCTGGGCCAAACACATTTGCCTCACCAAGCTCAAACCAACCAATAGGATATCTATACCTCCTGCGATACAATGCCTCAAAAGGAGACAAACCATTACTAAAATAATAGTTATTGTTGTAAGCAAACTCCACCAAAGGTAGATGCTCAACCCAACTGCCACCATAATCAATCACATAGGCCCAAAGCATATCCTCCAATGTCTGAATAGTTATCTCCACTTGCTCATACATCTGCAGATGGAATGCAGTACTCAGACTAACCTTAGTCCTTAACCCTTTCTGGAAAGACCACCAGAAGTGAGATGTAAACGATGTGCCATGATAAAAAATAATAGTAATAGGCATCCCATGCAGCTTCACAATCTCCTGAATATACAGCTTTGCATAATCCTCTGCCGAAAAGATAGTCTGCACTGGTTAACAGTATACAGACTTAGTCATCCTATTCATGATGACCCAAATTGAATCATACTGATTCCCAGGCTGAGAAAGACAGGTAATGAACCCTTCCCACTTCCATTTGGACAAATTATTTTTTTGATACAACCCTCCTGGCCTCTTGTTCTCAACCTTAACTCATTGACACACCATATACTTGGCCACAAAATCTACCATTCCTTTTCATGCCATTCCACCAATAGATATTCTTGAGATCATGATAAATCTTTAGTCAATCTTTTACGAACAACATAGAATGACTCATGCACCTCAGACAAAACCTTTTTTTGTAACCCATCGACATTAGGAACACACAACCTCTCTTGGTACCGCAAAGTACCATCTCCTCTGATCTCAGACACCACTACCTGTTTCCCACCAATGTCACTCTCAATTTTCATTAAGATAGGATCTAAATCTTCCTTCTCCTTAATATCTGCACCTTGAGATGATCGAACCACCTCTCATACTATCATGCCACCATCTTTGGAGTCCAAGTGGCGAACTCTAAGATTAGCCAACCGGTGAATATCCTTCACCAATTCCCATTTTTCTTCATCCACATAAGCTAAACTACCCATGGATAACCTGCTAAGAGTATCAGCAACCATATTAGCCTTACTTGGATGGAAGTGAAGACACATATCATAATCCTTGAGAAGCTCAAGTCATCACCTCTGCCTTAGATTACGCTCTTTCTGAGTGAACACGTATTGAAGACTATTATGATCAGAAAAGATATCCACATGGACACCATACAAATAATGTCTCCATTCTTTAAATGAAAACACAACCGCCAACAACTCCAAATCATCAGTATGATAATTTCGCTCATGTACCTTTAATTGACTGGAAGCATAGGCAACCACCTT
The DNA here is from genome assembly GCA_030864215.1 of Capsicum pubescens. Taxonomy (NCBI): domain Eukaryota; kingdom Viridiplantae; phylum Streptophyta; class Magnoliopsida; order Solanales; family Solanaceae; genus Capsicum; species Capsicum pubescens. The sequence goes on from CM061540.1 coordinate 179,276,648, forward strand.
CCCATGTTGCATCAACACACAGTCAAGACCTACCCAAGTTGTATCACAATAAACTATGAACCCATCATTTCCCTTCTGGAAAGTCAAGATTGGACCCAAAGTTAACTTATCCTTAAACTTCTCAAAACTCCCTACAAAAGCATCCGACCAAGAAAACTTAACCTTCTTCTGAGTCAACTTAGTCAAATGAGCAGTTATCGAAGAAAAGATTTCTATAAACTACCTATAATACCCAGCTAAACCCAAGAATCTTCGAATATTAAATGGAGTCGTGGTCATAGGCCACCTCTTCACCATAGCAATCTTTTGCTGATCCACCATAATCCCTTCAATAGAAATTGTATGATCTAAGAAAGTCACAAAGTTCAGCCAAAACTCACCCTTAGAAAACTTGGTATACAACTATTATTCCTTTAAGCTCTGCAACACCACATAAAGGTGATTAGGATGATCCATCTCACTCTTCAAATAAACCAAAATGTCATCAATAAACACAATGACAAAGAGATCCAAATACTGCTTCAACACCCTGTTCATCAAGTTCATAAATGTTGTCGGAGCATTAGTCAACCCAAACGACATCACCAAGAACTCAAAATGCCCATACCTAGTATGAAAATCCATCTTAGAGATATCTACCTCCTTAATCTTAAGTTAATGGTACCCAAACCAAAGATCTATCATAAAGAAGAACTTGACATCTTGTAACTGTTCAAACAAGTCATCTATCAGAGTAAGAGGATACTTCTTCTTGAATGTAATCCTGTTTAACTTCCTGTAGTCAATGCACATCTGATGGGAACGATCCTTCTTGTGCATAAATAACACCAGTGCACCCCATGGAGAAACACTAGGATGAATAAACCCCTTGTATAGAAGATCCTTAAGTTGCTCCTTGAGTTCCCTCAACTCAGTCAGAGCCATTCTATACGGAGGAATAGAAATTGTATGAGTGTACATAAAGCAAATCAATACCAAACTCTATTTCCCTATTTGGAGAAACACCAAGAAGATCTTCCGAAAATACCTCTGGAAACTCATTAACCATAGGGACCGAAGAAAAAGAAGGACCTTCCGAGTTAGAATCTTTAACTCAGACCAAATAATAAATACAATCCTTAGACATCAACTTTAGAGATCAAAGATAAGAAATAAACCTCTCCCTAGGAGCTAAGGAAATATCCTACTATTTTATAACCGGCTCACCAGGGAACCTAAAGATAACCCTACGGGTCGGACACTCCAAAGACTCGTAATAAGAATAAAACCAATCCATACCTATAATTACATAAAAATCCACTATATCCAACTCAAACAGATCTGCCAAGGTCTACTTGCTACCAACAGATACCATCCCCCCTATTGACTCTCTTAGCAATAATCGAGTTATCTATTTGGGTAGAAATAAAAAAGAATCTGAAATAACTTCTGGATCAAAACGAAAAGACATATCAACATAAGGAGTCACATAAGAAAGAGTGGACCTCTGATCAAGTAAATAATACAGGTCATAAGAGAAAAGTTGTAATGTACTAGTAACGACAATAGGTGATGCCTTAGATTCCTGTAGGAATGCCAAATCACACAACCTATTTTGACCCACACTAGAACCAGGAGCAGCAACAGAAGCAGATGCCACACCACCAGGTGCAGGAGCATAAGATGAAGCTACGAGAATCTGATTCGCCCCCGTAGCAACCTTATTGACTGGACAATCCCTAAGATGATGGCCTACCTAGTCGTACTTGAAGCATTTTTCCTTTCCTTTATTGAAATAACCCCAATGAGGAGGACCACCGAATTGGCAAGAAGTACATGAAGAAACTAACTAACCTCCGCTCGCCTGAGATTGGGCACCCTGCGCCCAAGAATCGTCACCAACATGATGACGCTTGTCTCACGACTGGTAAGGAGCACTACCAAAAAAGGGGACAGAACTCCCCTACTTTTTTTTCATTTGTTACTATCTATACTACCTTGAGACTGAGCACCTCCCTGATAAGAAAACCTACTCCTCTTTCCTTGCCTATCCTCAAACTTTGTTTGCCTCCTCTTCTCATCCTTAACCCATTGCATATGAACAATCAACCTTGAGATGTCCATATCTTTAATCAGCAAGGGAGTCTTGCTCTTCAAAATCAAATCTCTATTCAACCCAGAAGTGAACTTCCTCATTCTCGACCACATATCATCTACGAAGTGAGGAGCATACCTTGATAGCTAATAGAAATTCAAAGCATATTCCTTTACTAACATCCTTCCTTGCCTAAGGTTCATAAACTCCTCCATCTTAGCTTCCCTTAACTCTTGATGAAAGAACCGATCCAAGAAGTCTTTAGAAAAGGCATCCCATAACTCTTCCTCTTCCACATCACCTCTATCCCTACCCTATTTCTCATACCATTAATAAACAACATCTTTGAGCTAACAAGCTGGAAAGTTAACCCCCTCCACATTAGTAGCCTGTATTAATAAAAAGATCTAATCTATCTTATCCAAGAAGCCTTGTTGGGTTATTCTCCACCTTTACTCCAATAATAGTTAGAGGATCCATATTCATAAATTGACCTACCCTTGTAGCCTCAATAGACAAAGCATCAACCACACCCCACTCAGCCTGAGCATTAGCCAGTTGGGCAATAATATGAATAGACTGAGAAAATTTTGTGTTCATCACATTTCCCTAAGAGACCTGAGGAGACCTATCTAGAATATGAGGAACTCTAGAACCATCAGTAATAAGAACATGAGATCGAAGATGTACCCTAGACATAGGAGGTACCCCTTTAGCATTATCCCCAGATAAGATGAAAGAATTTTCTTGTGTTCTAGATCTAGGAGGCATGATCTAAAATACGAGCAAAAATGGATTAGAGAAGATTCCAATATTGAGAACTCAAGCTTGAAGTTAGAATACTAGGAAACTAAAACATTCCTAAATGACTTGTAGCATCTCCCTTTTGAGCCTGTCGCGCTTCACACCCCAAAAAGAGACTCTACTCGAAATGGATTTGTGGACTCCCAAGTGTCCGTGAGTTTTGCTCTGATACAAACTTTACATGACACGACCATGGACCATATAATAATGGGGATCCCAAGTCAATCTAGGACTGGGGACCGCCCCCATTACCCAACCCCATGCGATTTGCATAGCCTTTCATGGGCTAAATTTTGAATATATAAAAAGATAGCATAAATGTTCTCATTAAGACTCTAGAATATGGTCACAACCATGAAAAAACCAATTGAATCCAACCGTAACACACCAACCACACAACCATACCGACTAACCCATAGGCCATAAGCAAGGCAATAACCAAATAAGTATTAGAATGTAATATAATTATGAAACATTGAGAAATCGTGTTTGATGATGCCAACCTCAATTTCAATACCAATGCTAAGGCTGATACCTCTACCAATCTTTCCCATACCAACCCCTAGAAGTACCACAGATCCTCTATTCAAAAGAGTAAATTAATCCTGTTGGGACATGCCCCCAACCATGGGCAAAACCAACATCACGAATAAATTCAAAACGTCTACCAATATACATAACATGAAATGATACCTTTCGAAATTATAGAAGCTTACCACTTTAGTCCAATTGTTATCCCCAAGTAAATCACTATGTAGAAGGAGTACAACAGCCAGTTCTTGCATAGCGTAGGTATACAGTCGCCAGTAGATGAGGTTAGCGAGTGATTGCTAGCATGAATCTTAGAATAAGGATAAAATAATAGAGTTATAGAACCATATAAAACCATCCAATGCACACAACCATACATATATATATAATCATTCCAAGAAAAGGGACCGGGCAATATGGGTTCAGCTCTCTTTATTTGGGTTGTGATTCTTGGCCGTCCTAAACTACCTATGGGCAATATGGGTTCAGCTCTCTTTGCTGAAAGGTTCCCAGTGTGTGTAGCCGCATGACAAGGGAAGTATCCCATGGGATGACTAGTACATCCCCAAATAGTGTGACATCATGCACATGGTCCACTAAGATCAATCCTCATATTGGCAAATACGAGTTTCCTATGTTGGTCCCCTTAGGACCACCACCTTCCACGGCTTTGCTGCAGACCCCGCTATTAATGCCCAATAAAAACTGTTTCAAAATGACTAACAAATCTATTTACCATTTTATCAACCAAGGCCAATATTAGTGGTATCGTCATACCACTCCTTACTTGCAAGTAATATCCAAAGAAAATCCATTTAGGTTGAAGCGACTTTTAAGTTCCCTTCCATATATCATATTAAACCACTTGGGAGACTTTTATGTTCCCCAAAAGCATAACAATTTTTCCTTTAGCCTTTTCAAATAATTTAAACCATGCATAATTCCTTTACCAAGTTTATATCATGGAAGAGTTCCATTAAAAGAAGTCAATACAATGAACATATCTTTCTAAGCATTTTATCAAAAACATTAGGGAATAATATAACCAAAACAAATTACAAAGACCACTAACCATTACCATGTAATCCAATTTTCCAAAATCACCATTAATGCATATAAAAGTATAATTAAAACCATAGGAAACCATAACCAAGTATTTAATATCAAAACCCCTAAATAATAGTTTAAAACCATAATGATGAAATAGTAAAACCATGAAATCAATCATACAAAGCATGCCTCTAGTTGAAATTACAATAAGGGAAGAGAAACATGCCTTAAACCAAGAAGATAATGGAAGGAAATCAGCAAGACATGCCCCAAAGTAATCCTTTAGTTGAAACCCTAGCTCTCTTGCCCCAAAAGCTCTTCAAAAAACTATGGAGTGTTTTGGAAGAGTTTCTAAGTATTAATGAATAGAATAATAGGGTAAATAATCTCTTAATTGTATCATAAGTCATGGATCCTAATTAGGGTAAGTAGAGAAATGACCAGAATACCCCCACTTAAGTTGCCCAAAATCCCATCGCAGGGATACGACTGACCCATATGAGTCGTACCGTCCTATACGATTTTTTTCCACCACTCGTATCCAAGCCTCAACCTTGGTTCATATATGGTCCAGTTTACGACTCATCCAACCAAGTTGTAACCGCAACATATGATTCGTACCCATGACTCGTATCCGTAGAAAACTGAAATACCTGGAGGTTTAAAAATTGCCTATCATATGAGTCCCTAATGCAACTTGTGCCAAACCATAAAACTCATACCCCTAATTCATATCCATTCCAGTAACCAAAACCATACCACCAACTAACACTAGTTAGAATACCATATAACCATACCACTCATACCCTAACATATGGCTCATACCCATGAGTCATATTGTGTATAGAGAATAAAATTTTAGGAAATTTTCTAAGGGTCAAAACCCAGGATGTTTCAAATGTTCTCTATCCTTGTAGGGCATCAATATATCATCACAATATCCTTTGGACATATCGGGTATCAATATATATATATAATTATAATATCCAAACTTGAATTGATAACAACATCATCATAGTTGGTGGCAAAATCAAGAGCATAAGTGATCATATAATAAAGTATCATGATTTCAAGCATAATTAATAGCATAACTTCCCATATATTCATTAATATCATAATCTCTAATATCATTAATAAGAATGATTCCACGCATAATTATTAAGAGTGATCATAAGAATGAGCAATAACATAGTCAATTGCCTAAATAATAGCCTAATCAATAGCATAATCAACAACATATTCATGGGCTTATTCGATAGCATATTCAATAGATCATCATATCATATTTAATAATCTAGTCAATTAGACCATGGACATTACTCTAATGTCATTATCACCATAATCCATAACCATGATTCCTCAATATTGCCTCAAAAGGGCATTCTTTACACATTTAGTAAGTGCAGAAAGATTTTAAGAGAATTACATCAATCATGGCTTAAGGTGGATCAAGAGCCCACTCCTAAGTCCCTGACATAAATTCTAAGTCAAATTCTACCCTAGACTAGGCTACGGTGTCTAAATCCACTCTTAGATGTATAGCAAGCCCCAATTCTCCCTAAGGTAAAGATTCTACTCAAGCATTTTTACTGATTTCAATAGAAACTAAGGCAAACTCCATTAGTGTACGCAACTAAGGCCAAACATACCCTAAGAATGAGTGAAAAAGTCACTCTTATCTAAGTAGAGTAATTTTGAGCATTCTCATCGTAAGCATAATCCATAAAGTTTGATTCACTAAGGTTCAAGGAAACAAGCTAAGTATTCTAATTCTATTGTTTCAAATGTCTTAAATGGTCCAGCTAACCCAAAGTTTGTGTATTATCAACCAAAACCTAAAAACCATCATAATCTAACAAGATATCATAAATATACTTTGACATAGATAAATTTAACTAGGGATAAACCTAGCCTACCTCGACACCAAAGAAAGATCAACGAACCTCTAAACCAATGCTTTCCCCTTTTGAAAATCATCCTCAAGATGCCATGCTAACAAAACTAAATTCTACTCATCAATATAAAAATATTGATACCCATAGTGCACCATTATGCTTCAAGTCCAAAAATCACTTCAAAAACCCCACATGGGTCCCACTTATGGAAATCACATTTTCAAAACCAATCCGACATTCATACAAGCTCAAGGAATCATTATCCTAAAAAATAGGTGAAAACCAAGCTTATTTGGGGCTAAAATTAAGCCCTAAGGGTTTTGGTGTTTTGAGCAATAAATCAAGAAATTTCACCAAGAAAAGGGTGAATTTTCACCTCGAATCAAAAGATAATCACAAAAATAAACATTAATCTAGCTTCCTAATCACCAAAAAGCTTCAGTTTTAAGCTCTCACACAATTTAGGGTACTTAGCTCTCAAGGGAGTGATGAAGAATGGAAAAAATCATTGAAAAGGGGTCCTTTTAAACCCCTTCAAAGTCCTAGACAGTCTCTATCGAGACTTAATGCCTTGTGATTTCACCATCTCCCGCTTGCCCCATAATCTGTGATTATGACACACTTCACGATCTCAGCATCTTCTCTTTACAATGAGTCACAATTGCGATTAAAAGAGCCTCTATTGCGGTGCACCAGAAATATGCTGCACAAGATTTTCCAACTACAAAATAGGCTCAATAGGGTTCTTGGAATTCATTCAGAATCCCGTATACGTAAACAAACTATGTAACCATCCTAAATTCAATATTCAAGATGCGATGGCACACTTGGATTTTCTATCCGAGGTTGTTTTGACCAAATTTTGGTCCCAAACTCATATTTCATTTTCCCAACTATCTGATCAATAGGTTGAAATGTGATAAGGTGTCACAAGATCCTAATCAAAGGTCTACCTAGCCTAAAATTGTCATTCTAAAGCTACTAGCACAATCAGAATTTGTATACTAGATTGTTTTACTGAAGTTTTTGCCTGATGGCCATTTGGAACCAGCAAAGAATTCTAAACAAAAAATTGTCTCTAAAAACCAAACGAACTTCTCGATAACCAAACTACCAGTCCCAACAACTCATAAATTTCTTGGGGAAGATAAGGAAAACCTTTAATGGAAAAAATAAGAAGAAATATGGAAAATGACCCGAAGGGTTATTACACAAGTCCACTAATTATCATATTTACCAAATTCGCACTACATCCAACATCCTTAATATCAACATCATACCCAACTTCTATAGATATATATATATAATAATCATACATAGGGTATAGTCAGACTCAAATCGATTGATATACTTATAGGCACATCAATATAATCATCCTCCAGCCTTACTGGGTATCAATATATTACCATAAACATCCTTTGGTCTTATTGAGTATCAACATATCATCATAATCATCCTCTGACTTTATTGAGTATCAATATAGCATTATAATCATCCTTTAGCCTTGTCGGGTATTAATATATCATCATAATCACCATCCGACCTTATCTTGAATTAGTATATCATCATAATGATCCTTCGGCCTTACCAGGTATAAATATATCATCATAATCATCCTCCGTCCTTTCCATATATCTATATATCATCATAATCATCCTCCGATCTTGTCGGGTATCAATATATCATCATAATCATCCTTCAGCCTTATTAGGTATCAATATATCATCATAGCAGGCAGAACAAACAATAGGATAAGTGATCATATAATCAAGCATCAAAATTTCAAGCATAATTAAAAGCATAACTTCCTATAAAATCAATAAGCATGACTTCTAACATAATTAAGGGCTCAATTTCTAATATCATCAATAGAGATATTTTCTAGCGGAATTTTGTAGCATGTTCATAATCATAAGAAATATCATGATGGCTTATTATTAGTGTAAAGTATATTTTATCACTTGAATTATCAATTCTTATCAAAGTATGATTTATAGCACCTTCATAGAGAAATCCATGGAATTTTCACTAGCTCATCATAACATAATCCATAGTTGATCATAAAATAACCAAACTCTAGTCAATTAGTCTATGATCATTCCTTCTAATGTCATTAACACCATAATCAATTACCATGGTTCCTTAATATAGCCTTAAATGGGAATTCTCTAGTTATTAAATGAGCGTATAAGGATTTTGAGAGAACTAATCATCAATCATGGGTTAAGGTGGGTCAACCTATTGCTAAATCTACAAAATATACTCTAGGGTAACTTCTTCCCCTGACTAGGCTAAGGTATCTAAATCCACTCTTAGATGTATAGCAGGCAATAATTACCCTAAGGTAGGGATTCTTCTTAAGCACTTTAACTAAGTCAAATGGAACTAAGGCAACCATCATTAGCGTATACAACTAAGGCAAAACTTAGACTAAGTACGAGTGAAAAAGTTACTACCATCTAGCTAGAGTAGTTTAGAGCATTCTCATCCTAAATATGAGTCATAATATCTAATTTACTAAGGTTCAAGACAACGAGCTAAGTATTTTAACTCTACAGTTTCAAATGACTTAAATGGTCCAATTAACCCCAAGTCATGTATATCATCAATCCAATAACTAATTCCCATCTAACAAGATATCATAAACATACTATGACATAGCTCCATCTAATAAGGAATAACCTAGCCTACCTCGACACCGAAGAAATCTCAACGAATTACTAAACCACCATTTTTTCCTTTTGAGAAGCCTCCTCAAGATGACAAGCTATCATAAACACATTATACTTATCAATACGAGAATAACACTACCTATATTGAACCATTTTTCTCTGGCTCCAAAAATACATAAAGACCCATATGGGTCTTACTTACGGAAATTGTATTTCCAAAATCAATCCAATGTTCTTAAATGCTCAATGAATCATTACCTTCAAAAATGAAAGAAAACCAAGATAAATTTAGGGTATAATCAAATCCCTCAAGGTTTTGGGATCTTGGACTAATAAATCAAGAAATTTCAGCAATAAAAGAGTGAATTCTTATCTCAAATCATAAGATAATCGTGAAAATAAATGTAAATCTAGCTTCCCAATCACTAACAAGATTTCATTTAAGCTATCACACTATTTAGGGTTTATTCTCTCAAGAAAAGCATGAGAAATGGGTGAATTCATGATATTTGGGGTCAATTTATACCCATGCCAAGTACTTGGATCACGTTATCGCGGACCCAAAATTATGATCGCACCTCTTTGGGGATGCACGGGTGAGTTTAGATTACAACATTCCCTCCATGATCATACTACTTTCACTACCAAGGGTACCGCTATCATGGTCCTTGTCTTGCAATTGCAGTTGCACCTGATGACAGATGAAACTTGAAAAATCTTCCAAGTTTCTTTCAAGCCCTCGGGATTCATTCAAAATCTCGTATACACAAATAAACTCTGTAGCCATACCAAATTATATATTCCAGACTCTTTCGAGCACTTAAAATTTCCATCTGAGGTCATTTCGACCAAATTACGTCCCACACCCATATTTCATTTTCCTAACTTTCAAACCAATAGGTAGAAATAATCTCAGGTTTCTCTTTACCTGAACCAGAGGTCCACATAGAGTAAATTTGACATTTCAGAGCTACTGGAAGTGTCAAAATTTGTATATAAGATCACTTTACTAAAGTCTTCGCCTGGTGGCCATTTGGAACCAGCGAAGACTTTAGAATAGGGAATTTACTCGTATAACAAAATAAACTTCCTAATAACTAAACTATCGGCTCCAGCAAGTCATAAATAACTTGGGTCAGCAATGGAAAGGCTCTAATGGTGAAAAAATAGAAATATGGAAAATGACCTGAACGGTCATTACTATATCCACTACTAAAGGAACTTTTACCTCCAAAAGTTAAGGATTAGGATATACCTAAAGCATCGAACAGGTAAGGGTACTAGATTTGCTTCTCGTTCTTGATCTCCCAAGTGGCCTCCTCTATTGGGAAGTGCCTCCACTAAACCTTTACTATCGAAATCTCTCTAGTGTACAACCGCCTGACATCCCTAGCCAAAATGAGCACAAGTTTCTCTACAAAGGTCAAATACTCATTTAACTGAAATGAGTCCCATCAAGAACATAAAATGAATCAAGAATGTATAATTCCAGCATAGAAATATGGAAAACTAGATGAACAATGGCAAAACCTGGAGATAGAGCTATTTCATAAGCCACCTCACCAACTATGCAAAAAATCTCAAAAGGGCCACTATATCTAGGACTAAGCTTTCCCTTACTCCAAAACCTCATCACACCCTTCATAAGAGATACATGGAGGAATACACCATAACCAACACCAAATCTCAAGGCACAAAGCCTACATTCTGCATACAGCTTCTACCTACTCTAAGTCGCTCTCAACCTATCCTAAATCACCCAAACTCTATCTAATGACTCCTAAATCAAATCAGTACCATGGGACCTAACCTTAAAAATCTCAAACAATCTAACTAGAGAATGATATCTTCTACCATACAAAGCCTCAGAAGGCGCCATCTCAATACTTGAATGATAGCTTCTATTATATGTGAACTCTGTCAAAGCTAAGTAATGCTCCCACTTGCCTCTAAAATCCATAACACAGTCTTGGATCATATCCTCAAGCACCAAATTATCCTTCTCTGAATAACCATCTGTCTGTAGATAAAAAGGTTGTACTCAAATCTACCTGAGTGCCAACTCCTCCTGAAAAGCTCTCAAAATCTTAAAGTGAACACAAAACCACAGTTTGAAATGATAAAAATGGTCAAATCATGCAAATGGACTATCACCTGAATATAGATATGGGCTAATCTCTCAACACTGAAGGACATCTAAATAGGAATAAAATATTTGGACTTGGTCAGACGATCCATAATGATCCAAATACCATTGGAACCACCAGAAGTGCAAGGAAAACCACTAATGAAATCTATGGTAATCCATTGCCATTTCCACTCTGGAATGTGCAACTAATCTGAGGTGGTTTTATACACTTTGGTAGCATTATTCTAGCTTATTTTTCCTTATTTTGGGGATAACTTGAGTTGTTAATGTGTATATTGATGTAGATAAGAATTTGAGTGTCCAATAATGTGTTTACAATTTTCAAAGTGTTTTCCAATCAAGTTTGAACTTAATTGAGTCATTTAGAGTTCAACCCAAAAAACTAGTGTTATGTGTGTGTCTAGTTGGTTATGTTGGATTCTATTATATTTAAAAGGTTTTAAATTATTTTAATGGTGTAACTATATATGGAAAATCTTGTTGGGAATATGCAAGGTTCAATTTAATTAAGTTAAGAGGAAGAAAAATAAATGAAGATCATTGAAAATTAGCTTTATTTTAGCTCTTGTTTTGATTCATTATTGAGGATATTGTGTTGTTATGATCTCTAATTTGTGGTGTGTGGTGATATAGGAAGCTTTGTGATCTTAATATGGTTATATATTATTGATTTAAAGGCCGGAAATTCATTGGAAATACACTACAAAAGGCAAGGGAAAAAGGAGGGACATTCAACACTTAACCAAAAGTGAGTCAATGCGACAAACCATTCCAGCAACTCTATGACCAATGTACTACACTGATGTTCCCAATGCTCTGGTCAACGCGATGCATCACTGTGTCCATGCATTCAATTCATTGTTGACACGTATAGAGATTATGCAAAATAACAATATAATATATTTCCCTTGTCGGAATCTTATGGGAATTATCTTGGAATATATGAAAATCTTTTAATCATACAAGGATTAGGAATATGGTATTATGTATACAACTTTGGAAAATTCTTGGACACCTGTGACGGTTTAGATGTAGTGGATTAATTTTTGAGGAGGCTGCTGCTACCTTTAGGTTTTTTAAATTCTTTAATTATTCATATCATGTATTCAATTATTTAGATCGTGATTATGAATATTATTGGCCAAAAACCCTTTTTTCGAGGTTAAATCCAAGAACATGAGTACTATTATTTTGGATTAATTTCATTTAATTTGCTTATCATTATTGCTTGTTTAGTTATTCTTGATTTAATTATTTGATGGATTCATCATCTGGAATATACATATATTTCCACCATTGTGATCTTGAGAAAGGGAATAGGGAGATATAATATGGGAATAAACAAAGTTTATGTTTTTATTCTTTTATGAATTAAAGAATTGAACTTAGAATCTAGGAGATAAATGTATTTAGATGCCTTACTTGATTCAAACGTAGGATCATACCTTAATAAATTAATTGGACTATTACATTCCCTCTCAACGTGTAGTCTGAATGTCCATATTAGGTAAAATGCTAGAGGTCGGGAGACCTTGATCATGCAATTAACCATACGAATAAACAACCAAGATAATCAAGTTAACGAATGAAATTCAACGACATAGTATGATTGTTTGAAGTCGTTTTATCCAGGTCTTTAATCCATTGATTATTTTAATACTTTACTTTACGTATTATTTACTTTTCTTTAGTCTACAAATTACAAACTCTATTTTTGGTTACTCTTTAACCAATTAAATCTAAACTGTGAACTAGAATTGAATATTTATTGAAGAATGTCACTATGGGATCGATAACTCGACTTTGTTGAAGTCCACTTTACTACTTGGTAGACCACGAACACTTGTGTGTGCTCTTAGGCGATGTCATGTTTTTGGCGCCATTGTCCAGGACATGTAATTTGGCAACTATTTATTTTAGTTTTACTTTTATATTTATTTGTTGTTTTTATGCTTGGTCTTGGTTGTGTATTTGTAGGAAAAAGATTTACAAAAGATTGAAAGGGATCAGGACTTGGTTGAACCAAACGCCGAACTTGAGTAAATTTTCCATCAACGCAGGAGAGAAGAAAACCTTCTCCCCTAAATTCCATAATTCGCAGAAGATCAAAAGAATCCTGTCATCATGTCTGATGAATAAGCAGCACGCAGGGGAGTCAAAGATGTGGCAATCCAACTTCCAACTAATTTGATCTTCTCATTTCAGAAGCCGACAGCTGGACGCAATTTTGATCTTAAACATTATATGGTATAGTTTTGATTAGCAGTGGACAGTTCACGGGGCTTTCACATGAAGATAAACATGTCCACATGCAAAGTTTCTGGAAATTAGTGATACATTCATTCTATGGGGGTGAATGCAGACTATGTGAGGATGACTTTGTTCCCTTTTTCACTGATTGGGGAAGCAAAAAAGTGGTTGAATGCGGAACCGACAAACTCAATCACCTCATGGGATGACATGGATGAAAAAATCCTTATTCAGTTTCTCCCGTGTGGTAAGACTGCAAGGCTTCTTCTTCAAACAGAAGCCAGACGAGAATCTCTATCATGATTGCGAGTGCTTCAAGACACTTCTTTGAGACTGTCCACACCATCAACAGTCCAATAAGGTACTTTCTCATACTTTTATAGAGGCTCTTGATCACAATATGAAAATTTTGCTAGATTCAGCTATAGCTGGTCAAGCTCTTGAGATGACATATGATGAGTTGTACACTTTATAGAACCGCATAGCACAAGTAAATCCAAAATGATATGCAGACTTAAGGAGTGCCATAAAAAGAATTGCAAGTGTATTAGAGGTGGACAAATTCATAGCGTTATCAGCTCAGGTTTCTGCATTACAAAATTTGATACACACTCAGTTCAGCAACATCAAATTGGGAGCAGCACAACCTGAGGCCACAGTCAATATAATCCAACAAGCTACAGATTGGTGTAAAGTTTTTAGTAATAGCGGCCATGCAGCTGTTATATGTGCTTAAAATCTGAAATCGGTAATGTATGTGGGAAATGCTCAAACGAAAAATTATGGTAATTCCTACAACATGAAGTGGCAGACTCATTCTTTGAATGCTCAACAAAGGTAAATTAAGCAACCACAAGATCAATAAAATCAGTCAACTAGCAACTTGGAAGAGATGATGATATAACTTCTAAATGATCAAGCACAGTTGTTAGAAGATATAAAGAGTAATGGGGCCATTCTAGAGAGTCAGCGGATTATCATAAAGAACTTGGAGATACAGATAGGGCAAGTATAGCAGGTACATAATACCAGACCTCAAGATGATTTTCCAACTGATAATGAACTAGTAATTACAATCACTTTGAAGAATGGTACAGAGCTCAATAAAGAACCTCCAAAGATATCTAAGGAGGTAGATGAAAAGTTGACTTCCCAACCTATTGTAGACAAAGTTGCTGATAATTCAGGGATGTCTGAGTACTCAAAAAATATAGTTTCTTGACACGTTAAGGGGATACCACCACCACCATATGAATCATAGCCATTCAGTTATCATCTTTCTCCTGAGAATAAAATTGAAAATGTGTATAAAAGTGAGGGTGTTGTGGATATTGTAAATTTTAAAGTGGGATTGGTTGGGTCTCACTCAAAGAACTTTTCTACATTATGTTTAGATGATGTCTTGTCTATGAAATCATTTAAAATAGTGGAAGAGTGTTAATATGAGGAACAAGAATCTTATATTCTTGATTTTACACTGGATTAGAAACATAAAAGCACACCTTACCTCAAGGACGAGTGGTTTACCATGCATCATCTATTACTCGGTTCCTTAATCTTTGTACCACCACCCTATGAGAGAGGCAAAAATATGAATGTGATGTTGGGGGAGAAATTTATATCCTCAAAGTGCAGAAAAAAGTTGATATGGGTCGTGCCACAATTCTAAATTAGGCGGTTCTTTGGAAGCAACCCAAGCTAAGGTATGTTTTATTTTTATTTTTTATTTTGTTTTTACTTTATGTTGTTTTTGCTTTGCTGAGTAACAAAATGATGGGAACTCTGAGTACCAGAAACCTAAGCTAAGAAGCATGGAAAAGTCTTAGTGTAGGGTCCCCAGATATTTTTTATGCAAAAATATGCGACTAGCTAGGCCTAGAGGCCTCAGGAAGCATTTTTATCTCTTACTTTTAAGTTCACTTTAGGGACAAAGTAGGTTTTTATGTGTGGAGTGGGGAAATTCCTAATTTTTGGCTTAATTTAATTTTTTTTATCTAAGATATTCTTTTTGGTGCTATTTTGATTGCATGGTGCAAGTGTTTTATTTGTAAAAGAATGTTGATTTTGAGAATTGCTACTTTTCAGAATCTTAGGCTCAAGTTTGTGACTCTTGTATTTTTTGGCTTAAATTTTGAATTCATGCTATTGTTGGTTGGGCTTATATGATGATCCTAGTGAGTTGAGCATGTGCTATGTATGATCTAAGGTATTTATATATTTCTTGTTGTATGTGATATCTAGAACTTGCTCGGTGTGTGTACAAAGAGAAATAAAAAGTGTGGGTTAGGAGATAATATAGGTATTTCTTGGATAGCCTTGTTTTATACCTTCTTTTTGACCTACCTTTGTGCATAATTTTAGTCAGCCCAATTGAGACTTTAGCTTTTTCTTTATTTGCCTCATATGTAGCCTAATCCCTTCTTTTAAGGACCTTAATTTGATCTAAAAGCTCCTAAGTGCTTTAATGTAAAACTAAGTAAGGAGTTTGAGAAATAAGAAGAGAAAAAGGTGAAATTGATGCCTCAAAGTCTAGTTATGGGCGTGTGCAATTGTTGTGGTTGGAAAATTGAAAATTGTTTGAAAAAGTTCCAAATTTTAGCTCAAATGCATTAAAATGAACCTGTTTTGGCCCTGGTACTTCTTGGACATTGTGCACCTCAACTAAGGTAAATTTCTTAAGTTAAGGGTAGTTATCATAAGGGTACGTAGCGTAATATGGGTGCAAAAATAGGAAAAATTGAATGAGTGGTATACTCCCACCATAGTGTTGTTAATTGAACTTAATGAGATAAGGTGAAAACAAAAGAAATAGGTAGATAAAAATGGTGTAAATTGGTTGTTGAAGAGTGGTCAAAGTTGCATAATTTTTTGCATTAAAACTCTTAGGGGAGATAGTAACTATTCAGCCAAAGTAGTTCCTACCCGTCCCTTAGCCGACATTACAAACCAAAAAAGACCTAATTTATCCTAAGTTCATCATTCTAATATGAGTGGAGCACTACACTAAGATAAAACCTATGGTTCATTGTGTGTAACTTGTGAATTTCTTGTGAGAGTGAGCGTAATTTGATTTTTGTACCCATTGTGTTCTAATTTGTATTTATATGAGTGTTATGGGTAACTCTCTTGTTGTGAGGGAACATATTTGATGAATATGGAAGATTTTTATGATGTCTTTAATTGAGCGATATGCATGAGTTTTCCACTTAGGTGAGTTAATTAATGAGGCTTGGATGTCTTGAAGTAGTGTTCTTGAGCTTTCAATCGTAGATAAAGTACTTAGTGATTGTAAACATGCAGTCTGTATAGTCATTGTAGTACTAGCTTGAGTGTATTTGTTTTAGTAGAAGTGTGGAGTCACCTCATCTTTTGATGCTTAGTGTAAAGAGTTGTTCAAGGATTAACAAGGGTTTAAGCATGGGGTGATGATTAGAGGTGGTTTTATACACTTTGGTAGAATTATTCTAGCTTATTTCGCCTTGTTTTGAGGATAACTTGAGTGCTCAACGTATTTATATTGATGTAAATAAGAATTTGAGTGTCCAATGACGTGATTACAATGTTCAAAGTGTTTTCCATACAAGTTTTCACTTAATTGAGTCATTTAGAGTTTAACCCAGAAAACTAGTGTTACTAGCTTGAGATAGGTGTGTGTCTAGTTGGTTTTGTTGGATTTTGTTGTGTTTAAATGGTTACAAATTATTTTAATGGTGTTATTATATGTGGAAAAACCTGTTGGGAATGTGCAAGGTTCAATTTGATTAAGTTAAGAGGCGGAATAATAAGTGAAGATCATTGAGAATTAGCTTTATTTTAGCTCTTGTTTTGATTCATCATTGAGGATATTGTATTGTTATGATCTCTAATTTGTGGTGTGTGATGATGTAGGAAGCTTTTTGATCTAAATATGGTTATATATTGATGATTTAATGGTCGGAAATTCATTTAAAATACACTACAAAAGGCATGGAAAAAGGAGGGACGTTCAACACT
Source organism: Capsicum pubescens (assembly GCA_030864215.1). Classification (NCBI taxonomy): domain Eukaryota; kingdom Viridiplantae; phylum Streptophyta; class Magnoliopsida; order Solanales; family Solanaceae; genus Capsicum; species Capsicum pubescens. The sequence goes on from CM061540.1 coordinate 179,294,066, forward strand.
TAATCAAAAATTTGGAGGCTAATTCTAGTGAGCCAACACGACGCACCAGTCCAACAATGCTATGACCAACGCGCCGTGCTGAGTCCCCAACGCGCTTGTCAATGTGATGCATAACTGTGTCCATGCATTCAATTATTTGCCGACACGGATAGAGATTACACACAATAACAATATAATATATTTCCCATGTGGGAATCTTGTGGGAATTATCTTGGAATACCTGCAAGTCTTTTAATATATGGTATTATATATGACTTTGAACAATTCTTGGACACCTGTGACGGTTTCGACGTAGATGATTAATTTTTGAAGAGGTTGCTGTTGCGTTTATGTTTTTTAAATTCTTTAATTAATGGTTAATTATTCGTATCATGTATTCAATTATTTGGATCATGATTATGAATATTATCGGCTAAAAACCCTCTTTCTGGGGTTAAAGCCAAGACATGAGTACTATTGATTTGTATTAATTTCGTTTAATTTGCATATCATTACTGGTTATTTGTTTATTCTTGATTTAACTATTTGATGGATTTATCACCCGAAAAATACATCTATTGTCACCCTTGTGATCTCAAGAGAGGGAAACCATTTTTTCATTCTTATTTGATTTTGTATTGTATAGGCACAATTTTTCTGATTTCTTCTAACTCTAGCCATCCATGAGAAAACTTGCCTTTAACAACCAATTACAAGTTTTCTTGACTTACAATATTATTAACTTCATTTTTTTCCCATAAAATTGATGGTTCTCTGTGTACATTATTAATCTCTTTTAAATTTTCCACCTCTCAGGATGGAAAAAACCTAAACCCTATTGACGAGTAATACCAAAATTATAGTTGTTCCGGCTATTATGGCCACCATATCCGGTGGGACCATCCCACCGGATAACAGTAATGATGAAGACAGTAATCAAAACATTCAAAAAGGAGATGGAATTAAGAAATATGCAGATTTATTGAAGCCAATAGTGCTGGATATGACTAATATTAGGGTTCCGCTTAAACCTATTATTATGTTGCATGGAGATCCTTCTATTACGTGGAAATCATCAGAAGTGAGAAATCTTATCATGCAAAAGAACTTACAATATGCTATAATAGGTAAATTCTCATATGGTAAGCCACACATTTAAGTTTTATGTAAAATCATCTCAAATCAATGCAGTATAAAGGGGCAATGCACCATTGGAGTATTGGATAAAAGGCATGTACTATTAAGGCTGGAGATGTTTGAGGACTACATTCAATTATTGTCAACTAAAGCTTATTACATTGGTTCAATGGAAAAATATTGGTAGATGAAGAAATTGAAATGGGATCCATGGTTTGAACCAGATATTGAGACCACAATTGCAGTAGCCTGGATCTCCATGCCAGATTTACCTTCAAATTTTTTCATAAAATATGCAATTTTTTCTATTGCTTCAGCAGTTGGCAAACCTCTTACTATTGATATGGCTAAAAAAAATTGTACAAGACCTAGCTGTGCAAGAGTGAAAGCGGAGGTGGATCTAATAGCAAAATTACCCCAAAGGATTCAAATTAAGGAAGAGAATGAAGCTACAGGGGAAATCAAATCCAAGTTGGTCCAAATTAAGTATGATTACATGCTAAATTACTGTACAGAATGTTGTTTACAAGGACATGATAAAGCAAGTTGTTGGAATAAACATCCAGAGTTATATGACAAACAGAAGAAGGATAGTAAGGAGGCAGAAACAAAGATGACAGACAAAGAGAATAATATGCAGAGGAATCAATCACATAATCAGAATAATACAAAGAGAGGTATCACTACTAATCAGTGGTTTACAAGGAAAAAAAATATAAAAAGGATAAATTTGGTCACATTCTGGCAGAGTTGAATAATGAAGAAGAAAAGGAGCTGCAGATGTCAAATACTTTTACAGCTCTTGAAGATACAGATAACATGGAAAACACCAATAATGATAAGGAAGGACAAGGTGAATCTAATAATCAGAAGGGGGAGAAAAAATTAGAACTAAATATTGGGTCAATACAAGTTTTGGCAAAGGCAAAGTAGCTAATCAAAGGGATAAGTCAGCTGACAAAAAGCAAATAAATCAGGAGGTAATTGATAGGAATGCAAAGAATTACAGTGCAGCAGATCACAACAGCATGGAGGAATAGACTGACTCAAGTAAAATTATGCAGCTAACTGAAGATAGTAGAAATGAGAAGATTTCACATTCTGATAGGGATCAGTATGTCAGGAAGAAAGGACTGAAAAAATACAACTACAGGCCTATGATAAAGAGTTAGATGAGTTGATAGTATTAGAGGGGATTACACCCTTAGCAATACAAGCACAGAACATGATAGAAAATAGTAATCAGACAAAGGAAGATATTGATGAGAATTATATTGAAGAAAACATCAATCAGGTGGTTAAAGCAGCAGATCTATCTCCTAAACAAATAGAAGCTATAAAGGAGAAATAAGTAAGGATAAGGAAAAAGAAAAAGAGTGGTAGTGGAGCAGAGGCTAAATTACAAACAATGCATACAAGGAGTCACACTGCTAAATCAAAATCCAAATGAATGCATTGATTTGGTACATAAGGTTTGTTAACACCCAACAGGCTTTTACTAGACTTATAACAATGCAAAAAAGGTACCATTTTTACTTTATTGGATTAATGGAACCTTTCCAAGATGGTCAATATATTGAAGAGTATAGGAGGAGGCTGAGGAAGAACCATGCTATGCTAATTGTATCTGGAAAAATTTGGGCATTTATGGAAGAGAATATGAAATTTAGCAATGTGAAAGATGAAGAGCAGCAGCTAACTCTGAAAGTATCCAATCAAAATGTAGGTATCTCATTGTTGGTTACTTTAGTCGATGCTAAATGTAATGCAAATGAAAGAATGATACTTTGGGATTCATTAACTGATCTGTCAGATTCCTATCAAGTACCTTGGCTTATAGGAGGGGATTTTAATGTGATTAGAAGTGAAGAAAAAAATCTAGGGGGTTTACCTGTTACTTTTAATAAATATCATGACTTTAATCAGTGGATCAACTTATGTAATATGGAAGAATCCATTTTAAAGGGAGTAAATTCACTTGGTGGAATGGGAGAACAGATGAGGATTGCATTTTCAAGAGGTTAGATAGGGTTTTGTGCAATGATAGAATGCAACATATGTTTCAGCAGATGGAAGTGGAACATCTAGTTAGGAGTGGATGAAATCATTCTCCTATGCTAATTCAGTGCAAAATAAACAATGAGCAGATTATTAAATCTTTCAAATTTCTGAATTTTTGGTTAAAAGAGGAAGTATGTTTGGAGGTGATTAAACAAAATTGGAATTCTCAGATTGAAAGAAATCCATTTATAGTGTTTAAACAGAAGTTGAAAAATACTAAGTCAGTTTTAACTAAATGGAGTAAAGAGCATTTTGGTAATATTTTCTAGGAAATTGCTACACTGGAGGATATTATCAAGGTAAGAGAAAAACAATTAGATAAGGATCCTAGTAGACTGAACAGAGCTAATTTGTTTAAAGATCATGCTGAACTGATTATGCTATTAAAAAAAGAAGAAGATTACTGGAGACAAAAGGCTGGGTATGAATGGTTCAAAGATGGAAAGAGAAACACCAAATTTTTTCACACTATTGTGAAAGGAATGAGAAGCAGGCTCAGGATCAGTAAGATACAAAATGGAGATGGACAATGGTTGAAAGAAGTACCAGATATTGCAGAAGTTGCAGTCAATTTTTTCCAAAAATAGTTTACCAAACAAAATGATGCAGATGATTTCAGCATGCTAGAGGAAATACCAGAATTGGTGAATGATGAACAAAATACATAAATAATGAGAATTCCTGATGAGGATGAGGTCAAAAATGTTGTGATGGAGCTGAATAGAGATAGTGCAGGTGGACCAGATGGGATGACAGGGGAATTCTACCAAGATTCTTGGGAAATCATTAAGCAGGACATCCACAAAATGGTAAAAGCTTTCTTTTGTAGATTTCAACTTCCTAGATTTATTACTCTTACTAATTTGGTATTGTTACCAAAGAAGTTAGTAGTGAATAATTTCTCAGACATGAGGCCTATTTCACTTAGTAATTTTGTCAATAAGATTTTCTCAAGAATAGTTCATGAAAGGATAAAAGGAATTTTACCCCATTTAATATCCCCAGAATAAGAAGGTTTTGTTCAAGGTAGGAGTATTACTGAAAAATTTTTGGTAGTGCAGGAAATTATGTCTGAAATTAGAAAGAGAAGGAAGCCACCTAACATGGTGTTAAATCTTGACATGATGAAAGCATATGATAGAGTAGAATGGTTGATTTTAACAAAGGTATTGAGATCATTTGGTTTTTCAGAGGTACTGATAGACATGGTGTTTAGACTGTTGGAAAATAATTGGTATTCAATACTTTTGAATGGTCAGCCTAAAGGATTTTTTAGATCTACAAGAGGGTTGAAGCAGGGGGTCCTTTGTCACCAACTTTGTTAATAATAGCAGCAGAGGTGTTATCAAGATCACTGAAGAAACTGATGAAGAAAAATGATTTCAGGATGTTTGGGATGCCGAGAGAAAGTCCAAAATTGAATCACCTTGCATTTGCAGATGACATGATCATCTTGTGCAAAGCTGAAGTGAAAAATTTACAGTTGGTCACTACAGTTTTGGATAAATATGAGGAAATATCAGGAAAAAAAATAAACAAGGAGAAGAGTGCAATTTATATGCACAAAGGAGTATCTAATGCAGTAAGGGTGTTAGCAGAAATGGCTACTGGTATTTTGAGAAGAGAATTCCCTTTTGTTTACCTAGGGTGCCCTATTTTTTACATGCGAAAGAAAAAGGATTACTACCAGCAACTACTGAACAGAATTGCTAGAAAGATTCAGACTTGGAAAGGAAAATTGCTTTCTTATGGAGGTAGAGTTGTACTAATCAAGCATGTGTTACAGAGATCCCAATACACTGCCTATTAGTATTAAATCCTCCCATGAATGTTCTAAATACTATTCAAAGAATTCTTTCTCAATTTTTTTGGAGTAGTAAAATTGGAGAAAGGGGAAGGCATTGGGTGATACGGAAAACATTAAGCTTACCACAAGAGGAAGGGGGTCGGGTTTTAGAAGAATTTCTAATGTATCTATGGATCTTTTTTGTAAACTATAGTGGGCAGCCAGGACTACAAAAACAATTTGAAGGGAGTATATATTCAATAAATACTACAAAAAGGAGCAACCAAAATTAGTAATGTGGAAAAATGGTACAGGTGGTTCTCAAGTCTGGAAAAAGATGTTGCAGGCTAGAGATATTGTGGAGCATTTGATAGTATGGTAAGTAAAGAAAGGAAACAGTGATATTTGGTTGGACAATTGGACAGGACAAAAAGATCTATACTATATAATGGAAGGAGTTGATACAGAACAAAGTGGTTATAAGCAGCTTACAGATTTGATCAGAAATGATACATGAGATGAACAATTGATTAGAGAGTTATTCACTGATGAAGTAGAAGATCATGTCCTTACCAAAATCATCCCTCCAGCAGTAATAGAGGAGGAATGGCCTATATGGAGTATTGATTCTAAAGAATTGTTCATAGTTAAATCAGCCTGGCAGTATATAAGGAATAGGGAGGGGATAGAAAATATTTTCAAGAAGATATGGGTGAAAGGAGTACCTTTTAAGATTGGTTTTTTCATGTGGAAACTGTGGAAAAGAAGAATTCCTGTAGATGATACTATTAGGAGATGGGGGATGCAGGGGCCATCTAAGTACTGGTGTTGTAATGCCCCAGAAGTGGAGACATTTGCCCATATATTCAAGAATTCTTACCAAGCTAACAGGACTTGGTCCTATTTTTCTTCTTATGCAGGTATTCATGTTCACAATCTGACTCTAAGGGGAACAATTCTAAGATGGTGGAATGATGAAGTAAAAGAAAAAGAAAAGCTTTACTACTTTGCAATTCCTAGCATGATTCTGTGGGAATTGTGGAGAAGAAGGAACAGGAAGAAATATGAAGATAAGGAAACTACAGGATTAAGGATCATATATAATGTTACAAAGAATTTTAGAATGTTGTAGAAGGTCAGGAAACCACAGATGGAATCACAAACAGAATAGACACATATAATTGAAGAACTGAGCAAATTACAAACAAGAGTGAAGGCTATAACAGTACTGTAGAAGACACTTGAGGAGGGCTGGGTAAAATATAATACTGATGGAGCTGTAAAAGGAGAGAAAGGAGGAAATTCCTATGCTTTTGGTTTGAGGAATGAAGATAGAGATGTCTTATTTGTTAAGGGAGAACTACAACATTATGCAGATAGTATGCAGGCAGAGGCTAATGTAATTCTACAGGCAGCTAAGTACTGTTCACAATCGCAACATAATAAGATTATCATTCAGATAGACTCCCTATTAATGCAGAAGGTATTGATAAATGTTTGGTTGTGTCCATGGAGCATAGCAAACACAATCAAGCAGATACACAGTTTCATGCAAAACAAGAAAGTGCAGTATCAATATATATAGAGAGAGGGAAATCAATAAGCTGATTATTTAGCTAATTCAGCAATAGACAAGGTGCTTTCATCATCACAAGCTATCAACAATTAGGGAAAAAAGGTAAAGCAATCTTAAATAGTGACAAATGACAAAGTCCATACTTGAGGATCATACCAGTAAGATAATAAGAAACAGGAAAATATTCAAGCTTTATAGTTTACATGTAATTTATATACAGAAGTATGTATCATCAATGAAAGTGCATATTTTATAAGCTTGTACAGAAATCAGTTCACAGCATCAAAAAAGTATAGATGGACTAAAGGGAGCTACAAAGACCTGAGATGGAGGTGGATAGCTGATTATATCCGACATTAACAATTACTTGCTCTTTAAATCTATTAGGTGTTTTGTTTTGGAATACAAACAAAACAAGAAGGGGTTAGATTACTAAGTGCGAACAGTAACCAGTGCACAGTATCTAGAAAGTATAGATGACCTAGATGGAGCTATAAATACCTGAGATGGAGTCGGATAGCTGAATATATGCGACATCAATTCCCCATTTATCTTCAAATCTTACAAGCAAATGAAGATGGGGTCAAAGCAGATCCAAAAAATGTGAGGGGACAAAAGAAGAAGAAAACATACTTAGTTGGTATACTCTGCATATCAGGTCTTCTTAGATGCAAAACAATATTCAATTTTTGCAAAGATTGGAGAATGAAACTAAGAAGAGGAGAGTATCAATAGTTAGAGGAAATCAGAAACAAAAGAGTAAAATTTCAAAGAGATTTCAGTCACCTCTGTAAGATGAAAGAAACACGATACCATGAAGAAGGATTTACAAGATAGTTTATCATCTTCAATAGGAGGAAGCGAAACAGTAGTGCAAGAGGCGGTGGAGCTGAAATGTGGTTTAGGAAACTTTTGATTTTAGAAACCCTACTCATGTTAAATGTTTTATTTTTGTTTTTGGGTTGGGTCGGGTATGGGAATAATGGTAGGTGCTGATTTGTTTGTAAGATGGGTTGGTCCATCATGTGATTATTTTTAATAAAAGTAAAATTAAACCAAAAAGGGGAGGTAGAACATGGTAATAAACAAAGATTGGGTTTTTATTCTTTTATGAAATAAAGAATTGAACTTAGCATCTAGGATAGGGATGTACTAAGATGCCTTACTTGATTCAAATGTAGGATGATAGCTTAATAACTTAATTGGAATATTACATCCCCGCTCAATGATGTAGTTGTAATGTCCATATTAGGTAAAAGATTAGAGGTCGGGAGACCATGATCATGCAATTAACCCTACGAATCAACAACCAAGATAAGCAAGTTAACGAATGAACTTCAATAACATAGTATGCTTGTTCGAAGTTCCTTAACCCCGAGCTTTAATCCATTGATTGTTCCAAGACTTTACTTAATGCATTAATTACTTTTCTTTAGTCTACATATTACAAACTCTCTTTTTGGTTACTCTTTCACCAATTAAATCTAAACTGTGAACTAAAATTGAATCGTTGTTGAAGCAAGTCCCTAGGGATAGATAACTCGTCTTTCTTGAAGGACATTTTACTACTTGGTAAAGCACTTACTCTTGCGTGTGTGCTTGGGCGCTGTCAAGTTTTTTAAGTCTTTATCATCCCATTTTTCATACCATGCCTTTTGTAGTGTATTTCCAATAAATTTTGGCCTTTAAATTATCAATATATCACCATATTCAGCTCACAAAGCTTCTTACATCATCACACACCACAAATTAGAGATAATAACAACATAATATCCTCAATGATGAATCAAAACAAGAGCTAAAAAAAGCTAATTCGCAATGATCTTCACTTATTATTCCGCCTCTTCACTTAATCAAATTGAACCTTTCATATTCCCAATGAGTTGTCCACATATAATTACAATATTAAAACAATTTGGAACCTTTTAAACACAATAGAATCCAAGGAAACCAACTAGACACACACCTGGCTCAAGATAGTAACACTAGTTTTTCGAGTTGAACTCTAAATGACTCAATTAATTGCAAATTTGTTTGGAAAACACTTTGAACACTGTAATCACATCATTGAACTCTCAAATGCTTACTTACATTAATATCAACACGTTAAGCACTCAAGTTATCCTCAAAACAAGGAGAAATAAGCTACAATAATGCTACCAAAGTGTATAAAACAACCTCAGATCATCACCCCACACTTAAACCCTTGTTCATCCTCGAACAACTCTTTACACTAAGTATCATAAGTTGAGATGACTCCACACTTCTACTGAAACAAAGACACTCAAGATATTACTACAATGAGTAAACAGACTACAAGTTTACAACCACTAAGCATGTTATCTATGATTAAAAGTTCAAGAATACTACTTTAAGATATACAAGCCTCACGAATTGACTCACCTAAGTGGAAAACACATGCATATCGCTCAATTAAAGACATCATACAAATCACCAACATTTATCAAACATGTGCCCTCACAATAAGAGAATTACCTATAATCACTCATATAAATATAAATTATAACACAATAGGTACAAGAATAAAATTACGCTCACTCTCACAACAAATTCACAAGTTACACACAATGAACCATAGGCTTGGCCTTATTGTAGTGCTCCACTAATATCAGAATAATGAACTTAGGATCAACTAAGTCTTTTCTGGGTTGTAATGTCAGCTAAGGGACGGGTAGGAACTATTTTGATTGCATAGTGACTATCTCCCCTAAGCACTTTAATGCAACACATCAAGCAACTAACCATACGAATCAACAACCAAGCTAAGCAAGATAACAAATGAAGTTCAATGACATAGTATGATTGTTTGAAGTGATTTAACCCTGGGCTTTACTCCATTGATTGTTTCAAGACTTTTATTTATGCATTCTTTACTTTAATTTTTAGTTTACAGTTATTCAATACCCTTATTAGTTACTTTATCTCAATTGGTAAACTAGAATTGGATAGTTGTCGACACAAGTCCCTGTGGGATCGATAGTAGACTTTCTTAAAGGTCATTATATTACTTGGGAGACCACGTACACTTTCATGTGCCCTTTGGCGTTGCCTGTAGCCTCTAAGTCAAACCACCTGGTCACTGATACTCGACATTTACCTGCTCAAAATATAGGCAACGATCTATAAAGTCTACCACATCTCTCTTTATAATACTTCACTAATAATATTATCTCAAATCTCAATACATCTTGGATGTGCTGGGATGAATGGAATATCTTGAGTTGTGAGCCGCATGCAAAATCAACTAAATCAAATCATCGATATGTGGAACAAAAATATGGCCATCAAATCTCAAAGAACCCTCAGATCTATGGTAACTCTCAGTCTAACCACTCAACACCTTATCATGAAGGAAACATCGCTTACTATCCTCAAACTGATGATCTTGAATCTGCTCAAATAGAGAGAACCTCGCCTCCACACTAGCCAAAATCCTAGAGTCTGAAATATCAATGTGAACCATCAAGTTTGCTATGGACTTAATGTTCCATGACAATGACCTCTAAGAAACTAAAATACAAGGCAAGCTACCCATACTCACTGCATTATGGCTCAAGGCATGCACTGCCAAGTTTACCATGCCTGGATGATACAAGATCGAAATATCATAATCCTTAAGTAACTCCATCAACTATGTTGTTTAGCATTAAGCTCTCTCTGATCATAAGATGCTTAAGATTATGATGGTCAGCAAAAATTTCACAATCCACACTACAAAGATAATGCCTCTAAATCTTAAGCGCAAAAACTATTGCAGCCAACTTCGAATCATGAGTAGGCTAGTTGTGCTTGTACACCTTAAGCTATCTAGAAGCATAAGCAATAACAAGACCCTACTGCATCAATATACAATGCAAACTAACACTGAAAGAATCACAAAACACGGTGAGTCCCTCACCCTCAACAAGAAGAGCTATAATAGGAGTTGAAGTAAGAAAATCCTTGACCTTCCTAAAGGTTGACTTAAACGCCTTGGACTATTGAAAAGGAACCTCCTTCCGAGTCAATCTGGTCATAGGGGATAAAATAGTATCAAAACCCTGGATCAAGCATCTATAATAATCGGTCGAACTAATGAATCTACGAACCTCAGTTAGAGATGTAGGTCTATCCCAATCATGAATTGCCTCAATCTTAGCTGGGCCTACCATAATACCATCCTTAGACACCACATGTATAGGAAATTTCACTGACTTAAGACAAAACTCACACTAAGAAAACTTGGTGAAAAGCACAGGATCCCTCAATAGTTGGATCACTATCCTCAAATATTATGCATGCTCTTCTCTACTCCTCGAATACATAAGGATGTCATTGATGAAGACAACCACGAAGAAATCCAAATAAGGCCTAGACACTCAATTCATTAAATCCATGAATGTGGCTGGGGAATAAGTTAACCTAAATGACATCACTAAGAACTCATAATGAACACAACGAGTTCCAAAAGTTTTCTTCGAGAAATCCTCAGCCCGAATCCTCAACTGATTGTAACCAGATCTCAAATCAATCATAGAAACATTGTCATATCCTGAAGCTAGTAAAACAAATCATCAAAGCAAAGCATAGGATAGCAGTTCTTCACCGTCACCTTATTAAGCGGCCTATAATCTATACACATACGCATGGAGCAATCTTTATTCTTGAAAAAAATATAGAAGATATTTAAGGAGATACACTCAGTATGATAAACCCCTTACCACGAAGATCCTAAAGCTAAGAAGTCAGCTCTTTAAGCCCGACAGGAACAATATGGTAAGGTTCCATAAAAATAGTTCGAGTGCCAGGCTCGAGGTCAATAGAAAACTCAATATCATGGACAATGGAATACTATGCAGGTCAGTGGGGAACACATCAGGAAACTCAAAAATAACAGGAATTGAGTCAAGTAATGGACTCTTGATGCTAGTATCATAAATATAAGTGTAATAACACTCGCAACCCCTCAAAATAAGCCTCCTAGAATGAACATAAGAAATAATCCTCATCGTCTCGTGGCTAACTGGACCTACCATACCACTGGAGGGATAAGTTAGGCATGACTAAGGTAACAGTTTGGGGACAACATTACATGATTGCATGATAGTAAGACAATAGTCTATGCCCAGAATAATCAGATCCATAAAAGTCTCAATATCTCTAACAGTCATAACACATGATCTGAAAACTAAATCCACTACTAAAGAATCGCCCATGGAAGTAGATATGCATAATGGCACAGCTAATAAATCATAACTCTAATCATGGTGCATAATAAGAAGATATAGAGGAATAAATGGATCCCAAATCTAATAAAGTGAATACTGACTACCTGAACACGAAAATTATTTTAATAACAACAGCATCAAAAGTCTCATCCTTGGGCCAAGTATGTACTACATACAACATACCACACTCGCCACCTAGCTAGGCATATGACTGACCTCTAGTCCTGCTAGCCTTAGAACCTACTTAAGTACCCTAAAAACTACCCCGACAAGCCTGAGGACCATCTTTAGCTGAAGGGTGAACCGCTCTAATAGAGGAACATCCTGAGCTGAAACAAAAATTTCCCCATGACTTAGGTAATCTCATAATTAGTGAGAAGGAGCTCCACAACTATAACATGACACCTGAGATGATCCAAAAGCCACAGATCTATCTAACCCTGAACAACAACTATAACTAGAATCACCAGAAGATAAACCCCTTAAATATTGACCGCCACCCTGACCAGGGTGGTCTCAAACACTAGACTGACCTCTGTTAGTAATCTAAAGTATTGCTTGAATTAGTCGGCTAGGATGATCTAAGGATGATACGATGGATAAGGAGAATACCTACTATAAGAACTACCATCTCTAGGTCAAGAACTACGACTGCTCCCACTGAATTTGCTCTAAAATCTAGGCCTCTTATCACGACCCACATAGTGTATCTCCTTCATCACCTGAGCATGATCCAACACGTCATTAAAATACCTATCACAATAATAAAACTTTAAGTAGATATATAAATAAGGAGTCTCAATCCTATGACAAAGCAACAGACTCTCTCATACTCAATGTCTAGAATAAAAGTTGCGTGCCTAGCCAACTCTTGAAAATAAGCCTCATACTCTACAGTTGTCATAGAGACCAACTCTAATATAGAGAACTGATCCCTCAAACGATGTCTAAGGCTGCGAGATATACATTTCTCTAAGAACACCTCAGTGAACTAAGCCAAAGTCAAGAGAGAAGATCCAACTGGTCTAGAATCCATATAACATTTCCACCAATATAGAGTAGCCAAGTCCAACTGAAATATAGTGTAATTCACACTACAAGTCTCAACAAAGCCCAAAATACGAAGTCTATCCTCACAAGCAATCAAGAACCTAGGGAGATCAAATCTCAGGAATCTATCCAGTATTTTCTACTCCTCGATAGATATAGCAGGCTGGGGAACCAATAGTTGAGAAACTACTAGCTGAGTAACTACCGGTGTAAGAGAAACCTCAACTCTGGGAGTTGAAGCTATAAGATCTGCCCCTTCCTCAGTACCACGTAGATATGTAGACTATGCAACATTAGATGGCACACTAACAACTAAACCAAAAAGATAAACTAATACTTCTCTGAGTATTGCATAAGAAATAACCCTTAGAGTAGCCTGGGCTAGTCCCTTGCCCGCCACTGGCTGGGCAAAATTATTCCTTGATAAGGAGAAAGAATATGACCTAGGTAAGGCACCCTATCCTTACCTCTGGTTGGGGATAAATCACGTGGCTATCCACGATCTCTAGGTCATCCAAATATAGGAGTAGGATCCCTAGGCTCGATCTTGGGACCCTCATCTCGTATAGTAGTAGAACGTGTCTTGGCCATCTGCTGAAAAGTAAAGGCAAAGAAATACTCTACAAACCAACTCAGACTCTTAGCTTGAAGTAAGTGAAGGAAGTGATGAACTCCTAAGAATGTCCCATAGCCAACTGAAAATAGAAAATAGATGTCATTATTTTGATCCGCTGGACTCTACTAGACATTGCTCTTTTACAAACCATACCAGTAAAACCTCACTCTAATACTAATTTGTCACGATCCAATTTATGATTCATGATGGCACATACTCCATCCTGCCAATAGGTAAGCCAAAACCATACCCTAGAGTTAAGCACAATGGGTTAACTTGGTTGAAAATACCCAATCATAGGCAAAAATAAACATCATACTTATAAATAACCTAAGAGTTCTAGATAGATAAAACTATCAATATAAGATGCCATCCCATGACCTGGCAGAGCCAGTACAGGAGCATCTAATAATAATACAACTCCAGAATATAGAATAGCCAATAACATATGTCTCGAAAACAAAAGACTGATAAAAAAAATAGAAGGAAATAGGTGACACTGACTCCAAGAGCTCACCCTATCTTTAGAAAATTAACATAGCATGTTCAATGATCAATGACAATAGTTAGTACTCGGATCTACACCAAAAATGAATAAAAGTGTAGTATGAGTACCAAAACAATGGGTACTCAGTAGGCATCATTGGCCGACTGAGCTAAATTATGATATAAATATGATAAAATGAACGATAACATAACTAACTCAAGGTACAAAAACGATCCTGAATCATCTCCAATACTTCCATACATAAATAGTAGTTTAATGGGAATAACAATATAACACAAGGAATCAACACATGACCACATCCCTATGCAATATAAATAAATAAATTGGAATAATAATGCATAACAAGGCGTCACACAAGCAATCACAAACTACAAAATTGGCTCTTATACGATAATTAGTGAGCAAAGTAAATAAATCATCACAAACTCCCATACGTCTGGAGAGTACACTCAAAGATACAATAAAGTAATCATTGATCACTTAAAAATAACCAACTCATTATCTAACCATTATTCTATAATTTATCACCAATTAGTAATTTATCAACACTACCAATGTACCCATATCCCATAATATTGTCATCACTTAACCAACTTACTATTATTGTTCACTAACTATTATTTATTTGCTAACCCTCTCTTATTAGCTAATCCATTTAATTACTAGTCATCATATAATCTCTAGTCATCATTTAACAAGTATTCACCACATATCTGTTAACCACCCTTTATTTGATAACCAATATTTATCAACTAACATTATTTATTAACTCATCATCCTTTACCAACTAATGCATTTATCAACTAGTCATGATTAGTCACGTAAATAATATCCACCACTAATCCTTATTTATCAATAACCAACAACTATACCACTTTATTATCATTTATCACTAATCCTCAGTAGTGCACTAATTATCATATTTACCAAATTTAGGCTATATCTGACATCCCTAATATCGATATCATATCCAACTTGTATATGCATATATATATATATTATAGCCATACATAAGGCATAGACTGACTCGAACTAGTAGATGTACACATAAACACATCAATATAATTATCCTCCAGCCTTTTCGGGTATCAATATATCATCATAACCATTCCACGGCTTTAACAGGTAACAATATATCATCATAATCATCCTCTGTCCTTGTCGGGTATCAGTGTATTATCATAATCATCATTGATCCTTGTCGGGTATCAATATATCATCAAAATTATCTTTTGGCCTTGCCGGGTATCAATATATCATCATACTTATCCTCCATCCTTACCGGGTATTAATATATCATTATAATCATCTTCTTACCTTGTCGGGTATAATATATCATCATAATCATCCTCTGGCTTTTCTGGGTATCAATATATCATCATAGTCGGTAGCAAAATTAATAGCATAAGTGGTCATATAATCAAGTATAATTAATAGCATAACTTTCTATAAAATTAATAAACATAACTTCTAACATAAATCATGGCTAAATTTCTAATATATCAATAGGGATATTTTCTAACATGATTACTAAAAAATTTCTTGGCATGATCATAATCATAAGAAATATCATGAGCAACGACTTATCAATAGTATATTTAATGGCTTATCATTAGCATAAAGGAATGTTTATTATTTGTATCATCAATAGTTATCACAGTATGATTTATAGCACATTTATTGAGAAATCCATGGCATTTTCACTAACTTACCCTAACATGATCCATAGCTCATTATAGCATAACTACAATCTAATTTATTAGTCGATGAGCATTACTTTTAATTACAAGCATAATCAGTTACCATGGTTCCTCAATATTGCCTCAAAAGGGAATTCTCTAATATTCAATAAGTATTTAAGGATTTTAATAAAACTAATCATTGATCTTGGCTTAAGGTGGGTCAAAGAGCCTACTTTTAAATCCCCAAAATGTACTCTAAGGCAAATTCTACCCTGGAGTAAGCTAAGGTATCTAAATCCAATCTTAGATGTATATCAAGACACAATTATCCCTAAGACAGAGATTCTTCTCAAGCACTTTAACTAAGTCAAATAGAACTAAGGCAACCTTCATTAGCATATGCAACTAAGACCAAATTACCCTAAGAACAATTGAAGAAGTCACTCCCATCTTGTTAGAGTAATTTATAGCATTCTCATCCTAAATATGAGCCATAACGTCTAATTTACTAAGGTTCAAGGCAACGAGCTAAGCAATTCAACACGATTTCAAATGACTGAAAGTGTACAACTAACCCCAATTCTAACATATCATCAATCCAACACATAAAATCATTCCCAATCCAACAAGGTATCATAAACATACTATAACACAGCTCAATATAATATGGGATGAATCTAGCTTCCCTAGACACCAAAGAAAGCTTAACGTATTGCTAAACCATTGTCTTTCTCTTTCGATAAGAATTCTCAAGATGCCAAGCTATTATAAACACATTCTATGCATCAATACAAGAATAATGATACGCACATCACTCCATTGTACTTTGGTTCCAAAATTAATAAAAAAACACCATGTGGGTCCCAGTAATGGAAATCATATTTCTGAATCCAACCCAATATTCCTTCCAACTCAATGAATTATTTTACTAAAAAATGGGTGAAAACTAAGCTAAATTGGGGCTAAAATAAAGCCCTCAAGGTTTTGGGGTATTCATCTATAAATTAAGAATTATCAATAAGAAAAAAGTGAATTCTTACCTCAAATAAGAATAAAACCTCAAACTAATGTTAACCTAGCTTCCCAATCACCAACAAAATTCCATTTAAAGATATCACACTATTTAGGATTTATGCTTTCAAGAAAGGGGTGAGAAATGACTGAATTCACGATATTTGGTGTCTATTTATACCCATATCAGGTACTCAGGTCCCACTATTACGGTCCCAGACCTGTGATTGCACCACTTTGGGGATGCACTGGCGAGTTACAATCGTAATATTCCCTTCATGGTTGTACTACTTTGCCTACCAAGGGTACCGCGATCGCAACTCTTGGCTTGGGATTGCAGCTGCACCAGATGACGGCTAAAACTTGGAAAATCTTCAAAGTTTACGTTAAGACCTCGAGATTCATTTGGAATCTCGTATACAAAAAAAAATATGTAAACATATAAAATTCAATGTTCAAAATTCAATGTCACACCTTGAATTTTCATCCGAGGTCATTTCAACAAAATATGGGTCCCACACCCATATATTATTTTCCTTACTTTCCAACTAATAGGTCAAAATGAGCTTGGATGTCTTGGACCTTAACCAAAGGTTCACTTGTCTAAAATCGATATTTTGAAGCTACTGGCATTTTCAGAGTTTGAATATGAGATCCTTTTACTAAAGTTTTTGCTCATGGCCATGTGGAACTAACGAAGACTTCCAAATAGGGAATTTTCTCTAAAAAATAAATGAACTTCCTAGTAACTGAACTATTAACTCTTGCAAGTCATAAATAACTTGGTTCATATATGGAAAAGGTTTATAGGAAAAATAAGCAAAAATATTTAAAACGACCTAAAGGGTCATTACAATATCATAACTTAAAGACATCATCATTTCTATCTTAAACCAAATGCCCATGGCCCAAAATAAGAAATTACATCATGTTTAGAGACTTACAATAATTACTTATCATTTATCTAATTCACATGCACCAATAATTTTTTTAGTCATGTTGAAAGTGCACAGATAAAAAAGGAAGAATGCGTTACGAACGGGAAAAACTTTCACTCCCATTTTTAGTATATAGTTCTACTTATCACTTCATCACTCCAATTCAACATTAAATACATTGTCATTTCAACTTCACACCTCTCATTATGTTGTTTCTTCAAATCCTACCAACTCCAATCTTATTGATCCATAATACTATTATTGTTGTTTGTATCCCTTATCATTAACATTCTTTAGAAATATCATTCATTGGTAAATCTAGAGCTCTACACAACCTGATTCTCGTAAACCCGAGATATGAAGATGGCTTAAAACCAAAGTCTCAGCCATAATATTTTAATAACACCCTCTTGTTATTTTTATTTTAGCAAACCACCACATGGATGGACAAAATTGGTTACTATGTCAAATTTCTTTGCTCAATAATTCTTTCATCATTACCGAGCAACTTATTGACACTCAATTTTGACCTTTTGATATTTCTCCCAAGCTGCTAATTTACAAAAATTATTAGTTGTTGGTATTAATATTCCTATACTTATTATTTTAGTATCTAAAAATCTTGACATTTTGTATTCATTATTTTAGAGTATACAATTCATTTTTATCATTTAATTTTATATTGTATATAGTATATATAATTTATTAATTTAAATATAGTATTTTACATATAAATTATTTTCGCAGATATGCATACTCAAATTCACAAACACATAGATTATTACTGTTGTTGTTGTAGTTTTTCTTAAAATTTGCATTCATAATTTATAGATGTCTAGTTTATTTCAAACTATTATTATTATTACCGCCAATTTTATATAATAATTTATGTAACATTAATTTTATAAACATAATTTATTTTAAGAATAATGACTTTGTATTTTTTTATTATTTTCTCATTATTATTATAGAATCATTATTTTATTTTATTAACTAGGTACTCAATTCAACCCAACTTCTTTCAATTTATTTAAATTCTTGTCTAATTTTATTCAATTAGTATCAGTTATAGCCTAAATAAAGTACAATTTGACTCAACCTTAATTTCCAATTCCAATTTCATCTAAACCAAACTAAAATTAGACCCAATTTTATATCATACGTGACCCATATTTCTAATTTTAGTCTTAGTCATTGATCAAATTTGATTCAACGGCTCAAATTGCATTCTCTTTTTCTTTTCTTGTTTAATAAATTAACCCACTCCTGAACCCTAATCATTTTTCTCTCAACCAAGATACCTCTCACTCTTACTCTCCACAACCATCACCACTACACTACTCCACTAAATTTACTTTGTCTAACCCCAACCACCAGAGCTCTTTTTATCTTCTCTCCTCTTCTACTATTATCTTCTTTTTTCTCTCCATCCTCTACGCTTTCTTCTCTATCAAAAACCACCACAATACTCCATCAAGAGCCACCTCTACCAATGTTCTAAAACACTATGTCGTGAACCCCACTAATAAACCTCTACCACTAAACAACATCATCAATCTCTATCTCACCGATGAAAACCCCTAAACCACCATCACCCATCGATCCCCATTTTATTTGATCGTCACTCTCTTTTTTCTCCCTTTTTTGTTGCTGCATCACTAAAGACGATAGCTTATGAGCCCTTAATCTGTCATTACCACCATGAGAACATCACTAAAGAGATTATTTGTCTCTTTCCCCGTGATTCAGAAATGACATAGGTCACCATTTTAGGAAGAGAAGCTCATAAATTATTTCTTCGTGCTTTAATTTGAATATTGCATGAGTATTCCCATTTTTTATTTTTCTTACGAGTTAAATTTTAGTATTTCATTTCCGTTGCTTAATATTAGATTTGGAACTTATGAAAAGAGTACTATGATTTCGACTTGATTCTTCTAATTTCATGGTTTTTGCTAGTTTTGATTGCCATATGTGAAGAGACTCAATTTTTATAATATTTTTTTAAACCCTAATTTCTTATGCTCGAATAATGATTCACGCATCCGCTTGGGTAACCCTCTATTTGATTTTACTTTGCATGATTCACATCAAAATGTTACATATTTAATTCTCACAATTTCACTGTTTTCTATAACTTTGCTTAATATAATCTTGTAGTATAATTGGATGGCAATGGGGGGATTTTGCTATATGTTTTACTAAATGTTGTGTGTATATTAGATGCTATGTTATACTAAAAAATATTTAATATGTGTATATTTATTTCAAAATGCTTGACAGTTTTCAATTGTCAGTATTTGGTATTCAAACATGAATTTTCGCCCCTAATTGATTTTGCTATACTTCATAACAAAAGTACTTTATTAATTAATTCTTAGACTGATGCATGTGCCTTATTTAATCAAAAAATATTTTTTTACTTGCTCGTTTATGAAAAAATCCAACATGTCATTCAATTATTCATGTTTAGACAAATTCTTACGTTGCTTAGTTATGGTAAATGGAGATTTTTTTACATTCAATTTATTCAGTCTTCCTTTTATTGATTTTCAAAATAGTCTTCCTTTGTTTTAACTATTGATTCACTACAATTCTCCTGCTATAAACACATCCCTTCTCCCTCATTATTTTTTATGCTTTTTACAGCATCTAATCTCTTACACACTTATACAATATACATATATATATACACACACATATACATACATATATATTTATGTATGTATGTATATGTGTTGGTTCTATTGCTTTAGTTCACTGTTGGTTCTACTACCAAGTATATTGTGAAACAATATTTCTCAAATCAGCTGTTATTTTATTTCTATGCTTCTAAATTGTATGTTCCTTTCAACGAAGCATCTATTGTTGCTTTAATATGTCTGTTTAACTTTGTTATGCCGTGGACTCCTATTTTTTGACTTGAATGATTAATGGTTTGTGAATTGTTGAAATTTTCATGTTTTTTACCGTTATTAGCTTGACATAAATAGGCTATTTCCCTCCTCTATTTGTTGTTAAATGTCTCCCCGATGTTAAATCTGAAATGACTAGTGTACATCCAACAACCCCCTTTGGCACGATCCCTCTTAGGATCCCTAAAACCTTTAGGATCCCAACAGTGTCAAAGGTTGGTTTTGGTCTGTCAAAGGTGTATTTTGGATTCAAATGGGTTTGGTTCTTTTGTTTTATATTAACAGGTTGAAGTGTTGCTTTGAAAAAGGGAGGTAAAGGGGACTTTATTACAATATTCCATCTGTTTTTAAAATTTTAAATTTGGCATTTCATTCATTTTGATAAAATGTAAAAACTCTATGTATAATGAAATTACAAGTACTGCTTTGGGGGGAGGAGGGGGGGATTATTTGACTTAGTTTTTTTTTTAATAATGCAACTATTTATCACTTAGGCAACACGTTCTAGGTTATTAAATAATTTAAAGCATGCTAATTAAATTTTTTTATCATTTAGATATCATGTTTTAGGATTTTCAATTAACTTTCATCATATTAATTTAAATTCAATCTTTTAAAATTTGATTTATAGTGTGTTTAACTAATTTCAGTATATTTAATTATTTTCAGCACATCATAACTAATTTACAACATTTTCTTTATTTTCCAGCTTGTCTATTTAATTTTTCATGTGTTTTATTAAAATTTTTAGCATTTTAAATTAATTTCCAGCATTTGAATTAAATTTTTAGCATATTTAATTTGATTTCTAGCACTTTAATTTAATTCCCAGTATGTTAACATCAATTTCCAGCAACTTTAAACCAAGTTCCAGCATATTTAAAAGAATCATACTCTTGGTCCATCAGATTAATTTTAGCATATATAACTTATTCTATTTTTTCGGCATGTTCAATAATGCCCAAGAACTAGAGATTATGCCTATAGGTTTCATTTCTTTAAAATGGATAGTTGCTTCCAGAATGTCTATCACCTAATCAAGTATAATTAATTAAGAGGCTTATTTCACATAGGTACATGCCAAATGCTCAGTCTTGGTTTTTTTCGTACGATTCTAATCCCAAATCCAATTAGGCAGTCTAAGTTTTTCTTTTATATAGACCCAAATCTAAGATAGCAAGTCCAATGCCTCTTGAACATTAAGTTGGGATGTGTAGGAATCTAGGAAATTTTAGTTTTATCATTTTCTTTAATGTGATCCTATGATTAATAAAAACTTAGTGATCAAACTAGGTGGATAGATAGATGGAAATGATAGACGTTAACCCAAGCAAAATACGACAATGCAACATATGACACTCTTATCCGTTAATAAGTCGAGCGTTGATTCGAATAGTATAAAATCAACCTCTTGTACAAATTTTCTGAATCACCTCTTATTTCCTTTATTGTCAGTGTTTTAATTATTGGGGGAAGTTAAGGTTTATAATTTAAATAAATCTTTTCACTATGTATCTTCTCCATAGCTGATTCACATTTTTTACTTATCTATGCATCTTGTTACTTTATCACCAAGATAATTACTAGCTAGAAATAAATTGAGTTGCATGTTTAGTTTATTTATTATTTTCAAGTTAAACACTTAGTTAATGTTAAATTAATTGACCTTTGCTTATCACGTTGAATCCCCACATAACACATGAATTCAGTTGGAACCCACATTTGTGGACCTCAAAAGATGTCTAACATCTTTCTTTTAAGGTATCTTTAACCCTTATGCATGTTTCTAGTGAAATAAACTAAATAATAATAAAATAAGTTTGTAATAAGATTATAATGGTGCCCTAATTCACCTTAATTCATTTAGTGGCGACTCTTCTATTTTTACAATTTTCTAAAATAGTTGTCATGTCAAATACCTCTTTTTGCATGGAAAATAGGGTTCTACACCTGACATTACTGATGAGTGGTAAAGCTACCACTCATTTACATTCAAATTCATGCACAATACTATGATTTAATGATATGAATGAAACAATTGCATTATTTAAATGCACTAATTCCCATATTTTGTAGGTCTACATGTGATAAGAAGAAAATGAGTGAATTGAGCTGAAAAGGGATCAAAAGAAGAGGATAAGAACCTCAGTTCCCACGATCGCAGACTGAGGGTCGTGATTGCGACAAGTCAAGCTTGGTCAACCATTGGTGATCAAGATATTCTTACGACGATCGCGGTAGCCGCAATTGCGGCCAACCAGCAGTGATCGTTGTAT
Organism: Capsicum pubescens; assembly: GCA_030864215.1. Lineage (NCBI taxonomy): Eukaryota > Viridiplantae > Streptophyta > Magnoliopsida > Solanales > Solanaceae > Capsicum > Capsicum pubescens. Next base: position 179,316,829 of record CM061540.1, read on the forward strand.
AAGGGGTTTATGACTAGGGGCAATTATATATTTTTTGGAGCCGACCCCAAATCCCACAAAAGGCAAAAACCCTTTCTTAGTTGGTATTCATAACTTTGAAAATTGAATTAGGAGACTTTGTTAACCCTACTAATTTGGGAAAACTATTGTGTTTAAATTTTCAATTTGAATTTAGTGAAATTGAAGTTAAATTGAAGAATCTTCTTACTTTCAATCTCCATGGACGCATTGAATGTCACTTTTGGTATATTTCTTCTCCCTAAATTCATGAGTTGTTCAATGTTTATCTTGAGATTACATTTAAATAGGGAGAAAATATGTGTGGGTTATGATTTATTAATGGTGATTCTTGGTCATTGATTGTGGGTTTCACTAATGATTTCTTGATTTAGTTGGGATTTGTGGGTGAAATCTCCAAATTCCTAAAATGGATATGTTGGTAAAAAAACCGAAATTTCCAAACTCTTACATCATCCTTGAAAGAGGGATACGAGTATACTCTTTGATCCTATATCATCCTTGAAAGAGGGATATGGATGACAAGACATTAGTGAACAATAGTTAGATGTAGTTTATTATCTTTTCATTATCTTAGAAATAAGGGTGAGTTGAGAATTAGCTAGGTCTTGGGCATCTTCCTAGAAATAGGAATGCCCAATTAAGGTATTAGGTGGATTTTATTGCCACATCAATGAGGTATCCAAAAAGGTTCATGGATGATAATCTTGAGATTTGGTTGAAAAACTAACCCCAAGGACTCAGCCTACCCATGCAGTTGTTGAATAGAATTTGCACTCAGCGATCACGAACTCATGCATTATTTTTCCCTCAGAAGACATAATCCCAAGATTTATACCATTTTGAAATCTTATTCAAAATTATTGCCTTAAATGGCTAGTTTGAATAAACTTTGGTGGAATAACCTTCCAAACCAACCAAGCCCCCCTCATTTAAATGTATGTATTTCATTTTATTTAAACTACTAGCATACTCCTAGATGATATTAACACCTATAAGGTTTGAAGACTAGACTCACGCCTTGAGGATTCTACCTCAATGTTAGTTGAGCTTTATTGACAATGATCGTTCTATATTAAAACAATGGTACAGGTGTGTGTGCAATGATTTTTCAATTGCTAAACCATGATTTAAACTTTTTTAATGGTTTGGTTAGCTAGTACAAAAATTTTGTTCAAAATTGATAAAAATAGTGTGCGCACACCAAGTGATCGATTAAATAACCAAATAAATTAAATGTTAGTTTTTCCATGTTCCAAGGTCATAATCAAGAACCAAGGGACTAAGTTTCATGTGAATAAGGTTACTTCTTGATTTGAAGCACAATTTGGCAATGAAATTGGATGATTTGAGTTTTAAGCATTTTTGTCCGATCTTGCCTCTGATACCGCGATCGCAGCTGAGTGGTTTGCGATCGCTATAACTTAGCATAGTTTTTACATGAAAATGTTAATGATGAGTGTTGTTGTGTTGTTCTTAGGTTTTCAAGGCTCAACATGTAAGAATATGATCAAACTCGATTCATGGACCTCGAATGCAACAATCAATATTATACCGACCTCCACAAAACCAAATTCCTACTAAACAGAGGCATTTGCTTAAATAAGGTGCTAGAAAAGCTCCTAGCATTTTATGACCACTTGGTAGCCACCGGAGGCATTATTTTTCCCTTCTTCCTTTCTGGGAAAAAGAGATGTGGGTAAGGGAATTCTACACTAACCTTAGTGTAGTATCTTTCCTGGACAAGTTAGGTAGATACGGGGGAAGAATGTGCACTTTGGGGATGAGAAAATTAATGATCTATATGGATTATTGGATAAGGACATGAGCTAATTTGGTTAGAAAGGGTATGAACCAGGTAGTTGGATAGCTAATAAGTTGTGCCCTGGTAGGGAGGTTCCTTGGGCGATCACCAATAAGTGTATATTGATGAATGATTTCACAGTGGAGGGAAGGATATAGATGCATATTATTTGTAGCCAAGTTTCTCCATGCACACACATGACTGTTGTTCCATATATGTGAGCCTTGATGATTTCTTGTATACTATTCAACATTACATTGAATGTTTGTCATCTTGTATCTCATACATGAAGTATTTTAAGATCCACGGTGATACTCACCTCTTCTTTTCCTTCTTTGATTACTGAGTTGTGCAGGAGAGCTGAGTTTGAGGAGTACCCCGAAGAAACTTGAGTGCGCCCAAACACTCTTATTTATACTCTCAAGATTCGAGGTGAAGGATCACCAAAAAAAAGCAAGAAGAAGAAAATTGACTTGGGCAAGTCGACATTTAAGGACACAGACTCGTATAAGTCATACACAGAGGGTCCCTTTGAATAGATATCGGTTGATTTAAGTGAAATAAGGGGGCTTGTAGCAAGTTTGCCTCTGGGGTTGGGAGAGCCTTCCCCCACCCGACATTCCTATGTAGCTCAGTATGATAATTTGATGTACTTGGAGATCAGAGGACGCAAGAATCCACTATTAAAAGTCTTTAGAGGGCCTACTTATCATTGACAGAGTATCACAGAGGGATCAGGGACTCACATAAGAAGATAAAGAAGAGGGAGAAGAAGAGAGACAAGTTTTTCAGCAAGATATGGAAGGGGGTAAAGGGCTTTTAGGAGATGATATTGATGATGAGGCCCCAACTGAGTGGTCCATTATAATGATGCTGAAGATAATGCAGAGTTTGAGGGAGACAACAACTTTTGATACGGTCACAGGGAGAACCCTTTTTCTCTTTTTTATGCTTTATTGATTATGCAGTGTGGTCACTGCAAGTTTCATAGTTAGGGGTAACTATCTCCATATTCATTCATTTTGCCTATATTATTGAGATATTTATGGATGTTTTTATGCTATTTTTTATGGATTTTATTTACATTATGGGTTGTAATATTCGAGCACTCTGATGGTGCCCATATTTCATGGATTAGTTGCTTGTTTCATTTTTATTTTGTTTATTTTTATATTGGTCATGATAATATCGAACGAGCCTTTCCGTATGATATATTGAGTGCCGAAATTCATATGGGAAAATCATTGTGATTGGTTTTTATGCCATGGATGTAGGGGAAGTATGACTACACATAGCATCAGCTCTATAAATACAAGGGAAATCTAAGTACCCATGGCATTTTGGATTTGGGATCACCCTTATACCAATGGTGAAGTATGAGTAACCATATGGTTTTCCCTTATGATTGCATAATAGTAAGACAATAGTCTATGCCCAGACTAATCAGATCCACAAAAGTATCAATATCTCTAACAGTCACAACACATGATCTGAAAACTAAATCCACTACAAAAGAATCGCCCGTAGGAGTAGATACGCATAATGGCACAAATAATAAATCACAACATAACTCCAATCATGGTGCATAATAAGAAGATACAGAGGAATAACTGGATCCCAGATCTAATAAAGTGAATGGCGACTAGATAAACACCAAAATCATTTCTATAACAACAGCATCAGAAGCTCAGCCTTGGGCCAAGTATGTGTTGCATACAACTTACCACTCTTGCCTCCTGCTTAGGTATCTGACTGGTCTCTAGTCCTACTAGCCTTAGAACCTACTTAAGTACCCTAAAAACTGCCCCTATAAGCCTGAGAACCATCTCTAGTCGAAGGATGAACCGCTCTAATAGAGAAATATTCTGAGCTGAAACAACAATTTCCCCATGACTAAGGTAATCTCATAAATAGTGAGCAAAAGATCCACAACTATAACATGAAACCTGAGCTGATACAGAAGCCACAGATCCATCTAACCCTAAATAACCACCATAACTAGAATCACCAGAAGATAAACCCCTTAAATATTGACTGCCACCCTTACCAGGGCGGTCTCTAACACTAAACATACCTCTGTTAGTAATCTAAAGTATTACTTGAATTGGTTGGCTAGACTAATTTGAGGATGATACGATGGATATGGAGAATACCTACTATGAGAACTACCATCTCTAGGTCAAGAACTATGACTGCTCCCACTGAATCTTCTCTGAAATCTAGGCCTCTTATGATGACCAACATAGTGTATCTCCTCCATCACCCCAGCGTGATCCAACACCTCATTAAAAGACCTATCATAATAACAAAACTTTAAGTAGATAGATAAATAAAGAGTCTCAATCCTATGACAAAGCAGCAGACTCTCTCATACTTAGTGTCTAGAATAGAAGTCGCATGCCTAGCCAACTCGTGAAAATGAGCCTCATACTCTGCAGTTGTCATGGAGCCCTGCTCTAATATAGAGAACTGATCCCTCAATTGATTTTTAAGGCTGTGATACATACATTTCTCCAAGAACACCTCAAAGAACTAAGCCAAAGTCATGGGAGAAGATACAAATGGTCTAAAATCCATATAACCTTTCCAGCAATATCGAGCAGCCAAGTCTGACTAAAATATAGCATAATTCACACTACGAGTCTCAACAAGGCCCAAAATACGATGCCTATCCTCACAAGCAATCAGGAACCTAGGAAAAGCAAATATCAAGAATATACCTAGTATTTTCTAGTCTTCGACAAATATAGAAGGCTGGGGAACCAATGGCTGAGTAACTACTAATGCAGGAGAAACCTCAACTCAGGGAGTGGCAGCTATAAGATCTTCCCCTGCCTCAGTACCATACAGATATTTGACTATGCAACATCATATGTCACACCACCAACTAAACTGAAAAGATAAACCAACACTTTTCTGAGTATTGAATAAGAAATAACCCTTAGAGCAGCCTAGGCTGGTCCCTTTTCCACCATAGGCTGTGAAGAATTATTCCTCGATAAAGAGCAAGAATAGGACCTGGGTAAGGTATCCTATCCTTACCTCTGGGTGGGGACACATTACGCGGCTATCCACGACATATAGGTCATCCAAAAATAGATGTAGGATCCCTAGGATCGATCTTGGGACCCTCATCTCGTATAGTAGTAGAACGTGTCTTGGCCATCTATGGAAGAGTAAAGGCAAGAGAATACTCTACAAACTAATTCAGACTCCTAGCATGAAGTGAGTGAAGAAAGTGATGAACTCCTAAGAATGCCCCATATCCTCCTGAAAATAGGAAATAGATGTCATTATTTTGATCCGCTGGACTGTACTAGACATTGCTCTTGTACAAACCATACCGGTAAAACCTTGCTCTAATACTAATTTTTCACGATCCAATTTATGATTCGTTATGGCATATACTCTATCTTAAAAATAGGTTAGCCAAAACCATACCCTAGAGTTAAGCACAGTGGGTTAACTTGGTTTAAAATACCCAATCATAGGCAAAAATAAACATCATACTTATAAATAAGCTAAGAGTTCTAGATAGATAAAATAGTCAATATAATATACCATCCCATGACCTGGCAGAGCCAGTACAAGAGCATCTAAAAATAGTACAAATCCAGTATCTAGAATAGTCAATAACATATGTCTTAAAAACAAAAAGCTGATCAAAAAGATAAAAGGAAATAGGTGACACCGACTCCAAGAGCTCACCCTATCTTCAGAAAATTAACACGGCATGATCAGTGATCAATGGCAATATCTAGTACTCGGATCTACACCAAAAAGGAATAGAAGTATAGTATGAGTACCAAAACAACGGGTACTCAATAGGCATCATTGTCCGGCTGAGCTAAATTATGATATAAATATGATAAACCAATACTTCTTTGAGTATTAAAGAAGAAATAACCCTTAGAGCAGCCTGGGATAGTCCATTGCCCACCACAGGATGGGATGAATTATTCCTCGATAAGTAGCAAGAATAGGACCTTGGTAAGGAGCCTATCTTTAGCTCTGGGTGGGGAAACATCACGTGGCTATCCACGACCTCTAGGTCGTCCAAAATAGGAGTAGGATCCCTAGGCTCAATCTTGGGACCCTAGTCTCGTATAGTAGTAGAACGTGTCTTGGCCATCTGCGGAAGAGTAAAGGCAGGGGAATACTCTACAAACTAATTCATACTTTTAGCATGAACTGAGTGAAGGAAATGATGAACTCCTAAAAATGTCCTATAGCCTCTGGAAATTAGGAAATAGATGTCATTATTTTGATCCGTTGGACTCTACTAGACATTGCTCTTGTACAAACCATATCGGTAAACCCTCACTATAATACTAATTTTTCACGATTCAATTTATGATTTGTGATGGCACATACTCTATCCTTCCAATAGGTAAGCTAAAACCATACCCTAGAGTTAAGTACAATGGGTTAACTTGGTTGAAAATGCCCAATCATAGGCAAAAATAAACATCATACTTATAAATAAGCTAAGAGTTCTAGATAGATAAACCTGTCAATATAAGATACCATCGCATAACCTGGCAGAGCCAATACAAGAGCATTTAATAATAATACAACTCCAGTCTCTAGAATAGTCAATAGCATATGTCTCGAAAATAAAAGAATGATCAAAAAGATAGAAAACAATAGGTGACACCAACTCCAAGAGCTCACCCTATCTTCAAAAAATTAACACAGCATGATCAATGATCAATGGCAATAGCTAGTACTCAGATCTACACCAAAAAGGAATAGAAGTGTAGTATGAGTACCAAAACAACGGGTACTCAATAGGAATCATTGGCCGACTGAGCTAAATTATGATATAAATATGATAAAATGCAAGATAACATAACTAACTCAAGGTAAAAAAAATGAAACTGAATCATCTCCAATACTTCTGTACATAACTAGTAGTTTAATCGGAATAACAATATAACACAAGGAATCAACACATGACGACATCCCTATGAAATATAAGTAAATAAATTGGAATAATAATGCATCACAAGGCGTCACACAATCAATCACAAACTACAAAATTGGCTCTCATACGATAATTGGTGAGCAAAGTAAATAAATTATCACAACTCCCATACAGTTGGAGAGTACACTCAAAGATACAATAAAGCAATCATTAATCATTTAAAAACAATCAACTCATTATCTAACCATTATTCCATAATTTATCACCAATCAGTAATTTATTAACACTACCAATGTACCCATATCCCATAATATTATCATCACTTAACCAACTTATTGTTATTGTTCACTAACTATCATTTATTAGCTAACCTTCTCTTATTAGCTAATCCATTTAGTTTCTAGTCATCATATAATCTCTAGTCATCATTTAACAAGTATTCACCACATATTCGTTAACCACTCTTTATTTGATAACCAACTCAATCTGATATGGGATGAATCTAGCCTACCTCGACACCAAACAAAGCTTAACGAACTGCTAAACCATTGTCTTTCTCTTTCGATAAGCATCCTCAAGATACCAAGCTATTATAAACACATTTTACTCATCAATACAAGAATAAAGACACCCATATCATATCATTGTACTATGAGTCCAAAATTAATACAAAAACCCCATGTGGGTCCCACTAACGGAAATCATATTTCTGAAACCAACCCAACATTCTTACTAACTATATGAATTATTTTTCTCAAAAATGGGTGAAAACCAAACTAAATTGGGACTAAAATAGAGTCCTCTAGGTTTTGGGGTATTCAACTATAAATTAAGAATTATCAATAAGAAAAAAGTTAATTCTTACCTCAAATAAGAATAAAATCTCAAAATAATGTTAGCCTAGCTTCCCAATCACCAAAAAAATTCCATTGAAAGTTAGCACACTATTTAGGATTTATGCTTTCAAGAAAGGGGTGAGAAATTACTGAATTCACGATATTTGGTGTATATTTATACCCATATCAGGTACTCAGGCCCCACTATTACGGTCCCAGACCTGTGATTGCACCACTTTGGGGATGTAGTGGCGAGTTTCAATCACAATATTCCCTTCATGGTTGCACTACTTTTCCTACCAATTGTACCATGATCGCAACTCTTGGCTTGCGATTGCTGCTGCACCAGATGATAGTTAAAACTTGGAAAATCTTTAAATTTTATGTTATGCCCTCGAGATTCATTTGGAATCTCGTATACACAAAAAAATATGTAAACATATAAAATTCAATGTTCAAAATTCAATGTCACACCTAAAATTTTCATTCGAGGTCGTTTCAACCAAATGTGGTTCCCACACCAATATATTATTTTTCTTACTTTCCAACTAATACGTCAAAAAGAGTTTGGGTGTCTTGGACCCTAACCAAAGTTTCACATGTCTAAAATCGACATTTTGAAGCTACTGACATTTTCAGAGTTTGAATATGAGATCACTTTAATAAAGTTTTTGCCCGTGGCCATGTGGAACTAACGAAGACTTCCAAATAGAAAATTTTCTCTAAAAAACCAAATGAACTACCTAGTAACTGAACTATCAACTCTTGCAAGTCATAAATAACTTGGGTCATATATGGAAAAGGTTTAATAGTGAAAATAAGAGAAAATATTTAAAATGACTTAAAGGGTAGTTACAATATCATAGCTAAAAGTCATCATCCTTTCCATCTTAAAGTAAATGTTTATGGCCCAAAATTAGAAATTACATCAAATTTATAAACTTACAATAATTATTTATCATAAATCTAATTCACATGTTCTAACTATTTTTTTAGTTATGTTGAAAGTGCACAGGTAAAAAAAGAATAATGTGTTACGAACGGGAAAAATTTTCACTCCCATTTTTAGGATACAGTTCTACTCATCACTTTATCACTCCAATTCAACTTTAAATACATTGTCATTTCAATTTCACACCTCTCAATATGTCGTTGCTTCAAATCCTACCAACTCAAATCTCATTGATCCATAATACTGCTATTGTTGTTTGTATCCCTTATCATTAACATTCTTTAGAAATATCATTCATCGATAAATCTAGAGTTATGCACAACTTGATTCTCGTAAACCCGAGATATGAAGATGACTTAAAACCAAAGTCTCAGCCATAGTATTTTAATAACACCCTCTTGTTATTTTTATTTTAGCAAACCACCACACGAATGGACAAAATTGGTTACTATGTCAAATTTCTTTGCTCAATAATACTTTCATCATTACCGAGCAACTTATTGACACTCAATTTTGACCTTTTGATATTTCTCCCAAGCTGCTAATTTACAAAAATTATTAGTTGTTGGTATTAATATTCCTATACTTATTATTTTAGTATCTAAAAATCATGACATTTTGTATTCATTATTTTGGAGTATACAATTCATTTTTATCATTTAATTTTATATTGTATATAGTATATATAATTTATTAATTTAAATATAGTATTTTACATATAAATTATTTTCGCAGTATGCATACTCAAATTCACAAACACATAGTTTATTACTGTTGTTGTTGTTGTTGTTGTTGTTGTTGTTGTTATAGTTTTTCTTAAAATTCGCATTCATAATATATTGATGTCTAGTTTATTTCAAACTATTATTATTATTTCCGCTAATTTTATATAATAATTTATGTAACATTAATTTTATATACATAATTTATTTTAAGAAAAATGACTCGATGTTATATTATTATCTCATTATTATTATAGAATCATTATTTTATTTTATTAACTAGCTACTCAATTCAACCAGATTTCTTTTAGTTTATTTAAATTCTTGTCCAATTCTATTCAATTAGTATCAGTTATAGCCTAAATTGAGTCCAATTTGACTCAACCTTAATTCTCAATTCAAATTTCAGTTAACCCAAACCCTAATTTGACCCAATTTTATATCATACGTGACCTTTATTTCTAATTTTAGTCTTAGTCGTTGATCAAATTTTATTCAACGACACAAATTGCGTTTTCTCTTTCTTTACTTTGTTAATAAATTAACCCACTCCTGAACCCTAATCATTTTTCTCTCAACCAAGATACCTCTCACTCTTTCTCTCCACAACCATCAACACTATACTCCACTAAATTTTCTTCATCTAACCCCAACCACCGGAGCTCCTCTTATCTTCTCTCATTTTCTCCTATTATCTTCTCTTTTCTCTCCCTCATCTACGCTCTCTTCTCTATCAAAAACCACCATAATACTCCCTCAACAGCCACCTATACCAATGTTCTAATAAACTACGTCGCGAACCCCACTAATAAACCTCTACCCATCATCAATCTCTATCTCACCGATGAAAACCCCTAAACCACCATCACCCATCGATCCACTTTTTATTTGATCGTCACTCTCTTTCCTCTCCATTCTCTGTTGTTGCATAACTAAAGATGATAACCGATAAGCCCTTAATCTTTCATTATCACCATAAGAACATGATCAAAGAGATTATTTGTCTCTTTTCCCGTGATTCAGAAATGACATAGGTCACTATTTTAAGGAGAGAAGCTCATAAATTATTTCTTCATGTTTTTATTTGAATATTGCAGGAGTATTCTCAAGTTTGATTTCTCTTAAGAGTTAAATTTTAGTATTTCATTTGCGTTGCTTGATTTTAGATTTGGAACTTGTGAAAACAGCGCTATGATTTCGACTTGATTCTTCTAATTTCATGATTTTTGCTAGTTTTGATTGCCATATGTGAATTGCCTCAATTTTTAGAATCTTTCTTTAAACCCTAATTTCTTAGGCTCGGATAATGATTCACGCATCCGCTTAGATAACCCTCTATTTGATTTTACTTTGCATGATTAACATCAAAATGTTACATATTTAATTCTCACAATTTCACTGTTTTCTATACCTTTGCTTTATATAATCTTGTAGTATACTTGAATAGCAATTCGGGGATTTTGCTATATGTTTTACAAAATATTGTGAGTATCTTAGATGCTATGTTAAACTAAAAAATATTTAATATGTGTATATTTATTTCAAAATGCTTGACAGATTTCAATTGTCAGTATTTGGTATTCAAACATTATTTTTGCCCCTAATTGATTCTGCTATACTTCATAATAAAAGTACTTTATTAATTGATTCTTAGACTGATGCATGTTCCTTATTTAATCAAAAAAATATCTTTTTACTTGCTTGTTTATGAAAAACTCCAACTCATTCAAATATTCATGTTTAGAAAGATTCTTACGTGCTTAGTTATCGTAAATAGAGATTTTTTTCCACTAAATTTATTCAGTCTTCCTTTTATTGATTTTTAAAATAGTCTTCCTTTTTTTTAACTGTTGATTCACTATAGTTTTCCTACTATAAACACATCCCTTCTCGCTCATTATTTTTTACGCTTTTTACAGCATCTTATCTCTTACACACTTATACAATATACATATATATATATATATACACATATACATATATATATATACATATATATATATTTATATATGTATGTATATGTGTTGGTTCTATTGCTTTAGTTCACTGTTGGTTCTACCACCAAGTACATTGTGAAACAATATTTCTCTAATCGGTTGTTATTTTATTTATATGTTTCTAAATGGTATGTTCCTTTCAACGAAGCATCTATTGTTGCTTCAATATGTCTGTTTAACTTTGTTATGCTGTGGACTCCTATTTTTTTTACTTGAATGCTTAATGTTTTGTGAATTGTTGAAATTTTCATGATATTTACCATTATTAGCTTGACATAAATAGGGTATTTTCCTCCTCTATTTGTAGTTAAATGTCTCCCCGGTGTTGAATCTGTAATGACTAGTATGCATCCCAAAAACCCCTTTGGCACGATCCCTCCTAGGGTCCCTGAAACCTTTAGGATCCCGACAATATCAAAGGTTGGTTATGATCTGTCAAAGGTGTGTTTTGGCTTCTAGTAGGTTTGGTTCTTTTGTTTTATATTAACAGGTTGAAGTGTTGCTTTGAATAAGGGAGCTAAAGGGGACTTTTTACAATATTCCTTCTGTTTTTAAAATTTTAAATTTGACATTTCAATCATTTAGATAAAATGTAAAAACTCTATGTATAATGAAATTCCAAGTACTGCTTTGGCGGTGGGGGGGGAGATTATTTGACTTAGTTTTTTTTTAATAATGAAACTATCTATCACTTAGGCAACACGTTCTAGGTTACTAAATAATTTATAGCATGCTAATTAAATTGTTTTAACATTTAGATATCATGTTTTAGGATTTTTAATTAACATTCATCATATTAATTTAAATTCAATCATTTAAAATTTGATTTATAGTGTGTTTAACTAATTTCAGTATATTTAATTATTTTCGGCACATCATAACTAATTTACAACATTTTATTTATTTTCCAGCTTGTCTATTTAGTTTTTCATGTGTTTCATTAAAAATTTTAGCATTTTAAATTAATTTCCAGCATTTGAATAAATTTTTTAGCATATTTAATTTGATTTCTAGCACTTTAAATTAATTCCCAGTATGTTAACATCAATTTCCAGCAACTTTAAATCAAGTTCCAGCATATTTAAAAGAATCATACTCTTGGTCCATCATATTAATTTTAGCATCTACGTCTATAAATCATGCATATAACTTATTCTGTTTTTTCAGCATGTTCAATAATGGCCAAGAACAAGAGAATATGCCTATGGGTTTCCATTATGTAAAATGGATAGTTGCTTGCAACATGTCTATCACCTAATCAAGTATAATTAATTAAGAAGCTTATTTGACATAGGTACATGCCAAATGCTCAGTGTTGGTTTTTTTGTACGATGCCAATCCCAAATCCAATTAGGCAGTCTAAGCTTTTCTTTTATATAGACCCAAATCCAAAATAGCAAGTTCAATGCCTCTTGAACATTAAGTTGGGACGTGTAGGCATCTAGGTAATTTCAGTTTTATCATTTTCTTTAATGTGCTCATATGATTAATAAAAACTTAGTGACCAAACTAGGTGGATAGATAGATGGAAATGATAGACGTTAACCCAAGCAAAATACGACAATGCAACATATGACACTCTTATCCATTAATAAGTCAACCGTTGATTCGAAAAGGATAAAATCAACCCCTTGTACAAATTTTCTGAATCAACTCTTATTTCCTTTATTTTGAGTGTTTTAATTATTTGGGAAAGTTTAGGTTTATAATTTAAATAAATCTTTTCACTATGTAAATTTTGTCCTTTCTATCTTCTCCATAGCTGATTCACATTTTTTACTTATCTATGCATCTTGTTACTTTATCACCTAGATAATTACTAATTAGAAAATAATTGAGTTGCATGTTTAGTTTATTTATTATTTTCTAATTAAACACTTAGTTAATGTTAAATTAATAAAAATAATTGACCTCTGCTTATCATATTGAATGCCCACATAACAATGAATTCAGTTGGAACCCACATTTGTGGACCTCAAAAGGTGTCTAACATCTTCCTTTTAAGATAACTTTAAATCTTATGCATGTTTATGGTGAAATAAACTAAATAATAATAAAATAAGTTCGTAATTAGATTAGAATGGTGCCCTGACGCACCTTAATTAATTTGGTGGTTATTCTTCTATTTTTAAACTTTTCTAAAAGAGTTGTCATCTCAAATACCTCTTTTTGCAAGAAAAATAGGGTGCTACACCTGACATTACTGATGTGTGGTAAATTTACCACTTCTTTACATTCAAATTCATGCATACTACTATGATTTAATGATATGAATGAGACAATTGGAACATTTAAATGCACTAATTCCCATATTTTGTAGGTCTACATGTGATAAGAAGAAAATGATTGAAATGAGCTGAAAAGGGATCAAAAGGAGAAGAAAAGAACAAAAGGTTGAAGCAAGAAGAGGATATGAACCTCAGTTACCACGATCGCATACTGAGGGTTGTGATCGCGACAAGTCAAGCTTGGTCAACCATTGGTGATCAAGAGATTTTTACGGCGATCTCGATAGCCGTAATTGCGGCCAACCAGCAGTGATTGTTGCCTAAGGGGTTTATGACTAGGGGAAATTATGTAATTTCTTGGAGCGGACCCCAAATCCCACAAAAGGAAAAAACACTTTCTTAGTTGGTATTCATCACTTTGAAAATTGAATTAGGAGACTTTGTAAACCCTACTAACTTGGGAAATTTATTGTATTTAAATTTCCAATTTGAATTTAGTGAAATTGAAGTTAAATTGAAGAATCTTCTTACTTTCAATCTCCATGGATGCATTGAATTACACTTTTGGTATATTTCTTCTACCTAAATTCATGAGTTGCTCAACATTTCTCTTGGAATTACGTTTAAATAGGGTACAAATCTGTGTGGGTTATAATTTATTAATGGTGATTCTTGGTCATTGATTTTGGATTTCACTAATGATTTCTTGAATTAGTTGGGATTTGCGAGTGAAATTCCCAAATTCCCAAATTCCTAAAATGGATACGTTGGTAAAAAACCCCAAATTTCCTAACTGTTACATCATCCTTGAAAGAGGAATGTGAGTATATTTTTTGATCCTATATCATTCTGAAAAGAGGGATATGGATGACAAGGCATTAGTGAACAATAGTTAGTTGTATTTAATTCTTTTTTCATTAGCTTAGAAATAAGGGTGAGTTGAGAATTAGCTAGATCTTGGGCATCTTCCTAGAAATAGGGATGCCCAATTAAGGTATTAGGTGGGTTTTATTGCCACATCCTTGAGGTATCCGAAAAGGTCCATGGACGATATAATCTTGAGATTTGGTTGAAAAAACAACCTCAAGGACTCAGCCAACCTATGCAGTTGTTGAATAGAATTTGCACTCAACGATCATGAACCCATGCATTATTTGCCCCTCAGAAGACATAATCCCAAAAGTAAAACCAATTTGAAATCTTATTCAAAATTGTTGCCTTAAATGGCTAGTTTGAATAGACTTTGGTGGAATAACCTTCCAAACCAACCAACCCCCGCTCATTTAAATGTATGTATTTCTTTTTGTTTACACTACTGGCATACTCTTAGATGATATCAACACCTATAAGGTTTGAAGACTAGACTTATGCCTCGATTATTCTACCTCAATGTGAGTTGAGATTTATTGACAACAATCGTTCTATATTAAAACTATGGTACAAGTGTGTGTGCAATGGTTTCTCAATTGTTAAACCATTGTTTAAATTTGTTTAATTGTGTAGTTAGCTAGTACCTAAATTTTGTTCAAAATTGATATAAATAGTATGTGCACACCAAGTGCTTGATTAAATACCCAAATGAATTCAATGTTAGTTTTTCCATGTTCCAAGGGCATAATCAAGCACCTAGAGACTAAGTTTCATGTGCATAAGGTTACTTCTTGATTTGAAACACTATTTGGCAATGAAATTGGATGATTTGAGTTTTGAGCATTTTGGTCCGATCTGGACTCCGATACTACAATCGCGGCTTAGTGGTCCACGATAATTATAACTGAGAGTTATTCCCAGTATTGACCAAAAATCTTGTAATTCCATTCCTTTCCCAAAACACTCCAAGAAACAACCCCATGACATAAATTGGAAAACTTAGCATAGTTTTTGTATGAAAATGTTAATGATGAGTGTTGTGTGTTGTTCTTAGGTTTTCAAGGCTCAACATGTAAGAATATGATCAAACCCGATTCATGGACCCCGAATGCAACAATCAACACTATATCGACCTCCCCAAAATCAAATTGCTCCTAAAGAGAGGCATTTCAATAAAATAAGGTGCTAGAAAAGCTCCTAGAATTTTATGCCCACTTGGTAGCCACCGGAGGCATTATTTTTCCCTTTTTTCTTTTCGGGAAAAAAAGATGTGGTTAAGGGAATTATACTCTAACCTTAGTGTAATATCTTTCCTAAACAAGTTATGTAGATACGGGGGAAGAATGTGCACTTTGGGGCTGAGAAAATTAATGATCTATATGGATTATTGGATAAGGACATGAGCAAATTTGGTGCGAAAGGGTATGAACCAGGTAGTTGGATATCTAATAAGTTGTGCCCTGGCAGGGAGGTTCCTTGGGCGATCACCAAGAAGTGTATATTGATGAATGATTTCAAAGCGGAGGGAAGGATATAGATGAATATTATTTGTAGCCAAGTTTCTCCATGCACACACATGACTGTTGTTCCATATATGTTAGACTGGATGATTGCTTGTATACTTTTCAACATTACATTGAATGTTGGTCATCTTGTATCTCATACATAAAGTATTTTAAGATCCACGGTGATACTTACCTCTTCTTTCCCTTCTTTGATTATTGAGTTATACAGGAGAGCTGAGTTTGAGGAGTACCCCGAAGAAACTTGAGTGCGCCCAAACACTCTTATTTATCCTCTCAAGATTTTAGGTGAAGGATCACCAAGCAAAAGCAAGAATAAGAAAATTGACTTGGTCAAGTCGATATTTAAGGACACATACTCGTACAAGTTATACACAGCGGGTCCCTTTGAATTGATATCGGTTTATTTAAGTGAAATAGGGGATCTTGTAGCAGGTTTGCCTCAGGGGTCGGGAGTTCCTTCCACCACCCGATATTCCTATGTAGCTCAGTCTGATTATATGATGTACTTGGAGGATCAGAGGACGCAGGGAGCCACTATTAAAAGTCTTGAGAGGGCCTACTCATGTTTGGCAGAGTCTCATAGAGGGCTTAGGGACTCACATAAGAAGATGAAGAAGAGGAAGAAGAAGAGAGACAAGTTTTTCACCAAGATATGGAAGGGGTTAAATGGTCTTTGGAAGGTCCTAAAACCCAGAGACAGTCTCCCTACTTTCAGAGATGATATTAATAATAAGGCCCCAACTGAGTGATCCATTGTGATGATGCTGAAGATAATGCAGAGTCTGAGGTCGACAATAGCTCTTGATGCAGTCACAGGGAGAACCCTTTTTCTCTTTTTATGCTTTATTTGATTATGCAGTGTGGTCACTGCAAGCTTTATAGTTGGGGATGACTATCTCCATATTCATTCATTTGGCCTGTATTATTGAGATATTTATGGATGTTTTGATGTTATTTTAGATGGATTTTATTTACATTATGGGTTGTAATATTCGATCACTCTAATGGTGCCCACATTTCATAAATTAGTTGCTAATTTTATTTTTAGTTTGTTTATTTATATCTTGGTGATGATAATATCGGACGTGCCTTTCCCTAAGATATACTGAGTGACGAAATTCAGATGGGAAAATCGTGATTGATTTTTATGCCATGGATGCAGGGGAAGTATGACTACACGTAGCATCAGCTTTATAAATGCAAGAGAAATCTAAGTACCCATGGTATTTGGATTTGGGATCACCCTTATACCAATGGTGAAGTATGTGTAACCATATGGTTTTCCCTTATAGTAAGACAATAGTCTATGCCCAGAATAATTGGATCCAAAAAAGTATAATTATCTCCAACATCCACAACACATGATCTGAAAACTAAATCCACTACTAAAGAATCGCCCATGGGAGTAGATATGCATAATGGAACAGATAATAAATCACAACATAACACCAATCATGGTTCATAATAAGAAGATATAGAGGAATAAGTGGATCCCAGATCTAACAAAGTGAATACCGGCTAGCTGAACACCAAAATCATTTCTACAACAACAGCATCAGAAGTCTCAGCCTTGGGCCAAGCATGTACTACATACAACTTACCACGCTCGCCACCTGGCTAGGCATCTGACTGACCTCTAGTCCTTCTAGCCTTAGAACCTACTTAACTTCCCTAAAAACTACCCCTACAAACCTGAGAACCATCTTTAGCTAAAGGATGAACCGCTCTAATAGAGAAACATCCTAAGCTGAAACAATAATTTCCCCATGACTAAGGTAATCTCATAAATAGTGAGCAGGAGCTCCACTACTATAATATGACACCTGAGCAGATCCTAAAGCCACAGATCCAGCTAACTCTAAATAACCACCATAACTAGAATCACCAGAAGATAAACCCCTTAAATATTGGCTGCCACCCTGACCAGGGCGATCTCTAAAACTAGACTAACCTCTGATAGTAATCTAAAGTATTGCTTGAATTGGTTGGCTAGGCTGATCTGAGGATGATACGATGGATAAGGAGAATACCTACTATGAGAAAAACTATCTCTAGGTCAAGAACTACGACTGCTCCCACTAAATCTACACTAAAATCTAGGCCTCTTATCACGTCCCACATAGTGTATCTCCTCCATCACCCGAGCGTGATCCAATACATTTTAAAAGACCTATCACAATAACAAAACTTTAAGTAGATAAATAAATAAAGAGTCTTAATCGTGTGACAAAGCAGTAGACTCTCTCATACTCAGTGCCTAGAATAGAAGTCACATTCCTAGCCAACTCGTGAAAATAAGTCTCATACTCTGCAGGTGTCGTGGAGCCCCACTCTAATATAGAGAACTAATCCCATAAACGATCTCTAAGGCTGCGAGATATTTATTTCTCCAAGAACACCTTAGAGAAATGAGCCAAAGTCAAGGGAGATGATACAACTTGTCTAGAATCCATATAATATTTCTACCAATATCGAGCAGCCAAGTCCAACTGAAATATGGCATAATTCACACTACGAGACTCAACAAGGCCCAAAACATACAGCCTATCCTCATAAGTAATCAGGAACCTAGGCAGAGAAAATCTCGAGAAACTACCCAGTATCTTCTACTCCTCAACAGATATAGCAGGATGGGGAACCAATGGCTGAGAAACTATTGGTTGAGAAACTATCGGTGCAGGAGAAACCTCAACTCTGGGAGTGACAGCTATAAGATCTGCCCCTGCCTCAGTACCACGCAGATATATAGACTATCCAATATTAGATGGCACACCACCAACTAAACCAAAAAGATAAACCAATACTTCTTTGAGTATTGAAGAAGAAATAACCCTTAGAGCAGCCTGGGCTGGTCCCTTGCCCACCACAGGATGGGCAGAAGTATTCCTCGATAAGTAGCAAGAATAGGACCTTGGAAAGGAGCCTATCCTTACCTATGGGTGGGGAAACATCACGTGGCTATCCACAACCTCTAGGTCATCCAAAAATAAGAGTAGGATCCCTAGGCTCAATCTTGGGACCCTCGTCTCGTATAGTAGTAGAACATGTCTTGGCCATCTGCGGAAGAGTAAAGGCAAGGGAATACTCTACAAACCAATTCGTACTCTTAGCATGAACTGAGTGAAGGAAGTGATGAACTCCTAAAAATGTCCTATAGCTTCTTGAAAATCGGAAATAGATGTCATTATTTTGATCCGTTGGACTCTACTACACATTACTTTTGTACAAACCATATCGGTAAACCCTCGCTCTAATACTAATTTGTCACGATTCAATTTATGATTTGTGATGGTACATACTCTATCCTTCCAATAGGTAAGCTAAAGCCATACCCTAGTGTTAAGTACAATGGGTTAACATGGTTGAAAATTCCCAATCATAGGAAAAAATGAACATCATACTTATAAATAAGCTAAGAGTTCTATATAGATAAAATAGTCAATATAAGATACCATCGCATAACCTGGCAGAGTCAATACAAGAGCATCTTATAATAATACAACTCCAGTGTCTAGAATAGTCAATAACATATGTCTCGAAAATAAAAGAATGATAAAAAAGATAGAAGAAAATAGGTTACACCGACTCCATGAGCTCACCCTATCTTCAGAAAATTAACACAGCATGATCAATGATCAATGGAAATAGCTAGTACTCGGATCTACACCAAAAAGAAATAAAAGTGTAGTATGAGTATCAAAACAACGTGTACTCAATAGGCATCATTGGCCGGCTAACTAAATTATGATATAAATATGATAAAATGCAAGATAACATAACTAACTCAAGGTACAAAAATGAACCTGAATCATCTCCAATACTTTTGTACATAAATAGTAGTTTAATCGGAATAACAATATAACACAAGGAATCAACACATGACGACATCCCTATGCAATATAAGTAAATAAATTGGAATAATAATGCATCATAAGGCGCCACACAAGAAATCACAAACTACAAAATTAGCTCGCATACGATAATTGGTGAGCAAAGTAAATAAATTATCACAGACTCCCATACGTCTGGAGAGTACACTCAAAGATACATTAAAGCAATCATTGATCACTTAAAAATAACCAACTCGTTATCTAACCATTATTCCATAATTTATCAACAATCAGTAATTTATCAACACTACCAATGTACCCCTATCCCATAATATTATCATCATTTAACCAACTTATTATTATTGTTCACTAACTATCATTTATTAGCTAACCCTCTCTTATTAACTAATCCATTTAATTACTAGTCATTATATAATCTCTAGTCCTCATTTAACAAGTATTCACCACATATCCGTTAACCACCCTTTATTTGATAACCAACATTTATCAACTAACATCATTTATTAACTCATCATCCTTTAAAACCTAATCCATTTATCAACTAGTCATGATTAGTCACGTAAATAATATCCACCACTAATCCTTATTTATCACTAATCATCAACTATACCACTTTATAATCATTTATCACTAATCCTTAGTAGTGCACTAATTATCATATTTACTATATTTGGGATATATCTGACATCTCAAATATCGACATCATATCCAACTTGTATATGCATATATATATATATATATTATAGCCATACATAAGGCATAACCCGACTCGAACTAGTAGAGGTACACGTAAACACATTAATATAATTATCCTCCGGCCTTTTTGGGTATCATTATATCATCATAATCATTCTACGGCTTTATCGAGTAATAATATATCATCATAATCATCCTCTGTCCTTGTCGGGTATCAATGTATTATCATAATCATCATCGATCCTTTTCGGGTATCAATATATCATCATAATCATCCTCTGGCCTTGTCGGGTATCAATATATAATCATACTCATCCTCCAGCCTTACCGGGTTTCAATATATCATCATAATCATCCTCTGAATTTTCGGGTAAAAATATATCATCATAATCATCCTCTGGCTTTTCTGGGTATCAATATATCATCATAGTCGGTGGCAAAATCAATAGCATAAGTGGTCATATAATCAAGCATCACGATTTCAAGTATAATTAATAGCATAACTTTCTATAAAATTAATAAACATGACTTCTTACATAATTCATGATAAAATTTCTAATATCATCAATAAGTATATTTTCTAACATGATTACTAGAAAATTTCTTAGCATGATCATAATCATAAGAAATATTATGAGCAATGACTTATCAATAGCATATTCAATGGATTATCATTAGCATAAAGGAAAGTTTATTATTTGTATAATCAATAGTTATCAAAGTATGATTTATAGCACCTTCATTGAGAAATCCATGGCATTTTCACTAACTTACCCTAACATGATCCATATCTCATCATAGGATAACCACAATCTAATTAATTAGTCGATGAGCATTACTTCTAATTACTAGCAAATCAATTACCATGGTTTCTCAATGTTACCTCAAAAGGGAATTCTGTAATATTCAACAAGCATATAAGGATTTCAATAAAACTAATCATTGATCTTGGCTTAAGGTGGGTCAAAGAGCCTACTTCTAAATCTCCAAAATGTACTCAAAGGAAAATTCTATCCTGGAGTAAGCTAAGGTATCTAAATTCACTCTTAAATATACAACAAGACACAATTAGCCCTAAGACAGAGATTTTTCTCAAGCACTTTAACTAAGTCAAATAGAACTAAGGCAACCTTCATTAGCATATACAACTAAGTCCAAATTACCCTAAGAACAAGTGAAGAAGTCACTCCCATCTTGCTAGAGTATTTTATAGCATTCTCATCCTAAATATGAGCCATAAAGTCTAATTTACTAAGGTTCAAGGCAACGAGCTAAGTAATTCAATACGACTTCAAATGACTTAAAGGGTTCAACTAACCCCAAGTCTTACATATCATCAATCCAACACATAAAATCCTTCCCAATCTAACAAGTCATCATAAACATACAATAACACAACTCAATCTAATATTGATGAATCTAGCCTACCTAGACACCAAAGAAAGCTTAACGAACTGCTAAACCATCGCCTTTCTCTATCGATAAGCATTATCAAGATACCAACCAATTATAAACATATTTTACTCATCAATACAAGAATAACGATACACATATCATACCATTGTACTTTGCGGCCAAAATTAACACAAAACCCCCATGTGGATCCCACTAATGGAAATAATATTTCTGAAACCAACCCAACATTCTAACCAACTCAATGAATTAGTTTCCTAAACAATGAGTGAAAATCAAGCTAAATTGGGGCTAAAATAAAGACCTCAAGGTTTTGGGGTATTCAACTATAAATTAAGAATTATCAATAAGAAAAAACTGAATTCTTACCTAAAATAAGAATAAAATCACAAAATAATGTTAACCTAGCTTCCCAATCACCAACAAAATTCCATTTAAAGTTATAACACTATTTAGGATTTATGCTTTCAACAAAGGGGTGACAAATGACTGAATTCACGATATTTGGTGTCTATTTATACCCATATCAGGTACTCAGGTCCCACTATTACGGTCCCAGACCTGTGATTGCACCACTTTGGGGATGCACTGGCGAGTTACAATCGTAATATTCCCTTCATGGTTGCAGTACTTTCCCTAGCTAGGGTACTGCGATCGCAACTCTTGTCTTGCGATTGCAGCTGCACTAGATGACGGCTAAAACATGGAAAATCTTCAAAGTTTACGTTAAGCCCTCAATATTCATTTGGAATCTCATATACACAAAAAAGATATGTAAACATATAAAATTTAATGTTCATAATTCAATGTCACACCTAGAATTTCCATCCGAGGTCGTTTCAACCAAATGTGGGTCCAACACCCATATATTATTTTCCTTACTTTTCAACTAATAGGTCAAAATGAGATTGGGTGTCTTGGACCCTAACTAAAGGTTCACATATCTAAAATTGACATTTTGAAGCTACTGGCATTTTTAGAGTTTGAATATGAGATCACTTTATAAAAGTTTTTGCCCGTGGCCCTGTGGAACTAACAAAGACTTCCAAATAAGGAATTTTCTCAAAAAAACAAATGAACTGCCTAGTAACTGAACTATCAACACTTGCAAGTCTTAAATTACTTAGGTCATCTATGGAAAAGGTTTAATAGGGAAAATAAGCAAAAATATTTAAAATGACCTAAAGGGTCATTACGATATCATAGCTTAAAGACATCATCCTTTCCATCTTAAAGCAAATGCTCATGGCCCAAAATTAAAAATTACATCATGTTTAGAGACTTACAATAATTACTTATCATTTATCTAATTCACATGCTCTAACTATTATTTTAGTCATGTTGAAAGTGCACAGGTAAAAAAGGAAGAATGTTTTACGAACGGGAAAAACTTTCACTCTCATTTTTCGTATAAAATTCTACTTATCACCTAATCACTCCAATTCAACTTTAAATACATTGTCATATCAATTTCACACCTCTCATTATGTCGTTGCTTCAACTCCTACCAACTCCAATCTCATTGATCCATAATACTATTATTGTTGTTTGTATCCCTTATCATTAACATTCTTTAGAAATATCATTCATTGGTAAATCTAGAGCTATACACAACTTGATTCTTGTAAGTCCGAGATATGAAGATGGATTAAAACTAAAGTCTCAGCCATAATATTTTAATAACACCTCTCTTGTTATTTTAATTTTAGCAAACCACCACATGGGTGGACAAAATTGGTTACTATGTCAATGTTCTTTGCCCAATAATTCTTTCATCATTACCGAGCAACTTATTGACACTCAATTTTGACCTCTTGATATTTCTCCCAAACTGCTATTTTACAAAAATTATTAGTTTTAGGCATTAATATTCCTATACTTATTATTTTAGTATCTAAAAAATCTTGACATTTTGTATTCATTATTTTGGAGCATGCAATTCATTTTTATTATTTAATTTTATATTTATATAGTATATATAATTTATTAATTAAAATATAATATTTTACATATTAAATTATTTTCGCAGATATGCATACTCATAATTCACAAACACATAGTTTATTACCGTTGTTGTTGTTGTTGTTGGTATAGTTTTTCTTACAATTCGCATTCATAATTTATAGATGTCTAGTTTATTTAAAACTAATATTATTATTACCGCCAATTTTTTATAATAATTTATGTAACATTAATTTTATATACATAATTTATTTAAAGAATAATGGCGTTGTGATGTTTTTTTATTTTCTCATTATTATTATAGAATCATTATTTTATTTTATTAACTAGCTATTCAATTCAACTCAATTTCTTTCAATTTATTTAAATTCTTGTCTAATTCTATTCAATTATTATCAGTTATAGCCTAAATTGAGTCCAATTTGACTCAACCTTAATTCTCAATTCCAATTTCAGTTAACCTAAACCCAAATTAGACCCAATTTTATAACATACGTGACCCATATTTCTAATTTTACTCTTACTTGTTGATCAAATTTGACTCAACGACTCAAATTGTGTTCTCTCTTTCTTTTCTTTTTTAATAAATTAACCCACTCCTAAACCCTTACCATTTTTCTCTCAACCAAGCTACCTCTCACTCTTTCTCTCCACAACCATCACCACTTCTCTCCTCTACTAAATATGCTTCATTTAACCCCAACCACTGAAGCTCCTCTTATCTTCTCTGTTCTTCTCCTATTATCTTCTTTTTTCTCTCCCTCCTCTACGCTCTCTTCTTTATCAAAAACCACCACAATACTCACTCAACAGCCACCTCCACCAATGTTTTAACAAACTACGTCGCGAACCCCACTAATAAACCTCTACCACTAAATAACATCATCAATCTCTATCTCACCGATGAAAACCTCTAAACCTCCATCATCCATCGATCCTCTTTTTATTTGATCGTCACTCTCTTTCTTCTCTTTTCTTTGTTGCCGCATCACTAAAGACGATAAATGATGAGACCTTAATCTATCATTATCACTATGATAACGTCACCAAAGAGATTATTTTTCTCTTTCCACGTGATTAAAAAATGACATAGGTCACCATTTTAGGGAGAGAAGCTCATAAATTATTTCTTCGTGTTTTAATTTGAATATTGCATGAGTATTTCCAGTTTGATTTCTCTTACGAGTTAAATTTTAGTATTTCATTTGCGTTGCTTGATATTAGTTTTGAAACTTGTGAAAACAGCGCTATGATTTCGACTTGATTCTTCTAATTTCATGATTTTTGCTAGTTTTGATTTCCATATGTGAAGAGGCTCAATTTTTATAATCTTTATTTAAACCCTAATTTCTTAGGCTCGGATAATGATTCATGCATCCGTTTGGGTAACCCTCTATTTGATTTTACTTTGCTTGATTCACATCAAAATGTTACATATTTAATTCTCACAATTTCACTATTTTATATACCTTTGCTTAATATAATCTTGTAGTATAATTGGATGGGAATTCAGGGATTTTGCTATATGATTTACTAAATATTGTGTGTATCTTAGATTCTATGTTCTAATAAAAAATGTTTAATATGTGTATATTTATTTCAAAATGCTTGACAGATTTCAATTGTCAGTATTTGGTATTCAAACATGAATTTTTGCCCCTAATTGATTCTTTTATACTTCATAGCAAAAGTAATTTATTAATTGATTCTTAGACTGATGCATGTGCCTTATTTAATTAAAAAATATATTTTTACTTGCTTGTTTATGAAAAACTCCAACATGTCATTCGAATATTAATGTTTAGACAGATTCTTACGTGCTTAGTTATGGTAAATGGAGATTTTTTTACACTAATTTTATTCAGTCTTCCTTTTATTGATTTTAGAAATAATCTTGCTTTATTTTAACTATTGATTTACTAGAATTCTCCTTATATAAACATATCCCTTCTCCCTCATTATTTTTTACACTTTTTACAGCATCTAATCTCTTACACACTTATACAATATATATATATATATATATATATATATATATATATATGTATATGTGTTGGTTCTATTGCTTTAGTTCACTGTTGGTTCTACTACCAAGTATATTGTGAAACGATATTTTTCTAATTGACTGTTATTTTATTTCTATGCTTCTAAACGGTATGTTCCTTTCAACGAAGCATCTATTGTTGCTTCAATATGTCTGTTTAACTTTTTTATGCCGTGGACTCCTATTTTTTTTACTTGAATGCTAAATGTTTTGTAAATTGTTGATAATTTAATGTTATTTACCGTTATTAGCTTGACATAAATAGGGTATTTCCCTCCTCTATTTGTAATTAAATGTCTCCCTAGTGTTGAATCTGAAATTACTAGTGTGCATCCCACAACCCCCTTTGGCAAGATCCCCCTTAGGGTTCCTGAAACCTTAAGGATCTCGACAGTGTCAAAGGTTGGTTATGGTCTGTCAAAGGTGTGTTTTGGATTCTAGTGGGTTTAGTTCTTTTGTTTTATATTAAAAGGTTAAAGTGTTTCTTTGAATAAGGGATCTAAAGGGGACTTTATTACAATATTCCATCAGTTTTTAAAATTTTAAATTTAACATTTCATTTATTTAGATAAAATATAAAAACTCTATGTACAATGAAATTACAAGTACTGCTTTTACGGGGGGGGGGGGGATAATTTGACTTAGTTTTTTTTTAATAATGCAACTATTTATCACTTAGGCAACACGTTCTAGGTTATTAAATAATTTATAGCATGCTAATTAAATTGTTTTATCATTTAGATATCAGGTTGTAGGATTTTTAATTAACTTTCATCATATTAATTTAAATTCAATATTTTAAAATTTGATTTATAGCATGTTTAACTAATTTCAGTATATTTAATTATTTTCGGCACATCATAACTAATTTACAACATTTTATTTATTTTCCAGCTTGTCTATTTAATTTTTCATGTGTTTTATTAAAAATTTTAGCATTTTAAATTAATTTCCAGCATTTGAATAAATTTTTTAGCATATTTAATTTGATTTCTAGCACTTTAAATTAATTCCCAGTATGTTAACATCAATTTCCAGCAACTTTAAATCAAGTTCCAGCATATTTAAAAGAATCATACTCTTGGTCCATCATATTAATTTTAGCATCTACGTCTATAAATCATGCATATAACTTATTCTATTTTTTCAGCATGTTCAATAATGGCCAAGAACTAGAGATTATGCTATAGGTTTCATTTATATAAATTGGATAGTTGTTTTCAGCATGTCTATCACATAATCAAGTATAATTAATTAAGAGGCTTATTTGACATAGGTACATGTCAAATGCTCAGTCTTGGTTTTTTTCGTACGATGCTAATCCCAAGTCCAATTAGGCAGTCTAAGCTTTTCTTTTATATAGACCCAAATGCAAAACAGCAAGTCCAATGCCTCTTGAACATTAAGTTGTGACGTGTAGGCATCTAGGAAATTTCAATTTTATCATTTTCTTTAATGTGCTCCTATGATTAATAAAAACTTAATGATCAAACTAGGTGGATAGATAGATGAAAATGATAGACGTTAACCCAAGCAAAATACGGCAATGCAACATATGACACTCTTATCCATTAATAAATCGAGCGTTGATTCAAATAGGATAAAATCTACCCCTTGTACAAATTTTCTGAATCAACTCTTATTTCTTTATTTTGAGTTTTTTAATTATTTGGGGAAGTTTAGGTTTATAATTTAAATAAATCTTTTCACTATGTAAATTTTCTCCTTTTTATCTTCTCCATAGCTGATTCACATTTTTTAATTATCAATGCATCTTGTTACTTTATCACCTAGATAATTACTAATTAGAAAATAATTGAGTTGCATGTTTAGTTTATTTATTATTTCAAGTTAATCACTTAGTTAATGTTAAATTAATAAAAATAATCGACCTTTGCTTATCACATTGAATCCCCACGTAACACATGAATTCAGTTGGAACCCACATTTGTGGACCTCAAAAGGTGTCTAACATCTTTCTTTTAAGGTAACTTTAACCCTTATGCATGTTTCTAGTGAAATAAACTAAATAATAATAAAATAAGTTCGTAATTAGATTAGAATGATAACCTAACGCACCTTAATTCATTTGGTGGCGACTCTTCTATTTTTAAACTTTTTCTAAAAAAGTTGTCATGTCAAATACCTCTTTTTGCAAGAAAAATAAGGTGGTACACCTGACATTACTGATGAGTGGTAAAGTTACCACTCATTTACATTTAAATCCATGCACACTACTATGATTTAATGATATGAATGAGATAATTTCATCATTTAAATGCACTAATTCCCATATTTTGTAGGTCTATATGTGATAAGAAGAAAAGAAGTGAAATGAGATTAAAAGGGATCAAAAGGAGAAGAAAAGTACAAAAGGCTGAAGCAAGAAGAGGATATGAACCTCAGTTACCACGATCGCAGACTGAGAGTCGTGATCGCGATAAGTCAAGATTGGTCAGCCATTGGTGATCAAGAGGTTCTTACGGTGATCTCAATAGCCGCAATTGCGGCCAACCAACAGTGATCGTTGCATAAGGGGTTTATGACTAGGGGCGATTATGTAATTTTTCGGAGCCAACCCCAAATCCCACAAAAGGAAAAAACCCTTTCTTAGTTGATATTCATCACTTTGAAGATTGAATTAGGAGACTTTGTAACCCCTACTAATTTGGGGAAACTATTGTGTTTAAATTTCCAATTTGAATTTAGTGAAATTGAAGTTAAATTGAAGAATCTTCTTACATTCATTCTCCATGGATACATTGAATGACACTTTTGGCATATTACTTTTCCTTAAATTCATGATTTTCTCAACATTTATCTTAGGATGACGTTTAAATAGGGTGCAAATATGTGTAGGTTATATTTATTAGTGGTGATTCTTGGTCATTAATTATGGGTTTCACTAATAATTTCTTGATTTAGTTGGGATTTATGGGTAAAACCCCCAAATTCCTAAAATAGATATGTTGGGAAAAAAAACAAAATTTCCAAACTCTTACATGATTCATGAAAAAGGGATACGTGTATACTTTTTTATCCTATATCATCCTTGAAAGAGGGTTATGGATGACAAGGCATTAGTGAACAATACTTATATGTAGTTTATTCTCTTTTCATTATCTTAGGAATAAGGGTGAGTTGAGAATGATCTAGGTCTTTGGCATCTTTCTAGAACTAGGGGATGCCCAATTAAGGTATTAGGTGGATTTTATTGCCACATCCATGAGGTATCCGAAAAGGTCCATGGATTATAATCTTGAGATTTGGTTGAAAAACTAACCTCAACAACTCATCCTACCCATGCAGTTTTTGAATAGAATTTGCACTCAACGATCATGAAACCACACATTATTTTCCCTTCAGAAGACATAATCCCAAGAGTTATATCATTTTGAAATCTTATTCAAAACTATTGCCTTAAATGGCTTGTTTGAATAGACTTTGGTAGAATAACCTTCCAAAATAACCAACCCCCTCCCTCATTTAAATGTATGTATTTCTTTTTTGTTTACACTACTGGAATACACTTCGATCATATCAACACCTATAAGGTTTGAAGACTAAACTCACGCCTCAATGTCAGTTGAGCTTTATTGACAACGATCGTTCTATATTAAAACTATGGTACAGGTGTGTGTGCAATGGTTTTTCAATTGCTAAACCATGGTTTGGATTTCATTAATGGTGTGGTTAGCTAGTACCCAAATTTTGTTCAAAATTGATAGAAATAGTGTTTGTACACCAAGTGCTCGATTAAATACCCAAATGAATTCAATGTTAGTTTTTCCATGTTCCAAGGGCATAATCAAGCACCTAGAGACTAAGTTTCATGTGCATAAGGTTACCTCTTTATTTGACACACAATTTGGCAATGAAATTGGATGATTTGACTTTTGAGCATTTTGGTCTGATCTTGCCTCTGATACCACGATCGTGGCTTAGTGGTCCGCGATCGCTATAACTAAGAGTTATTCCCAGTATTGACCAAAAATCCTGTAATTCCATTCCTTTCCCAAAACCCTTCAAGAAACAACTCTATGAGATAAATTGGACAACTTAGCATAGTTTTTACGTGAAATGTTAATGATGAGTGTTGTTCTGTTGTTATTAGGTTTTCAAGGCTCAACATGTAAGAATATGATCAAAACCGATTCATGGACCCCAAATGCAACAATCAATATTATGTCGACCTCCCCAAAACCAAATTACTCCTAGAGAGAGACATTTTCTTAAATAAGGTGCTTGAAAAGCTCCCAATAATTTATACCCATTTGGTAGCCACTGGGTGGAGTTATTTTTCCTTGCATCTTTTCCGAGCAAAAGAAAAGTGGGTAAGGAAATTCTAAGGTAACCTTAGTGTAGTATGTTTCTCTGAACCAGTTATGTACATACAGGGGAAGAATGTGCTCTTAGGGGCTGAGAAAATTAATGATCTATATGGATTATTGGATAAGGACATGAGCTAATTTGGTACGAAAGGGTATGGACCCGATTGTTGGATGGCTAATAAGTTGTGCCCTGGCAGGGTGGTTCCTTGGGAGATCACTAAGAAGGGTATATCGATGAATGATTTCACAGTGGAGGAAAGGATATAGATGCATATTATTTGTAACCAAGTTTCTCCATTCACACACATGACTATTGTTCCATATATGTGAGCCCGGATGATTGCTTATATACTAGTCAACATTACATTAAATGTTGGTCATCTTGTATCTCATACATAAAGTATTTTATGATCCATGGTGATACTCACCTCTTCTTTCCCTTCTTTGATTACTGAGTTGTGCAGGAGAACAAAGGTTGAGGGGTACCCCAGAGAAACTTGAGTGCACCCAAACCATCCCATTTATCCTCTCAAGATTAGAGGTGATGGATCACCAAGAAAAAGCTAGAAGAAGAAAATTGTCTTGGGCAAGTTGACATTTAAGGACACAGACTCGTACAAGTCATACACAATGGGTCCCTTTGAATAGATATATGTTGATTTAAAGGAAATAAGAGAGCTTGTAGTAGGTTTGCCTCAGGTGTCGAGAGATCCTTCCTGTAACATCTCATATTTTTCTTGTACTTGTTCTAATTATATGGAACCTAGTATAGCTTTGTGGTATAGGTAACAGATAAGATTTGTTATGCAAGTATTAATGGTGTATATGGAATTTTAGATGTTTCCCGTACAGTTTAATGTGATGCGATCAAGTTAATGTCAATACGACTATTTAAACTTGGGATCATAAGCTAGTATTTGAATCTAAAGTTTAAAGTGACCAAGTGTGTATAATTTGAAGGTTATATTAAAGGGATTAGGAGCTGGAAATGGAATAAAATATTGAGGTGCTTGCTTGACTTAATTAAGCTAGTAGGTGAGTCACCTACTTAAGCTATTTGGATCAAATTAATGCACCCAAGGCTATGGATCAGATTTGGGCCTATACTAATGTACTCATTTGGGCCCAAATTGAATAAAAGAGGAAGAAAATAGATAAATGGCCCAACACACAAATCTGCCAAAGGCCCAAGTTAATTGAGCCCAAAATAAGAATTTAAGTAAGTAGGTGCATCACCTACTTTCCAAATTTGAGCAGCTTGAACCCTTAAGTAGGTGCATCACCTACTTGGACCAATTTGACCAATTTTAAGGTAAAAAATGCAGCTAAGGAGGTTGGAAAAATAGGTCCTTTATAAGGCCAAGTTGCTGGTCATTTTACTTAATTTCTAAGTCACAAAAAGAGTATATTTCACAAAATCTATCTACTCTCTCTAAAACCACAAGGAACAACCCAAAAATTCCTTCTAGGGTTCTTGAAGAAATCCTCACCTTTGCAGCCCAAGGTAAGTGAAAACACTTATGGTTTAGCTTAATTATCTCATAGAAGATTAGAAGAACATGCTATAGGTGCCTAATTATAAATACATGGCTGACTATAGAACAAGCTACTTGCTCACTTTTTCTTTGTTATTAAGAGAGATTTCTTTTCTTCTTTGGTTTAAAGTGTGAATAAAAGTGAAAGTTGAAGTTTTGAGGAGTTCAAATTAAAAGAATAAGTTTTAGAATTGAGGTAAGGTGACTGCTCCATTTTGTTCTCCTTGTATGTGAATTTGAAAGAGAATTATGGATGTGTTGTTATTGAGAACTCAAGAGATGATCACTTCAATAATTGATTGCTATAATAAAAGGGATTTGAGGCTACTTTGTGGACTATTTTGTATGTATATGTTATGGGCTGCTAGGTTGATGTTAGAGAAAGGTATGATTAGTTTGTAATGAAATATATAAGAAAGGTATGATGGTACACCACCAAACCAAATATTGTATTTATTTATTGCCCAATCTGTTTTAAGTATTGTTTGGAATGTGTAATGAAACTGAGGTGGTTTCGGTGATTCTTATAAGAACTTGTATGGTATGTGGGTGTAATTGGAGGAGAAAAGGGTTAAAATAACACCCTTGATTGATAGATTAATGGCTTACTGCCTGGTTACTATTTTGGGTGAAGTTAAGTAGCCTAAATGTGTTAGTTGGTTGCTAATACTAGTTTACCATATATTCTATTGTAGATAAGTAATCCAAAAGGCGGGAAGTCAAGTCAGGTTAGTTTTGGAGTTATATAACTAGGTATGTAAGGCCTACTCTATTTTGCACTCTTTGGTATGAAATCGGACATTTGTTCCATCAAGTAAGCTTCCAAGGTTATCCTATAACAAGTGATACATAATAGCAGCACATTACATTCCATGAATCCAATGAACTTGGTCCCACTCTCTAACATGTTAAAACACCTCAATATATGCTTATTATTAAACCTGCACGTCTATCTTTACTAGAAAATTTCAGGAGTTCTCCGCTTGTTCAAATAAGACCCATGTGTTATTTTCATCTCCTAAACACTTCATTTGTGTGCCAACAGCTCCCTACCTCATTTTTGTTGCATTAAGTGTCCATTTATATGTCTCTTATTAGCAGATTATTGGTTCAAGGTACTATAATGTTATGACCACCAAAGTAACAATCTCATAGGCTAAATAAACTAAGTAACGTAAATCTGTAAAACGAATGGCAGTTCAGGGGCATAAGCCTAGCATGGGTCGATCTCGATACCTTTATTTGTGGGTGGAAGCTCAGGGTCATAAGCCTAGCATGGGCCGATCCCAATCTTTATATGTAGGTGGCATCTCAAGGCGTAATCCTAGCATGGGCCAATCCTAATTTATCTATTTACCACTGATCAACTAGTCATTTACATTATATATGTCTTACAAAGATTATGAAGTCCGAAAGGTAAAAATGAAGAAAGGAACGTAATGTATGTAGTCCCCCAAGTATATATAAAGGTGGTCTACTAGTACTACTTATACACTTGTATCTAATTTCTATTGAGCTCTTATATCATGTGTTGTTACCTTCAGCCTTACATATTCAGTACATATTTTCGTACTGACATTTCTCATGGGGGATCTGTATTTCATGTTGTAGGAATAGGTACTTCAGCTCATACACCTCACTAGTATGAGCGTAGACTATTCAGTGACTATTGGTGAGCTCCAGGTTGATTTGGGGACCTCCTAGTCTGTTCCATATATTTTGGTATTGTTCAGTAACTCAAGAGTAGGGCGCGGGTTTGTCCCGACCCTAACTAAGTATCTGTATCTTTTAGAGGCTTTGTAGACTAATGTAAAGTTATGGTAGTGTCTTGCCTTTAAACGTGGTGGCCCCAACGACCAAGTTTTGTATATATAAGTTTTTGCTTGCCTATCTAATTTTTCTCATAGATACATAATATCATATTTGTCAGAACCTTTGGTTGTCATAGTTACATGCATGAGAAGTACAAGGTTATGAATTGGTACTCTCCGGCCTTTATGGCTACGGGTGCCTGTCTGCCCCAATAGGATTTGAGACATGCAAAAAGTGGTATCAGAGCAGGTTGTCCTGGGGTGTCTACAAAGCCGTGTCTATATTTAGTCTTATTTATGGGCGTGTTGTGCACCACATCTATAAACAGGAGGCTATGGGACATTTAGGTATTGGCTCTTTTTCTTCATATCTTAGATCGTGCAATAGAGCCCATGGTGTAGGTGAAGTCATATTTAAACATTTAACCTATTTTTTTCCTTTTATTATAGTAAAGATGCCGGTTATGAGAAGGAGTAAGAATAAAGGTAAGCAAATAGATAAGGCTGCTGGAGAAGTGACCAGCAAGTCACCACCTAGACAAGATAATCAAAGCGAGGCTCAAGCTGATTTTGTATCCCAAACTTCTTTTACTCCTCCATCTCTAGAAGATCTAAGAAGGAGAAGAACCGTATCCCCAGAACCACCTATTAATGCTAATGACCAATATCTAAAGAATACGGTATAATTATTGGCTCGTATAGTTGTTGTACAAGCTCAAGGACAAGCCATTCCAACCACAGGTTCTAGTGGTGCAGATAGGGAAGCTAGCCTACAAACGCAGGATTTTCTTAAATTGGATCCTCCCACATTCACTGGATCAGATCTTTATGAAGACCCACAGGACTATTGATCAAATCCAAAGGGCTCTAGAAGTCATGAATGTGTCGGGTAACGAGATAGTTGAGCTAGCAACATATAGATTC
The DNA here is from genome assembly GCA_030864215.1 of Capsicum pubescens. Taxonomy (NCBI): domain Eukaryota; kingdom Viridiplantae; phylum Streptophyta; class Magnoliopsida; order Solanales; family Solanaceae; genus Capsicum; species Capsicum pubescens. The sequence goes on from CM061540.1 coordinate 179,351,276, forward strand.
AATGGGGAGGCTATATTTTGGTATGAAGACTGGAAACGATCTAGGGGTATTGATGCACCTTCAGCTACTTGGAAAGAGTTCAAAGAGGAATTTCTTGATGATTACCTTCCATTTGAGATTTGAGAATCTCATGCGGATTAGTTCCTGAATCTTCGCCAAGGGAATATGAGCGTGAGGGAGTACAACCTCCGGTTTAACTCTTTGGCTAGGTATGCTCCTAATATAGTAGCTACAATGGATGATAGAGTTCATCGATATGTGGATAGATTAAATCCATATCTAGTTAGAGATTGTACTATTGCTTCTTTGAACAAAGACATGGGCATAGCAAGGATACAAGCATTTGCACAAAAAATGGAGGATCAGAGGCAAAGAAGAAGAACACAAGAATTGAAAAGAGGGTATTCCAAGAGGTCTATATCTATGGGGTAGTTTATGGCATCCCAAGGAGAGTTTAGGACTTGGTATTCTAATAGACCTCCTAGGACATTACCTTCTTATTCTGCAGCTAGTACTCCACTAAAGTTTCAAGGGTCTAAAGGCAACCAGTTTGGGCAAAGAAGTGGGAGTCAGAGTTCACGAACAGCGGGGTATCAAGAGCAAGGTAGTATGAGAAAATTAAGTCCTCCTCGGCAGCCATGTAAATAATATGGAAAGATTCATTTAGGTGTATGTTAGTTCGGGACAAATGCTTTCTTTTGGTGTGGTACGTCAGGACATATAATGAGAGAATTCCCTCAAAGGGGCATAGGTGGTTTGGCATGACCTACTGGATCAGCCATTGCATCATCATCATCGGTGCCTTATTCAGGTAGAGATGTATAGCCTATGGGTCAAGGTAGAGATGCTAAAGGAGAAGCTAGCTCTAGTGGAGTTTGGAATCGTACATATGCTTTAGCGGATCGATAAAATTCAGAGGCTTCTCCAGATGTGGTTACAAGTACATTGTCCATCTTTTCACATGATGTATATGCATTAGTTGATCCAGGTTCTACATTATCATATGTCACTCCATTAGCTGCTAGAAAGTTCAAAAAAACACCAGAATTGCTAGTTAATCCACTTGAAGTATCTACGCCGATTGGTGAATCTATCCTATCTAGGAGATGGTATCAAAATTGTATAATAACTATTTGTGGCCGCGATACAATTACTGACGTGGTTGAGTTAAAAATGGTAAATTTTGACGCTATAATGGGTTTGGATTGCTTGGCTTCTTATTATGCCATAGTAGATTGCCGAACTAAGAAGGTGTATTTCCATTTTCCAAAAGAGGCAATCCTTGAATGAAGGGGCAATATTGGTGCACCAAGAGGTAAATTTATTTCTTATTTTAAGTCAAAAAGGATGATTTCCAAGGGTTACATATGTCATCTAGTTAGGATGAAGAATACATATGCGGAGCCACCAACTCTTCAAACTATTCCAGTAGTGAATGAATTTCCCAATGTATTTCCTGAAGATCTTCCAGGTTTGCCTCCAGAATGAGAAGTAGATTTTGGTATTGATGTGATTTCAGGTACTCAACCAATTTCAATTCCTCCGTATAGAATACCCCTGGTAGAATTATGGAAGTTGAAAATGCAATTGAAAGACTTGCTAGAAAAAAAATTCATAAGGCCTAGTGTGTCCCCTTGGGGTGCACCAATGTTGTTTGTCCGTAAAAAGGATGGACCATTGATAATGTGTATTGACTATCGGCAACTGAACAAGGTGACTATTAAGAACAAATATCCCCTTCCAAGAATTGATGACTTATTTGATCAGTTGCAAGGCGCCAAGTGGTTTTCAAAGATTGATTTAAGGTATGGTTACCACCAAATGAGGGGTCATAGAGAAAGACATACCTAAGATAACTTTTCGAACATGGTACGGTCATTACGAGTTTTTAGTCATGTCCTTTGGGTTAACTAATGCACCTGCAACTTTTATGGATTTGATGAATAGGGTGTTCAAGCCATTCTTAGATATATTTGTGATAGTTTTTATAAATGATATTCTAGTTTTTTTGAGATCAAATAAGGACCATGCCAGTCACTTACGACAGGTGTTACAGATTCTTCGTGATCGTAATCTATATGCAAAGTTCTCCAAATGTGAGTTTTTGTTAAAATTTGTGGCATTCTTAGGTCATATTGTATCTGATGAAGGAATAAAGGTTGATACTCAAAAGATAGAAGACGTGAAGAACTGGCCAAGACCTATAACGCCTACAGAGGTTCATAGTTTCCTTAGGTTGGAAGGTTATTATAGAAGGTTTGTTGAAGGATTTTCTTCAATTTCTGCACCTTTAACAAAGCTAACACACAAAGCATCCAAGTTTCAATGAATGATACATGTGAAAGAAGTTTCCAAGATCTGAAGAATAAGATGACTTCTACACCCATATTGGTACTTCCAGAAGACACTGAAGGGTATACATCGTATTGTGATGCTTCAAGAATTGGATTAGGGTGTGTATTAATGCAACATGGTAAAGTCATAGCATATGCCTCAAGACAATTGCGGCCACATAAGAAAAATTATCCAACGCATGATCTAGATCTAGCAGGGATTATATTTTCCTTTAAGATATGGCGTCACTACTTGTATGGGATTCATGTTGACATATATACTGACCACAAAAGTTTGTAGTATATCTTTAATTAGAAGGACCTAAATTTAAGGCAGCGGAGATGGCTTGAGTTATTAAAAGACTATGATGTTGATATCCTGTATCATCCGAGAAAAAAGAATATGGTAGCTAATGCAATAAGTCGCAAGTCTATGATGGTCACTTATGGAAGTCTATTGAACGACAAGGGATGACTAAGTATCTACACCAACTAGCCAATTTGGGGGTTCGCCTTCTTGAAGCTCCAGATGAGGGGCTTATTGTGCATAATGCTTCACAATCTTCACTAGTAGTTGAAGTAAAAGAGAAGCAATATGTAGATCCCATTCTATTATATCTTAAGGAGAATGTGCAATATGGTATGACAAAGGCATTTGAGCTTATGAAAGAGGGAGTACTTCGGTTCCAAAACAGATTGTGTGTGCCTAATGTAGATGGGCTAAGAAAAAGGATTATGACAGAAACACAACATTCAAGGTATTCCATCCCTCCAGGGTTAACAAAATGTACCATGATTTGAAAGAGATGTATTGGTGGGGTGACATGAAGAAGAACAATTCATAGTTTGTAGCTTAATGTCCAAATTTTCAAAAAGTTAAAGTAGAGCACCAAAAGCTCAGGGGTTATATGCAGTGTACAAATCTTCCAATCTGGAAGTGGGACATGATAAACATGGATTTCATCACTGGTTTGCCTCATACATCTTGAAGGTTTGATTCCATATGGGTGATAGTTGATAGGCTTACCAAATCAACACACTTTCTACCGGTTAGGACCACTTACACAGTTGAAAAATATGCCAAATTATATATTAAACAGATAGTTCGGCTGCATGGAGTTCCAATCTCTATTATATCTGATCGAGGAACTCAATTTACTGAAAATTTTTGGAAGTCTTTCCTGAGAAATTTGGGAACACAAGTGAATCTAAGTACAACTTTTCACCCTCAAACAAATGGACAAGAAGAACGTACCATTCAAACACTTGAAGATATGCTACGAGCTTATGTATTGGACTGTAAAGGTAGTTGGGATGATCATTTACCTCTCATCGAGTTTGTCTAGAATAATAGCTATCATTCAAGTATCAAAATGTTACCATATAAAGCTTTGTATGGAAGAAAGTGTAGATCACCAATTGGATGGTTTGAAGCAGGTGAAACTTTCTTATTCGGACAAGATCTTGTTCATCAAGCTATGGAAAAGGTTAAACTAATCTAACAGCGTATAGAAACAGCCCAAAGTCGACACAAGTCATATGTAAATATTAGAAGGAGGGGGCTAGAGTTTTCTATAGGTGATTGGGTATTTCTGAAGGTTTCACCCATAAAGGGGGTTATGAGATTTGGTAAGAAAGGAAAACTAAGTCCACATTATATAGGCCCATACAAGATTACTCGAAGTTTTGACCAAGTTGCTTATGAATTAGAGCTATCCCAAGAGCTCTCAACAGTTCATCCAGTATTTCATATCTCAATGCTTCGAAAGTGCATGGGAGATCCATCTCATATCACTCCTACTGAAGATGTACAAGTTATAGAAGATCTTACCTATGAAGAAATAATTATTTCTATCCTAGATTGACAAGTTAATAAGTTAAGGAATAAGAAAATGGCTTCTATAAAAGTTCTTTGGAGGAATCAACATATAGAAGATATAACATGGGAAGCTGAAGAAGCGATGAAATCTAAGTACCCCCATTTGTTCAAATATGAAGAGAAAGTCCAAGATGATGAATTAGAGCAAAAACAAGTAAGTGTAATATATAAGTACTCTGTGATAATAGGGATATTAAACATAGGCTTGAACTTATTTTAGTTGGATAGTTATGCTAACATTCCAGGACGAATGGTCCTAAGGAGGGAAGGATGTAACATCCTGTATTTTGCTTGTACTTGTTCTAATTCTATGGAACCTGGTATAGCTTTATGGTATAGGTAACATATGAGATTTGTTATGCAAGTATTAATGGTGTAGATGGAATTATAGATACTGCCCATACAGTTAAATGTGATGCGACCAATTTAATGTCGATATGACTATTTAAATTTGGGATCGTAAGCTAGTATTTGAATCTAAAGTTTAAAGTGACCAAGTGTGTATAAGTTAAAGGTTAGATTAAAGGGATTAGGAGCTGGATATGGAATAAGATATTGCGGTGCTTGCTTTACTTAATTAAGCTAGTAGGTGAGTCACCTACTTAATCTATTTGTACCAAATTAATGGACCCAAGGCTATGGACCAAATTTGGGCTTATACTAATGTACTCATTTGGGCCCAAATTGAATAAAAGAGGAAGAAAATGGATAAATGGCCCAAAACAAAAATCTTCCAAAGGCCCAAGTTAATTAAGCCCAAAATAAGAATTTAAGTAAGTAGGTGCATCACCTATTTTGAAAATTTGAGCAGCTTGAACCCTTAAGTAGGTGCATCACCTACTTGGACCAATTTGACCAATTTTAAGGTAAAAAATGCAGCTAAGGAGGTGGACAAAATAGGGCCTTTATAAGGCTAAGTTTCTGGTCATTTTACTTCATTTTGAAGTCACAAAAAAGAGCATATTTCACAAAATCTCTCTACTCTCTCTAAAAACAACAAGGAGCGCCCCTAAAATTACTTCTAGGGTTCTTGAAAAAACCCTCACCTTTGTAGCCTAAGGTAAGTTAAAATACTTATGGTTTAGCTTAATTATCTCATGGAAGATTAGGAAAACATTCTATAGGTGCCTAATTATAAATACATGGCTGAATATAGAACAAGCTACTTGCTCACTTTTTCTTTGTTATTAAGAGATATCTTTTTTTTCTTTGGTTTAAAGTGTGAAGGAAAGTGAAAGTTGAAGTTTTAAGGAGTTCAAATTGAAAGAATAAGTTACAGAATTGAGGTAAGGTGACTGCTCCATTTTGTTGTCCTTGTATGTGAATTTGAAAAAGAATTATGGATGTTTTATTATTGAGAACTCAAAAGATGATGAATTCATTAATTGATTGCTACAATAAAAGGGATTTGATGCTATTTTATGGACTGTTTGGTATGTATATGTTACGGGATGTTAGGTTGATGTTGGATAAAGGTATGATTAGTTTGTAATGATATATATAAGAAAGGTATGATGGTACACCACCAAACCAAATATTACATTTTTTTACTTCCCAATCTATTTTGAGTATTGTTTGGAATGTGTAATGAAGCCGAGGTGGTTTCGGGGAATCTTATAAGAACCTATATGGTATGTGGGTGTAATTGGAGGAGAAAAGGGTTAAAATAATACCCTTTATTGATAGATTAATGGATTACTTCCCAGTTACTATTTTGGGTGAAGTTAAGTAGCCTAAATGTGTTAGTTGGTTGCTAATACTAGTTTACCATATATTTTACTGTAGATAAGTAATCTAAAATGCGTGAAGTCAAGTCGGTTTAGTTTCGGAGTTATATAACAAGGTACGTAAGGCATACTCTATTTGCACTCTTTGGCATCACATCAGACATTTGTTCCATCCAGTAAGCTTCCAAGGCTATCCTATAACAAGGGATACATAATAGCAGCACATTACATTCCATGAAGCCAATGACCTTTTTCCCATTCTCTAACATGTTAAAATACCTCAATACATGATTATTATTAAACCTGCATGTCTATCTTCACTAGAAAATTTCAGGAGTTCTCCGTTTGTTCAAATAAAACCCATGTGTTATTTTTAACTCCTAAACACTTCATTTGTGTACCAATAGCTCCCTACCTCATTTTTGTTGCATTAAGTGTGCATTTATATGTCTTTTATTAGCAGATTATTGGTTCAAGGTACCATAATGTTATGACCACCAAAGTAACAATCTCAAAGGGTAAATAAATTAAATAACGTAAATCTATAAAATGAGTGGCAGCTCAGGGGAATAATCCTAGCATGGGACAATCTTAATACCTTTATATGTGGGTGGCATCTCCGGGGAATAAGTCTAGCATGGTCCATTCCCAATCTTTATATGTAGGTGGCAGCTCAGGTGCATAAGCCTAGCATGGGCCGATCCTAATTTATCTATTTACCACTGATCATCTGGTCATTTGAATTATATATGGCTTAGTAAGATTATGAAGTAAGAAAGGTAAAAATCAAGAAAGGAACATAATGTATGTAGTTCCACAAGTATATATAAAGGTTGACTACTAGTACAACTTGTACACTTGTATTTGATTTCTGTTGAGCTCTTATAACATGTGTTGTTACCCTCAGCCTTACATATTTATTACATATTTTCATACTGACGTCCCTCATAGGGGACCTGTATTTCATGTTGCAGGTACAGGAACTTCAGCTCATACGCCTTACTAGTAGGAGCGCAATCTATTCAGTGTCTATTGGTGAGCTCCAGGTTGATTCGGGACTCTTCGAGTCTATTCTATATATTTTTTTATTGTGTAGTAAGTCAAGAGTAGGGCGGGGGTTTTTCCCGATCCTAAATAAGTCTATGTATCTTTTAGAGGCTTTGTAGACTAATGTAAAGTTATTGTAGTGTCTTACCTTTAGACGTGGTGGCCCCAACGGCCAAGTGTTGTATATATAAGTTTGTGCTTACCTATGTAATTATTCTCATCGATACATAATATCATATTTGTCAGAACCTTTGGTTTTCATAGTTACATGTATGAGAAGTACAAGGATATGAATTGGTTCTCTCAGGCCTTTACGGATACGGGTGCCTGTCCGCCCCAATAGGATTTGAGGCATGACACTTCCACCACCCGACATTCCTATGTAGCCCAGTCTGATTATGTGATGTACTTGGAGGATCAGAGAATGCAGGGAGCCACTATTAAAAGTTTTGAGAGTGCCTACTAATCTTTGGCAGAGTCTCACAGAGGGGTCAGGGACTCACATAAGAAGATGAAGAAGAGAGAGAAGAAGAGAGACAAGTTTTTCACCAAGATATGGAAGGGGGTAAAGGGCCTTTGAAAGGTCCTGAAACCCAGAGACAGTCTCCCTATATTCAGAGATGATATTGATGATGAGTCCCTAACTGAGTGGTCCGTTATAATGATGCTAAAGATAATACAGAGTTTGACTGCGACAACAACTCTTGATGCGGTCACAGAGAGGATCCTTTTTCTCTTTTTATGCTTTATTGATTATGCAGTGTGGTCACTGCACGCTTCATAGTTGGGGTGACTATCTCCATATTCATTAATTTGTCCTGTATTATTGAGATATTTATGGATGTTTTTATGTTATTTTTGATGGATATTATTTACATTCTGGGTTGTAATATTCAAGCACTCTGATGGTGCCCATATTTCATGGATTAGTTGCTTGTTTCATTTTTAGTTTTTTTATTTTTATCTAGGTCATGATAATATCGGATGAGCCTTTCCGTATGATATATTAAGTGATGACATTCATATGGGAAAATTATCGTGATTGGTTTTTATACCATGGATGCGGGGAAAGTATGACTACACGTAGCATCAGCTCTATAAATGCAATGGAAATCTAAGTACCCATGGCATTTTGGATTTAGGATCACCCTTATACCAATGGTAAAATATGAGTAACCTTATGGTTTTCCCTTATGAAATATGAAATATGAGATGATAGATTGGTTTGGTAACATAAATAGAAAATTATGTGTGGTGGAAATGCGAAGCATACACCCCCCTCCAAAATTTTTGAAAATCGAGGGCATGGACGTGAACAATTTTGTAACAATACTTTACCTCTTTTTATGACTCCATAGTCTTTAGATTGTATAAATTTGTGAATAATCCTTTTTATCTATAGTAGGAAGTGTAGTTGAGCCTCCTTGAAAAGTTTGCATGCCATGTGTAGTGAGCATAATTATCTAACTCTTATGCATACTTGTTCCATGTAGAACTTGACCTGTAAGTCTCTTAGGGATAATTGTGATTATACTTGGTTTATTAAATGGTCGTAAGCCTTCTTGGTAGACTTTAGGAGCCCACTTTAGCCTAAATAGCCTACCCATACATAGAATAGTATCCTTAGATTCCCATTTTGAGTCTTCAAAACTTTGTTTGGGAACCACACTACAAGCCTCGAACCATTAAAAAATTCTCTCTTTTGAAACCTACCCTCCTTGAACTTGGAACATGAAAATTGAGGCCAAATGCCTAAGTTGGGGGTGGTAAGTTTGGAAGAGATGACCTTGGGACATGATAATCTAAGTGGATGTATATAATGCTAAGAAAGGAGAGAAATCAAACAAGTGAAAAAAAGGACTCATCAAAAGAAAGAATAGCATGGAGTGTAAAAGAAATAGTCAAAAGAAAATGCTTTCAAAGAATTGGGTAAATCAAGGTAGTGAAATTAGGCATGTATGAATTTTGGAAACAAATAAAGTGGTCCATGGTCAAAAGTTTGGTTGGGTGATGTAGGTGTTAAAGTAGGATGTAGTTACTTTGTACCCAAATGATAGCATACCCTTTCCCGAACCTACGTTACAAGGGGAAAAGGTCTTTGTCTATCTCCAACCAAGTTTATTTATTGTAGTGGTGATTGAAATTAAGGGAAATCATATGGTATGATACCTGTTAGCATTGAGAGAGTCTTTTTGAGAGAGTGTATTTTGTACTAAAATCCCTTGTTGCATATTAGATAATGTGGTGTTTGGGATTTCTTTATAGTGAGGCGGCATGTAGACGAATCAAGAAAGCTGAAATTGTCATTCTCTGGAAAAAGAAGCAAAGGAGTATAGTTGAGGTTCTATTGATAGGGAGTCACTTCTATAGAGTAAATAATTGTTGCATTATTATTCCATAAAGTCTTGGGAATCCATGATATGGTGTTTCATGCTGAGGGGAGACGTGAGAACAACTTTGCCAATGATTGATACATATATATTGGTGTTAATTGAGTTTGAAGTCATTATGATCATTTTGTTGTATAAAGGGGCTTAAATTTGCATTTGTCTTAACAACTAAGAGGTAGTGTTGCTTGGGGACAAGAAAAGATTCAAGTTGAGGGTGTTGATGAGTGGTAAAGTTACCACTCATTTACATCCAAGTCCATAAACACTACTATGATTTAATGATAGGAATGAGACAATTCTGACATTTCAATGCACAAATTCCCACATTTTATCGGTCTATAGGTGATAGGAAAAAAAGAAGTGAAATGAGCTAAAAAGGATCAAAAGGAGGAAAATGTCCAAAAGGCTGGAGCAAGAGGAGGATTTGAACCTCAGTTGCCGTGATTGTGGACCGAGGGCCGCAATCGCAACAAGTCAATCTTGGTATACTATCAATGATCATGAGGTTCTTACGGCTATTGTAGTAGCCACGATCGAGGGCAAGATGTAGTGATCGCAGCATAGAGGGCTTATACCCTGGGGCAATTATGTAATTTTCTGAAGCCGATGCCAAATCCCACAAAAGGCAAAAACCCTTTCTTTGGTGGTATTCATCACTTTGAGAATTGAATTTAGAGACTTTGTAAACCCTACTAATTTGGGGAAACTATTGTGTTTAAATTTCCAATTTGAGTTTAGTGAAATTGAAGTTAAATTGAAGTATCTTCTTACTTTCAATGTCCATGAATGCATTGAATGACCCTTTTGGTATATTTCTTCTCCCTAACTTCTCGAGTAGCTAAAAACTTATCTTAGGATTACGTTGAAATAGGGTGAAAATATATGTGGGTTATGATTTATCAGTGTATATTCTTGGTCATTGATTGTGGGTTTTTCTTATGCTTGCTTGATTTAGTTTGGATTTTTGGGTGAAAACCCTAAATTCCCAAAATGTATTTGTGGGTGAAAGCCCCAAATTCCCAAAATCTCACATCATCTTTGAAAGAGGGATTGGAGTATACCTTTGGATTCTAAATTATCCTTGAAAGAGGAATATGCATAACAAGGCACTAGTAAACAATAGTTAGATGTAGCTTATTATCTTTTCATTATCTTAGAAATAATGGTGAGCTGAGAATTATCTAGGTCTTGGGTATCCTCCTAGAAATAGGGATTCCCAGTTGAGGTATTACATGAATTTGATTTCCACATCCATGAGTATCCGAAAAGGTCCATGGATGATAATCTTGAGGTTTGGTTAAACAATTAACCTCATGGACTCCTAAACTATTCTACCCATGCATTTGTTGACTAGAATTTTCTCTCAATGATCATGAACCCATGAATTATTCGCCCCTAGGAAGACATAATCCCAAGACTTATTCCAGATTGAAATCTTATTAACAATTGTTGCCTTAAATTCCTAGTTTGTTTAGACTTTGGTAAGATAACCTTCCAAACCAACCAACCCCCCCCCCCACACACACACATTTTAATGAATGTATCTCTTTTTCTTTACACTATGGGAATACACTTAGATACTATCAAAACCTATAGGGTTTGAAGACTAGACTCACTCCTAGAGGATTCGTGGCAGCGCCCAAGCGCACACCCAAGTATACGTGGTCTATCAATTAATATAATGTCCTTAAATAAATCCGAGTATCGATCCCACAAGGACTAGTTCCATCAACTATTCAATTCTAGTTTAACTTCTAAGATTAATTTGATGCAAAGTAACCAAAAAGAGTTTTGAATATTTGTAAACTAAAGTTAAGTAAGCAATGCATAAAATAAATACTTAAGACAATCAATAGAGTAAAGACCAGGGTTAAAGAACTTAGAAAAATCATACTACGCTATTAAACTTCATTCGTTAAATAATTTATCTTGGTTGTTGATTCGTAGGGTTTATCGCATGATCATTGTCTCCCGATCTCTAATCGTTTACTTAACTTGGACAGTACAACTACATCATTGATCAGGGATGTAATAATCCAATTAATTGAATAAAGATATCATCATTCATGTGAATCAATCAAGGATTCTAGGTATATCCATGCTCTAGATACTAATTCGAATTCCTTATTTCAGGAAGGAATAAGAACCTTACCTTGTTTATCCCCAAGTTCTATCCTCCTATTCCCTCTCCTGAGATCACAAGGTTGACAATGAATATATAAGGTCCATGAATACTTAAAATAGTTAAAATAAGTATTAAAAACAACCAAATATTATAAAGAAATCAAATGACATCAATTTATAATAATAGTAGTCTTGTTCTTGGCTTTAACACCGGAAAGGGGGTGTTTTGCCTATAATGGACATAATCATCATCCAATTAATTGAATTGATGATCTAAACCATGAAAGAATATAAATATAAAGAATATAAAACCTAAAAACGTGTATCATCATCCTCTCAATTGTTCCAAAACATCACAAACTGAGTACAATGTGTAAAATAAATCCTATTTATAGTGGAACGTTTTGGCCGTGTAGGGAATTGTCAATGCGTCGTTTTGCTCTCTTAATGGGAATGAGTGGAGGGTAGATGTTACTATATCATTAAAAGAGTAAAATTCTACATTGCTTATCTCGTGTCAAGAGAAATGCGCTGCACCAAAATCATAATGGTTCACTGGAATGTGCCATTTCAACGTCCAAACTTCACCTTGTGCTTTGTCTTTAATTCCAGCTTTTATAGTGTGTTTCAAATGAATTTCCAACCTTTTTATCATAAATATATCTCCATAATTATATATAAAAATATACTAAATAAGTTTACACCATGTTTTAGAGATCAAAACAACACAAAATCAAGAACGGTGAACTCAAAACATGGGCTAAGACCGGGCTTGCCCTTGTTGATCTTTAAGATATAGTTTTGACTCTTAGTTTGATTGAATTAACCATTGCACATTAAAAAAAAGTGTTTCCACATATAAATACACTATTAAATCATTTGAAACTCATTTAACTCCTTAGAATCCATTGAGATAACCTAGAAAAGCACCAAGCTCAAGCTGGTATCACTAGTTTCCTCGATTGAACTCTAAGTAACCCAGTTAAGTACAAACTTGTTAGAAATACACTTTGCACATTGTAATCACACACTTGAACACTTATATTCTAATTTATATCATAATTAACACATTAATCATACAATTTATCCCCAAAACATGGCAAACTAAGCTAGAATAATGACACCGAAGTGTATAAAATCACCTCAGATCATCACCCCACACTTAAACCCTTATTCGTCCTCGAACAAATATTTACTATAAGAATCATAAGCAGAGGAGACTCTAAACTTCTACTACATGCAAGACACTCAATCTAGTACAACAATGACTACACAAAGTGCATGTTACTACAGTAAGCATGTTATGTATCCAATTGACAGTTCAAGAACACTACTTACAAATATCCGAGCCTCGAGAATTGACTCACCAAGTTGGCAAACCCATGCACATTGTTCAATAAAGGACATCATACAAATCACCCACATTCATCAAACATGTGCCCTCACCACAAGAGATTTACCCATAATCACTCATATAAATGTGATAACGCTCAACTTACATGTCAATTAAGTGCAAGACGGTTGTAGTCGATATATTTACCCAACTTTGGAGTCAGGGTAGAATCCACGAGGAAAAATGTGAGTGGCAATCAAATTAATTCGAAATGATAGATACAGATTAAATTCAAACAAACTGTACAAAAAGATAAAATGGGGGAGATGGGTTTCATCAGTAATATTCCTTTTTGTGTTTTTCTAGTATAAATTTAGGGCTACGAATAATTAGAGTTTAGCAATTTTACACGGATCTTGGGATTATGTGTTACTAAGGGAGTTACATGTGGGAGTTATTAATCAACATCAATTTAGTAAATCAAATATGGGTAGTCTTGGTTATATATTTTGATTCTAGTCTTTTGACAAAATAACAAACTTTCACCCATTGATTCTTTCGAATACCTAATAGGTGTGTTCAACAATTGGTAACCGCAAGCTCAATCAAGGATCCCTATTTCTAGGATAATACCCATGTCATAGTTAACCTCATAGTCACCCTTATGTCTAACATAGTGAAAATTTAGAAAACTACACACCTAATTGTCTATAATTGTTTTTGTCTCCACATCCCTTTTTCGAGGGTTATATGGGTTCCTAAAGTTCACCCAAAACCTTTCTTTTGAAGATGGCCTTGAACTTTCTATTGCTTGGAGCTTTCACCCAAAAAACCCTTGTAGGTGTTTAGGGCTTTCACCCAACAAATCCCAACCAAAGTATCATAGCAATGACTAACCCATAAACATGAACTACCAAATGGATGCTAACAATAACAACCCAGACACACTCAAACCCCTATTCACGCATAACCCCAAGAGGGAGATATAGCTACACATAAGATAAATAATCATAGATATACCCATAATCTCTATTGAAATGATTTGTTGAAGATTTAAGTGAATGTTACTTCAATCTTGGCTCTCCCACAATATCAATAATGGAGGTGAGAAAAATCATCCACATAGAAAGTCTCCAATATATTATTCACCCAAAATTTAAACAATATTTTCTTCTCCCGAAATAGAGGCTATTAACTACCAAAACTAAACCTAAAAATTAGGGAAGATAATTTTTTTTTAATGATTGGGTTTGAGTCATTTTTGTCAAATTGGGATCAGCACATGCAATTACAGTTTTGACCTTGGGATAAACTCCTCGCTAGGTCACGATCGCGCGTGTATGGCCGCGACCAAGATTATCTTCAATGACCATGATTTTTTGACCATTCTTGAATTCTATGACCGCAGTCAGAAGATTGCGACCGCGGTACCTGAGGCCCTTCTATTTTAGGTCTTAGACTGCACTTTCCTACTCCCTTTTTGATCATTTTGAGCTCCAATCCTCATCCTTCCAACCTTTAACACTATACCTTTAAGATATGGATATTAGTGCATCTAATCACAATTATGTCTCATTTATTCATCCATATCAAGGTAATGTGCACGAACAATGAGTGTGGTTTAGTGGTAAACTCACCACTCATCAAGACCCCCAACTCAAAGTGTTTGTTTGTCCTTAAAAACACTACCTCTTATCATGAGACACAATTATTTAATCCCAACCTTTATGCCTCAAAGATCATAATGACCTTGACTCTAATCGCAACCACATATAACCCATTGCACATGAGCTAAGCTAACTTTGCTACACCTCTCCTTATAAAATACTAGAATCAAGGCTACATAGGAATTCAAGGAGTGACCAAGCAACCAAAAACCAATACTCTAGAAATGACACCCTTTTTATCAAAACTAAGTTATACGCCATTTGCTTCATTACCAGAAGGTGAAAAAATTACGCACCTCAACTTGTTTCACAAGTCGTCCTCAAAAGAAAGAAAATTCCTCACATAAAGCTACAAAACATGCAACAAGGAATTTTAAGTGCACAAACTCTCTCTCACACACAAAAGAAATCTCAATGCAACAAGTGTTATACCATAGGCTCGCCCCTATTTTCAATATCCACTACAAAGAAAGTAAATGGTTAGAGATCTCAAAGAACTTTCTAAGCTAGTAATGTAGGTTTATATTAGGGTAGGATATTTTTGGGAACAACACAGATACTCCCTTCCTTGAACGTCAACATCACACTTTTTAAACTTCCTTTTTGACTATTGGCCACTCTTCTTTGTTTTTTCTCTTTTGTCATGCCTACAACTCGCTTTCTTTGTTCACCAATTTTCTTTTATCTCATTTTCTTGAACCATTCATTTAATTCTATCCTTTATTGGATCCTTTCTTTTTACTCTAAACATTTGTTTACATTACTTAGGCACCTTGACATTCTATTAATACTTCATGGCATCCAACTTCTCTCCGTCAACTATACCACCCCCAACTTAGGCTTTTACCCTCAAGTTGCATTTTCAAGTTCAAGAAGAGTATTATTCAAAAGAGGGATAAAAAGAATGGTTCACGGCTTGTAATGTGTTTGCCAAAGAAAAGTCCAAAGGCACAAAGTGGGTAACTAGGGGTTACAATCATATTTGGGTTGTCTTATAAGGATAAAGTGGCTTTCAAAATTACAAGGATGGCCTAAGATTGTTTCTTTAACCACATACAATCAAAACTATCCTTGAGATACCAACGAGGCAAGTTCTAGATAACACAAGTGCATGAGAGATGAATGCAAAAACCTCGCCACTGATGGTATGCAAAAACTCATCAAGGAGGCTCAATTGTCCCTTAAGCGAGACAAAATTTGAGCATTTAACATTATATACAATCCAACAATATGCAAGGCCATAAAAAGAGAAAAAGATTTTTTACAAAGTCGCTTACGCCCATGCTCTTGAGTTTTGGAAAATATTGGACGAAGGGGGTTGTTTGTTTTAAATTTGACCACATGCAATTTGCGAAACTATGGATTCAACAAAAACCTTAGTCTCACATTTAGGCTCAACATGGGCAAGCTAACCATATAGATACTCAGACTTTGCTAATGGTGTATAAAGCGACCCCCAGTTTTTTAAAAAATAAAATGCCACAGGTACTCAAACTTCCCTTGCATTCTTTACATTTGTGTTATGGGTACTCAAAATTCCCCTACATCTATTCCTCAAAACTAAACTTGATGCTTTACCCTTAAGAATGTAGTCACTCAATTCGTCATAGGGCAAAACTAGTCGTGCATCAACAAGATTAAAAAAATTAAATCAAAAGAATTCTAAAAATAGAAGAAAAGCATGATAATCCATAAAACGGGGGCATCATCACGGTACCCAAAAAATGTAGCATCTCAAAACATGATAAAAATAATATCCAGAGTGTTATCCCAACATAATCATAAAAAGATATATCCAGTAATGCATCACCCAAATAATATAGATATGGGGACACCCCCATCAAAAAGAAATGTAGTGTCCTCACTAAATGTGTAAGAAAGAAAAAGTAAGAGAGTCTCCCTATATCTGCATCAAAATTTGTCTACCTCGGTTGACTCGGCATCACCACCACCCGCATCATCAGCTGACCACTCTGTAGGTGCCTTATTCTCACTATCTAATCTCGATGTAGGTATTGGATGGTTGGGTTTGAGAACCTTAAAGATGCCTTTAACCTCTTCCACAACTTTCAAAAAAAATTATCTCTTTTCTTTTATCTCTTCACCATCTTCTCATGTGAGTCTTTGAAGTCTCTATGAGAAGCATCCAAGACTGAATAAGATCTCTCTAAATGGACGATAGTGGATCCCTACTTCTCTTACTCCCACCTGTATTTTTCATAGTCTGACGGGGATATGTATGAGTGATGAGCAATGGAGGACTCTTTTGGTCCTGAGGTAGTCTGGACAATTATTCCCTCACCTCTTGCATCTGAACAGATATATCATCGAAGGTAGTGGTTGGTGAGGGTCTACAAGAGTCTGTGACCTCTTAGACTAATTTTCTTGAGTCCATCTTCCTCTTCGTACTCTGACCTGGTGCGCCCTCTCCTTTGAATTTTAGTGGGTAGATGATAGAGTCAGGGCACACCTAAGTGTCCGTGTCGTACTTCTCTACTTTTGCTCTCCTTTATAATTCAATAATAAGGGAAGGAAGGAGAAAATGAGTACCTCCCTAGTTGTTGAAGTACCGCCACTTGGAGAGAGAAATCTCACCCATATTCAGAGCAATGTTGGATAAGATGAAGGCTACCATTCGAGCTCTTATGTCTTTGACAATTCTCATATGAGTGCATGGTGAGACTCTACTACAGATGATGTTCATCCACAACCTAGCTTTAACCTTGAAGTCTTTCATCAAAATATCTCTCTTGGTAGTGGCCCATGGGACTTATTTTCTAGGAAATAAGATATCATCCATCCAAGTCCCTCGCTCGCATGCCTTGGCATGAAACTCCCCTATGTCAGCATTTGGAAACTCGTACACTGCATTAATTTGCTCTACTCCAAAGTGCACCTACTTACCCAGAATTTTCAAGACTGGGTTTGCAAGGGAGACTACTCAGAGGTTTGCGTAGAACTCACATACCCATTGCTCATTAGAAAGGAATGGTTCAGGGGCAAAACACATCCACCTAGTTGTAGTGAGCTTAACATGGAATTCTAGGAACTTCTCTTCCACCTTGTCTAGGTTGATACCCCTTTCAGGGAGTAGCTTTGTTCTATGGAAGTTTATGTTGTACTAGTGTTGGCATTGCGCAGACATGAATCGGGTGTCGTTAAAGTCTCCCATTTTACAGTAACTTAAAACCTATAAGCAAAGAACTTCAGGCCAATATTAGAATTATAAAACCAAATCTATGCTAGCACAAATAGATAAGCTCATGAGGTAGTTCTATAGAAGGTTTCGGGGGAAGCTAAGGGTCTATAAAAATTTTGATGTCTGCCAGAACCAGCCCTCAGGTATGGAGATTGCGGGACTTTTGACCACGATTGTGGTGACGCAACCGCGGTCATTGAGACTGCGATCGCGGTACATGAGACCGAGTTGATATTTCTGCATATGACCTCGAGATAAAAATCTAACCCCAATCCCTTGTTTTGACTAGGCATAACAACATTATAAATAGGGAATTTCATGCCTAGAGTGTGTGAGCACAACCCCGAGCATAAAAAATTGAACATTAATTTCGTAAGGGATTTTTAGTTGCACACATGGTGTACACGTCCATTCAAATGGTTTAAGGCTTACTTTTAGGTACTCAAGACTTCCCCAATAGTTTGTAAACCAACAACAACAGCTAACCACAACAAAAAGATAACTAAGCATGAATTTGGTAACATAAAATTATTTTAGGCCCTTTTTATTGGTACTAGATAAAAGTATGCAATTACATCAAAATCAACGGAGTTGAGACAACTTACCAAGTTAGATGATGCTAATAAAATGATATTCCACTTGGATATGCAATGAAATGCCAAAAATTAGAGACAATTTGAGAGAAATTGAGAGAGGGACAATGGGAATAATGGGTATTTGGATGGTCTTTTGAACTGAATTAACCACGATAGCGGTCATGGTTCTGCGATCACAATCACACGACCTCTGTGATTTCAGGGACATGAACCACAACCACGATAACTGAGACTAAACAATTGGGTTTTCTAAATTTATTTCTCAGTCCAAACTTGCCAATTTCACCTTTCTCAAAATTGATCAAAATGCCTCGTGGCACCACATTGTAGAGATTATGAATGCACAAAAATAAAAACCAAAATCAATTCTAGCATGCGTAAATAAAAGGATATGGGCCAATTTTCATGGAATGAACGGTTGCCTCCCATCAAGCGCTTAGTTTAACATCACAGCATGATGGCTCCACTCCTTCCTTTTTTGTCTCCACTTCAAAAATTTTAATCTCCATACCAACTTTCTCTCAATATGAAATGAGCGGTAAAGGGACAGAAAATTCAAATCATTCAAGATTAAATTAGAAGGGGTGGTAAAATGGCAACAAGTTTTGATATCACCATTTTGAAGACTCAAACCTTTTATCAAACTTTACATTGATCTTTCGGATTGGTTCTATGGGTAAAAGAGTGCTTATCAATAGGTCATTCCTTGTGCTTTGGAAGTTGAGCATCTTGGCCTTTAATGAATGGGGTTCTATGTGCTCCTTAGGAATGACAAACTCGAAAATAAAAGAGTCGGACTCCATCTCCCCATAATCCTCTATTAGGTCAAAGGAATGGATCCTCATCATATCCTCTATGCCTAATGTTGAAAAGTAGGTTGAACGAAGTCCAACCCTAAATTTCGGGTTAGCCTTCTTCAAAGCATATTCACCCCTAAATGAGCTCGAGTCATAATAAGAGGTTTGTTGTGATTCTTCTCTTGACTCTAAGCTTATTTATTTTATTTTGTCTTTTTCTTCTTCATATGCGTTGGACTGTTAGGAAGCTGTCGAGGATTCTTTGCTACCAAGCTCACCATCATAGTTTGGTTTCTCTTCTGACATATTTCCTCTTGGGTAATGGGAATAGTGATGATATTTTCAAGATTTTCTTCTTCGCCGATTACCTCCTTCTTGACACTTGTCCATTCTTGATGGATGTGTTCTAAGCCTCCTCCGTTTCTTCCAACTGATCCAAAATGACTTGTAACCTTGGGTACAACTATTGGACTTGGTATATTGCCCTTCCTTCTTCTCTGCATCATACCTATCAATATCATATGAAGGAATAGCAACTTGGATGGTATAATGAGGGGAAGGGACACGTGGACTCACTCTAATATCCATATCGACTACTACATAAAGAGCATCTATAGTCCCTATAGGATTGGGATGGTGAATCCATCTCTCTCCAGGGAGCATAGTCAGAATCGCTTATGAAATATGGTACTTCATGATATGGATATGGTTCGTCAAGATCAGACTTCAAACTACCAACATCATATTTGCCAAAAGATGTTATAGAAAAATAAAAATAAAATAAACTCTACCTAAAAAATAAAATCACAAACAAATATATACAATCTTGAATTCAAGTAGGTAACTAAAATTCCAAACTAACATAATACACCAAAAATTTCCCTAGCAACAACGTAATTTTTTATAACGCTCAACTTACACGTCAATTAAGTGCAAGGCGGTCGTCGCGAATATATTTACCAAACTTTGGAGTCGGGTTTGAACCCACGTGGAACAATGCAAGTGGTGATCAAATTAATTCGAAATAATAGATACAAATTAAATTCAAACAAATGGTACAAAATGATAAAATGGGGGAGATGGGTTCCTACACTAATATTTCTGTTTGAGTTTTTCAAGTATAAATTTGGGGCTACGAATAATTAGAGTTTAACAATTATGTGCGGATGTTGGAATTATGTGCTACTAAGGGAGTGACATGTGGGAGTTATTAATCAACATCAATTTTGTAAATCAAATATGGGTAGGCTTGGTCAGAGATTTTGATTCTAGTCTTTCGACAAAACACAAAACTTTCACCCATTGATTCTTTCGAATACCTAATAGGTGTGTTCAACAATTGGTAAATAGAACCTCAATCTAGGCATCCCTATTCTAGGATGATACCCATGAAAAAGTTTACCTCATATTCATCCTTATGTCTAAGATAGTGAAAATCTTGAAAACTACATACCTAGTTGTCTATCATTGCTTTGGTCTCTACATCCCTCTTTAGAGGATGATATGGGTTCCTAAAGTTTACCTAAAACCCTTTTATCAAATATGACCTTGAACTTTCTAGAGCTTGGAGATTTAATCCATCAAACCCTTATGGGTATTTGGGTCTTTCACCCATCATATCCCAAGCAAAGTAGCATAGCAATGACAAAACCCATACATATGAACTAACAATAACTACCGACACACACTTAAACCCCTATTCACACATAAACCCAGGAGGTAGATATATCTACACATAAGATAAATAAGCATAGATATACCCATAATATCCATTAAAATGATTTGTTGAAGATTTAAGCGAATGTTACTTCATACTTAGCTCTCCCATAAAATCAGCAATGGAAGTGAGAAAATTTTCCACTTAGAAAGCCTCCAATGTATTCTTCACCCAATATTTATACAATATTTTCCTCTCCTAAATTGGAGTCTATGAACTACTCTAAACTAAACCTAAAAATTAGAGAACATGGAATCTTTTTTAATGATAGGGTTTGAGTCATTTTTGTCAAATTGGGATCAACACATGCAATTACAGTTTTGCACTTGGGTTGAACTCCTTGCTAGGTTACGATCGCTTGTGTGTGGCCACGATCGTGGATACATGACCACGATTATATTTAGCAACCACAATTGGTTGACCATTCTTGACTGCCACGACCCCAGTCAGCAGATCCCGATCGCAATACCTGAGGCCCTTCTATTTTAGGTCTTCAATTGTACTTTCTTGCTCTCTTTTTGATCATTTTGAGCTCTAGTCCACATCATTCCAACCCTTTAACTCTATACCTGCAAGAAGTAGATATTAGTGCATCTAATCACAATTATGTCTTATTTATTTCTCCATAACAAGGTAATGTGCACGAAATGAGTGCGATTTAGTGGTAAACTCACCACTCATAAAAAAATGCAACTTATAACAAAATGGGTACAAGAATCAAATTATGCTCACTCTCACGAGAAATTCACAAGTTACACATAATGAACCATAATCTTGCCCTTAGTGTAGTACTACACTAATATCAGAATGATGAAGCTTAGCATCAAATAGGTCTTTAATTCTTGTAATGTAGGCTAAGGGATATGTAGGAACTATTTTGGCTTAATAGTGACTATCTTTCCTAAGTGTTTTAATACATCATGTTATATAATAAATTCACCTTTAACAACCAGATTAGTGCATCTAATCACAATTATGTCTTATTTATTTCTCCATAACAAGGTAATATGCACGAAATGAGTGTGATTTAGTGGTAATCTCACCACTCATAAAAAAATGCAACTTATAACAAAATGGGTACAAGAATCAAATTATGCTCACTCTCACGAGAAATTCACAAGTTACACATAATGAACCATAATCTTGCCCTTAGTGTAGTACTACACTAATATCAGAATGATGAAGCTTAGCATCAAATAGGTCTTTAATTGTTGTAATGTAGGCTAAGGGATATGTAGGAACTATTTTGGCTTAATAGTGACTATCTTTCCTAAGTGTTTTAATACATTATGTTATATAATAAATTCACCTTTAACAACCAGGTTACACCACTTTTTTCTACCCCATTATTTTGTTTTTCATCCTATCTCATTAAGCTCATTCACAACCACTATGTTGGGAATATGGTAAGTACATATCTTTCAATTTTACCCTTTTTTGCACACACTTTTTTTTGTGCAGCCCTATGATAGCCACCCTCAACTTATGTGATTTGCCTTAGTTTAGGTACACAATTACCAAGAAGGACCAGGGTCAAACCAAGTTCATTGTAACACAACTAGGCTATAAGTGGGAATTTCCTTAGCATAAATTATCTTTTTCACTCCCAACCACACAATTGTACACACCAGTAACTATTACTCTAGGGTATCACCTTAACCTTTTGTTCTTTTTATTTTTCAAACTCCTTACTTTATTAATTTTACACTAAAGCGCTTAAGAGTATTTGGATCAAATTCAGGTCTATCAACGAAAGGATTTAACTACACCTGAGGCTGCCAAAGAAAAATCTAAAGGCTCAATGGGAGTTAACTAGGATTATTCACAAAGGGTAGGTAAAAAGGAAGGTATAAAAAAATCTATTAAATAAATGCCTCTATCATCTCCTTAACCCACACTATTTATTTTTCTTTGCACACACAGTCAAGTTCTTGACATCACATAAAACAAGGAATATACAAATACCTCACTCACGCATGGAACATGCTCAATTAAAGAAGGATCATCATAGACTCATAGTCAAACAATAACATGAATTCAATATTAAGCCAACAAGTATAAGAGTCATAATCGTAATCCTAGGAGTCTCAAAAGTAGAAATTCACACAATCAACATGTTCTTTACAACTAAAAAACTTGCATCATGCAGTCACATATAGCACCGACAAGAATATCCCACATTTGTTCTTAACCAAAAAATATTAAAATTGCCCTAAAATGGGAATTTCCCCCACCCCACACTTAAGAATTTACTTTTTTCCCAAAGTATACTTTAATAATAGAGATAGAAATACTCCTTAAAGCCTCTAGGCCTAGCTAGTAGCATCCTTATACATCAAGGGGGTCTAGGGACCCCACACTTAGTCTTTGCCATTCTTCTTAGCATAGGTTTTCGGTACTCAGACTTCCCATCAACTTTCAACTCAATAAAACAAAAACTAGGGAAGTAAAAACTAAAATACTAAAAATAAAACATCCCTAATAAGATTGGGTTGCCTCCGAAGAAATGCCTAATTTAGTGATGTGGTACGACCAAACTCAACTCAACCAAATTCCTCCATCCTTTTCCTCACACTTGGAGGTTATCTTTTTATTTGTTTTGACATCTTGAGTGTAAACTCTTAAGATCAGCATCATTCTCAACTATAGCCTTTTTAGGCTCATCAATCTACATCATATCGGGATGAGGTAGTTGTTGCTTAGGTAGCTCAATGAGAAATTCCAAAGAAGTTTTTTATGGAACCATCTCCACTACCCCACACTTATCCATTTCAATCACAGTAATCATGCACAAGTCTTTGTAATGGGATTGTGTGTTAAGCGGTTTGTATACTTTAAAAACTATCTCTTCATCTTCCAACCTCATTGTGAGTGTGCCCTCTCTTACATCAATTAAATCTCCTCCCATCGCTAAGAATGGATATCCTAAGATGATTGGTACCTGTTCATCTTCCTTAAAATTTAAAATAATAAAGTTAGTAGGAATAATAAACTTACCAACCTTTATGATAACATCCTTTATCACTCCTTCAGAATGGGCTATTACAGCTGGAAAATAATAAAGTGTAGCTCACTGAACGTGTCAAAGAACTTCTTGAAGCACTCATCCTTATTTGCCTTTATATTATTCTGTGGGAAAGGTAGTTGTAGAATCTTCTTCACTTCTTCAACAAATTTTTATTTTGAGTAATCAGACTTCCTCGACTCTTTAGAAACCTGGTCATTTACCTATTTAGGACTTGAATCAGCATCTGCATCCTTAGATTTCTTTGGAGTCCTCCATGAAGTTCTTCCTTACTCCTTAATGTGATTGCCATAACTTGTTTTGGATTTTCAGTATCACTTGGAAACCCACCTTGAGGCTTGGTATTTTGTGCCTGCTGTATTTGACCTAACTGTAATTCCAAGCTCCTTGTAATGGTCTGTAATTCTTCATATTTTCTGCCAATTTTGATTGGGCATCTAGAATCTGCTTCATTGCTATTTGTGGTCTGATTTACTTAAGCTTGGGGTTACTGAAACTGCTACCGCTGGGCATTTCATTGTTGATTTAATTAATGAGTCTGCCACTTTAAGTTATAGGCGTTCCCATAGTTAGGCTTCTAAACATTGCCCATAAATATCACAGACTTAGGATTTGCAGAACACATATTTGCAGAGTGACCAATATTTCCACATACAACACACCAAGTGTTTGTGTGTTGGATTGCATTCACTATGCTTGCAAGCTGTGTGACACCCAATTTCATATTGCTAAAGTGTGTAGTCAGCAACTATCTGAGTAGATATTGTAGTAAACTAATCCACCTCTAAAACACCTGTAACTTTATTATAGCACTCCTTGAGTCTGAATGCCACTCAGGATTACCTTGCGCAATTTGGTTCACCAAAAAGTATAGCTCATCATACGTCATCTCTAGAGCTTGACCACCTGCAGTTGAATCGAATAAAATCTTTGTGTTATGTTCAGGTTCCTCAATAAAAGTAAGAGCTAATACCTTATTGGACTATTGATGTTATGGAAAGTCCCATTGAAAAGCCTTGAAATGCTCCCAAGCATGATATAAATTTTCTTCTGTTTTCTGTTTGAATCACACAATCTTACTGCAAAGTCTCGCAGTCTTGCCAGATAAGAAAAATTTGATGAGGAATCTCTGAGCTAAGTCAACCCAAGTAGTGATTGAATTGGCCGACTCAACATTCAACCACTTCTTTGCTTTCCCAACAGTGAAAAGAGGAATAATTTCAGCCTCACATAATTAGTTGACACACTTGTAGGGATGAATAAGTCACTGATCTCCAAATAATTCTGCAGATGGACTTGTAGATATTTATGTGATAGCCCTGTGAACAGTCCAATGTTGATCAGAAGTTGCACCATATTCTGTTTGAGCTTAAAATTACCACCCGCAGCCAATTTTTGAAAGGGGGAGGTCAAATTTGTTAGAAGTGGGATTTCCACTTCTCTAACTGTCATACGGGATACTTGTTCTTCAGCCATGAGAGCATGATTTCAATAATCTTTTACTATTTGTAGAATATGGGGGAGAAGGATTGCTTCTTTCCTTCTTTGGTGGAAGCGTTGCTTGGGTTCGGGGCTTGGTTCAACCAATTCCCTGTCCCTTGCCAGCTTACAAGCCTGAAAACCTATTTCCTAAAAATACAAAAACAATACCAAGCGTAAAGCACCAAAGAAATCTTAAAGGTAAAACTAAAATAAAAATAGATTCCAAAATACTAGTCCCCGGCAACGACGTTAAAAACTTTGTAGCGCCCTAGTGCACACGCAAGTGTACGTGGTCTATCAAGTAATATAGTGTCCTTAAAGAATGCCAAGTATCGATCCCACAGGGACTAGTTCTATCAACTATTCATTTCTAGCTTAACTTTTAATATTAATTTGATGCAAAGTAACTAAAAAGAGTTCTGAATATTTGTAAACTAAAGTAAAGTAAACATTGCATAAAATAAAAACTTAAGACAATCAATATAGTAAAGCCCAGGATTAATGCACTTAGAACAATCATACTATACTATTAAACTTCATTCGTTAAATTGGTTATATTGGTTGTTGATTCATAAGGTTTATCTCATGATCATAGTCTCCAGACCTCTAATCGTTTACCTAACTTGGACATTACAACTACATCATTGAGAGGGAATGTAATAATACAATTAAGTGAATAAAGCTATCATCCTACATGTGAATCAAGCAAGTCTTCTAGGTACATCTCTATCCTAGATGCTAATTCAAATTCCTTATTTCATGAAGGAATAAGAACCCTACCTTGTTTATCCCTATGTTCTATCATCCTATTCCCCCTCCCGAGATCACAAGGTCGACAATGAAAATATTCTAAGGGTCATGAATCCATAAAATCGTTAAAAAAAGGATAAACAAATAACCAAATATGATAATCAAAACAAACGATATCAATTCATAACGATAGTAGTCATGCTCTTGGCTTTTGACCTCAGAAAGGGGGCATTTAGCCTCTAATAGACATAATCATCACCGAATTAATTGAATTTATGATCCAAACAATGAAAGAAATTAAATATAAAGAATATTAAACCTAAAAACATGTAGCATAATCTCCTCAATTTTTCCAAGATGTCACAAACTGAGTACAATGTGT
This sequence comes from Capsicum pubescens, assembly GCA_030864215.1. Lineage (NCBI taxonomy): Eukaryota > Viridiplantae > Streptophyta > Magnoliopsida > Solanales > Solanaceae > Capsicum > Capsicum pubescens. Next base: position 179,377,724 of record CM061540.1, read on the forward strand.
AAAACAAATCCTATTTATAGTTGAACATTTTGGCCATATAGGGAATTATCAAGGCGTTGTGCTGATCTATTCATCGTAAAGAGTGGAATGTAATGGTAATTATATCATGTCAAGTGTAATGTTCCATACCTAAATCGTGTTGGTTCACTGGAATAAGCCATGTCAACATCCAAACTTCACCTTGTGCTTTGTATTTAATTCCAGCTTTTGTGGAGTGTTTACAATGGATTTCCAGCCTTTGTATCATCAATATTTTACTATAATTAGATCACAAGAGATACTACATAATTTTACACCATGGTTTAGAGATCAAAACAATACAAAATCATGAACGGTGAACTCAAAACACGAGCTAAGACTAGGTTTGCCCATGTTGATCTTTAAGCTATAGTTTTGACTCTTTGTTTGATTCAATTAACCATTGCACATTATAAAAAAGTGGTTACACATAGAAATACACTATTAAACAATTTGTAACTCATTTGACACCTTAGAATCCATTTAGATAGACTAGACAACCACCTAACTCAAGCTAGTAACACTAGTTTCCTCAATTGAACTCCAAGTAACCTAGTTAAGTACAAACTTATTTGGAATACACTTTGCACATTGTAATCACACACTTGAACAATTAGATTCTTATTTATATAATAATTAACACACTAAGCACAAAATTTATCCTTAAGACCAGCCAAACTAAGATAGAATAATGACACCAAAGTGTATAAAACCACCTCAGATCAATTCAACCTCAACATGAGTTAATCTTTATTGAAAATGATCCTCCCCATAAAAAATATGGTATAGGTGAGCATGATAAATTAATAATAACATTATATCCATCTATACCAAGTCTAGTTGCTATAAAATAAACTATATCTTACCTCTTTGGTGAAACGTAATTCTATAGAGAGAAGTGAGTTGCCCTGAATGTTCTAAATGTATTCTCGCATCAGGGTTTTTTTGAGTGTGTCTCAAAACCACTCTCAAAAAACTTATACTTTGAAATATCGTGGTTTGGTAGATAAGGGGGAAAAATAAATAATAGGGTTTTAAAAGATCGCTCGACTGGGCTACTACTTCTTACTGCTGCAGTAGTTACCCAACCGTTGTAGTGGTTACTGGTTTTCTAACCCAGTTCATAATTAGGCCTCTTGTCCTAATTCCTTTCGAACATAATTTTTCTCCCTAATTTAACTGTTTTCGAGTCCATTTTGTTCCTATTATTTATTATAAGTTATTTTTTGTGCATTTTCACAAGTAACTACAATATGGCTCATTATATTAGATACCAATTTATGCACCATTCATCTTCAAATGGTCCTAAGAGTGACGTCTGAACATCTTCACAAATGCTCGACTAATTTTAATATAATAAGACATAGGGGAATTATTATAATGTATGTTAGCTCGTTACACATCCCTGCTCCCCAATGCATGACTATTAAAGTACTGCCTAAGCAAGGCTTGATGGTTATTCCCATATTTTATCCTGCGTTGATGTATACAATCAATTCATGGGATAACTTTTTAATATGACTACCTAAACAAGGTGCGACACCACAACACACAGAAGGTTTGAATAAAATTGTAACAACCTAAGTTTTTTAGTTTTTGTTTTATGAGATCTGACAATTTTACCCTTTCCCATGATTTCTACATATTGATTTTGAGGTTTAGGAATGGTTGGCATGGTTCTCGATATGATCAAGAACAATTTATGCAAGTTTATGGTTTTTATATATTTGGAAGTTGTATAGTTGACTTTGATCAACATTCATTATTTTGAGTGTCAGATCGTAATTTAGACTACACCAACAAATCTAGAATATCATCGGTTTAGTTTAGGTGCCTTTATATCTCATTTCAACCCTTCATTTGAAAAATAATGAGAGTGGGTCTCGGGGGTTAATTTTTTAAAAAGAAATATTTTTAAAAAGAATATGATACCACCATTGAATCCAAAACATTAAAATTGTCCTAATAGCATATATAGTTCATTTTTATCAGGTTCTGAACAAAACTCGAGGGTCCATTCTGAGATTTTGGAAACAATGCTAATGAGTTGGTTGTTGAAAATGGTGCATGGAGTCACCTTCTTTTCAAATGCATGACCCTGGCTACGAATGGGGAGAACAAAATCTCCCTTCATCATGAATAAGGCCGTGGATATACTATCAAAAAAGGTAATTAAGTTGGGTTGGGTCAAAGACCCTTCTTCACGAATGCAACACAGCTATCACTAATTTGAGTGTTAAAGACTTGGACGTTCACAAACGTAAAACCTTGGCCATAAACAAAAGACTAATTTAAATGGCTAGTCAACATTGACCCTCGCAAATGCGAAGGGTTGGTTGCATTTGTGATGTACTGTTCACTGAAGAGTAGAAAAATCCAATTTTATGTATTCCCTCAATTTTTAAACCTTTGAGCTACAGAATTAGGCAATTCTTGAGGATTACATCACCATTTGATCTTGGGTAAGCTCGTAAATCTAATTTACATTATTTTTCATTGATTATGTCATCTAAAATACCTTTAATCATGATTTTAAAATAAAAAAATTGAGATATTATTGGTAATCATAAAAGAATTTCATTGGTTTCGACCTCACTTTTAACCCATTTTATTGTGAGTTTTCTTCGATAGACTAATATAGCCTTGGGAAATATGTTAAAATATAATTGTAGTTTTACCCTTTTCATTATCAAACTCAGTTTTCAAAGAAATTTTTTTCTATCCCAAATATGGGTAATATAGGTATTGTTAGCTTTCTTTTAATGTGTTGATTCTATATTTTAATATTTTAGTTGATTTTGAGTCTATTTGTAAGAGAAAGGCTCTATGTTGATGCATTTTAGGATGGGATTTCATTGTTTTATGATAGGTTATAGATTAACTTTTTTCTAATTAAGTTGGGTAGTTAATAAATAAATATAACATGTTATGGATTAGGAAAAATATCAATGGATTTTTTATTTTGAGATTATTATTAGTGTTTTTTCCCATATGGGTGCTTATAATATTTTGTTGTTGACTTTTGTTACTTGATATTGTGTGTTGCCTATGTGGGGGCTTTATTTGAAATCATTGGCCTTATCTAAGCATTTATATTCCTTCATTGTAGATATAATTCCCATATGGGGGCTTGTTTTGATAACATTGGCCATATTTGAGCATTAGTTTCCTTCATCATGATAGAAATCCCAATTTAGGGGTTGATATGATGTAAATGATGTCTTATTATGATGGTACCTAAATAAAGTTGATAATCAAGAATTATAGACATATTAAATTTATTTTTAGGATCACTTATATACATACATACATACATACATATATAAATACATATATATGTGTGTTTGTGTGTATGTGTGTGTGTTGGATAGATTGGATATCAACATATTAAGTTGATTGTGAGCATTACTGTAACATCCCAAATTTTTGGTCCTCGAAAGTTTCTAAAATTTTATCCTCACTGACTAGAAATGACTCCCCTTACGAATCATAAGGAGCTTGACGGGTTTAATAGACCCAATCAGAGCTTGGCTAGTATATTGGCCTGGAGTTTTTGTCCTGACTACGACATAGAGCCTACGAGTCGTAGGGTCTCGTAACAAGTTGTATGGTGCCTTTCATAGCCTAACTAGTGTGATGCCTAATTGGTTTTTCTTTGATGACGACTGGACTATGTGAGTCATTATGAATAAGTACGAATCATATGGTATGAATCATAGCCCAGCTAGTGTTGGTGATCATGGGAATTGTCTAAACTACGAGTAGAGTGGGACTCTACGAGTCGTAAGGTGACCCTACGAGTCACAAGGTCACCCGTAGTGACTGGGCGGTCAATTTTAAGTCTTTTCATCAAGGGAATTCTAGTCAATTCCTCTTTTCTCTTTCTTGAAGCCCATGACCATAAAGCACTTTAAGGGGTTATTTCTCATTCATAACATAATAAAAAACACTCTCAAACTCTCAAAATTCTCTCAAGCAGGATACTTAGGGTTTCTAAGAAGTTCATCAATTAGAGCTCTCAAGGGAAAATTTACTCCATAACTCTTGATATTTAAAGAATGCTACTCTTTCCCAATTATTACTTTATGAAATTAATGAATTTAAATGGTTTAATTAGATGGTTTTGAATGTAAGTTTTGATGTGGTTGAGGGTTTTGACATAGTTGAATCTTAATTTTTTTTCCATGATTTATTATGCATTGCTTATGCTTTATTGGTGGTTTTAAACTTATGTGATGTATGGAAATGGTCAATAAACTAAGGGGTCATGGCTTTCCCCAAAATTGGTATTTTGAAATTAGAATAGGTTTTGAATAATTATGTCTCATCAACCCACTTGTGTAAATCGCTTTGGATATTTGCCAATTGGTTTGACTTACTAACCTTTTATATTGGATTGCATTAATGATTAAACAATGAACATGGAATTTGAAAGTCTTGTTGTCTATGATTTTATTGAATGAGCAAAAATGGTTAAAGCATTCCCCCAAGTTAATGTGATTGTAATGGCATAAGATAAGCTTGCATGTATAAGGATATGATGATATCCATGGTGTGCCTTAATGGTTGGTTCATTGGTTATGTGAAACTTGCTTTAAATTAGGCTTATTAGGGGTTCTGTAGTGATGCCGTGAAGGTGTGGGTCTTGGATGACTTGTACTAGAAACTCATGTTTACTAACATGAGGTTTTGTCTTAATGACCTAAGTGCATAGTTCACACTGTTGATACATTTGTATCTTTGATTGATGTGGGGTCGGGGTATTCCCTAGTCTTCTTTGATACCTCTTGTTCATGCGGCTAACATGAATTGGGCCCTTTCATAAAGGGGAGCTGAACCCATATATATTGTGGGTGCCAATTTATTACGGTTGAGATACATAGTCCAAGATAAGGTTTTACTTCATGCAAAGCCTCGTTCCCTTTCCCAGCATGATATGCTTATATGTATATATGATTATGTGTACTGGCTTGAATGGTTTTGAAAATGTGTTTCATAGGATTATTTTATCTGGTACCCCTGAGTTACATGCTAGTGCTCAACTAACTAACCGTGTATGAATGTTGTATCCCCACGCAATACAGGTACCAAAGATACTTCTACTTCTCCTATGTAGTGTTAGCTGGATCATCTTGATCGTCGACCGTTGGTGGTGAAGTGATTAGCTTCGATTCTTTGGAATACTTGGTCATTTCATTAGACTTCTTTCATATACTAGAATTGAAGAGTTCATATTAACATTATCATTGTCATTGTCAGAGTCGAGGGCATGTCCCATCACTACATTGATTTTAATTTTGTTAGAAGGCTTTAAGGATTACTATGGACTTGGATGATGTTGGTTGGTTGAGGGACTCTTAACAATCATATAAATCTTCATCCTTATCGTGGTCGTGTTGATTATTGGATTATTGATTCGTAGAGTTTAGGTTATGATCATGGTCTTCTGTGCCTCTAATATTCTACTTAATAGGACATTGCAACTATATCATTGAGCAGGGATGCAATAATCCATTAAGGTGTGTTAAGTTATCTTCCTACAATTGAACCAAACAAGGCTTCTAGGTATATTCCTATCCTAGCCACTACTTCCCATCCTTCATTCTGTAGAAGAATACAACCTTGCTTTATAAACTCTTTGATTTATCCCCGTGATTCTCTTTCTGGGTTCACAAGGGGTTTATGGAAATATTCTAATGGTGGCCATTCATTAAAATAGTAGAAATAAGAGAATAAGAATAACCCATATAATAAATCAATGTTAACCACTCTAAGAATATCAAAGTATAATCATGCTCTCGCCCTCAAACCCAGGACAAGGGTTTTTAGCCACTTATGTTCAAAATCAACATCAATGATATGTTATTAATCATACCCAAGATAATGTTGAAAGATGAAAATTCAAAGAACCCGAAGAGAACTCTCGTATTAGGTTTTGCCCTTGCTATGCGTATGCCAAGATGATCTAATTTGTGTTTAAGTCTTCCTTTTATAGTTCGGCACAACTTGCACGTATTTTACTCTTTACCGCATTGCGGAGGTCATCGCGGACCCTTACTTGAAATTATTTTGCCAAAATAATTAGGCTCCACATTGCGGTAGCCATCGCGGATACTAGGGTCCACGGCTCGGGGCTATTATGGAACCGTACCAGAAATTGGTATCTAATTTTTACTTCCCCACTTAATTCCATGATTTCCGAACCTTTTTCTAGTGTCATCATCTTCAGTATGTCGCGCTAAGTGCTTTAAAAGTCCAAAATCTCCTAATTATTGCATCAAAACACGTCCAATTTTATCACAATCAATCCTTGCACCAACTAATCATGTCCATTAGCTAGAGAATACAATTATAGCTCAAAAACAATACACTTAATATATTTTAGCTTATAGAACAATTAACACAATTAACTCATTACCACCATAACCGAACGCAAATCAGGACCTTCCAAATTTGAATCTTTAACCTGAACTAGATGATAGAAACACCCCTTGGAGATTAATCTCCGAGATCTAAGATACGATATAAACTTCCCACTGAGGATCTATAGAACCACTCTCCAATTCAATAATTGGTTCACCAGGGAACCTAAAGACAATCTTACAGGTCCGACAATCTAAGGATGTGTAACATAAATGTAACCAATCCATACCTAGAATTACATAAAAATCCACCCTAATTCATACAAATCCATCTAAGTCTCCTTACTACCAACAGATACCACACACCCCTAATAGACTCTTTTAGCAACCTAGAGTCACCTAATGGGGTAGAAAAATAAAAAGTCCAAAATAACCTCAGGACCAAAACCAAAATACACAGTCATAAATGGGGTCATATAAGAGAGAGTAGACCCCAAATGAAGTAAATAATACATATCAAGAGAGAAAAATTTCAACATACCATTCACAATATCAGGCAAAGCCTCATACTCCTATTTGGACGCAATAGCATATAACTAATTCTGGACTATGTCGATACCAGAAGCAAAAATAGATGTTGAAGTAGCACCCTTTGGTGTAGGAGCAGATGAAGAGGAAACTAGAACCTTGTTCATCCCCAAGGCGACCTTACCAACCGAGCAATTTCGAAGTATCTGGCCTAGTTGACCACATTTGAAGTACCTATCCCTCTTTTCATCACAAAAACCCCCAATGTAACCGTCCACAGAACCTAAAAGGAGGAAATGATAAGTCCGACTAAGCCTTACTCGCCTAATATAGGGCATCTTTTTCCATGAAGTTATCGCCACCCTGCTGATGCCTGTCAAATGAAGGCTTCGGGTAGGGAGCATTAGCTATGGAGAAAGAATCAGAACTCCCCCATTTTTTCTTTATCCAGTTACCACCATCCCTACCATTTTGTTGATAACCACCCTACTCAGAGAACCTAAAATTTTAACCATGCCTTCCCCCTACCTTATCCTTCTTTCTTTTTTCCTCCTCCATTTATTGCATATAAACATCCAAACTAGAAATATATGTGTCCTTAATCAGTAAGGAAGTCTTACTTTCAAATATCAACTCATGAGACAATCCTAAGGAGAACTTCCTAATCTTGACCCTCATATCAGACACTATTTTTAGAGCATACTTAGAAAACTAGTGAAATTTCAAGGAATATTCCTTGACTGATATTTTCCCCTAATTTAGATTAACAAACTCCTCCACTTTGGCTTCCCTCAACTCTTGAGTAAAGAAATGGTACATAAATTCATTCGAGAAAGTTTCCTATAAATATGACTCCTCAACATCACCCCTTACTCTATCGCATTCCTCGTACCATTGGTATGCTACATTTTTTAGTTGATAGGCAGTAAAATTTAACCCTTCCATATTCCTGGCCTGTATCACCCTGAAGATCTTTTCTATTTAATCCATAAAACCTTGAGGATCCTCCTCCACCTTAACACTAGTAAAATTTAGAATACTCAACCTCTTAACCTTTCCAACCCTTGTGGCCTCAAAAAATAGAATACCATATGCACCATGCTTAGCCTGAGAAACTAGCAACTGAGTAATTACATGAATTAACTGATGAAAATTCACATTCATCACATCACCCAGATGAGGACTAGAAAGAATTGGTGGGACTCCCAAATAATTAGGAACTGGACCCCTAGATCGACTATTTATCCCTTGAGTAGAGTGTGTCCCATTAACATTGTCCCTAATTGGGATAGAGGAATTTCCATATGCTTTAGATCATCAAGGAGACATGATCTAAAAAATGAGAAAACAAAAATTAGAAGAATCTAAGACCTTAGACTCTATAGCCCGAAGTAAGAGAATATGAAAGTAGAACAATCCTAAATGCCTTATAGCCTCTCACATATGGGTTTGGTGTGCTACACACCTTTAAAAAAGACTCTACTCGGCACACATTTGTGGACTTCTAATTGACAATGAACCTAAAGCTCTGATACAAACTTGACACGACCCAAACTAAGGCCTTATCATAATGGGCATCTCAAGTCCAACAAGGACCAGAGACCATACCCGTTACCCAACCAAATCTCCTAACGCATGCCCTGAGTCGGCTGAATTTCGATCAAATAATAAGATAGAGTATATGTACAAATCTAAACTTTACCCAAACAAGTCCAACCATAAAAAACCCAACCAATAACCACAACCAAACTAATATAATAACAAAGTTCCTAACAATCATAAATTTAGTCACACAGTATCAGCCTCAATACAAATGCCAAAACTAAGGCTGACACCACCCATACCAACCTATATTAGTCCCACAAAGCCTCTAACAAAAAATAAAATGATATCTGATTGGGACATGCCCAAAACCATAGCCAAAACCAAAATACATGAAATAATTATAGTATTTAAAAACATCCATGATAAGAAGTGAAACCTTTTGGAGAATGGAAGAACACCACTTCAATCCAATAACTAATTTCAAATTTGATCACTAAATAGAAAGAGTAGAATGGTTGGTTCCTGCAATGCATGGGGATACAACCACCTAAAGATGGGTTAGCGAGTGAATGATAGCAAATACTTGGGATAAGGATAAAATAATGTAAACCATTAAAACCAAGAAAACAAACCATATGCATTAACAACCATAGATATATATATATATATAACTATGCTAGGAAAGTGAACCGGGTTTAGCATGCCTTTAAAACCATTAACCTGGGTATGTAAATCTTAACAATCCTAGAACTACCCAAGGGCTATATGGGTCCAGTGTAAACCCTTGAATGGGCCTCAATATATGTAGCCACACAAACAAAAGATACCATAGGGGTAGGGGATTCTCGTTTACCCTTCACCCTTTATGATACATATGTACAAGTGTACTTAGGGGATTCCCGTGTACGCCGTAAGTATTATATATGGTATCCATGACCAATCCTCATGTTAGAAAACATAACATTCCAAAGTCAGTCCGTTGGACTCACACCTTCATGATTAGCTATCACACCCTGCTATCATTGACTAATTAAAACCATTACCACACAACCAAACCACTATTATATTAATTATTTATCAAGTCTATAAGTAGTGGTATCGTCATACCGACTATAGCTTTCAAGAAATGTCCTTAGCTAACCTTTTAGTAAAGATGGGATTCCCATGTACCCATAGATTACATTATTTAGTTGCTTAAGGGATTTCCATGTACCCCACATAATGTTCATTATCATGTTCTCTTGGGGGATTCTCTTGTACCCTAGAAGAATGAACAATAAAACAATAACCATGACTACAAAGACCTTACCAGTTAACCATTCTAAACTAGTTAAACATTTTATACCATTTAGGGTTTCATTACTAAGTTATACCATGTAATAGTCCATTATAAGTCCAACAATACAGTAAAAGCATTGTCATATGCATTTTATCAAACATGTTGGGGTCATAGTGTTTCCAAAGCTAAAACCAAGTACCAATTAACCATTCCCATGAAACCAAGTGTTAAACCATTATTATAATATGAAAATAATAAGTAAAAGTCATGGTAAAACCATAACCTACAATTATAACCAAAACCCCAAGCATATGTTTTAAAACCCAAAACCATACACCAATTATGCCATGAAAACAATTCATAAAATATGCCTTTAGTTGGAACTAATAATGAGGGAGGAGGAATATTCCTTATATTATGAAGATGATGGAGAGAATTCACCCTTATAAGCCCCAAATTAATCCTATTTATGAAATCTAGCCTTCCTTGACCCAAGAGCATTTGAGAATATTTGAGAGAGTTTCTAAGTGTTTAAGATTAGAATATTAGAGTATATAATGTCCTAAGAGTGATATAAGTTTTGGGGCCTTAAGTGGTAAAGAGGGAAATATCTAGATTACTCCCAACTTAAAATGCATAAAAGCCCCGCATGGTACGGCCCTATAATACCCCTAACATTTTTAAAGTATAATTTAGTCTCCAGAAGATTTAGGGATGATTTTCTAAGTGGAAAATTGAATTAGCTTTCCAATGATACCAATTTCATCAAAATCTGGTATCGGGGTAAAAAGTTATGGATGTTTTACAGAGAATTGTCTGAACTACCCAGGAGCGATGGGCAAGCCGACGGACCGTCGTGTTTGCGACGGACCATCACTCCAGCCATTTCAAATGAGGTAGAAAACCTATTCACTAGCTAAGTGCGACGGTCAGGCCGACGGACCGTCGATCTAGTGACGGACCATCGCCCAAGCTGTCGCAGCTGAGCCAGTAACCCTTCTTTCAGGGGAACGTAAGAACAGGCAGGATGATAGACCGTCGATCCTACGATAGACCATCACTCAAGCCATCGCACACTTTCATTCAGCAAATTAAAGTCATTTTTAAAAAGATATTTGGGTCTTTTTCCACTCTTTTTAACACCTATTTATATCATATCAAGGCTCATAACTCCATATTCATCTATAACATCAATAACTAGGGTTTCTTTCAAGATCAGAACTTAAGAACAAGATTCAAACCCTTCTTCAAGAATCTTCAAAAAAAGTTACTCTCCTTCAAGATTTAAGATTTTGAGGTATATTAGATGTTGATTCTTGGGCTCCCTCCACCCAAGAAGTTCAAGAATTCTTTTTAAATTATAAAGATTATATATGTATAAGTTATTATGATTTATGTGAGTTGAAATTCATGTTCATGTTATTGTTGTGTTTTGATTTATGTTCTAGATTTTAAGTTTCATGATTTAGTCCTAGTATGGGATGATTTACATAATTTTCATGATAAACCCTACAAGTTGCATGTTGATTTATGTAACCATCTTAATTAGATGAAGAACTTGTTGTATAACCAAAGCATGCTCCCCATATGTTTGATAAAAGGTCTATGTGAAGAAAATAGTGCCATTATAGCATGTTAATATGAAATTCCCTTTTATGTAAAAGTTAGTGCATGCTAAGTTTTTGTTAAAAGGTCATAGCAAAGAATTATGATATGTTAGTATGCATGACTATTCATGTATAAGTTTATGACTTTAAGGTGCTTGATGAACTGCCTCATTGATTGTATTGTGAGTTGTTGACCATTGTCAAGAATTCAAGAATTGTCATATCCTATTTACTTTTATGTTATCAAGTCCTGGGGGTATTTAATACCCAAAAATTTAGTTGAATGTCTAGAGCCAGTTTCAGTTTTCAAGATAATTGTAGTCATGCCATGATTAGTAGAACACAGTTAGTTACAAAACTTAGAAAGACTCAGTAATCTCAGTAGTAGTCTATTCCATCTTAGTATGTGGTTTAGACCTCAATAGTATTCAAGTATTCAGTTCAGAACTCAGTAGCATTCAGTTAGATAACAGAATTCAGTAGTATTCCATCAGCCAACGAAACTTAGTAGATTTAGTTCAGCTCAATTAATCAGTATGATCACTAAGAGATTCAGTTCATTCCAGTACAGTGTAAGAATCAGTTCAGAGTCTATTTAATTAGGAGTAGGATTTAGCACCGAGCGAGGGAAGGGATGACGGCTTCCCTGTTAGATAGGCAGAGTCTCTAGTAGAAGCCCCTATACTCCATATCTGTATAGCCAATGTAGGATGAAGATTACCCATTAGATTAGGCTTGAATTCCTATTTAGGGTCACCCATTAGATAGGCTTGACCATAGAAGTGTCTTTACCCATGGCACGGTACTGACACCCTTCCAGGTGGGGTTACAGTTTGGACTATATTAGTTTAGTTTTAGGGCATGTCGATTAGATGATTACCTCCTACAGTCTTAGTTTTAGATTCATTCTCAGTAATAGAACTCCGTTCAACTATATAGAAATTGGGACTGTCAGATACAGTCAATCAACTTAGTAAAGAACTTAGATAGTTCCAGAGATTCAGAGATCACCCATTAGATAGGCTTGATCTCATTTTAAGTAAATAATATTCATTAACGGTAGATTTAGAGATCACTCGCTAGATAGGCCTGATCTCAGATACAATCAAAAAGTACCAGTATCAGCAGATTCAAGGATCACCCGCTAGATAGGTTTGATCTCATATTTCAGCATTTGTAGACTTAGTCATCAGATTTCAGTATCAGTAAACTCAGATAGAAGTTATCAATAAACTTAGTTATTAGTAAGCTAGTTATTAGAACTCAGTATTCATTGTTACTACGATTCAGTTATAGTTTATGCATCCATGAATGTATCCTTATTCAGTTTACTCATGTTATTCAGTCAGCTATAGTTCATGTATATGAGCCTTTGCATTTACCCTTAGCTCATTTAGCATACCAGTATATTCTTATGTATTGAAACATACTTTTCTGTGCTATGGTGTTTTATACCATAACTTTAGAAGCACGAAATCCAGAGCACCCTTAGCTGTTCAGATTCAACCAGCAGCAGTAGACTTAGCAGTGAGTCCTCATTATTTGAGGATATTCTATTATTTTAGTATATTGCTAAATCTAATATTTTAGTAGACAGAGTTAGTTGGGGGATTGTCCCATCAACTCCTTATTCAGACAGTTTATAGGCTGTCAGACTCGATGTTCAAACAGTTTCCTTAGCATTTTTGATAATTTATTCAGTTGTATTTTAGCTTTGAACCTTATGGAAAGTTTCCGCCAGTTGTTTCCTGCATTTTTGCAGTATATTATGTAGTGCTAAATTACAGGTACCAGAAAAGGGTTAGCTTGTGGTTCTTCGGGATCATAAGCACCGTGTAGCATCTGGGGTTCAAAATCTAGGGTGTTACAGTCCCCCTCCCTAACTGTACCCTAGGGTATGAGTCGTACCTTTTTTTGTACCCTAGGCCCCACCTTGGACTCTAATACTTTCCAACATATGACCACCAAGGCCAAACCATACCATAATATATGAGAAGTACCCTATAACCCATACCTTAGATAGAATATAATCAAGGACACATTGATTTCCATATGAGTTAGCACCATAAGACTCATACCTTAACATATGACCTATATGTTGTCCACTTGTACCTTGGATAGAAACCTATCCAACCCATACTATTTATTATACGAATAAGACCCCCTATACTGTACCCAAAAAATTGACTTATACCCTTAATCTTATGATGTACAGAGAGTTCAAAACTCAGGAAATTTCCAAGGATCAAAACCCAGTAAGTTTTAATAGGTGTTTGATGTCTGCATATGGTGGGGTAATGTTGAGCTTCCTCATAGGAACTTCATCTACCTCAAGGATGCCTAGAATTCCAGTCACAACATAGGCTGAGAAAGTACTACCTGTCCATGAATTTTCACTTTAGAATTGGGATCGATGGTGTCCCAATTAACATAAAACTCTAGGATAAGGTGCAAGTTTCACTCTATGGACTGCTCAAATATGAAATTCGTATACAGATGCTCCAGTCTTCTTACCATACTAGGGTACTTCCTGAGCAAACTCTCCAAGTTGATGAACTCTTTTGGGGCATACTTGGTCTCATTATACTTTGAGTACCATTTTTTCTCATTTCCTCAAACCATCTAGTTCCATATCTCCATGACTAACAATGGGGAATTACAGGAGATCTCGATACCCTGCCAGTTGTCCTGTTTCTTTTCTTGGATGGCTCAGGTGGTCTAGCAATATGCTTTCATGTTTGTTGTTGGTAGTACATAGTACCTGTCAGTCAAAAAAATGCATCAAATAAGTTAGAAAGGGCATCCTTTATATTTAGAAAAAACTAAATGTGGTGGGATATAGAAACCACACTACATCTAGTTTCTTGTATAGGTGCGTAGATTGATAAACTTGGGTACTCAAACTTCCCTTGTTTAACTTTATAATATCACTTTCATAGTACCTACACAACCACATTAAACAGTATAGTTATTTCTCTACTCATACTTCAATAACACATCATCCTTGCTTCCATAAAATTCAACACCACAGCATTACCAAATTAACTCCTTTAGTACAAGTCATATCAACCTTGTGAGTTCAATTTAAACACAGATGCCACCCTTATTGTTTGAGTTCAATTGTGTGACTACGTACAAAGGACATTCTTATCAATACTTCAAGTTAAATGACACAACGTAGACCCACAAACATACTTGACTTAGTATATGCATCACATCTCCTATGGAACGACATCAATTGCAACAACATTATCCAAACACAATTGTTACACACTAATGGGAAATTATAGTGCCATACTCAAGAATTTAGCAAGAGTACATGGTCATGTCACTCTACACTTATACTAACACATACAAGTCACAAGGAGAAACGACACCAGATACTTAAAATAGATCCAAGATTTCAACTCATAACTGGCAAAAGTTGAAAACATCCCAAACAATAACCACATACTCACCATGCCCAATTCTAGATAAAACCAAATAAGGAGTCACTCCACTAATGTACTTCGCATACACACACACATAAGCAAAATTTAAATTCATAATCCAAAGGGTAATTCACCAAAGTGTAGTTATGTGTTCGTGTAAGAATTAGTGCCTACGTTTGAATGACACGGAATAACTCAAAGCATGCAATGTCACATACTACGATGATTAATTGGCACCCATAATTCATTTCACTCAACATCCCCTAAAACATCAAACAATTCAAATGCTTTAATTTTTTAGACCTAGAAAATATTCAACTACTGCATTTAGGCCAGATAATGAAACCAACAAATAAGAACTTACCTTGTTCAAAGTTGTAGAGAAGAAAAGTTGAAGAATTTGGGTGAAAATTACCATGACACACTTCATAAATGAGAGAATTTTAGAGACCCATTACGTTAGGTAAAAAAGAAATGGGGAGAATTGGGGACTTAAGGGGTGTTTTAAGAAGATATTTTGAGTTATAAGGATTTAAGTCGGGTCAAACCCAGCTTTTTTTTTTTTGAAAATCCAAAAAAAGAGCCTCTCTTCATTATGGAGGTTGGTATTTATTATAGACTCCGCGATGCAGGGATATTGCGAAGGCTAACTGGAATTGGCCTCTGCAATTTTCTTTTTTGCGCGATGTGGATCCTAATATGGAGGCTAGGGTCTGCGATGCAGCGCTATCACTGAGGTCCACTATTTTGTGCACTTGGGGAAATTTTCCCATTTTTCTTGCCTTTATTTTTCATCAATTGAATACATCTTTTACATACCTGATAGCCTCTCAACATACAAAATTTACTCACTTGTTCTTCCACATGCCATGTGGTTTCTCATTCCTGCACTCTCAATGAAAAAAAGTAGAAATACATAAGAAAAAATGGGTTTCCTCCCACATAGCACCTTAGTTTTAGTCATTGATCGACACAACTTTTTGTATTTTTTGATTTATTTTCTTTTTTTTTCAAATAACAAAGAAATAAACTAAGCTATTGTATTACTTTCTTGGGTTGCCTCCCACTTAGTGTTGTATTTAATGTCTGGAACGAACATCTTAGTTTCATTCATCTTCAAATGTGATGGATATCTTATGCTTGTCCACATTATCCACCTAATAATTCTTAACTCTCTACCCATTCACCAAGAACGAAGGACTTTTGTCCTCATGAAAAAGTTCAACAACCCCACGAGGAGCCATTTTAACAACCCTGAAGGGTCCAGACAACTTGGACCTCAATTTACCTGGAAACAACTTTAACCTCGAATTAAATAGCACCATTTGCTGGCCAGGCACAAAGACTCAAATCATAATTTACTTATTATGCCATCTTTTGTTCTTTTCATTATAAATTTTTTCATTTTCATAGGCATGTAATTGAAACTTGTTGAGTTCACTCAATTGTAATAGCCTCTTCCCTACTAACATCTTCGAATCAAAATTAAATTTATTCACTGCCCAATAAGCCTAATGTTCAAACTTTTTGTATAAGTGACACGTTTTCCCATAAACTAAATGATAAGAAGAGGTCCTAATAGGCTTTTAATAGTCTGTCCTACACGCCTATAGTGCATCATCCAGCTTAACCGACTAATCCTTACGCTGACCATTAATTGTCTCCTACAAAATCTTCTTGATCTCTCTATTAGATACATCCACTTGGCCGCTCGTCTATGGATGATACGCAGTGGACACCTTGTATCTGACTCCATATTTTGCCAATAAGTTCTTGAACCAATGATTAACAAAATGTTTTCCTTTATAACTAATGATCACATAGTTGTGCCAAAATGAGAAAATATAATATTCTTGACAAATTTCATCAACGCTTGAGTATCATTGTTGGGGGGTTTTGTAGCCTTTACCCACTTGGACACATAATATAAAGTCACCAAAATATAAAAATTACCATTAGATGGTGGAAACGGTCCCATAAAATCAATCCCACATACATAAAAAATTTCAACTTCAAGAATATTATTCAGGGGAATTTCAAGGTGCTTTGAGATAGTGCCCATTATCTGGAAATGATCATATTCCCTGACATAATCTATAGAATCTCTAAATAATGTAAGCCAACAGAAACTAGACTATAATACCTTTCTTGTTGTCCGTTCACCATCGTGTTCTCTTTAAGGTTATAAACGGCAACTTTCCAGGACTTATTTGGATTCAGATTCTGAAATACATATTCTCACAATTCTATCAACACTTTGTTTGAACAGATAGGGATCATTTTATATGTATGAATGGGAATCAAAGAACAACTTCTTCTGTTGATTTGTGGCATCTGAAGGATAAGGACTACTAACCAACAAATTCACTATGTCAACATACCAACGAACCTCTGCTAAATCCAGTGCCATTAACTGATCATCCGAAAACTCCTCCCAAATACATACTGTTTTATTAGAAACATGAGCATGACTCTGAAGCCTTAATAAATGGTTAGCCACTTGATGTTTAGCTCTTTTTTTGTCACACTTCCAAATAAAATTCTTGAAACAGAAGAATCTACCAGATTAACCTTGGCTTTGCATAATTATTTTTGAACAAAAACCAGACGACAGCATGATCCATATGAACAATTACCTTTGTGCCCATCAAGTATTCTCTAAATTTATCAATTACATAAATGAGTGCCAGCATCACTTTCTCTGTGACTTTATAATTAACCTGGGATGTATCTAAGGTTTTACTTATATAGCAGATAGAGTGAAATACCTTATCTTTGTGTGGCCCCAATACTGCTCCTATAGCCATATCACTTGTATTATATATCAGCTCGAACATCAATGCCCAATAAGGAGCAATTAGAATGGGTGCCCATCAATCTTCTTTTTAAGTTCATAAATGTTTTCTGACACTCATCCCCAAAGTCGAACTTTACCTCTTTCTCCAGCACCTTACATATGGGACTTGCTCTCTTTGAGAATTCTTTGATAAAGCATCTATAAAACCTCGCATGACCAAGAAATCTTCTCACACCTGTTACTAACACCAAATATGGTAGCTTTTCAATGACCTCCACTTTAGCTCTATCTATCTTAAGTCCTTTATGTGATACTTTATGACCAAGGATGATATCTTCCTTGACCAAAAAGTGGCACTTATCCTAGATTAATACAAGGTTAGTCTCTTCATAGAGAGATAAGAGACTAAGTTCTGCAAGCATACATCAAATAAATTACCAAAAATAGAAAAATTGTTCATAAATACCTTGAAAAAATCTTCCACCATATCATAAAAGATAGCTATCATGCATCTCTTAAAAGTTACTGGTGCATTACAAAAATCAAAAGGCATACATCTGAATGCATAAGTTCCATATGTATATGTGAATGTGGTCACTATGTCTATCTGATTATAGCCTGAATACCCATCCAAAAAGCAGTAATATGATTCTCCCGCCAACCTGTCCAGTATTTAATCAATAAAAAGAATAGGATAGTGATCCTTTCGAGTGGCATCATTTAACTTCACATATTCTATGCAGATTCTCCACCTAGTCACTATACGAGTTGGAATAAATTCATTGGTCAGAACAGTCATCCATCTTTTCTTTGTAACATATTTCACACGGATAAACCATTTACTATTGAATATAGAATAAACTATCCCAGCTTTAATCCACTTTATAACTTCTTTTTTGACTACTTCTTTCAACATAGGATTTAGTCTTTAATGATGTTGCATGCTTTCTTGATATCCCTCCCCCATCAATATTTTGTACGTACAGAAGGAGGGATTGATTCCTTAAATATCCGACTTTGTAATTTGATTGTCTTCTTCCTTCTCTTCAGTACTATCAATTCCACTTTCACTAGTACATAAGATAAACCTGCAAAAAAAATCATAGGCAAAGTATCATCCTCAACCCAAGGCAAGATGTCAAGAGGCAGAGTCCATATGGTTACCACCTAAAGAGGATAGTTTTTTACAACCCTAAAATCGAGGTAGAGAAAGCATATTTCAAATGAGAGGGTAGAGCTTTAAGCTCTACCTTCGGTTCATTATCAACAGATGCCTTGAAAGAGGGACCAATTGGTCTATTCAACCGCTAAAATTTATTATTTTTGGTTATAATTCTTGCCACATCCAAAAGTTGTATCATTTCAACTTCTTCAACATCACCAAAGAGATCATATTCGCTCCAAGGGATCCTTGGCGTAATAAGGAGAAAGTCAAACTCAAGATCCAAGACTGTGATAATGGACAATTCTTCATATACTGCAGGCAACTTTATTTCCTTGTACACATCAAACACATAAATTTTGTCATGAGCACCATGGTCAACTGTTCTACAACTACATTAATCAATGAATGCCTAGTTGCTAAAAAGGGATGTCCCAAAGTAATTGGTACTTCTAGATCAACATCAAAATCAAGAATAATAAAATCTGTTGAGAAGATAAGTGACCCCACATACACTAATACATCTTCCACAATACCATCTATTCTGGAAAGCAAACAATCAGATAACTATAAAACAACTAGATGGGTCTTGGGTTGCATTGCCCCATCTTTCTGAACAATGATATGGCAAAAATATTTATGCTTTCCCCAAGATCACATAGACCTCGGGCACTTATTAATTGTATGATTGTAATCAGAATGGTGTAATTGTCTCGATCTTTTAGATTTATGGGCAACCTATTCTGGATTTGTGATGTGCACTCGTCAGTAAGTACCACAGTAGCATATTCAGTCCTGCAGTTCTTGTTGGACACAATGTCCATTATGTACTTACCATACTTTGAAATACTCTGTAAAAATATCAATGAGAGTCAAGTTAATGTTAATCTACTTCACCACATTAATAAATTTCTTATAACAAGCTTCCAATTGCCATTTTCAAAGCCTTTGTGGGAAAGGTGGAGATAGCATCACACTTTCTGCCTAGGTTCCCTTGTTTTCAAATTTGTCATCTACAGTTTTCTCTTCATCCTTTGTTGTTTCACCATCAGTAGCCTTGTGATTCACCTGCTCATGTTCTAATTCCTTCATTTGCAAACCACTTTGAGTAGTGACTGCATTCACCTATTTTGGATTTGTTTCAGTATCACTAGGTAGACCTTCTTGAGGTCTAGTGTTCTATGCTCCTTCAATCTGGCGAACTTGAACCTCCAAGTTGATTGTAATTATTTGCTACTTCTTCACATCTACTACAAAATATGCTTGAGTAGCCATAATCTACTTTAGCATCTCTTCAATATTGCTCGTTTGAGTTGTGGCCTTATTCTCTGGAATATGTTGTTATTGATTCTAACCTACAGGCCCATGGTATTGATTTACATTATGTACCTGATTTCCACCCCATGAGAAATTAGAGTGATTCTGCTAGTTAGGATTGTATGAATCACCAATGTTCTATTGTCCTTGCCGATTAGCATTTCCTACATATTTAACAAACTCTATATTAGCTGCACAAGCATCAGCTGTATGATCACTACTTGCACAAATCTCCCACTAAGTATGAGCCTAATGATCTATATTTGTTGTTGCTTGTATGGATTGTGAGAGTCCAAAATTCATATTACTGGATTGTGTAGTTAGCTTATTATGTAGTTTAACAATTTGGGATGATATAGCCATAAACTAATCAACCACCAACACACCTATAACCTTCTTTAGAGCACTTCATACATTAGCATACCACTCAGGATTCCTCGATAAAGTCTTATTTAGAAATGTATATAATTCATCATACGTTTTCTCTAAATCCTACCTACCTGCTGCTGAATCTAGAAGAATCCTTCTGTTTGGCTCAAGACCCTCAATGAAAGTGTGTACCAACACATTATTAGTCTGATGATGATGAGGACAATTCTTGAGCAATTCCTTGAATCTTTCCCAAGCTTGGTAAAGATTATTCCCATCTTTATGCCTGAAACTCAGAATCTCACTTCTCAAAATTGTTGTCTTCCCAGATGGAAAGAATCAAATAAGGAATTTCTGAGTTAGATCATCCCAAAAAGTGATGGAGTTTGGTGGTTCAGCATGTAACCACCTCTTTTCTTCCCAGTAGAGAAAAAGTAATGAGTGCCAATCTGACATAATTAAGAGAAACCCTAGAAGAAATATAGGTATCATTGATCTTAAGAATCTTTTGTATGGGCTGTTGTGGGTCCTTGGGAGATAAACTTGTGAACTGCCTACTTGAGTGTAAGAGTTGCACCATATTCTACTTCAATTCAAACCGACCACCCACCTATGGCTTGTGGATGCTATTAGTAACATTGTCCATAAGTGGGGTTGCCACTTCACTAATAGATCTAGCTTATGTTCTAGTAGGAGTAGCTGGAGCTACCGGCGCTAGAGCCATAAGGGCTAAAGCAATTGGATTATCAGGATTAGGATTCATCTAATCTCCTTTTTAAATTTACTAAATTGGGTATTGAAGTGAATCTACTCTTTGTCTTTGATAAAATATCTGTTCAGGTTTTGAATAAGGATCAACTGATTATTTTGCTTTTGCAAGTCTAATAATTCACTTTTCCTACAAAAGTCAGCTGGTAAGATTAAGGTTTTAAGACTTAAATTTATTATCGAAAGCAAATATTTAGAAAATTACTAATTATTTGAGTCCCTAGCAACATCGCCAAAATCTTGTTGTGGTCTATCTCACACGTAAGTTCACGTGATCATACAATTAATATAAAGACTCAAAGAATCAGATATTGTACCCATGAGGACTACTTGATTAGTAATTTACAAAATTTTAGTTTCAACAAAAATGTATTCAAGTGTTTCAGAATATCAAAATAGGTTAAACTATTTTATGAATAATTTAACAATAATATGACTAAGAAGGTAGTGAATATCGCAACCTAAACTAGGTTGTAAACAATACAAGAGAAAATTCCAGGATTGAGGCACTCTTAACAATTATATAAATCTCCATCCTTATCGTAATCGTGTTGATTATCGGGTTATTGATTCGCAGGGTTTAGGTTAAGATCATGGTTTTCCGAGCCTCTATGCTTCTACCTAACAGGACATTGCAACTACATCGTCTAGCAGGATTCAATAATCCATTTATATGTGTTAAGTTATTATCCTACAATTGAACAAAACAAGGCTTTTAGGTATAATCCTATCCTAGCCGCTACTTCCCACCCTTCACTCTATAGAAGAATACAAACTTTCTTCTTAAACTCTTTGATCTATCCCTATGGTTCTCCTTCTAAGTTCAGAAAAGGATTATAGATATATTCTAATGGAGTCTATTAATTAAAATAGTAGAAACAGGAGAAAAAGAATAACCCATATGATAATCAAAGTATAATCTTTTTCTTAGCCCCAACCCCAGAACAAGGGTTTTTATCCACTCATGTTTGAAATCAACATCAAAAAAATATAATTAATCATACCAATATTAATGTTGAAAGATGAAAATTCAAAGAACCCTAAGAGAACTTTCATAATTGTTTTTACCCTTGCTATGCATATGCCAAGATGATCTAATTTGTGTTTAATTCTTTCTTTTATAGTGGGGTACAACTTACATTAATTTTACTCTTTACCGCATTGCGGAGGTCATCATGGACACTAGGTTCAGCGGCATAAGTCCATTGCGGACCCTCACTAGAAATTAATTTTCTAAAATAATCAGACTCCACATCGCGGAAGCCATCACGAATACTAGGGTCTATGACCTGGGGCTATCGCAGGCCATTACGGGAAATTGCTATCCAATTTTTACTTTCCCACTTTATTGCATACTTTCTGAACCTTTTTATAGTGTCTTTGTCTTTAGCATGTCACTTCAAGTGCTTCAATAGTCTAAAATATCCTTATTATTGCATTAAAGTATGTCCATTTTTTTCTCAATCAAGCCCTGTAACAACTAATCATGTCCATTAGCTAGAGAATATAATTCTAGCTCAAACACAATCCAAGTAACACATTTTAGCTTATAGAACAAGTCTAAATATAGATAAATATTGGTACTTGCACATATAAATACATCCAAGATCACTCTATTGTTGTTCTCTTTCCCCAAGGTAATTTCTCCCGTGGCTTCACCTGCCCATTTATTGGGTATTCTTTAAGGTTACCTCTTGACTCGCCAATGTCCTTATTTGTCAAGTAAAAATTGGAATTTTAGGTAGGTTTCTTCTTGGTGTTCTTCTTTGGTGTTTGCCTCAATGATGAATCACCCTTTGGAATCATTTTGTACCTATTTCACAAAACCCATTAGTGAATTTTAAGTGAAGGAAAAGGAAAGCAGAAAGTTTGGTGTCAGTGTACATGTACTGACTCTATATGACTTCGGGGTATGAGTCGTAACCACTAGGTACGACTCATTCCAATGAGTCATAATTTAAACATAGGCCAGGTCAGTAGTTGTTGGTTGGATTACTAGTCCTCCTAAAGAGTCATAAGGTAAGGTTATAACTCGTTACTAACACTCGTATTCTGACCAGAAATATTTTATAGTATGCATAAGCTTCCCCAGTTATTAGTACTCTTGTCTACGAGTCGTAACGATTGATTATGACTTATTTAGTTGAGTTGTAGTGATACCAGAACCCATACTCTTCTAATCCTCCATGTTATCAATGGTTACAAATCTTGTAATGATTCGTTAAGTGTTTTTACGAGTTGCTAGGGGTCCCATATCCACTGTAACATGGGGATTTAGACTTAGGTTGTTACAATACTCGATCTTATCATAATATTATACATTTGAGTTTATTATAACACTCCATTCATTCACCCTCAAGTAATTTTTAAATCATAACATCTAATTTTTTTTCATTCCCCTTATCACTGCTCACCAACATGCCATTAATAGGACTCTATTACACTTATGCGGATATTTTTCTATCAAGAAATCCATGTACTCATATATACTCCAAGAACAAGTTTTCTAGATATAGTATCAAATCATAAATCACTTACTTATTTAATTGAGACTCGTATTCCTTAACTTCAAATGATTTCCAGCCATAATCTTGGTGATTTTTGAACTTTGGGAGGAATGGACTTGGTTGATTTTGTGTTTTGGAGTGAATGTGAAGTGTTTTTTTAAGTTTTTCTATCCAAAAAAATGGAGCGAGTCTATGAATTGAAAAGTTGGGTGCCCAATTTAGTTGTCGTTTTAGTTTTAAATCGTGATTTGGACCGGGTTGACATGTTATGCCTGATATGTCAGGCTTGGTTACAAGTCTTGATTATCACACGTAACCATTGCTTATGAGTTTTAGACTTCCTCCATAAAGTCTGGAACCATAACTGAGTCTCCAAACATTACAAGTCAAGGTGATGATTCATAGTCACTTATTACGACTCGCTCTGAGAGAGATAATGACTCTAGAGACCAATTACCTAAAATTGATCTGAATTTTAGGCCCTTACGACTCCTACTCACGAGTCGTAATGTTTGGTTAGGACCTAAAAAAGCATTGTATGTTTTGATATCAACAAATTTTTTGGTTGACTTTTGCAACATCCAATCATTCACACTGAGCACACATGTTAACCTATATTTAAATAAGTACAAACATGGGTTGCCTCCCATGAAGTGATTTATTTACAATTGCGGCACGATGTGGATATGTTGGGTACTCAGACGTTACCAACCATACCCATGGGTTTCCTTCCATGGAGTACCTAATTTAATGTCGTGGTACAACTCAGTTGCCCAGGTTACTCAGGCTTCAGCAAGGCTTACATCATCAATGACTTTAACTTCCTCAGTGTTACCCATATAGTGATTCACCCTTTGCCCATTAACTTTGAACGGAGCTTCATCATCATGCTTCAATTCTAAAGAACCATATGGAAAAACTCTCACCTCAATAAATGTACCATACCACCTAGACTTCAACATACCTAGAAACAAGCGAAGTCTTGAATTATACAACAATACCTGGTCACCTGGCTTAAATACTCTTTTCATGATTTTTTTATCATGATGCAACTTCATATTCTCATTGCATAGTTCAAAACTTTCATAAGACCGAAGTCGAAATGTATCCAACTTATTTATCTTACTCAATCTCAGCTTTGTTGCATTAAGCCACTTCAAATTTAGCTTTTTCAATGCCCATAGTGCTTTATGCTGAAGTTCTACAGGAAAGTGGCATACCTTTCCATTCACAAGATGGTAGGATAGGCACCACTGGCGATTTTGAAAGCTTTCCAATGTGCACATAACGCATCATCCAACTTTCAAGACCAATCAGTCCTATTGGCATTTATATTCTTCGTCAAAATAAACTTGATCTCTCTATTCGAAACCTCAACCTACCCACTTGTTTTAGGTTGATAAGGTATGGCCACCTTATTCTTTACTCCATATTTCTCAAGTAGAATTTGATTAAATGATTGAACAAATGCGACCCACCATCACCGATAATATCATGAAGAGTACCAAATTGAGAAAAATATGTTTTTTCAGGAATGCGGTGATACTTCTTCCTTCATTGTTGGGTAGAGCTGCCTCTTCCACCTATTTTGAAACATAGTCCACTACAACAAAAATATATTTCATACTGAAGGAGCTCACAAATGTCCCTATAATGTCCACACCCTACATATAAAACAACATCAATTCTAGAAAAGGGGTCATAGGAAGTTCATGGCACCTCGAGATATTAACTTGATATTGCCATTGGTCATAGGTTGCAGAAAAGTCATGAGCATCCTTGTAAATTATCAATTAGTAGTACCCATACTGTAGATCTTGTGAGTTGTACGGGCTCCTCCATGGTGACCCCTAACTAGTGAAGCATGCCAAGCCTCAAGAAAGCTCATCTTCTCCACTCTAGGGATGCATCTACGTATAACCCCATCCACACATATTCTAAAGAGATATGGTTCATCCCCAAAAAACTTCCTTACCTCATGCATAAATTTCCTTCTCTACTAGAAGGACAAATCATTTAGAATGAGATCACTAGCAAGGTAATTTAGGAAGTCAGCAAACAAGAGAATTAGGCATTATAATGTTGCCAAAATCTCTCATCCAAAAAAGTATCATCACTTTCAAACCCATTCCCTACTTTCTGCATTTCTTCATCCTCAAGTTTGGACAGATGATCAACAATTTGATTCCTTGTACCCTTTCAGTCTTTTACCTTAAAATTGAACTCTTGCAGCAAAAGAACCCAATAGATCAATCTAGGCTTTGCATATTTCTTCGCCATCAAGTATCTCAAGGCTGTATGATCTGTATGCAGAACAAACTTAGTTACAATCAGATAAAACCAAAATTTCTCAAAGGAAAAAGACACTGTTAGTATCTCTTTGGGCTTAATGCCCTACTAGCATAATAGATAGGGTGCAGAATCTTTTCTTGCCTTTGGCCCAGGAAAACACCTAGGGATTCACGGCTCAGATCACACATGATCTCTAATTTCATCAACCAGTTAGGAGAAATATCAATAGGTTCCGACACTAGCCGTTCTTTCAAGCACACAAAATCTTTCAGACATGCCTCATCAAAATCAAATTTCACCTCTTTCTCAAGAATCTTAGATAAAAGGTTAGCAATCTTCGAGAAATCCTTGATGAATCGCCTATAAAAACCTGCATTGGCCTAATAAGATTTGAATTCCCTTGACTAAAATTGGAGGTGACAAATTCTCAATCACTTCAATATTTGCCTTGTCAACCTCTATGCCTCTTTTTAAAATTTTATGCCCAAGCACAATTCCTTCTTTCACCATAATGTAGCACTTTTCCTAGTTAAGTACCAAGTTGGATTTCTCACATCACCGCAGAGCATTGTCCATGTGAACTAAATAGTCATCAAAAGAATTACAACTATAGAAAAATCATCCTTAAATATCTCAATGGTGTTTTCAACCATGTCAGAGAAAATGGACATCATGTATCTCTGAAATGTGGCTGGAGCATTTCACAATCCAAATTGTATTCTCTTTAATAGAAAGGTCCCATATGGACAGGTAAAGGTTGTCCTCTCCTAATCTTTAGGAGCAATTATGATCTGATTGTACCCGAAATAGCCATTCAGAAGACAATACCAGCCCCTTCCTGCAAGTATATCCAACATTAGGTCTATGAAGGGCATTAGGAAATGGTCTTTTTGGGTCCATATGTTCAACTTTCTATAGTCCATGCACATTATCCAACCTGGGAATGGTATTATTCACATTTCTTTGAGATGCATTGAACACGACTGATCCACTTGTTATCAATAATGGGATGAAAAATACAGAATTCAATAACTAAATGATGTCTTTCTTCACCACCTCCTACGTAAGAGGATTCAATCATTGCTAGTGCTCAAGAGTTAGGATACAGTCCAGTTCAAGTTGGATCTTGTAAGTACAGATTCCTTGTGGAATACCCATAATATCCATAATTGTCCAACCTATATCTCGTTTGAACTTTCGCAATACAGATAATATTGCCTCTACCTCAGTCTTCATCAAATCTGCAATAATAATCACTAGCAATATGTTGTTGGTTCCTAAGAAAGTATAGCATAAATGGGATAAGAGGGTCTTCAACTCAAATACTAGTGGTTGTTTAATTGATGGATGAGTGGGAGGAGTGGTTCTATTCTTCAAATCTATATCAAGCTTCCTTTGAGAGTAACCATATGAACCACTTCCATATAGAGCACCAACTATCTTACCGTACTCCTTAATTCCATCACTGTCAAAATCCATAATCATTGTTGCTAATGATTCAACACCCAAACTCTCTAATTAAAACTGTCAATGCATTAACTTCATCACCAATTGTTTCTATTACAGACACAACTCTCATATTGTCTGCTTGTCGCATTGACTGGAATACATTGACAGCTATTTTTTATTGTTGAGTTTGAATATCTTTTGTCCCAACTCCATATCAATGAAAGCCCTACTTATTTCTAGGAAGGATCTACATAAGATGATAGGGACTTGGCAGTCCACTTAACAATCAAGTATCACAAAATTGACTGGGAAGATAAAGAATGTCATCTTCACTAACAAATCACATAGAATACCAACTAGCTTTATCACTATATGGTTAGCCATCAATAATCTCATCGATTTGGTTTAGGTTCTCATAACCCCAACTACTTAAACACAACCAGCAGCATGAGATTAATACTTTCTCCTAGATCACAGAAAGCCCAAGCAAAGTTCAAGGAGCCAATAGTGCATGGAATGGTGAATGATCCAGGGTCCTCCTTCTTATCTACTAATAAACTAGAGGCACTAGCATTACAGTGATGAATATTGTCAGCAAGCTCATAGCTTATAGTACACTTTCTAGTGACCAAATTTTTCATGAATTTTGCATAGTGTGCCATTTTCTCCAATGACTCAGGTAGTAGAATGTTTATAGATATCTCCTTTAACATAGATAGGAACTTCTTATATTTACCCTCTTCCTTCTTCTTTTTCAACCTCTGAGGAAAAGGGGGAGAGTTCTCGAAATAGTTTCCTCAACCTTATACTTATATTTATTTTTCTTACTACTACTCTCTATATCTGATAATTTTTAAGCTTCAACATCAGGCGCTTTCTCAATATCAATAAGATCAACATCATTCTTTGACATATTGAAAGTAGGCACGGGCGAATCTATGGTGGTTTTACTACTTCGAGTAGTAATTACATGGCAATGACTATGATTTTTTGTGTTTTGTACTGTATTATTAGGATGATTTCTAGGCCGTATTTGATTCAGCGTGGCTGACATTTGTCCAAACTGTTGCTCCAGTTATTTGATTGTGGTAGAATGTGACTCAACTTTCTAATTCAACCTTGATAAGTTTTCCTTAATCTCCTTAAGACAACTCTCTTGACTTTCTTGGCCTTTTACTAATTTCAACAATGTTTCTTCTATTCTATAATTGGTATCTTGACTACCTGATGGAACATATTTGTTGTTCTTCTCTTTGTAGTCATCCTTGTGCCTCCAATCACCATATCATTCTTTGTGCCTGTCTCGGTACCTATCACCATTATAGTTTTGAACTTGGTTTTCTTTGCCATTGGCTTGGAAACTTCCCACTTTGTAATCCAAATATTTTGCTTCCTCATCTGCATCAGACTCATAAGATCTGGAAGTAGATCTCTGTGCCCCTACTATTTCACTTTTCTAGCTATTATTACTGCAAATTATTTTGAAAGCATCCTAATATTAGTTTTGAGGCATCCAAACTTTTGTGCCATCGTATAATCACTAGATTTGTAGTCACTAACATCTCTAATAGAATATGTATCAACTCCTCTATAGGCCTCCCGAGTATGCCATCTTTGGTTAGTGACTGAGATCTCATCTAACATCTCTTGGGCCATATCCCAACAAAAAAATATAAGTGAACCTCTACATATTGTGTATTCCATTACCTAAGAGCTAACATTTAAGAAAATATAGAATATTTCCAATAGGTTGGAGTGTGGAAACCTGTGATGGAGTACCATACATAGACTCTTTAGGTAATTGTAGGAAATTATAGATCTCATATTTTAGCTTTAGCATCCTGATAGGAAGAAAAAATTGATTCAAAAATTATCTATGAAACTTGTGCCAGGTCGTTATTGAGCCTCTAGAAAGTTTTACCAGCCACAATGATGCTTCAATTATCAGTGAACAAGGGAACAATTATAGCCTCAATGCTTTTTGATTCACCCCAGGGATGGTATATGAAGTGCATATACTAGTAAAATTATCAAGATGCATGATTGTATCATCTATTTTTTCCATCGATAATGCACCCTTTAGATTCACCAAAAGAATCATTGCATTGGTAATATCAAACTTCATATTAGGAAGTAAAGAAGTTCGATCAATGGCTCTAGTCTCAGTAGGCTCTATATGACCCATGTCTTGATCTTCATCATATGGTGGTAGATATTGATACCCTAGTATTACTTTAGCTCTACCATAACGCCCTCTATCACGATTTGAATCGAGTGGTGCTTGATGATTATCTATAGGTCTTGTCAAAGCCAGATGTACCGGTTGAGCCAATTGGGCCTCTTCGGCTGCTCTTCTCTCTTTATCTGCATCTCCTAACAATTTTTCTTTCTATCTATTTGGAACATTCTTGGATCTTGAACCCCAACATGAATAACATCATGAACTTGCTCTGATATACTTTGTGGTATTTGTCAAATTCTCTCTAGTTCAGGATCAATTGGGAGTAAGGGATTTCCTTGACTCCTAGTGCTAGGCATACATAGGCATATACCCAACTACAAATAGAAAATAAAAACTCATAAAATTTTCAAACTTCAATAAACAATTCACACTGTCTTCCCCAGAAATGGCACCAAAAGTTGATATCACCTAAAACTAACCTCCAAAAAAGTATGCTACGGTTGATGCCAAATATAGTAACCCAACTCAGGTTAGGGATGAACCCATAGGATATATGCTAAAGAGTATCTCAAAATTGACAAAATTTATGAGCAGCGCAGAAAAATAAATGGAGTGAATTTGAAAGTTAATAGTAACAAGTAGATTAACTGGAATGCTTGAGTGTGAAAATAATAGATGATGAACACTATGACTATGTTCATCTTGGCTTCACAACTATGTTAGATTCTTGTCTTCTATCAAATATGTTATGAATGTATTGATAGATCTCACTCTTTGCCTTGTGAGTTTCAGGGCATCGCCTTGCTTTACCTTATATCTAATCTCAGTACAACTCTCACCTTTGAATCTTGATTTGATTAAATGAGGGTTGATAGCCTTGAATCACTATTGTAACCTCTTTTCCCAATCTCAAACTCCTTTGTGAGGATGTTCTCGAATACAGGCAATTCTCAAGCTTCTACAGTAGCTTGGGTAAAATTAATACGAAGAATATCGCAACACATGAAACTATAGTAGAATAGATAAATCTTCCACTTCCCTTATGTATCTAATCCGACAGGTTTCCCACAACCCTAGTCAAGGGATTTAGCCACTCATTCTTATGCAAAAATCCATGATAGTCAATAAAGAAAGAATCTAATTAATTGCATAATACTGAAAGAATAAACTCCAAAATCTCTAGTTTACTATGAAACCAAGATTTCAATGATTAAAGTATGTGAAGAGTATCAAAAGTATTGTAAAAGTGTGTAACTTAATATTGAATTAACCCTAAGGTATTTATAGTATCACAAAATAATTAAAAAATCCTAATAAAAATAGAATAGAAAAATATCAGAAATCATTATGACTCGTAAGTCCTCCATAAGAGTCGTAATCTACTAGTTGTAGGCATTCCAGTGAATATTAATCTTCCTAGCTTCAAGATTCTATTATCATTATGACTCCTCACCATGAGTCATAGTTAATCCTTATGACTTGTGGTCTTCACTCATTATCACTTGAGCCTCGAACTTCAGGACCTTGCACATTGGTCTCATTACGATTGCCCACTACAAGTGGTAGTCTAACCTTACTACTTGTAGTTTTCTATGACATTAATTCTGAACCTTATCATAGCTTAGTGTGGTCATTAATATATCACACCATGACCCGTAGCCACTCCTTACAAGTCAAGGTCACTTTCTACTTATCTTCTCAGCTCAGCTTGCAGGCACTATCCTGCTTACGAGTTTGGCTATGAGTCATTTAGTGAATTAACAACTCGTGTCCTAACCAGAGCTTTAATTTTTCTGATTCTTTTCTTTTATTTCTTATTTCAATCCACGTTTTTCATAATTTCCCTGTAATTATGTAACAACTGCATCATATCTAACACAATAACCTGAGACCAAGTAAGAATTCCTTATTTTAAGCATTGAATGTGCCATTTTTCCACAGTAAATCACATGTTGATCACCTTCTCCTTGTGTTTCAGATCTTGAAGGATCAGTGGTTATATGTGAATTTCTCTAAATGTCAGTTTTGGTTAAAGTTCTAACCTGTCTAGGTCATGTTATTTCTAGTAAAGGGATCATGGTGGATCTATAAAAAGTTGTAGTGGTTAAGAAGTGGCCTAGACCCATGACTCCAACCAATATTTGGAGGTTCTTGGGGTTAGCCAGCTACTATAGGAGGTTTGCGGAAAGTTTCTTTTCTATTGATGCCCCATTGACTAAGTTAACTCAAAATAAGGTGGAGTTCTTATGGTCCAATGCTTGTGAAGGTAGTTTTGAGAAATTTAAAGATAAGTTAACTTCAACTACAATTTTGGCCATGCTCGAGGGTACCAATGGTTTTGTTGTTTATTATGATACGTCTCGAGTGGAACTGGGTTGTGTGTTGATGTATCATAGTAAGGTGGTTTCTTATACTTCTAGGTAGTTTAAGATGTATGATAAGAACTATTCAATTCATGACTTGGAGTTGTTAGCTGAGGTATTTGCTTTAAAATTTTGGTGCCATTATGTGTACGGGGTTTATGTTGACATCTTCTCAGACCATAAAAGTTTGCAATATATGTTTACCTAGATGAAGTTAATTCTCAGGCAAAGGATATAGCTTTAGCTGCTCAAGGACTATGATATGAGTCTTTACTACCTTCCAGGTAAACTTAACATATTTGTTGATTCTCATAGCAAGTTGTCTATAGGAATCTTATCTTATGTAGATAAGGATAAGCAAGAGTTGGTGAATTATATTCACTATTTGGCTAATCTTGGAGCTCATTTCTTTGACTCTGGGGATTGTGGTATGATTGTGTAAGAGGTGTGAAGTCATCTCTATCTGTCGAGGAAAAATAAAAATAGGTTTTGGATATTGTCTTGCTGCAAATCCAGAATGATGTGGGTCACAAAAAGGTAATGGCCTTAGAGATTGGTCGTGATGGTATCTTAATATACCAAGGTAGTTTGTGTGTTCCTGATGTAATGGACTGCATGAGAGGATCTTAACCAAGGATCATGAGTCGAGGTATACTGTTCATCTGTGTTTAACAAAGATATGTGGCTAATTTTATGTCTATGTGCAAGGTTTGTCAACAAGTGTAGGAAGAACACTTGAGACCCAGTGTGTTATCTCAAGAAATTGAGTTGACTGTGTGGAATGGGAAGTAACTAATATGGATTTCATTACTGGTCTTTTGTGGCCATGCCATCAGTTTAATTCCATTTGGGTCATGATGGATAGGATGACTAAATCTACTCACTTCTTGCCAGTGAAGACTAACTATTCGGTAGAAGATTATGCTAAGCTCTTCATTGAGAATATCTTAAAGTTGCATGGTTCTCCATATTCCATCATATCTAATCAAGATATTTAGTTCTCATTGCACCTTTATCATTCTTTCCATAGAGGTTTGGGAACTTAAGTCAACCTTGGCATTGCCTTCCACACTCATACGGATGGACAAGCAGAGAGGATAATACATACTAAAGGATAATACATACTTTCGAGGATGTGTTAAGGTCCTATGTGATCGATTTTGGTGGTAGTTGGGTTGACTATTTGCCTCTCATTAATTTTGGTGGTAGTTGGGTTGTATGATCTCGACATGGCTCACCTAGCTATGGAGAAGGTGAAGGTGATTCGAGATATTGTTAAGACTACCCAAAGTCACAAAAATTCCTATGTGGATGTAAGGAAAAGGGACTTGGAGTTTGATGTGGATGATTTGGTATTCTTGAAGGTGTCTCCCATGAAGGGAGTGATGTAATTTGGAAAGAAGGGAATGCTCAGTCCTTGTTATGTTGGTCCATATCATATTTTGAGGTGAGTGGGCAGTGTGTTATGAATTGGAGTTGACTTTGAGTTTAGGTTCTATTCATCCAGTCTTCCATGTGTCGATATTGAGAAAATGCATGGGTGATCCTTCGTTGGTTGTTTAATTGGATGGTGTGGGCATCTCAGATTCATTATCCTATGAAAAATTCCCAATTGAGATCTTGTATTAGCAAGTACGTTGGTTGCATACGAAGGATTTGGCTTTGGTAATGGTTCTATAGAGGAACCAAAAACATAAAGAAGCTACTAGGGAAACTGAAGAGGAAATGAACTCAAAATACCCATTCTTGTTTCCCTCTTTAGATAATCGTGCGAGAGGTATGTGTATTCCATAGCATCTTTGTTTTCTGACTTTGTTAAAGGAAATTGTGAATTCCTTGATATCTTGTTTTCTGTCTTTATTAAAGGTAAGAGTGGGTGTTTTTTTGTGTTAAATCGTGGTAAGGGATACCTTGTCTCGTCATTAGAGGATAAATGATCCTAAGGAAGGGAGGATATAACACCTCAAATATTTGGTCCTTGAAACTTTCTAAAATTTTATCCTTAGTGCCCAGACTACGACTCCCCTTGTGAGTCGTGGGGATTCTTGACAGGTCTTATGGACCCAATCATAGTCATACTAGGATGTTTATCTGGAGTTTTGATCCTGACTACGACTTATACTGTATGAGTCATAGGATCTCATAACAAGTCATAAGGTGCCTTACGTAGCCTAAGCAGTGTGATGCCCAATAGGTTCTTCTTTAACAACGACTAAACAATGCAAGTCACTATAACTGAGTACAATTCATATAGTATGACTCGTATCCTATCTAGTATAGGTGATCATGGAAACTGTCCATACTATGAGTTGGAACTTACGAGATATAAGGTGACCCTACGAGTCGCAAGGTTGCCCATAATGACTTGGCGGTTAATTTTTAATCTTTTTATTAAAGGCATCTAGTCACTTCACCTTTTTCCTTACTTGAACCCCACAACTATGAAGAACTTTAAGGGGTTATTTCTAACTCATAACACAAACAAAAACACTCTCAAACTGTTGATATTCTCTCAAGCAAGATACTTAGAGTTTCTAATAAGTTTATCAATTAGAGCTCTCAAGGGCAAATTCCCTCCATAACTCTTTATATTTCAGGTATGTTACTCTTACCCATATATCACTTTATGAAAAACATGTATTTAAATGATTTAATTGGATTGTTTTGAATGTGGGTTTTGATGCGGTTGAGGGTTTTGATATGGTTGAATCTTAAATTGTTTACCCATAATTTATTATTTCATTGTTTATGGTTTATTGGTCATTTTGAACTTATGAGGTTCATGGCAATGGTGAATAAACTAAGGGGGCATAATTTTCCTGAAAATTGGTATTTTGAAATTAGAATTGGTTTTGAATAATTGTGCCCCCTCAACCAACTTGTGTAAAAGGCTTTTGATTGTGAAATTACCAATTGGTTTTACTTACTCTCCTATGATACTGCATTGCATTAATGATTAAAAAATGAACATGTATTTTGAAAGTCTTGTTGGCTAAGATTTGATTTAATGAACAAAGGGGGGTCGAGGCATTCCCTCAAGATAATAGAATTGTTATAGATAAGAGATAATCTTGTAAGTGTTAGGGTATGACAATACTCATGATTTGCCTGAATGGTTGGTTCATTGGTTAATAAATGGGTTATGTGAAACTTTCTTTAAATTGGGCTTAATAGGGGTTATGTGGCGAAGCCGTGAAGATGTGGGTCTTTGATGACTTGTACTAGAAGCTCATGTTTGTTGACATGAGGTTTGGTCTTGATGACTTGTGTGCATATTTCACACTATTGATAGATTTATATCTTGGACTGACGTTGGGTTGGGTCATTCCCTAGTCTTCCTTGATACCTCTGGTTCGAGCGACTAACACGCACTTGGTCTCTTTCAGTAGGGGGAGAGAAACTCATATAGCCCGTGGGTGCCTATTCATGATTGTTGAGAGACATAGTCTAGGATAAAGTTTAACTTCATGCTAAGCCTTATTCCCTTTCCCAGCATGACATATTTTTATGTATGTATGATTATGTGCATTAGCTTGAATGGTTTATAAAATGTGGTTCATAGAATTATTTTATCCCCTACCCCTGAGTTACATGCTAGTGCTCAATCCACTATTCATCTTCAGATAATGTATCCCTAGGCAATGTAGGCACCAGAGATACTCCTACTTCTCTTGTGTAGTGTTAGGCAGATCGACTCGGTTCATCGATAGTTAGTGGTGAAGTGGTGAGCTTCCATTTTTTGAAAGACTCGGTTATTTCATCGGTTTCATTTCATAGACTAGAATTAAAGAGTTCATAATAACATTATCATTATTTTGTTTCTTGTCAGAGTTGGGGCCATATCCCGACACTGTATTGATTTTAATTTTTTTAGAATGCTTTGTGGTTTACTGTGGACTTGGGTGAGGTTTGTTGGTTATTTTTGGTTGGTTACCAGTTATCGGTTATAGACATGTCTTAAATTTTTTGAGGTTATATTATTCTATCCTGTTATATGTTTGGAATACATCTATTGTTGGGGGTACTGTGTTCTGTTTTGCTAGGTACATGGGGTGGTCACCGATCCTTGTTGGACTTAAGATACCCATCAGTCCATGTAATGACCTTTTTGGTCATTTTCCATATTTTAGTTTATTTTTTCCATTAAGGATTTCCTATAGATTCCCCATGTCATTTTTTATTTGCTAAGACTGACAGTTCGATTATGAGACAGTTCGTTTAGATTTTAGAGAAAATTCACAATTTCGAAATCTTCGCTGGTTCAAATTGGCTACCAGGTAAGAACATTTGTAAGACAATCTCATTTTCTAATTCTGACTATTCCAATAGCTTCAGAATGCCAAATTTAGGTTGGGTGTACTCTTGGATTTGGTCTCGAGGAACCTAGATTTATTTCAACCTATTGTTCCAAAAGTTAAGAAAATGGAATATAGGTGTGGGATCCTTTTTTCATCAAAACGACCTTAGATGGAAATTTTTATGGCACCATTGAGTCCAGAATGAAAAATTTGGAATAGAAGCATAGTTCATTTGCTTATACGGGATTTCGAATGAATCCCGAGGGGTTGGCGGAGACTTGGAAAATTCTAAGTCTCAGTTGGATCTGGTGCACTCGCTAATAGCTACCATGGGTTGGGATTGCGGTACCCTTTGCAATGCACTATATTTCGCGATTGTGGTGCCCGTGTCGTAATTGCAACACACTTGCCAGCCTCAACATATGGTGATCGCGACAGTCGGGTTGCAATTGCGATACCCAAACACCTAGAATGGTATAAAAAGCCTTTTTTCATCTTTTTTTTACCTATTCCCTTTCCATTTTCAGGAGACTAAAACCTTAAAGAGTGCATTAGCTTAACATTGGAGCTTGTGGGTGACTTGGGGAGCTTGGATAATGATTATTACGTGATTTTCCTTTGAATTTAAGATAAGATTCCTTCTCATTCATGGTGAATTTTATCATTCCTTGGTCGAAATCCCTAAAATATGATGACTTAATTTTAGCACCAATGTATCTCGGATTCCACCCATTTTTAGGGTAATTACTCCTTGAGCATAAGAGAATGTTGAGTTGGCTATTAAAACACGATTTTCATAGGTGGGACCCATGTGGGATTTTTTAGTATTTTTGGACCCAAAGTACAATGGTGCAATATGGGTATCATCGTTATCATATTGATGTCAATGATTTGATATCATAGCACCTTACAAAAGCTTCTCAAAAGGGAAAGTTGGTAGTTTAGCAGATATTTGAGCTTTTTTCGGCGTCCAAGTAGGCTAGGTTTCCCCCCCCCCTTCTTAGATTGATCTATGTCATAGTATGCTTATAATATTATGTTAGATTTAGGATGGGATTTAGGTATTGATGATGGAATTTGCAATACTTGGTCTAGTGGAACTTTTAGGTTAACCGAAAACCTTAAGTTTGGTGTATTTGATTTAGTTGCATAGATCCTTAGTAGAATATCTATATTAGGGATAATTAAGACTTTTTTTAAATATAAAAGTAGATTTAGATACCTTAGTATAGTCCAGGGTAGAATTACCTTAAAATGATTTTCAGGGATTAGAAATTGGCCCTTCCTACCCAGCTAAGGCAACGAATAGAGATAGTTTTGTGGACCTTTATACGCTCGTGATATACCCTAAATTTCTTAGTAGGAGGCTTGATGAGGCTAGAGACCTAATGGGCATGATCATTTGAAATTAGGAGTTGGTTCTAAATATGGTAAAACTCGATGGTGTTGATTTTTATTTTTATATAGATGACATATTTATATATATATATACCAATTTGAGTCAGGATAATAAATATGACATTAGCGATATATCTACCAATTTGAATCTAGATATTGATTATGATATTGATGGTATATGTACCAATTTAATTCTGGGTAATGATTACAAAATTGATGATATATTTACTTGTTTGAGTCCAAATAATATTTATAATAATGACGATATATTTATAGTTTGAGTCTGGATAATGATTATGATATTGATTATATATTTACTAATTTAAGTCTGGAAAACGATATGACATTGATGATATATTTATCAGTTTGAATCTAGCTAGTACTTATGATATTGATTAGGTGATACCAGTTCAAGTCTGGCAATGGAGTGTGACGTTGAGATATGGATACGGTATAAGTTTGAAAATCAGAAATTATTTATAGTGTGACGTAAAATGGATGGATTTTAATTGTAATATGAGGGTTTGGTAAATGACAGTGGTTCATTTTATGCCTTACTCGGTTATACCCTCTAGGCTTATGGGTGACTATGTTGGGTTATTTCTTTTTCCACACTTATTGGCTTATGGGGCAAATTTGGTAGTTATAATTCCATGTTTTTGATTCCTTTATTTTTTGTTATTATTTTGGTTATATATTCGGTTGCGTATAGTGATATTGGAGTTGTTTAGGTTTGCCCTTTTACCTTGACTTAGTTATATTATCTTGCATTTTATCGTATTGACATCATGAGTTAGCTTAGTCGGCCGATGATGCTTTTTGAGTATCCGTGGTTTTGTACTCATACTATATTGTTGTACATTTTTGGTACAGATTCGAGTACTAGTTGTCCTTACTATTTCATTGATCGTGTTATGTTAGATTCTGGAGATAGGGTGAGCTCTTTGAGTTTGAGTTGCCCATTTCCTTTTATCTTACCTATGTCTAGTCTGTTGTTTTGAGATAGATTGTATGGACTATTTAGAACTTGAGTTGTATTTATAATAGCTCTAGTACAATCTCTACCAGGTAGTGGGATGGTTTTCTATATTGTTGGCTACCTCTTGTCTATTTCTACCACTTTGCGTATTTATAAGTTGCAATTGTCTATCTTTTTCCCTTTTAGGCATTTTCCACCAACATAACCCATGACATTTAGCTTTGAGTTACATTTTAGCTTACCTACTAGTGGGATAAAGTAGGTGTCATCATGACTTATAAATTGGGTCATGACAAATTAGTATCAGAGCCTAGGTTTAACTTGTATTATTGGTATATAAGAAAGTGTCTAGTAGAGTCCTGTGGATTGAAACGATAACTTTAATTTCCTAGTTTTGAGATGCAATTAAGGTCCTGATACCAATCCTAGGGATCCTATATCATTCATTAATGACCTAGAGGTCGTGGAAGACCTCTAAAAATGTCCCCAGCTAGGGCCCAGGATAGGGGGCCTTCACCAGACCCTATTCCTGCTCTTGAGCCAAAGGTTCTTCTATACCAGCCAGCGATGGGCCAAGGACCATCCCAGGCTCTACCAGGATTTAATTTTTCTTCAGTTCTTAGAGATTCTTTGGTTCATATATTGGGGTTGGTTAGTAATGCATCATATAAGGGTACACAGTCTACAGATCAAAGTGGTATTGAAGTGGGGGCGCATCATGTAGCTGCAGCTCCCAGGGTTGAGGTCCCTCCTATTCTCAGCCTATTGTTGCTTAGCCAGTGGTTGCCCAGTCTGCTATGTCTGTTGATAAAAAAATATGCTGGGTAGATTCTTGAGATTGGCTCTACCTAGGTTTTTTTGTGCACCGGGCGAGGATGCATACAAATTTTTGATTACTTATAAGGGTAGGATCTATAATTTTAGCCTAGTTGAGACTCGTGGTGTGGATTACACTACATTTTAGTTAAAATTAGAAGCTTAACATTGGTGGAGAGGCCATCTTGATTCCAGGCAACCCGGATCTTCTCCTTTGACATGGGCTCAATTCTTTGAGGTTTTATTGGAGAAGTACATGCCTCATAACCTTAGGGTTGTTTGAGGGATCAGTTCTCTAGATTGGAGTAGGGCTCCATGACAGTTGTGGAGTATTAGGCTCATTATCATTAGTTGTATAGGCATGTTACTTCTATTCTAGATACTGAGTATGAGAGGGTTTGTTACTTTATTCAAGGATTGAGACTTTCTCTTTGTATGTCTACATAGAGTTTAGTTGTCATGGGTAGGTATTTTGTCGAGGTTTCTGATCATACTCAAGTGTTGTAGGAGATACATCGTGAGTCCCAAGGAGGTAGAGATAAGAGGCCTAGATATCATGGTAGTTATAGTGGTAGTCATAGTATCTCTCTTTCAGAAGTAGTGGTTTTCAGGGTAGATATCCTCCTCATCAATCATATCATCCTTAAAGTCAGCCCAATAGACCTATTCAAGCAGCTCTACAGATTACTAATGAAGGTTTGTCTTATGTTAGTGATTGCCTTGGCAAGGGTAATGGTCATTCTTCGAAGACTTCATCTTCTGGTTTTTCTAGTTGAGGTGACTATTTTGTGTTAGCTGGATCTTTTGGTTCTAGTTTGGGTTAGGTGACATGTTATAGTTGGAGATCTTTTAGTCATTATTCGCGAGAGTTCCCTAGTCATGGGATAATTATTTTTTTAGGTTAGTGTATTCCCCCTAGTAGAGTAGTCCATCCCTTAACTAGAGGTGGTATACATGGTCGTAGGTGTGGTCTCTAGGGTTCTCGTGGAGGTCCTTAAGAAAGTAGGATAGTAGATCAGTCAGAAGCCTAGTAGAGTAGTCTATCCCTTAACTAGAGGTGTTATACATGTTCATAGGGTTGGTCTCCAGGGTGCTCGTGGAGGTCTTCAAGCATGTAGGACAATAGATCAGTCAGGAGCCCAGCAAAGTTGTGAGGATGGTCAGTTTTATGTAGTACCCACTCGACCTGAGGTTGAATTTTCAAATATTGTTATCACGGGTATGATATTGGTGCGCTTCTAGTCGACATTTGCTTTATTTTATTTGTGATCCACTAATTCTTATGTGTTTGCTTATTTTGCTCTACAGTTATAGTTATCTTGGGATTTATTATTTGTGTCCTTATATGAATCTACTCTGGTGGGTAAATTTTTAGTCGTGGATATAGTATTCAGATCTTATTTTTTATATGTGTGCTAGGAGACTTTCTCGAGGGGTTGTAAGTCTCACCTTGCTTATATTAATGATATTAGTGCGGAAAGTCTGTCACTTGACTTTGTTCCTGTAGTCCATGATTTTCCTTATGTTTTCCCTACTGATCTACCTGGTATTCCTCCTTCCCGTGAGATCGAGTTTGTCATTGACCTTGAGCCTAGCACCCGACCTGTTTTTAAGGAACCTTACCATATGGCTCCTATCGAGATTAAGGAGCTAAATTCTCATTTTAAAGATCTTCTTGGTAAGGGTTTCATTAGACTAAGTATATCTCTTTGATGAGATCCTTTGTTATTTGTGAAGAAGAAAGTTGGATCCATTTGTATGTGTATCGACTATGGTTAGATTATTAAGGTGACGGTGAAGGATTGATATCATATGCCTTGCATTGATGATTTTTTTACCAGCTTCAGGGTGCAATAGTATTTTCCAAGATTAATTTGAGGTTTGGTTACCATCACTTGAGGATTCAGGTTGAGGATAACTTGAATACATCTTTTAGGACCCGTTATGGTCATTATGAGTTCCTAGTGATGTCGTTTAGGATGACTAATGCACCAACCATATTTATGGATTTGATAAACTAAGTACTAGGACATATTTGGATTTCATCCTGATCGTGTTCATCAGCGACATCCTTGTATAGTTGAGGAGTATAGAGGAGCATGCACAGCAGTTAAGGATTGTGCTCCAGAATTTAAAGGATCAGGTGCTTTTTACCAAGTTCTCCAAGTGTGAGCTTTGGCTTGAGTCGATGACATTCCTTAGGCATGTGGTGTCTAAGGATGGGATTATGGTAGTCCCGACGATAATTGAGGCTATTCCTGATTGGGCTAAACCTACATCTCCAATTGAGGTTTGTTGCTTTATTGGCTTGTATTGTTATTATAGATGATTTGTTGATGGTTTTTCTACTATTTCAGCACCGCTGACATTCACTCGGAAGGAGGTTCCTTTCCAAATGTCTGAGGAGTATGAGTCAAGCTTTGGTAAGCTCAAGGAGTTTCTACTTCGGCCACTATTTTGGCTCTTCCTGTTGGGGATGAGGGATTCACTGTGTATTATGATGTTTTTGGTGTTGGTTTAGGTTGTGTATCAATGCAGTAGGGTCATGTTATCACTTATGCTTTGAGGCAACTTAAGGTGCATGAACTCAACTACCTCACTTATGATTTGGAGCTGGTAGTGATAGTTTTAACGCATAAGATTTAGAGGCACTATCTCTATGGTGTGCATTGTTAGATTTTTGCAGATCATTGTTGTCGTCATCATCTTATGACCCAAAGAGAGATTAATGATAGGTTGTGTTGATGGATGGAGTTTCTTAAGGACTATAATATATCTATCGTGTATCATCCTGGCAAGGCAAATATAGTAGCATACGCATTGAGTCGGAAGGCAATAAGTATGGGTAGCATGGCTTGTATTTTGGTCTCTCAGAGGTCGTTACCATGGGATATTCAATCCTTAGCCAACATAATGGTCAGAATTAATATTCAAAATCTAGGAGTATTTTTGCTAGTGATGAGGTGAGGTATTCACAGTTTAAGCGGATTTGGGATTCTCTAATTAAGGATAATAGACTTTACATCCTTTGAGGTCAAGTGTTTGGTGGTGAGTCTGAGAAGGCTACCATAGATTTTGAGGGTGTCTTGATATTTGATATCCGTATTTGTGTTCAAGGATCGATGATTTGATTCAGCTGATTTTGCAAGAGTCTCACATCTTTTGGTATTCTATTCATCCAGGTACATCTAAGATGTATAAAGATTTGAGAAAACATTATTGGCCGAGTAGCATGAAAAGAGATATGCCATACTTTGTGGCTCATTGTCTGAGTTGTCAGTAGGTGAAGGCCAAGCACATCGACCTGGTGGATTAATTCAAAGGTTACCCATTCCCAAGTGGAAGTGGGAACATATTTCCATGGACTTCGTTAGTGGATTAG
The DNA here is from genome assembly GCA_030864215.1 of Capsicum pubescens. Classification (NCBI taxonomy): domain Eukaryota; kingdom Viridiplantae; phylum Streptophyta; class Magnoliopsida; order Solanales; family Solanaceae; genus Capsicum; species Capsicum pubescens. The sequence goes on from CM061540.1 coordinate 179,420,573, forward strand.
CCCATACTTCATGTGGATATAATGGCATTTGGGTTATCATGGACTATTTGCCTAAGTTGTCATGTTTCATTCCTACTCAAATGTCATTTAGTGCCGAGAGGTACGACCCCATTTATGTGTGTGAGACAGTTAGCTTGGATGAGGTGCCTATATCTATTATTTCAGATCGAGGTTCTGTGTTCACTTCTATATTTTTAAGAGTTTTTCATGAGAATTTGGGTACTCAGGTGGACCTTATTACAGTCTTTCATCCACAGACATTTAGTCAGAGAGAACAATCTAAGTTCTTGAGGATATGCTCCGAGCTTGCATCATGGATTTTGCAGGGTAGTGGGTGGACACATAGCATTGGCATAGTTTGCATATAATAACAGTTATCATTTGAGTATAGATATAGAGCCTTTTGAGGTTTTATATGTTAGGCGATGTTGTTACCTAATTAGATGGTTTGTGACTTCTGAGATTGGGCCCTATGGTACTGATTTGCTTCAGTAGTTACTGGATAGAGTTAGGGTGATCCAGGATAGGTTGACAGCAGTTGAGAGTAGGTGGAAGGATTATGCAAATCGTAGGCTTCGTTTATTGAGATTTGTAGTTGGTGATCAGGTATTCTTTTGTGTGTTTCCCATGAAGGGTATGATTAGGTTTGGGAGATAAGGAAAGCCCATCCCCAGATATATAAGTCCTTTTGAGATTCTTCACACAGTTTGTGAGGTGGATTATGAGTTAGACTTTCCTCCATATTTTGCTGTTGTCCATTCAATTTTCAATGTTGTTATGTTGTGACGATACATTCCTAATCTATCTCATGTGCTTAGATGGGACTCGGTCGAACTGGATGAGCGATTGACCTTCATGTAGTAGTCTATGATTATGTTAGATAGTGATATCAAGCGTTTACGTACTAAGGAGATTCCTATAGTTAAAGTTCAATAGAGGCACCACCTAGTGAAGGAGGCTACTTAGGAGATCGAGAGTGAGATGCGGACCAAGTATCCTCACCTGTTTGAGACTTCAAGTACATCCTAATAATTAACTTTCACATATGAAAGTCCTTTTAGTAATGGATATTGTAATGACCCTTTAAGTTATTTTCACTTTTTCCACTTATTTTTCATTATTAGAGCTTTCCTATAGCTGCCCTAGGTCATTTGTGACTTTTTGGGACTGATAATTCGATTACCAGGTAGTTCGTTTGATTTTTAGAGACAACTCTCTATTTTAAAGTCTTTACTGGTTCAAATTAGATAGGGGTCAAATACTTAAGTCAAACTACATCATATGCCAATTTCGACTATTCCAATGGCTCTGAAATGTTGATTTTAAGCTAGGTGGACTCTAGGTTTGGGTCCAAGGCACCCCGAACTCATTTCAACCTACTGGTTGGAAAGTTAAGAAAATGGAATATGGGTGTGGGACCTAATTTTTCATTGAAACAACCACAGATGGAAATTTCAACTGCACCATTGAGTTCGAAATGCCAAATTTGGTATGGTAGAATAGTCCATTTGTATATACAGGATTCCAGATGAATCCCGATGGGTTGACGGAGACTTGGAAAATTCTCAGTCTTAATTGTATCTAGTGCACTCGCTGACAACAACCATGGATTGGGATCGCGATACCCTTAGAAAGGCACCATATGTCGCGATCAAGGTGCCTATATTGCAATAGCGACTCACTTGGTAGCCTCAAGATATGGCGATCACAACAGTCGGGTCACGATTATAATACCTGAACACCTCAAAAAGGCAAAAAATCCCTTTTCATTATGTTTTTGCCTATTCCTCATCCATTCTCAAGAGAGTAAAACCCTAAAGGGTGGATTAACTTAGGATTGGATCTTGTGGGTGATTTAGGGAGCTTGGATTACAATTACTATGACATTTTCCTTCGAATTTGATGTAAGATTCCTTATCATTCATGTTGTATTTTCTCATTCCTAGTTTGAAATCCCTAAAACTTAGTTACTTGATTTTAGCACCAATATAGCTTAAATTTCACCCATTTTTAGGGTAATTACTCCTTGAGCATAAAAGAACGTTGGATTGGCTTCGAAAATGCAATTTTTGTAGGTGGGACCCATATGGGAACTTTGGGTATGTTTGGACTTGCAACACAATGATACAATATGGGTGTCATCATTCTCGTATTGATGAGTAGAATATGATTTTGATGGAATAGCATCTTGCAGAAGTTTCTCAGAAGGGTAAGTCGGTGGTTTAGCAGATTTTTGAGTTTCTTTTGGTGTCGATGTAGATTAGTTTTTTCCTTCTTCTTAGATTGTTCTATATCATAATATGTTTATGATATTATGTTATATTTAGGATAGGTTTTAGGTGTTGATGATGGAATTTGTAATACTTGGGTTAGTTTGAACTTTTAGGTAAACTGAAAACCTTTACTTAGGTGTATTTGGTTTAGTTACATAACTCCTTAGTAGAACTTCTATCTTAGGGATAATTGAGACTTGTTTAATAACTAAAAGTGAATTTAGATACCTTACTCTAGTCTAGGATAGAATTGCCTTGAAATGGATTTTGTTGATTAGAAGTGGGCCTTTTTGGCCTGCCTTAGGCCAAGACTGGAGATATTTTTTTTACCTTTATACACTCGTGATATACCTTGAAATTCTTTGTAGGAGGCTTGATGAGGCTAGAGACCTAATGGGCGTGATGGTTTGATATGGGGAGTTGGTGCAAAATATGGTAAAACCTAGTTGTGGTGGTTTTGATTTTTATATTGATGATATATATATATATACCTAATTGAATCTAGAGAATGATTATGACATTGATGATATATTTATTGGTTTGAGTCTGAATAATGATTATGATACTGATGATATATTTATCGGTTTGAGTTGGGATAATGATTATGACATTGATGATATTTTTACCGATTTGAGTTTGGATAATTAGGCGGGACATGGAGCAGTTACAGCTCACTAAGGATATGACCCTAGTTAGGAAGATCTGGAGGACGCAAATTAGTCTAAAAGGCTAGTGCCAGTTTGGGGTCGTTGGGGTAGGGCTTTACTTGGTGGGTGTATTATTCTTGCTATGCCACCTTTTTGCATGCTTTATTATGAATTTGTTTACTATTATTTGTTTATTATTCATTGTGGGTGGTGTATTTATCTCTTCTCATCTTGTTCCGTGTTTTATTATGGATTTGGTAATTATCTCGTGCCTTGAATCGGGGGTCTATCAAAAACAACCTTGCTACTTCTTCGTAGGTAGTGTCGCGACCGCGGCTAGGCGGAGGGAGTGACCACACTATCCAAGGCTGGGTGGAACCTATTTAAAGGTTTCTTTGTAAATAATTTTTGCCCATTTGTGCCTCTTTCTTGAACTCTAAAACCCTAATGGAGTGTGAAATCTTCTAACTGAGTCTTGTGGATTAATTTGGAGCTTAAACAACTTGGGTAATCAAATCTTTCTACTAATCTAAGGTAAAAATCCATCACATTGGTGTTATGTTGTTGATTTCAAGACCCAAAACCCCTAAATCATGGAGGTTCAGTTGTATCCCAAAATGTGATGAATTTACTCAAGCTTCTTGAAGGTTATAACTCCTTTATTCAATTTGAGTAATGGGTTAGTCTCGGAAACTCATTTTCCAAAGGCGGAACTCACGAGGGGGTTTGATATCATTTTGAATCCATGGCATAATGGTACCATAATGGGCATTATTATCCTTGTTGTAATGCTTAGATTGTATTATTGATAGCTTGGCTCATGGAAGAAGAAGCTTTGAGGAAAGGAAAGAAAAAGCTTGTTGGTTTGTGAGTTTCTTGGACTCAAGGTAGGTTAAGCTTACTTGTAGATAGATTGATCTTAATTATAGTATAATTGTTGATATCTTATGATATTGGGTGTGTTTTAGATGATAAATGGTTGAATGGTGATATTAGGGATTAGTGGATTCTTATAGGTTATTAAACTTACAAAGTGTGATGCTTTACCCTTTGTCTAGAACCTTGGATAGTCTACTTGTAGACTCATGAATAGTATGAGAATACTCTAGTTTATCAAATAGATAAGAATGATATTGGTCCCTAACCTTATCGTATAGCTCCCGTAAAGCTTTAGGAGCTGAACTCTCAACTCTAGGATCTTCTCTGCAAGGGGTTTATTAGACCTAGTGTGTCCCCATAGGGAGCCATTGTTTTGTTTGTAAAGAAGAAAGATGGTTTGATATGGATGTGTATTGAATATAGGTAGCTTAACAAGGAAACCATAAAGAACCATTATCCTATGCATCGCATTGATGATTTATTCTACCAGCTTCAGGGCGCATCTATATTCTTTAAGATAGATTTGAAGTTTGATTATCATCAATTAAGGATTCGAGCTGAGGATATACTGAAGACAGTCTTTAGGACCCTTTATGGTCACTATGAGTTTTTGCTGATGTCTTTTAGGCTGACTTATGCCCCAACCGCGTTTATGGACTTGATGAATAGTGTGTTCAAACTTTATCTAGATTTCTTTGTTATTTTGTTCATTGATGATATTATTGTGTATTAGAGTAGTAGTGAGGAGCTTGCGCAACATTTGAGAGTTGTGCTCCAGGTTTTCCAAAAGCATGTGCTTTTTGCCAAGTTCTCCAAGTGCGAGTTTTGGCTTGAGTAAGTGTCTTTTCTTGGACACATGGTGTCCAAGGTGGGTATTATGGTAGACCCGGCTAAGATTTCAGTGATTTGTGATTAGGCTAGTCCTCCATCTCTAGGACTCAAGGTAAGTAAGGTTTACTTGTAGTTAGATTGAGCTTGATTGTTGTATAACTGTTGATGTCTTGTGAGATTGGGCGGGGTTTAGATGATAAATGGTTGAAATTTAATATTGGGGATTAGTGAATTCTTATAGGTTATTGAAATTGCAAGGTGTGATGCTTGACCCTTAGCCTAGAACCTTGGATAGTCTACTTGTAGTCTCATGAATAGTATGAGAATACTCTAGTTTCTCTAATAGATAAGAATGATGTTTCTCTCTAACCTTAAGAGTATGCTGACCTAGATATTTCTTAGTTAGGAAATAACCTTGGTGTTGGGTTGACTTAGGTGGAGTACTTGATGAAGATTTTCCCTATAGGCTTAGTGAGGATTGATAGGCCCTTATGATATGATTTAGATAACTTAGCCCAAAATCCGGGTTGACATTAGTCTTGTGATAGTAAATTTGGCATCCTTGGGATTTAGGAGTCGGACTTGACCCACCTTAAGCTTCAACTACGAAACACCTTAGAAACCTAGATACTTGAAGAATGTCTAAGTTACTTTGTTGAGATTATGATGGTTAAACTTAGCGGTCGAATTATACATATAGTTAATGGCTGGATAATGTGTATACTTGATTAATTATTTCTTTGTCATGATATGGATTTCCTTGAAAAGGGGGAAGAATGTTTATATCATATGAATGCTCATGCTTTTGCTTATACTCATATTGTGTGGTGATGCTTAATAGAAAAGTAGGATGATATATGTTATCGTACATCCCTATTACTCTATTATTATGGACTAGTATATGTTTATTGATTTGTCTATGTATGTGTATGTATATTATTATCTTGAGCAATGTGTAATAGTATGATGATGTTCGGTGAAATCCGGAGGATATGTTGATGTTATGATGATACCCGGTGAATCCAAAAGAGGTAATGATGTTATGATGTTTCCCGATGAAATTCAGAGGATATGTTGATCTTATGATGATACCCGATGAATTCAAAAAAGGTAATAATTTTATGATAATGCCCGGTGAATTCGGAGGATATGTTGATGTTATGATGTTGCCCGATAAATTCAAAGGATATGTTAATATTATGATGATGCCCTGTGAAATCCGGAGGATATGTTAATATTATGATGATGCCCAGTGAATCCGGTGGATATGTTGATGTTGTGATAATTCCCATTGAATCCGGAGGATATGTTGATGTTATGATGATGCCCGATAAATTTGGAAGAGGAAAAGATGCTACGATGCTATGTGGGGCAAATTTACCTAAATGCTCGAATACATAGTGAGGTTAGGCCGTGTGGAGCCTAACCACATTTGTACATGGGACATGATGTTTTCCTTGGTAAATTGTTGTTAATTCCTTGTCTCTTTTTCACTAAATAAGAGGTGTGGACTTTGTTGACTCTAATTGGTAACTAGAGGCAATTTATGCCTATCATTGGGTTATGACTAAATAGTATGTGTAATCTTGAGAAAAAACAAAGGCTTACCTAGTAAATCTACTTGACTTGAATTAATGGTTAAGTTAAGGAAATTCGCCTAGTAAAATGAATAATTTGATAACTAGTTATTTCTAATAAATGATTATGACTTGCAGGCTAGAAGCCTAGGGAACTAGTTGGTGGACCTTACTTGGTTAATATATGGTAACTAGTCCTTAAGGTTGTAACATGCTCAATAATAATAGACTTGGTATTGATCAATGGTAGTTAAGTTATCTTCTAGTATGTGATGTTGTGGTGGCTTAATTGAGGGTTTATATAATGAGAAAACTATCTAGATATTGTCCTTGTAATGGATAAATGAATAATAGAATTGGTAATTTGTAGTCTTTTCCTTAAGTGATGGCTAGTAACTATAAGACTTGTAATCTAGTGGCTTATGAAAACAAAGGTTAACTATGTTATGTCGATATTGGTTTCGTTGTGATTAAATTATGGTAATGGTAATGATTGTAGACCTCGAATATGAGCCATGGCGGGGTTGTGTTACCCGCGATTTTAGTTAATTGTGGTGTAGTATTGACTTGATATATTGTGGTTTGATTCTTTTAGTTTACTCTCCAGTGGTATGAGACGATGTGATGAGTTATTTGTTGTGTTCTTTTACATGTACTTCCCGACGGTATGGGACATCGTGGTAAGTTCTTGTGTTTATTATTCTAATGAAGGTTGGTGTCGATTATGGTAAATCCATGGTTGTTATTGTATATATGTGGCTTTACACTTCCGAAACAATTATTTATTTGTAGGATGCATAAGGTATGTAATTAATATGATATGTTATGCTATTGCCCTTGTAGTTTCGTTATTTTATTTGACAGTTCGAAGAAGATTCAGGTTCGATCATATACCTTAACTTTAAGTTATTGTCTTTTCTTATATCATATTTATATTATAATTTTTCTCAGTCGACTGAAATTGCCTATTGAGTACCCATGTTTTGGTACTCATACTACACTTCTGTACCTTTTTGGTGTAGACCCAAGTTCTAGTTGCCATCATTAAGTCGGGTTTATGTTGCCTTGACCATTTGGAGACAGGGTGAGATCTTGGAGTATGAGTTGCCCTTTTTCCCTTCTATCTTTATTTGTCTTTTGTTTTCAAGACAAATCCATGAGATTATTTAAGATATTTTTATTTTTGGAGTTGTAAAAATTCTATTTTGAAGTCTAGACACTCTTGTACTAATATTACCAGGTCATAGGATTGGTATTTGAATATCGGTTGTCTTTAGTAGTGGAATGTCACTGTTTATATTTTGTTCTATTATAGGGTCCTTATTGGACATTTCTACCAAGGTGACCCATTGCACTAGCTGTGGGTTACGATATCGGCTTACCTACCAGTGGGATATGGTAGGTGTCATCATAACTTAGAAATCGGGTCATGGCACATTGTCAGGGAGCTTCAGTGTTCTCCAAGATTTATTTGAGATACAGGTATCATCAGTTGAAGGGTAGAGCTTAGGATGTTTTGAAGATGACTTTTTGGAATCGATACAACCATTAGGAATTCTTAATCATGCTTTTTGGATTGTCCAATGCCCCAACAGTGTTCTTAGAGTTGAGGAATCGTGTGTTTCGACCATATCTTAACTCCTTTGTTATTGTCTTTTATAGATGACATCTTGTTTTATTTTTAGAGTGAGACTAACTATGTGAAGCATTCGAGGATTGTATTTCAAAGTTTGTGTGATAAGAATTTATATGTTAAGTTATAAGTATGAGTTTTGGTTGGATTCTATCTCTTTCTTGGGTCGTGTGGTGACAAAGGATGGCATTATGGTTGATCCATCCATGATAAATGGGATTTGAGATTGGAGTTTCCTTGGTTTGATGGAGTATTATCGGCATAATGTAGAGGGTTTCTCATCAATGGCAACTCTTTTGACCAAGTTGACCCTGAAAAAAGTGATTTTTTTCGGTGGTAGGATGCATATAAGAAGAGCTTCCAAAATTTCAAAGAGTTGTTGACTTCGGATCCTATCTTAACTTTACTCAGGGACGCTATGGGTTTTTCTATGTTTTGTGATGCTTCTGGTGTTGGTTTGGGTGCGGTGTTAATACAGGAGTGTAAGGTGATTTTTTATGCCTCTCTTCTCTTGAAGCCTCATGAGAGAAATTATTCAATCACGATTTGGAGTTGATAGATGTGGTGTTTGTGTTATTGTTGTGGCATCTTGACTTGGATGGAGTGCCTTGCAAGATTTTCTTGGACAATCATAGCCTTTAGTACTTTTTTTGACAGTGAGATCCAAATATGAGGCAGCAATGTTTTCTTAAGTTTCTTAAGGATTATGACCTTACTATTTTGTATCATCGGGTAAGGCTAATATGGTTGCGGATACCTTGAGTCAAAAGTAGAGTAGTATGTTAAGGTTTGGCTCATCTCTTGAGCCGGGAGTGGCCGTTGTCCTTGAAGGTTCAGTATTTAGCTTACTATATTGTTAGACTTTATATTTCGACACGGAAATTGTTTTAGCCTTTATTAATGCTAGATCTTCTTTGATGGAGCAGATTCGAGCCCATCAATTTGATAATAATAGTTTGAGGGTGATTTGAGATTAAGTTTTGAGTGGTGAGTCTAGGGAAACATCTCTTGATTCTGATTGTGTTTTGAGAATTTGAGGCTGAGTTTTTGTAACGAGAGTTAGTGGATGGTGAGATTGATTTAGAAGAGGCAGTTTGTTCCAAATATTTTATCCAACCAAGTGTGACCAAGATGTATTGTGATTTGAAGCATCTTTACTGGTGGGGTGGTACGAGGAAGGATATAGCATATTTTGGAGTTTATTGATTGTGTTGTCAGCAGGTGAAGGCCCAGCATCAAACACTGATTGGTTTGCTTCAGAGGTCACCCATTCTGTAGTGGAAGAGGGAGCAGATTACTATGGACTTTGTAAGTGGGTTGCCTCATACTTATGATAGTTCTGACAGCATTTGGGTCATCATGGACCAATTGATCAAGTTAGTTTATTTTATACCTATTCAGATTTCCTTTATTATTGAGAGGTTAGGTCTAATCTACATTTGTGAAATAGTTTGTCTTTATGGAGTACCCATGTCTATTATTTCAAATAGAGTTTCAGTGTTCACTTCTACCATCTAACAGAAGTTTCAAGAGTAGTTGGGTACTCAAGTTGACCTTATCATAGCTTTACACCCCCAGAAAAATGGTCAGTCAGAGCGGATAATTCAGATTTTAAAGGATATGCTTTGCGCAAGTGGTATGGACTTCAGAGGTCAGTGGGAGTAACAATTGGCTTTGGCGGAGTTCACTTATAATAATAGATACCATTGAAGTAATGGGATGTCCTCTTTAGAGGCGATAGTTATTTTAGATCTTCTATTAGTTTTTTTGAGACCTCAAAGGTTAGACCCAATGTTACTAACTAGCCTTACAAGTATTTGGATAGAGTTTGGGTGATTTAAGATAGGGTTTATTTAACCTAAAGTAGGCAAAAAAGTAATGCACACAGCAGGTTTCGTGCCTTGAAGATTGGTATTGGTGATCGAGTCTTCCTTCGTGTGTCACCTATGAAGGTCATGATGAGGATCAAAATTAGGGGCAAGCTTAGGCCCAGCTATATAGGACCTTTTGAGATTCATTGGAATTCAGGTAGGTCGCTTTTTAGTTGGCCTTACTTTCAAACATTTGAGTCATCCACATATTTTCTCATGTATCTATGCTTCGGCTCTATATTTTAGATATGTCTCACATGCTTCTAGAGATAGTCCTGTGGTTAAGGTTCAGTGTAGACATCTGTAAGACCCCGCATAGTTCCCTCATAGTTTGAGCCTTAGAGAGTGTCAAGTGAAGTGTAATTCCGGCCCTAAAAGATTGAGAAGAGACTTCCAAAGTGATTGGTATTTAAACCATAAAAAATTGAATTAGCTTTCCAATGATCCAATTTAGTCCAAATTCGGCATCGGGGTGAGAAATTATGTTCGATTTACTGAGAGTTATCGAAACTGCCCAGGTGCAACAGACGATCCAACGAACCATCGATTCTGGTAAGGACCATCGCTCGGAACATCACGACTAAGGCAGAAACTCCCTCTTTTGGCCCAAGTACGACGGCTAGGACGACGGATCATAAAGGCTGCGATGGACCATCGTTGAGATCGTCGCCGCTAAGGTAGTGTGGTGTCATCCTGGCCAACGTGCGATGGACGTTTCGATGGACCGTCAAGTCTGCGATGGACCATCACTTCAATCGTCACATAGAGGCAGTGTGTTCTTTTTTCGACCAACATACGACGGATGATCCGACGGACCGTCAAGCTAGCGATGGACCGTCGCTCCGACCTTCGCAGCCCCTGTTTAGTATTTTTAACTCATTTTTAAAGGGATTTTCGGTCCTTTCCACTCTTTTATCAACCATATATATTCCAAAAGAATCAAATGGCTTCGTTCATCATCTAAAACACAAAAGAGCTAAGGTTTCTCCCTCAAGATCAAATCTAAAATCCTTCTCCAAGAAATCTAAGAACTCACCATAGATTCTACAAATTGAGTTTAGATTTGAGTTCCCCATGTTCAAGGGTTGCAAGAACCCTCTTTCAAGAGTAAGAAGAAGAGTTTAAAGCAAGCTTGGTCATCCAATTTCATAATCTAAGGTATGTGGGGTTTTGAACAAGGGTAATCTTTTCATCCTTGTGCCCAAAGGCTTATTTAAATTATGATTTTCTGCAACCTATGAGATTTTACATGAATTTCAATTAGGGTTTTTCACCCATTATTAGTGATTGCAATATTTTGATGTTTCCCATGAATTGAGAGTCTAATGGCATGATTTTCACATGTTTTCTTGAGAAATTGCAGTTGGGTCTATACCCCATGATTTTAATCCTTGAGAAATTAATAGTTTAAATGTTTGAGATATTGAAGTAGATGAGTATGTTGAGATTTTGAGATAAATTGCTGAAATTTCCAAATTTCTACATGAGTTATGAATCTATATGATATCTATTATTCTTTTGATGAGTTTTAACTTGAGAGTTAATTATGGGTCCTTAAGCCCTACTTGAGTCTTGCAATTTTATTAACTTTTGTGCTATAAGCACCCCTGATTTGAGTATTCTGAGATTATTGAGTAGTGTTTTAACCTAATGGTCATAGAGCTTTGAAATGCACTTTACTACATAAGATTACAGATTTGATTATTGGGTTCTTAGGAACCATGAGATAATTTTGAAAGTGGATTTTCCTAAGATGAGCGAAATAAACTAAAAGGAGTAGTATTTAGCACCGAGTTGGGTAAGTTACTACGGTTTCTTACCCTAAAACTACGTGCCACCATAGGTTTGAGATTTTGGGCCTAAGGCCGAGGTAATTGGGCCCGAGGCCGAGATAAGTGATCATTGAGTTGAGGTTATACTCATTGGCAAGAGTATGACGCCTCTCCCCAATGTGAGGTTTCTTTCTTAGGAGGACAAGACGTTGGACTTCATATAGCTTGCATGGTTTATATCGGTTCAGAGAACCTCCCTAAACTAAAGTATTTTCCATTGAGATAGAATATTTTTTCCTAAATATTTGAGATGAGATATTTTCTAAAGTGAACGAATTGCTTTTGAGTATTTTCCAAAGAAGGAAGTAGTTTTCTCTACTAATACGAGTTGATCACCTATTTTTAAACTAAAGTTATATGATTCCGAGTTCTAAGTTTTTGAGTTCAAAGAAGTTATAAGTTCTTGAGAAATAAAGAAGTTTTACTCTCCATGAGATATACGCATGAGTTGAAAGTATTTTTTAAAGCTTCCTTCATCCTATGAGTAATGAGAATTAGAGAAGTGAACAAATTTTAAAGCTAAATTATAATGACTCAGAAGATTAATGTTACATACTTCGTCATACATGATTATGAGATTTACATTTTGACTTATTCAAGCCATGTGAGTCATTCCTAATTGAATAAATGATTCGATTGAAGAGTATTGATACTGTTTTTACATAAATACATACACCCCCATATACTCAGTACAGTCCTAAATGTTGATCCACATATATATCTATGTGTTGCATTGTCTTATAATGTAGGTTCAGGTGCTCATTCCCAGCCTCGTCAATGATTTTTGAGTATCTTTGGCTACATCTCTCCAGAGGTGAGTCCTTATGGTTCGAGGACCTATCTTTAGACATTTCAGTATTTGAGTATTTATGTTATTACTTTCAGTTTAGTTTGAGTCAGTTGGGGACCTGTCCCAACGGCTCTCGAGTTCATGGAGTAGTAGAGGCATTGTTAGACTAGTTATCAGATTGTGGTTGTGTTGATATTTCCAGTTTTGTGGTCGTTTGGACCGAGTATTATCTTCGTATTTCCTTTCATTTGATATGACAGTGCCAGTGTTTTGTATATTTTTTCTTGAATGAGTTATTATGGGATGTGATAGGCTCAATGGGTTAGCTTAGGGCTACTTATATCCCTAAGCACCGTGTGACATCCCGAGAGGTAATTTTGGGTCGTTACAAACTTAGTATCAGAGCCTAAGGTTTTTTAAGAAGTCCTAGGGAGTCTAACAAGTCGTGTTGAGTAGAGTCTTGATCATCGGTGTGTAGCGCACCACATCTATGAGCAAGAGGCTACAAGACATTTTAGGAAAGAGTTGTTTCTTTCTTTCAGATTCCATCATGCCTGCAGTTGTCCTTCTTATCTAATAATTTGTTCTCTCCTATTTCAGAAAATGCCTCTCTGAAGAGCGAATGCCCACAGAAACGATGATGAGAAACCCCCACCTGTTGATCCTTTGAATGAAATTATGTCTCATGCTAAGTTTCGGGCGGCCTTTCAGGCATTAGCCCAAGTAGTCACCGCTAATGTTCTGGCCAATAACCAGGCCACAGTTGTAAATCAGCAGGGAGGTGATTTACCTGTACTAGGATCCATGATTTCATGCGGATGAATCCACCAGAGTTCTATGGGTTCAAGGCAGGTGAGGACCCACATTTGTAACTTGAGGAGGTAAGAAAGATCACACAGGTGATGCATATTTCTGAGGATGAAAGTGTTAAGTTAATGTCTTACAGGTTGAAGGGCATAGCTTATGATTGGGTTGTATCGTGGAGGAAGGGTAGAGGTGAATATGCTGCTCCTATGACTTGGTAGGTGTTCCAAGATACATTCTTAGACAAGTTCTTTCTGCTTAAGATGAGGGAAACAAAAATTGAGGAGTTTATGAACTTGAGGCAGGCTCCATGACTGTTAAGGAGTATTTCTTGAAGTTCAACCAGTTGGTTAAGTATACTACTGATTTGATTTCTGACACCCGAGCTAGTATGAGCAAGTTCGTGATAGGTGTTTCTGGCTTGGTGCTGAAAGAGTGTAGGACTATGATGTTGTATAGGGATATGGATCTATCTAGGTTGATGATGTATGCACAGCAGATAGAGGTGGATAAGATTAGAGAGAGAGACAGAGTAAGGGGTAACAAGAAGGCTAGATCTGAGCAGTATGAGTATAGTCAGCCTAGGTTCCTTGTAGGAAACCACTCTCAGTTTCAGAGATATTCATGTAACCTAGGAAACCACTCTCAGTTTCAGAGATATCCGTCTACAGTGCCTTCATCAGCTAGTTCTCCCGCGCCTAGAAGTAGGCAGGAGCAACGGAGCAAGTCTTTTATGTCTAGGTCACAGAACAGTTTTGGTAACAGGCCCCATTATCCTCCTTGTGCTAAGTGTGGTAGAGATCATCCCGGTGAGTGTTTCGCAGATTTGTGGGGTTCTTTTGGTTGTGGAAAGTAGGTCCACAGACTTAGAGATTGTCCGCATGCTAGGAAGGGGACTATATATGCCCGACCTCGGGCACAGACTACTAGTACACCAGCGCATGTCCCTCGTCCTGCCCCTGTTCAGGGCGCTTCATCTAGCACTGCTGGCGGTCAGCGCCAGAACAGATTCTATGCCTTACCATCCCATCAGGAGTAGGAGGACTCTCCCGATGTTGTTACTGGTATGCTCCCTGTATTTTGTCTTGATGTTTATGTGTTGTTGTAACCTAAGTCAAGTCTCTTTTATGTGACCCCACTTGTAGCTGTGAATTTCAAAATGAGTCCCGAAAAGATTCCTGAGCCTTTCCTAGTTTCTTCACCCGCAGGGGAGTCACTTGTTGCTAAACAAGTGTATAGAGATTGTCTTGTTACTATTCTTCATAGAGTCATACTTGTTGATTTAATAGAGTTAGACATGGTGGATTTTGACCTTATTCTGGGTATGGATTGGCTTCATTCTTGTTATGCATCTATAGACTGTCGTGATGAGCCAGTTTTTGAGTGGTCCAAGAGTTCGGTATCTCCCAAGAGTCATTTTATCTCCTATCTTAAAGACAAAAAGCTAATATCCAAGGGTTGCATCTATCACCTAGTTAGAGTCCAAGACACTAAGTCTGAGGCTCAAACTATTCAGTCAGTCGATATTGTTAACGAATTTCCAAATGTTTTTCTAGAAGATATCTTAGGGGTACCTCCCGATAAAGAGATAGAATTTGGGATTGACCTTCTTCCCGACACTCATCCTATTTTTATTCTACCATATCGTATGGCACCTGCTGATCTTAAGGAGTTGAAAGAAAAACTCAAAGATCTTTTAGACAAAGGTTTCATAAGGCCCAGTATTTCTCTTTGGGGCGCACCTGTTCTATTTGTGCGGAAGAAAGATGGTTCTTTGCGTATATGCATTGACTATCGTCATCTTAATAAAGTCATTGTCAAAAAATAAGTATCCTCTTCCGAGAATTGATGACCTATTTGATCAGTTGCAAGGTGCAAGTTATTTCTCCCAGATAGACCTTAGATCCGGCTATCATCAGCTTAAAGTGAGGGAATGTGATATTTCAAAAACAGCCTTCTGAACTCGCTATGGTCACTTTGAGTTTCTAGTTATGTCTTTCGGACTAACCAATGCCCCAGCATCTTTTATGGACCTCATGAATCGAGTGTTCAAGCAATATCTTGATATGTTTGTCATAGTGTTCATAGATGACATCCTTTTCTACTCCCGCAGTGAGCATGATCATGCAGATCACAATAGAATTATCTTGCAAACTCTTAGAGGTCACCAGTTGTTCGCTAAATTTAGTAAGTGTGAATTTTGGCTAAGGTCTATAGCCTTTCTAGGTCATGTTATTTCAGCTGAAGGTAATAGAGTTGATCCTCAAAAGACAGAAGATATAAGAAATTGGCCTAAATCTATCTCTCCATCTGACATTAGAAGTTTCTTGGGTCTAGCGGGCTACTACTGCTGTTTTGTTGAAGGTTTCTCTTGTATTGCGTCTCCCATGACCCGGTTGACCCAAATTAAAGTTAAGTTCCAGTGATCAAATTCCTGTGAAAAGAGTTTTTAGGAGTTGAAAACTCGACTTACTTCAGCCCCTATGTTCACTTTGCCTGATGGTACAGATGGTTTTATAGTGTATTGTGATGCCTCTAGAATTGGTTTAGGTTGTGTATTGATGCAAATAGGTATGGTTATATCCTATGCCTCTAGACAGTTAAAGTTGCATGAGAAGAATTACCCAACCTATGATCTTTAAGTTAGCCGTTGTGGTCTTTTCTTTGAAAATCTGGAGACACTACCTTTATGGTATTCATGTTGATGTGTTTACTGATCATAAGAGCCTACAGTATGTGTTTACTCAGAGGGAGTTGAATCTTAGGCAGAGGAGGTGGTTAGAGATATTAAACAACTATGATATGAGTGTGTTGTATCACCCAGGTAAGGCCAATATAGTGGCGGATGCCCTTAGCATATTGTCTATGGGTAGTGTTGCTCATGTAGACGAAAGTAAGAAAGATTTAGCTCATGATGTGCATTTTCTGGCTAGATTGGGTGTTAGATTGCTTGATTCAGTTGAGGGAAGTACTTTGGTGCTAAGTAGTTTCGAATCATCTTTAGTTTTGGAAGTGAAGGAGAAGTAAGATAGAGATCCTAGTTTGGTCAGACTGAAGGAGGCAGTTAAGGACCAAAAGGTAGAGGTTTTCTCCCAAGGAGGAGATGGCGTATTGGGATTGTAAGGTAGATTGTGCGTTCCATGTGCTGATATCTGAGGAAGAGGATTATGGTTGAAGCACATGGCGCGCGGTATTTTATTCATCCTGTCACAACCAAGATGTACCGCGACTTGCGGTAAATCTATTGGTGGAATGGTATGAAGAAGGATATAGCTGAGTTTGTAGCAAAGTGTGCAACGTGCCAACAGGTTAAGGTAGAACACCAAAGACCTGGTGGTGTGATGCAAGAGTTTAGTATACCCACTTGGAAGTGGGAGATGGTGAATATGGACTTTGTGGTTGGTTTACCTCTTTCGCATCGTCATCGTGATTCTATTTGGGTTGTTGTAGATAGACTGACTAAGTCCGCGCACTTCTTTCCCATGCATATATCTTATACAGTAGAGGGTTATGCTAGATTGTATATCCGGTAGTTAGTCAGGCTGCACGGAGTTCCCTCGTATATCATTTCGGATAGGGATACTCAATTTACTTCACAGATTTGGAGGGCGTTTCAGCAGGGTCTTGGTACCCAAGTTCTTTTGAGTTACGCTTTTTATCCGCAGACTGATGGTCAGGCTGAGGGGACCATTCAGACCCTAGAGGATATATTTAAGGCGTGGGCTCTTGATTTTAAAGGTAGTTGGGATGAGTATTTGCCATTGATAGAGTTCACCTATAACAATAGTTACCATGCTAGCATCGGAATGGCACCATTTGAGGCCTTTTATGGTAGGAGATGTAGATCACCCATAGGTTTGTTTGAAGTGAGTGAACCTTTTGTGATTGGTCCTGATGCAGTGTTTGAAGCTATGGAGAAAGTTAAGTTGATTAGAGAGAGGTTAAATACAGCTCAGAGTCATCAAAAATCATATGCCGATGTGAGGAGAAGAGATCTTGAGTTTGAAGTGGGTGATTTGGTGTACTTGAAGATTTCACCCGTGAAAGGGGTTAAGAGGTTTGGTAAAAAGGGAAAGCTTAGTCCCAGTTATATTGTCCCGTATAGAGTTTTGAGCCGTGTTGGGAAAGTAGCCTATGAGGTTGAATTGCCTGTGGAGTTGTCAGCCATTCATTCTATTTTTCATGTCTCCATGCTTAACAAGCATATTTGTGATTCTGTTGTGGTAGATCCTTCAGAGAGTGCTGATATTCAGAATAGTCTTTCATTCGATGAGATTCCTGTTGAGATCCTAGATATTCAGATCCGTAGATTGAGGAACAAAGAGGTCCCTTTAGTCAAATTGTTGTGGCGGAACTAGTCAGTTGAGGGCGCTACTTGGGAGGCAGAAGCAAACATGCGAGCCGAGTACCCACACCTCTTTTCCACGAGTTTAGATCAATCCGAAGGTATTATTCTTCCTTAATTCAACCCTTCTAATCTAAAGTTCAACTATATATCTATTCTTGCATGAGTTCTTGTAATTTTCGACGTATTCAAGGGTTAAAAAAAATTTTGAGCCCGTTTACAAAATTGCTTCAACTATATGTACTCCGTTTTCCTGTGTTCCTAGTCTAACTAGCGACATTCGAGGACGAATGTTTCCAAGGGGGAGATATTCTAAGACCCCGCAAAGTTCCCTCCCAGTCCGAGACTTAGAGCGTGTCAAGTGAAGAGTAATTCTAGCCCTAAAATATTGAGAAGAGACTTCTCAAGTGATTGGTATTTAAACCATAGACAATTGTCTGAATCTCCCAGGTGCGACGGACGATCCGACGGACCGTTGAGTTTGTGATGGACCGCCGCTCGGACCATCGTGACCAAGGAAGAAACTCCCTCTCCTGGCGTAATTACGACGGCCAGGATGACGGACCATCGCCACTAAGGCAGTGTAATCTCATCCTGGGCAACGTGTGACGGACATTCTGATGGACCATCCAGACTGAGATGGACCATCTCTTCATCCGTCATACCAAGGCAGTGTGTTCTTTTTCTGACCGGCATACGATGGATGATCCAACGGACCGTCAGGCTAGCGATGGACCGTCGCTCCGACCATCGCAGCCCCCGTTCAGTATTTTTAACTCATTATTTTAAATGATCTTTTCGATTATTTTCACTCTTTTATCAACCAGATATATTCCAAATGAAGCAAATGGCTTCATTATTCATTCAAAACACAATAGAGCTAGGGTTTCTCCCTCAAGATCAAATCTAAAACCCTTTTCCAAGAAATCTATGAACTCACCATAGATTCTACAAATTGAGTTTATATTTGAGTTCCCCAATTTCAAAGGTTGCAAGAACCCTCTCTCAAGAGTAAGAAGAAGAGTTTAAAGCAAGCTTGTTCATCCAATTTCATAATCTAAGGTATGTGGGATTTTGAACAAGGGTAATTCTATCATCCTTGTTCCTAAAGGCTTATTTAAACTATGATTTTCTGCAATCTATGATATTTTACATGAATTTGAATTAGGGTTTTTCACCCATTATTATTGATTGCAATATTTTGATGTTTCCCAGGAATTGAGAGTCTAATGGCATGATTTTAACATGTTTTCTTGAGAAATTGTAGATAGGTCTATACCCCATGATTTTAATCCTTGATAAATTAATAGTTTAAATGTTTAAGATATTGAAGTATATGAGTATGTTGAGATTTTGAGATAAATTGTTGAAATTTCCAGATTTCTACATAAGTTATGAATCTATATGGTATCTATTATGCTTTTGATGACTTTTAACTTGAGAGTTAATTATGGGTCATTAAGCCCTACTTGAGACTTTTCATTTTATGAACTTTTGTGCTATAAGCACCCCTGATTTGAGTATTCTGAGATTATTGAGAAATGTTTTGACCTAATGGTCATAGAGCTTTGAAATCCACTTCACTACATGAGATTACAAGTTTGATTGTTGGGTTCTTAGAAACCATGAGATTATTTTGAAAGTGGATTTTCATGAGATGAGTGAGATAAACTAAAGAGAGTAGTATTTAGGACCGAGTTGGGTAAGTTACTACGGTTTCTTACCCTAGAACTATATGTCACCGTAGGTTTGAGATTCTGGTTCTATGGCTGAGATGATTGGGGCCGAGGTCAAGCTAAGTGATCACTAAGTTGAGGTTATACTCCATGGCAAGAGTATGATGCCTCTCCCCAGTGTGAGGTTTCTTCCTTAGAATGACAATACGTTGGACTCCATATAGCTCGCATAGTTTATGTCGGTTAAAAGAACCTCCCTAAACTAAAGTATTTTCCAATGAGATAGAATATTTTTCCTTTGAGTATTTTCCAAATAAGGAAGTAGTTTTCTTTACTAATACGAGTTGATCACCGATTTTTAAACTAAACTTATATAATTCCTAGATCCAAGTGTTTGAGTTTAAAAGAGTTATAAGTTCTTGAGAAATAAAGAAGTCTTACTCTTCATGAGATATATGCATGAGTTGAAAGTATTGTTTAAAGCTTCTTTCATCCTATGAGTAATGAGAATAAGAGAAGTGTACAAATTTTAAAGATAAAGTATAATGAATCACAAGATTTGTGTTACATATTTCATCATACATGATTTATGATCTATACATTTTGACTTATTCAAGCCATATGAGCCATTCCTAATTGCATGCATGATTGGATTGAAGAGTATTGATATTGTTTTTACATAAATGCATACACCCCCATATACTCAATACATTCCCAAGTGTTGATCCACATATATGTCTATTTGCTACATTGTCTTATAATGTAAGTTCAGGTGCATATTCCCAGCCTCGTCAGTGATTTTTGAGTACCTTTGCCTATATCTCTCCAGTGGTGAGTCCTCATAGTTTGAGGACCTATCTTCAGAAATTTTAGTAGTCAAGTGTTTATGTTATTACTTTCAGTTCAATTTGTGTCAGTTGGGGACCTGTCCCAATGGCTCTCGAGTTCATGGTGTAGTAGAAGCTTTGTCAGACTAGTTATCAGACTGTGGTTATATTGAGACTTCTAGTTTTGTGTTCGTTTGGACTGAGTATTATCGTCATATTTCCTTTCATTTGATATAATAGTGCCAGTGTTTTGAATATTTCTTATTGAATGAGTTATTATGGGAAGTGATAGGCTCAAAGTGTTAGCTTGGGGCTACTTGTATCCCTAAGCACTGTGTGACGTCCTGAGAGGTGATTTTGGGTCGTTACAACATCATCCTATTGAGGAGGCTACTTGGGAGGTCAAGTCTGACATAGTATTACTAACACTCAGCTTTTCATCTATTCAGGTACTTCTGTGTCATTTAGTTTGGGATGAATTGGAGTTTTTATGCTGATGTAATAATGATTTAAATTTGTGATTTTCTATTTTTATGTGATTTGACCATTTTTCCAGTCCTCATAGTTGTAAATATTGATTTTGGAATTTAGGGAAGTTGGCCCGATTCTTGATGCGATCCGTAATAATATGTGCGAGTTTGTGGTTTTAGAGGCTTGAGAATCAACATATTGACTTTAGTCAACATTCGTTGTTTTGAGTGTCGGAGATCGTTCCAGCAGATCCAAATTTTGAATTTGGGTTAGTACCAGGGTTTTTTCAATTTCGGAACCTTTATATCTCATCACAACCCTTTATTTAGAAAATAGTGAAAAGGGGCACGGGAGTTAATTTTATGAAAATAACCTTTTTCTTTAAATCTGATGTCATTATTGAGTCCAAAGCATTTAAATTAGCCTAGTATCATATATATTTTATTTTTATTGGGTCCCAAAAAAATCTCGAGGGTCTGTTCAAAGATTTTGGAAACCATGTTAATCAACTGGTTGTTGATATCTAGTGCATAGAGTCATCTTCTTCGTGAATGCGAGCCCCTTTCTCCAAACATGAATAAGGAAATCTTTCTTCATCGCAAATGCAATGGTGGGGCCACGATCACGATGGTTAATCTGGTTAGTACGAGTTGAATACCCTTCTTTGCAAATGTAATAGGGTTGTCGCGAACGTGAGGGTTCAAGAATTTGACTTCACAAATGTGAAGGCCAATTTTTGCCGCTCAGTGTTGACCCTCACAAATATGAAGGATTGGCCACTTTTGTGGGGTAGTATTCACTGAACAATTTAAAAACCCGTTACATTTTTCCTCTATTTTTGGAGCTTTGAGCTTTGAGTTTGGCAGATTCTTGAGGATTTCTTCACCATTTGAGCTTGGGTACGCTCCAAAACCTTATTTCCATTATTTTTCATTGATTATATCATCTAAATTACCTTTAAATCATGATTTCAAAATGGAAAATTTGGGGGGGTTATCAATAAAGCTTAAAAAGAGGATTTCTTCAATTTGCATCCCATTTTTAACCTATTTTTCAAGGGTCTTTTTTAAACAAAATTTGGTTTTACCCCTTTTGTTTGCAAACCTATTTTAGGCTTGGCCCAAATATAGGAAATATAGGTATCATTAACTTTCTTTTAACGCCTAGATGCCATGATTGAATGTTGTAGTTGATTCTTAGGCTGTTGGGAAAAGATCCATATTGAGGCACTCTAGGTCAGGATTTCATCATTCTGACGTAGGTTATAGCTTAACTTCTTTCAAACTGAGTTGGGTAGTTACTGTTTGTTTGGTTAGGAAAGAGATATCCTAGTATAATTAATCCTGAGATTAGTTTTCCCACTATGTTTATGGGATAATTTTTCCCATTACCATGGTGTAAATGGTGGGATAAATAATTTCAGTACTAACTAATACCTCACACCAAACATGGGATAAAGTAGTCTTTTATTTTATCCCAGGACTAATTATCCCTTATACCTCACACCAAATGACCCCATAATATATAAGTAAAGCATGTTATGGGTTGGAAAAATAGCAATGGAGTTTATATTTTGAGATTATTATTATTTTTTTATACCTAAGTGGGGGTTTAGATTTTGTTGTTATTGACTTAGATATCTAAAAGGAAAAAGGGTCAAAAAATACTCCTCTTCTTTGATAAATAGGCTATGTTTTCCCCACATTATTCTATAGGGAAAAATATGCCCCTGTTGTTATACTATAGGTCCAAATATACCCGTGTCACTAGAAAAGTTATCAAAAGTACCCTCTTTTTAACATTTCTCCACCATGGCAAGGTGAGAGCCATGTGGCGGGACATTTGGTCAAGTTTATGCCATATGGTGTGTTACCTCAGCATTAGAATTTTTTTTCCCTTTTTCATTTTAATTTTTTTTCTTCAAATTTTATTACTCATTATAAGAAGTTGACAATTTCAATACTCATATATTTTATTTATTTAGAGTAAAAAAACTGTCATCTTTAATAAACACCGATATCTCCTCACCAAACGAAAGAGAACCACCACCAAAGGCGGCAGAAGGAAAAGATGTGCCACATCTCAAGTTGTAAAGAAAAAAAGCGGCGAGTTTGAAACTGAGTTGCCGGAGAAGGTGGTGTATTTTGGAAAGTTTGGTGGAAAGGATTCTGAAATAGGGGTTTAAGTTTAGCGAAATGCTAGAAAAAGTTGACACTGCCAAGGATGTTTTACTAATAGTGATAGTGATTAGTGATTAGAGATTATTCTTTTTTTTGTTTTAAATACTCTTACATTTTATTTGTTTGAAAAATGAAAAATTAAATAATTAAATAAATAAAATTTGAACGGAAAAATATAAAATAAATAAGGAAAAAATCTAATGTTTAGGTGGCATGTCACGTGGCATCTAGCTCACCCAAATGTCACGCCACATGACTCATACTTTTCCATGGTTGATAAGTGTTAAAAAAAATGGATATCTTTGTTACTTTGCTAATGGCAGGAGTATATTTGGTCCTATCGTACTACAAGAGGGGTATATTTGATCCATTAGTATAACGAAGGGCAAACTTAGCCAATTTATCAAAGTAGAGGGGTATTTTTGACTTTTTTCCCTATATAATATTGTGTATTTCTCATGTTGGGTCTTTATTTGACACCATTGTCCTTATTTATACATTTATCTTCCTTCATTCTAAATAGAATGCCCGTGCGGGTGTTTGTTTTGGTTAATATAATATAAATGATGTCTTACATGCATATTTATTCTTATTATGTTTAAATGGAGTTGATAATAATGTATTGTTGGATATATTGAGTTGATTTCTGGGCTCACTCATATATACATACGTATTGGATGCATTAGATATCATCATATTGAGTTGATTGTGAGTGTTACATCCTCATTTCAAACATATACATTCATGACATATTGGTATCATTGAGAAACATTGTTTAGAAATAAAATGACTCACTTTTGAAAAACCCTTGGTCGAGGTCATTACTAATAAAGTTAGTTTGAGATATGAGTTATAGTACATGGGTTTTGAAACCCCCAGTGGTCCTACCTGGAAGTTATGAGCTTGGTGTGTGTATACAAAAAGTCATCTGGTGGCTATCACCATTCATCCCATTCACATTGCATTCGTATATGCATCTTTCATGTTTATTTGTTTCTTGAGTTGTTAGTTTCAGTATATTCTTCGTGTATGTTTGTCTTCTTTTCATTCCTGTATATACAAATATTAAAATTGTTCGTAGATATGGTTTGAGCTATAGTTTGAGACTTTTCTACTTGTAGGTGACGTGCTCATAGTAATATTTTACTTATGTTATTTTTTGTTTTTATTAGTCTTCCTATGATACTACTAAGTACAAATGGACTGTACTCACTTCTGTTGTGCCCTTTAGGCGTAAATCCTAGTAAAGGAACCTTGTATGGTGGTTTATTTCGTGTGAATTTTCTAGGCTTCGAGGTACTGATTCCCTCCGGAGTTTGGGGCTAGTCATCTATCCTTATTTATCTTTGTTTTGGTTATTAAATACAAATGTGTATTTTCACTGTTTGGATATTGTACTAGTTTCTCTTACACTATGACACTAGATTTTGGGAACTCATGAGATTTCTTTAGATTTCCATTTTAATTTTGTTTCTTGTTTGGCTTAACTTGCTTCCAGAAGTCTCTCCTTGATGCATGTTATTGTCAGTTTCGTGTTTCCTTTATCAATTTGGCTGAGCTGCGATAAATGTCATCATACCTCATTTTTGGGTCATGACGGGATTTAGTTTAGGAAATGTTTTACTGCTCAGCAGTAATAAATCTCAACAGTGGTTTGCGTCATTTAAGTAAGGGGAAAATTTATTTCCCCCAATTTCACTCTATTCGATACAAATTCTCTCATCTCCCATTGTGAAATCCCTTTCTTGCTAGGAATTCAAGGTATTTTCTTTATCTCTTCTACTTACTGAATGTATTTCCTATTTTAGACCGTTGAAATTCATTGGAAATAAGGATTATTTATTAGCATGTTAGTGCAACTTTGAACTTGATTTTTGGTGGTGTTCTTGAAGATATTGGTTGACATGCTAAGTTCTCTTATTTTCTAGTTCTCCTATAGCATTTGTGACATTAGATTAACGTAGATCATGGTAGATTTCAGCAAGGAGAGGGGTGAAAGATAAATGGTCATCTTCTCCAATAATTTTTTTTGATTAAGGGTCGATTTTAAGGGACCCTCCCCTCTATTAGTATAAAACGTCTCCTACTTTTCCAAGCTCGATATGTACTTAATTTTCTAAATTACATAGCAAAGTCAAAAATCCACCATGGGAGGGGAGATTGAAGCATTGAAGTTGATGAATCATTGCACTGGTAACTTCTACCATTATAGATGTATTCAGTAGTGGTAGGCTCCATTGCAGCGGTACCACTACTACAATACTAGGCAGAAACTTCCCAGCTTTTGTATTTTATAAAATATTTGAGTTCTCCTTCTCTCATTTGGTTTTTTATATGGTTCTAAACTAGTTTTTTTGTGGTATTTACAGGATTATCATGGACCAACAACCTGCCTACCGCAGGTTTCCCAACATTGAATGTCATGACCGTTATGAGTCTGAGTGGCAAAGTAGGGGTACTTATTGCATTGTAGGGGTTTTCTTTGCAAATAGCGGATGGTGATGTCACAACCCGATTTACAAGTCATGATGGCACCTACTCTTTACTACCGGTAGGTAAGCCAAACCGTAACCCAGAGCAAAACAAAATGGGTTAACTTGGTAGTAAATGCCCACAAGGCGAAAAACTACAAATGCAACTTGTAAATAAAATTGGGTATTAGGAATAGCTAAAAGATATTTCATACATAGATACCACCCCATGACCTCGTAGAGCTAGTACAAAAGCAACTATAAATACAACTTAAGTATCAAATAGATTTAATACAATCTATCTTGAAACTAAAGACTAGACATATGTAAGATAGAAAGAATAGGAGACTCTGACTACAAGATCTCACCCTATCTTCAAAAATCAACACAGCATGAATATCGATCAAAAGCAACAATAAGTACTCGGATCTAGACCAAAAAGATACAAAAGTGTATTATGAGTATCAAAACCATGGATACACAGTAGGTATCATTGATGGACCGAGCTAAATCATGATATAAGTATGATCATATGCATCATAATGTAACTAAGTCATGAAAAAAGAGGTGAACCTAATAACAACTCCAACATTATTGTGCATAGGCAAGTAAGTAAATCGAAATAATAACATAACATAAGGCATCAACACATGCAATCGTAACTACAAAATTGTCCCTCATAAGCCAATTTATGTGGAACCCATCGCAAGCCCCCATAATCTTGGAAGGTACAAACAAGATAGTATAACCCACCACTGTCATTTATCAACTCTTATGATGCAACTAGAATTTTCCCATGTCTGCCATACCATATCCATTATTTACTCATTAGCCAATATTTATCCCCTAACCACCAATTATTAACTAATCACCAATAATTAACTAATCATGGTATCACTAAAGTTCATTCATATCATGACACATTATAATCATTTTATCATTTTCAAACTTAGCTAGAATCACTATTGTCAATCTCACAGCCTGATATCGTCATATCATAATAAGAATATCATCATAGTATAATGTATATGTTCGAACTCAAATCAGTAAGTATAATCAACAATATCATCATCAATATCATTTTTCATTGAATCACCAACATCATCTAATATCGTCATCAATATCATAGCCATCCTCCGCACTTGAACCGGGCATAATAATCGATATCATCATCATTATCTGCACTTGAACTGGTATTGGTATAGTTCATAGTATAATCAATATCCATGACTTATATCGATAACCATATTATCATTACAATGGCCAATAGATTAATCATCAAAGTATTTAACAGCATAACTGCTAGCATAGCTATTTAGAATGATCACCAATCATAACCGAAGCATGACCTCTAGTATAACCACTGATATAGTAAATAAGCATAAGTTTTAGCATAACCAATAGCCTAATAATTATTATAATCAATAAGCATAGTATTAAGTATAATCAATAGCATAATTGCAAATATAGACAATAAGCGTGGTTTTTAGTATAAACAATAGCATGATCACCAACATAACCACTAACTTAGTGAATGGCATACCCACTAGCCTTATCAATGGCTTAATCAATATCATAATCAAGGGCTTATTCAATAACATATTTAATTATCTCATCATTAGCTTAATAAATAAGTTATTAATTTCATAATTAATAAGTGTTACTCCAATTCAATCAATCATAATGATCAAGTACCGAGGGATCTCAATATCACCGCAAGAAGCATTTTTGAGATGTACACAAGAATATAAAAGGTATTCAATAACTAAAACAAGTCTTGTCCTGAGGTGGGTAAAAGAGCCCACATCTAAATCCCGAAAATCCTTTACCAAGAAATGTCTACTCCAAACTAGGCTAAGTTATTTAAATCCACAATTAGATATTAGATAATCCATAACTAGCCTTAGGATAGCAAATCCTCCTAATAGAGGGAAACTAAGTCAATTCCACCTAAGGTAATGACACTAGGGTATGTTACACCCTAAACTCAAGTGACCAAGGCAATGTCCTAATCAGTTGAGTAACTAAAGCATTTTCATTCTAAACAAGAGCCTACAAGGTCAACTTCAGCTAATGTATGGTTAACTAGGCTAATTATGCATAAAAGTGATATCCAAAATAGCCTAAACGATCCAACTAACCCAAGTATTGTATTATAACACCAACACCTAAAACTTATCCCAAATCTAACAAAATATCATAAACATACTATGAAGTATCTCAATCTAACAAGGGATAAAACTAGCCTACCTGGATGCTGATGAAAGCTCAAAAGATTTGCTAAGTCACCGTTTTTCCCTTTCGAAGAAGATTTTGCAAGATGCCAAGTTATTAAAATCACATTTTACTCATCAATACAAGAATAACAACACCTATATTGCACCATTGTGATTCGGATCCAAAAATCACACCAAAATCCTATGTGGGTTCTACTTATGGAAATTGTATTTTCGAAACCAACCCAACATTCCCTCATGCTCAAGTAGTCATTACCTTCAAAAAGGGTGAAATCCAAACAAATTTGGGGATTAAATAAATCCTACATGGTTTAGGGATTTTGAAAAAGAAAATATAAAAATCTACCATGAAAAAATTGAAATCTTACCACAAGTCTAAAGATAATCGCGTAATTAAGTGTTAGCCAAGCTCTCAAATCACCCACAAGCTTTAATTTAAAGGTATCTCACTACTTAGGATTTTAGATCTCTTATAATGGACGAAGACTAGAAAAAATGGGCTAAAAGGGACTATTAATACCCATCCCAGGTGTTCGAGTATTGCTATTGCGATAATCGCTTTCGAGATAGTCTCTTTTGAGACTCTGATATTATCGTGTTCTGGCAAGGGAAAGTCACATCTCACAATTTAAATTTATGTCCATTCACGATCAAGGTCTTCCAAGGCATAAATCACACATGGACATCATAATTTACTTCTATATCAATCGCGATCACACCAACAAGCTTGATGTACCAGATTTTTGTTAAGTTTCAAATGAACTTCGACCGGATACTAGAGATTTATTTAGAACCCCGTGCTTGTAAAGAAACTATGCTATCATACCAAATTAAAAGTTTAGGACTCAATGATGCAGTCAAATTTCCATCTGAGGTCATTTTAATGAAAAGTGGGTCCCACACCCAATTTTTACTTTCTTAACTTTCCAACCAATGGGCCAAAATTAACTCGGGTGACTCGGACCCAAAACAAGAGTCCACATAGCCAAAAATTGATATTTTAGAGCTTCTAAAATATTTATAATTTTTATTCAAGGTCGTTTGACTGAAGTTTTTATCCAATGACCATTTGAAACTAGCAAAGACTTTAAAATGAGAAATTGGATCTAAAACTAAATGAACTGCCCGATAGTCGAACTGTCAGTTCAAGTAAGTGATAAATGACTTGGGGATACTATAGGAAAGCTATAATGGAAAAAATAAGTGAAAATATCAAAAATTAATTAAAGCGTCATTACAGATGATAAGGGATGTGGATGAGGAATTACTAGTTTTTTCATAAAGTTGAAAGCATTCGGCTGGGATATTTTTAGTGAATCGGTCCCTCAACACTATATAAAGTTTGTTTTGGGATTTTATTCTAACCTCTCATATATGGATTGGTTGAACCCCTCATCCCCACCCCCACCTTCTCCCCCTCCCAACACACACACACTATTTATGTTTGAGGCAAGAATATCCAGGTAGACGTCACCACCATCAATGATACTTTAGGCTTCCCAAATCCTTCAAATTTTACCTTTGAGGCAAGAGATCAAGCATCAAATATAAAGACACGTATTTCTCAACCTAATCCAGGGTGTGGTTATAATTGGTGTACCAGAGAATACATCTCTCAGGAAATTGTAATGACCCTCTAGGTCATTTTCTATATTTTCACTCATTTTCACAATTAATAGCTTTCTTATAGATACCCCAAATCATTTATGACTTGCTGGAGATGACAATTCAGTTACTGGGGTTGTTTATTTGAATTTTAGAGACAACTGCCTATTTTGATGTCCTCGCAGGTTAAAAATTAGCTACCGGGAAAAAACTTTAGTCAAATGACCTCTATGGAAATATTTATAATTCAAATAGGACTAAAAGGTTGATTTTAGGCTAGGTGGATCCTTGGTTTGGGTCCTGAGGCTTCCTGACTCTTTTCGGGCTATCGGCCAAAAATTAAGAAAAATGGCACAAGGGTGTGGGACCCATTTTTCATTAAAATGACCATGGATGGATATTTTGTATGCGTCATTGAGTTTGCAATGTTGAATTTGATAGAATATCATAGTTTGTTTGCATATATAAACTTTGGATGAATCCTAATGGGTTGGCGGAGCCTCATATTTTTTCTAAGTTTCAACTAGTGTTGGTGCAGCCGCTTATGCACCCTTTTAGGATGCTTAAGCGATGAGGGTACCAAAATAACTGTCCTATTGCTTAAGGATGACCCAATTGATGGCCGCTTAAGCAGACCCCTTATCACTTAACCGATGGTCGCTTAAGCAGCATGAGGACTGTTTCAGTGGTAAGAGTACAGGTATCAATGTCTCTAAATTGACACTAGGTATCTTAAGACATAATAACTTAAATGACCCTATGTCCCCATAAGATACACCTGTATACCTGGAAACACTGTAAATACCCCTACTTAGCTTGATTTCTCCTATTTTTCACCTATTTTCGAGAGTATAGAACCCTAAAAAATGTGAAAACTTAGGAGAATCATTGGTGGGTAATTTTTAAGCATTTGTGAACTTAAGTTATGTATTTTTTTCTCAAAATTATTTTTAAGCTTCCATCAATTTCATGATTAAATACTTCATCTTTTTCCAAAATCCCTAAAATATTCGTGGGTGCATTATAGCACCATTTGAGCTCGAAGTTACCCATGTTTGAGAGGAAATGTTCCTTGAGCATAGAGTGATGCATTTATAGTTTAAAAAGTGTGATTTTGCAAATGGGCACCACATGGGATATTTTACGTAATTTTTAACCTAAAGCACAAAAGTGTAATATGGGTATCATTGTTCTTATTTTGATGAGTATATTATGATTTTAATAGTGTTGCATCTTGCGAGAGCTCTTCATAAGGGAAATTCATTGATTTAACAGATTTTACCAGGCATTCTTCGACATTGAGGTAGGCTAGGTTTACCTTTCTTATAGATTGAGCTTAGTCTTAGTATATTTATGATAGTGTGTTAGATTTTGGTTGAGAATTTGGTCTTGAAGGTATAAATAGTAAAATTTAGGACATTTAACCCATTAAGTAATCATACATTTGGGCGGAATTGACTTAGTTGCTCATGATTTAGGTAGAATTATTATCTTAGGGCTAATTGTGGCTTTCTTAACACCTAGAAGTAGATTTAGATACCTTAACCTAGTTCGAGGTCAAATTTACCTTATAACGGATTTTTAGGATTAGAGGTGGGGCCCTCCAACCCACCTTTGGCCAAGATTCATTTTAGCTCTTGTAAAATTCTATACACATGTTATAATGTTATACGTATTTTTGGGTTTTTGAGGATATTAGATACAAGATATTAAGATGAGTTTGGTACTTGGAAATTTTTGCTAATATCGGGTAAGACCTAATAGTTTATTGATATTGAGTTTCAATTCAAGTTCGGAAACTAATAATGATATTGACGACATGAGCTTCGATTCAATCAGGAAAATAATGATAATGATGATGATATTATTGAGTTTTATCTCAATGCCGGAATTTAGAGTTTATTTATGATATGTTACTGTATGGATGGATGCATATTTTGGTTAGATATTCGGTAAATTTATAGAACTTTGGTTATTTATTCTCTTTTTTTTGCACCCTCCAAGATTATGGGGGCTTGTATTGGATTATTTACTTTATGTAGTTATCTTGAACAGCCTATGATGCCTACTGTGTACCCATGGCTTTGGTACTCATACTACACTTCTATAACTTTTTTTTGTAGATTCGAGCATTAGTGGCTATCGTTGATGACACGATCGTGATGATTTGAGCGTGAATATAGGGAGAACTCTTGGACCTGGAGTTTCCCTCTTTCCTTCTATTATATATATCTGGCCATTCATTGTTTAAAACTGAGTTGTATTTGACTATTACAGTACTTATGTTCATTTTTGCCAGTAGCTCTTGTACCGACACCACTAGGTTGTGGGATGATATTATTATCTATATCTATCATTTTGACTGTTAATATTATTTGAATTGTTGTTGTATGTCTTTACTTGCAAATTTTTGTCTTTTATGCCTTTTTCTACCAAATTAGCCCATTGTTTCTAGCTCCGGGCTATAATTTGGCTTACATACTTTCAAGATAAAGTAGTTGCCATCATGACTCATAAATTGGATCATGACAGAAGTAAATATGGCCTTCCACCAAGACATGGTGGTGGATTGTGCTCTCGTAGGGATCCGAGTAAATTTAGGGGCACGATTATGGATGAGTTTATGCTCGAGAGAGGTTGGCATAAGATCTTTTACTGTGTTCCTTGGTTACTACACTTTGTTATAGAATCAAACTGCCTTAGGAGATTCAAGACACTGCTGACGACTATGAGGAAGAATATAATTCATTGTGGGGTAAGGGAATATAAGGAGGAAGAAGTAAAAAGATAAAGGTGGGGGAAAAGGGTAAGAGTAGTTGGGATAGTGATACTGAGGGGACGAGTAATCCTTCTACTTAGGCTCTCTAATCTTTCAATGGTTGGGAGTCTAATCTTTATACAATCCAAGTCTATCTAGAGAGGTCTCACCTGCTCTTTCCAATTGTCCCCTTTGAGCTCTACTGCTCCATCGGACTCAGCCCAAGCTAATATGAAGAATCGATAGAGCTAAATAAGGAAAATGAAAGTATCGCTACCATGACCTCATACTCGTAAGGATGTGAAGGGAAGTTTAAGTGATGTTTAGGTACCGCTCCCCCAAAGAAGTTGTCATAGCTGACTAGGAAACACGCTGAGGAGTTTTCCTTTCTCGATGGCATGGACATGGAGGGTTTAGATACCTTGAGTCATGAAGACAGTGCCACCAGCAAGTCCTCCCCACCCCTTTCCCCTCCCCCTCCCTATTTTTATGTTTCATTTTGGATTTGGTTTGCCTCTGTTTAGGGCTTGTAGAAAATAATTTTTATTTTTTTTTATTTCTCGCATTTTAAGACATTTTGTTATTTTATTAATACAAACACATGGTTACTACACAATGATTGGCAAAACCACAAAAGTGGAAAGGCCTGGAAAGGCACTAACTGGAGTTGCTGCAGTAGTTAATCCTACCGCTACAGTGACAGCCTCTAGTAGATCCGCCTTTGTTTTCCTTACACAAACTCAGGTTTTTTTCTATAGTATAGGATTTTTATACAAGCCTTATTGTTGTAATAATATCTCATTTATACGTAATGTAAATTGAATCTGCTTTTCACATGCTCCTGGGCTACATCAAACACACTTTCCATTCATTAAACTATAAAGTACCATACTTTCATCAATTATCTTTACTTACTCAATTCAATCTCTTCAGAAGTGTTTCAACAACAGCTAGGCACTAGGATGTACAGAATTAGATAGAAGTCAAATAGTACTCCAAATCATAAGATATGAGCCATAGCTCAAGTTGGAAATATGAAGACACTCTCCGGATCACATCCAATCCTTACATCCATCGGTCATCTTGTCTACACAGCATACAAATACACACGTGCTGTCAATTAATCACATTTGAGAGTTTAAGCATATCAAAGCAATTTATCACGCATTAACCTTAACAACAACATGCATTTTTAACACATCATTGCCTTACCAATAACAATCCACTTCATATATTCCTTATTGGCCTCTATTCATTGGGTGTTTAATTCCAACCTTTTCATGTTAAGAGATAACAATTGAGACTAAATAGTCGCAATTGTGATGGTTAAGTTACCAGTTGGAATCAACTAGATACCAATTGGACTCAACCTAGGGATACGATATTGCAAGGGAACAAAAGAAAAGAAAAAGGTGAAACTGATTTCTAGATGCCTTTAGAATCCAGAAGATTTGATGTGGATGTCAAAACACCAATCTGCAGGACTCTACTGAATATTTTCTCCTTCACTGGGGGAACGTTAACCAAAATTTGATACCATCTTTGTCATGACCCAACCCACTATATTGTATCAAATGCCTACCTACACCTACCCCAGATAGGATAACCCTAACTAATCCACCATTCAATCAATGTAGAAATAACTACAGTATTCACTTAGTCAATTTATGTCTGTCATATGAATAACTAATCAATACTTGAAATATGATTACTCACGTAATTCATTCCATGACTTGTTTTAATAAACTAGAATGAAAATTGAATGTGGAAAATAACTATATGTAGTCCCCATAACCTAGGACAAATTGGTATAAGATCACTAGACAAAGAGTAGGTACATCCATGATAGAGCGTCCATGCAAAATAGATATAGTAAGAGCTACTACTGCATGATCGACATTGCTACTGTAGAAAATTCAAGCAACCTACATCATTCCTAAACCCCCCAGTAGAGGTATAGTAAGGGTAGCATCAGTACAACAACACATATTAGTAAGCATCACCTGCCGACCAGGTCTAGAAACAAATAATCATTAATAATAATTACAGAGAAATCATAACATCAAATAAGGTTATAATTCTAAACCCCTAATTATCAAATTCCTAACACCCCACATTGGCATCTTTATGACCTACCTATCATTTAATATTTATTTATATATTTATCCTTAGATTAACCATTCTAACCTAGACCTCTTCTTTCCCTACCAACTCATTCTTATAGTACCCATAATTCTTAATCTACATCTGCTCCTAAATTTTCTAGGTACTCACTATCTCAGTCATCACTATGCCATACCACTATAAAATTAGAATTTTACCAAATCAAGTTCAATGATAATTAATTCTCTAAGGGAACTGTAGATTCTCA
Source organism: Capsicum pubescens (assembly GCA_030864215.1). NCBI lineage: Eukaryota > Viridiplantae > Streptophyta > Magnoliopsida > Solanales > Solanaceae > Capsicum > Capsicum pubescens. The sequence continues at coordinate 179,454,651 of CM061540.1, forward strand.
TCCCCAACCCAATCTATACAAGGGACCTATGTATATTCATAAATCATCTTCTATCACTTACCATAACATGATTAGAGCACATAAAAAATAGAGTCAAAATCAAAACACATAGTTAATGCATATATGCAAGATGTGCACATCATCTCTTCTTACCTCTTCTCAGTAACCACATCACTATCATCAGCATCATATTGTACCAGTATGGTATCTGACCCATAGCATAATATATCATATCCATACCAATAGGGTACTTGATACATATCACAAAAAAAACATATTTTTACGAGCATGGTAACCGAACCACTATTTCAACACATTAGCATAGTGCAAATGAAATATAATGTTTTCATTAAGTCACAAGGAATGTTAGAAGTCAATCATAGATGTCAAGTTCACAATAAATCACAAATCTACGAAAATCTATGTGATACAACAATCATCTAACTTATTTTGATCAATGATCCTAGTCTATACATATGCATATAAATACATACATATATATATGTATGTATGTATCCAAGTCTGTCACGTACCATCCCTTCTTATGGGCTACCATTACCCAAGCACACACCATCACACCCTTCCTCTCTATCTGAATCCTTAACTTCACATTTTTTTCACATTAACTTCTAGTATTCACTAATTATTTCTAACGGTGATTCTATTCCTACTTCATGGTATTACTCATTTATAATCGTTCATTAGTCACGGGATTGGCTTATGTTAATTACTGACCCCCAATTATCCATACCTCATCTTTTTCCATTTCTTTTAGTATAATCTAAGTATTTAAGATGTTTAAAACTAAATTACTTCCCTTAATTTTCTTTTTTCTATTCCGTCTTGTCTCATTCAACTTTCCACTATATTCTAGCCCTAAAACATATTAAACTTCACACACTCACTCCATTATTCTACTTCTATCATAATTAAAATATTAACATAATGTAAATTTATACAATTATATTTAAGCCCAACTAGATTTCAAATTGTTCATCCTTCCAACTTTGTGCCCAAAGGCTCAATGCATGAGATTCCTGACATTACTATTAATGTTAAATGCATCTTGGCTAAGTCTAGTTTCTACCAAATAAATCATAGCTTAACTCTTATGTAAAACATATTTCTTTAGAGAGGAATGAGTTGTCCCATATTTATTAAAAGTATTTCCATGTCTGGTTCTGTTTGAGTGTGTTTGGAAAGTGCATTTATGAACTTTTTCCATTTAACTATTATGGTGGGGAGATAAAGTTCTTCAGAGTATTTTTTTAGGAAGAGGGCAATCTGGACAATAAAAAAAGAATGATTTTTTGAAAACCCCTCAAATGGGCTACTGCTTCTTACCATTGCAGTAGTTACCCAACCTTTGTAGCAGTTATCAGTAGTCCAGCCGAGTCAATTATTGGTCCTTTTGGTCCAATTTCCTTGGGCCAAAAATTTTTTCCCAATTTAAATTTTTCTTGGTCTATTTTAATCATATTGCAATCCTACCACACACGCGAGTGTTTGAACTGGATGTCGAACCCACAGGTACTTGTTTTTAACAATAATCCAATTCTAAAATCACTAAAAATATTAAACAAGTGCGATTGTGACTAATAAAGTTCAAGATTTTGAGAATTCTAAAAAAATAGTAAACACTAACGACAATATAAAGTGTTGGAGAAAATGATTATGAGAAATCCAGGGTCAAGGCACTATGAAAAATTCTACTAAGTTATTCAATCGAGTTGGTTAAGTTAATTATCTAGGTTGTTGATTCACGGGGTTGATAACATGATTATGATCTTTCGAGCCTCTAATCATCTATCTAAGGTATCCCCATAATTACATCGTTGGATGTAAGAACCACTTAAATGCATTTGTATATCTTCCTATATTTGAACCAAATGGGTGAATTAGGTAAATTCCAATCCTAAACAAGAATTCATATTTCAATTAATTTAAAGTATAAGGTCCTTCTTTCGAGCTCACAATAGAAATATAGGTTTATTCTAAGGGTCGTGAATTCATAGAATAGTACTAACAGGAATATATGATCAACCAATCATGATAATCAACATTACACCAACTCAATTGAAAGATAAGTATTCATGCTCGTAGACTCAACCCTAGAACAAGGGTGTACTCAGAGTTTTACAACGAATCACAAGATTGAAATTCACACATAAAAACTAAAGGTAATATAAAGTAAAGAAATAACAACCCTAATTAAGCCTCCTCGTGTGTTTTCTCTCTTTAAAATTCATCTAAGGTGATTAGGATAGGAGTCAAGTGTCCTATATATAGGGTAGAAGAACTAGGCTGAATTTTACCCTTGGGCAGGCCATGCCCCTAATCACGGATGTCCAAGGGAATGACACACCCTTAATGTGGATTCCTATTGGAAATTTCCATTATTTGTGTCTTAATGTGTGGGACGCCCTTATCTCTAAGGGTGTGTCGGGCCTTTGTGCTTCAAAATGACACTTTTCTTTATAGTTGACTTCTTCCACTTGCCTTCATGTTCCACACTTTATAAATTCCTTTCCAACTTTATTTTAGATTGTATTGCTTCCTAGAATTGTTGCTATATCATTTAATGGTCTCCTACAACATCACTTACAAAGGATTAGTGCACAAAACACCATAGAATTTATCCAAGTACAGTGGAACCAAGCATAGCTCAAGCTAGCACAACTAGTTTCCTCATCGAAGTTCAATGTGATCGATTTGATTCATAACTTGTTTTGAATACACCATATGCACTCTAAACATTTACATCTACACATAGATACTCAATTACACAATTAACAACTCATTAAGAACACAAAGTGATCCTTAAAACTAGACTAAATGTGTGTACATAATGACACTTAGGTGCATAAATACACCTAAGATTACCACCCCACACTTAAAGCCGTGTTAATCCTCAAAAAACTCTTTACATTGAGCACCATAAAAGGAGAAATCTAACATTACCACTACAAATAAGACACTTACTCTAGAACTATGACGACTACATAAATAGCAAGTTCTACACCAAGCATGTCATGTTATAATTGAAAACTCATGAACACTACTTTAAAACATCCTATCCTTAAGAAATGACTCTACCAAGTTGGAAAACTGATGCATATTACTTAATCAAAGAGATCATACAAATCACCTAATCATCATCAAACATGTGCCCTCACCACAAGAGAGTCACCCACAGTCACTCACAAATATGTAATTTATCATACGAATAGGTGTAAGAATTAATGTTTTCTCACTCTCACAATGAATTCACATTACACACAAGATGAACCATAAGCTTGCCCTTAGTATAGTAATCCACTAATATCAAAACATCAAAGCTCAGAATCAAATAGGTCTTTAAGGGTTGTAATATAGGCTAAGGGATGAGTAGAAACTATTCTGGGCAATAATTGTGACTATCTTCCCTAGGCATTTTAATACATCACAAATAATATTGAGCTATTCTCTAACCAACCAAATTCTCACCAAGTTTATCTTCCAACTTCTCATTTGTTTTTCCCCATATCTTTAAGATAGTTCACACATCTTTAGGAGGAAGTGTTCCCTATCAATACAAGTTGCACTTTTGATCAATTTTTTCTTTCCATTACATCACTCCCAACACCAAAACATAAATTTCTAACACACATATAGCTACTTTTTTTGGCTTTACTTTCACTTTTACTTCTTTAACTCTACACTCCTTAATATCTTAATTTTTCACTAAAGTGCTAGGGCTTTGGATCAAATTATGGTCAATTGAAAGAAAAGTAATAAGCTACATATGAGGCTATCAAAGAATAGGCTAAAGTCTCAATATGGCTAACAAAGATCATGCAATAAGGGTAGAGAAAAGGGATTTAAAACATGGCTATTAAAGAATTGCATTTATTATCTCCTAAACCCAATATTTTTTATTTCACTTTGAAAACACACCATGAAAGTTATAGACATCAATATGCAACACAAAATACAATAAAAGACTTTACTCACACATGGCATATGCTTAAATCAACTAGGATATCTATAGCTATAAACCAAGCAATAGCAAGAATTTAGAACTAAGTGAACATCACATAGGAGTCATATAAATGAGCCTAGGTATCTGAAAAACAGGCATTCAAATCATTCAACATTCTTTAACATTCAAAACCACTTGCATAATGTATCATACATAGAAAATATCAAAAACATATCTGTTATTCCTAATCAAATATTGTAAAAGTACTCCTAAAAATGAAAAATAAATATTGGGTTGAAAAGATGCCCCTTCGAAAAAGAACTAAAATGAAAAATCAAAGGGTGGGTGAACTGTACTCCAACTATACTAATACCAATAAAACTTAATATAACCAATAATAAAATATTTTTGTGATTTTTTAATCAAAACCTAGAAAATAACTAAAAATAGAAATCCTATAGCAGCACTTCACCCTAAACAATTGGAAGATTCCCCACCCCACACATAAAATCATATTCTGTCTACAAAGTATAACTTAAAATCAAGGTGGAAATACTCCCTGGATTATCAAAGCCTAGCTCGTAGCATCTTAATCATCAAAGAGGCCCGATGGACCCTACACCCGATCCTTGCCATGTTCTTAGCTTAGATATCTGGTACTCAGACTTTTTTGTCAACTTGTGACTCAAATAAAAAATAAAAACAATCGTGATACTAAATAAAAACCAGAAAATAAAATACCTACTTAAACTGGTTACCTCCTAAGCAACGCCTAATTTATTATCGCGGTAGGACTCACATCGCTACTCTCAGACATATTTCTTCATCCTTTTACTTCTCCTCAAAACCCATCATCTTATTCATTTATGAACTCTAGAGTGTCTACTCTCATGGTCTATTGTTGTCTCCATACTTGCCTTTTCAGGATTTTCTTCTAAATTTTCCCATTTCGGTCTTAGTTGTTGATTTTGGCAACTCTATAAGAGTGTCTAAAGAAGTCATTAGAGGCTTGCACTCCTCCACCCCCTCAGTAATCATCTTTTATAATTGTTATCATGCATAAATCCTTATAGTGTGAGGGTGTGTTGAGTGTTTTATATACCTGTAAGACTATATTTTTATCACTTAGTCTCATTGTGAAAGGGCCTTCTTTTAAATCAATAAATGCTCCTCGAGCTGCCAAGAATGGATGCCCCAGTATGATCAGTATCCTATTATCTACATCATAATCAAGAACAAAATTTAGCAGGAATAATGAACTTACCAACCTTAATGAGGATGTCCTCGATGACTCCTTCGGGCGTCAATCTTGTTCTATCTGCTATTTTTGAACACAACAGAATATGGACTCGCCTTTCCCAAACCCAAAGTATTAATAATACAGACATCAAATTTATGTTTGCTCCAAATTACTTGAAGCATGGACCACATCATTTTCACCAATATGTATGGGGAGGGAAAACTGTTTTTGTCCTTAAGCTTTTTTGGCATATTGCTCTTCACCACAGATGTGTATAACTCAGTAAGTGCTATTATATTAATCTCATCCAATTGTTTATCTTATTGATCACCACATCCTTCAAGTGCTTTGTGTACTTAGGCATTCCTTGCAAAACATCTAACAAAGGAAGATTAATGTAAAGTTCTAATGTAAAGTTCTCTAAATATGCCAAATAACTTCTTGAAATATGTATCCATATTGGACTTTTTAAGCATCAAAAGAAAATGGTAGTGGTTGTCTCTCTTGTATATGCTTAGCTACCTTTGCTTGTGGGTATGCAAAATTCCCTAAATTTTTAGCTTATTCTCTTTGTACTTGCTTCTCTTCTGCCTGTTGTGGAACTTACTCTACCTGTACCTCGAATTTTTATTTTGAGGTCTGTCAGTTAAGTCTCTACCACTCCTTAAGGTTATTGCCATTACTTGCTTTGGAGTCTCTGTATCACTAGGAAACCCCCTTGAGGTCTTGTATTTTGTGTCGAGCTAACTGCCCCAACTGCATCTCCAAATTCTTTCAAGCAAGTTGCTAACTTCTTATCCCTGCATCCATTTATTCTTGGTTTACCAATATCTTTTTTAATGTCTCTTCAATATTATTGGCCTAATTTTATTTTGAATGTTTTTCTACTGCTAAAACTATTGAGTTTGATCCTGATTATTGCCACATAAGCAATTGGCTGACCCTATAAATTGGAATTATAGGCATTACCATAGATTAGATTTCCCTTCTGGGCACTGCCCAGGAAATTGACCGAATCTGGATTTGCTTCACATGAGTTTGCAGAGTGACCATTAATTCCATAAATCTCACACCATGCTAAGGCTACTGAACTACATTTAACCAGGCCTGAGGTTGATTCACACTCAATATGCTAAATTGTGTCGTCATTTAATTTTGACAGGAGTCCAACTAAGCGATAAAAACTGTGACACTTTCAATCTCAATCATACCTGCCGACTTCCTTACTGCACTTTTAGATATATCACCTTGCCATTCTAGATTTTCTTGTGTAATTCAGTTCAGTAGAGTATATAAATTATCATACATTTTCTCCAAAGCTTGAACACCTGTAGCTGAATCTAATAAAAATTGTTTGGTATGTTCTAGAGCTTATGAAATTATGAGTTGATACCTCATTGGTATATTGATGGTGCAAAAAATCCCTGAAAAGAGACTTGAATCTCTCCTATACATTATATAGGTTCTTATCTAGCTTCTATGAGAAACTCAGGATCTCTCTTCTTAACCTTAAAGTTTTGCAGACAAAAAAAAAATGGATGAGGAACTTCTTTGCCAATTCATCCCAAGTAGTGATGGAGTTTGAAGGTTTTTCCTTCAACCATTTATTTTCTTCCCCTAATAGTGAGAAGGGGGAGAGAATGAGCCTTACGCAGTAAGTGGAGACTCTAGTAGGAATAAAAGTATCACTGATCTCCAAGAAGTTCTATAAATGAGCTTGTGTATACTCATGTGACAGGACTGTGAATTGCCCACTGTTGTGCAACAATTTCACTATATTCTTCTTGAGCTCAATTCTATCTCTAGGTTCTAGGCTATAAATGGCGTAGGTTATATTAGTTGTGATAAGGATTGCCACTTTGTGTACTATCCTACGGGATGGTTGTTATCCATCCATGACTGTATGGATAGGTTTTTCCTGTTAAACTAACAGGATGCAATAGAGAAGTACTTTTTCTCTTCTTAATTGATCTAAGCAGCACTCAGGTCTTAGGACATGCATCATCTAAATCCCTTTCCATTACCATCTTACTTGATATTTAGACCTGAACCTACAAATTAAGAATCTAAGACCAAGTTGTTAGAACTTATAAAATAACATAGCCAAACTAAAAAAGATAGATGCCAGTTTTCATGTCCCCAGTGATGGCGCCCAAAACTTGTTGCGATCCTACCGCAGACACAAGTGTACGTGGTTTGCAAGTAATAAAGTAGTAATTTTGAGTCGGATGTCAAACCCACAGGGACTTGTGTTTTGAAGCAATCCAATTATAGCATTACTAAGAAGATTAAACAAGTGCAATTGTGACTAATAAGTTCAAGATTTGAGAATTCTAAAGTGCAATAATGACAATATAAATTGTTGGAGACAATGATTATAAGAAATTCATGGCCAAGGAACTATGAACAATCCTACTAAAATATTAAATCTCATTGGTTAAGTCAATTGTCTTAGTTGTTAATTCATGGGGTTGATAACATGATTATGGTCTTATGAGCCTCTATTAGTCTATCTAAGCTATCCCCGCAACTACATCGTTAAGTGGGGATGTGAGAACTAAATTAAATGCATCTGTATATCTTCCCGTATTTAAACTAAATAGGCGAATTAGGTATATTCCTATCCTAAACTTGGATCCTAACTTTAAATCATTCAAGGTATAACAAGCCACTCTATATATTCCATGATCTAATTTATTATTCCTTCTTGCGGGCTCACAATAGAAATATAGGTTTATTCTAAGGGCCGCGTATCCATAGTATAGTAACAACAAGAATATATGAATAACCAATCATGATAATCATCATTAAACCAACTGAATCTAAGTATTCATGTTCGTAGCCTCAACCCTAGAACAAAAGTGTTTAGCCACTCATAGTTTTATGTAAAAACTATAAGTAAACTAAAGTAAGGAAATAAGAACCCTAATTAAAGCCTCCTTATGTGTATTCTCTCTTCAAAAGTCATCCAAGTTGATCAGGATAAGAGTCAAGTGTCCTATGTATAGTGTAGAAGAATTTGGCCGAATTTTAACCTGAGCATAGCACACCCCTAATCACATTTGTCCAATGGTGTGGCATGCCCTTAACATGGATGCCCACTGGAATTTGACATTTACTTTGTATCTCATGGCGTGGCACACCCTTATCTCAAAGAGTTAAGGGAGTGGCATGTCGTTGTGTTCCAAAACTCCACTTTGCTTTGTAGTTGACTCCTTCCACTTGCCTTCAAGTTCCGCACTTTGTGGATGTCATTACAACTTAATTTCAGCTAGTATTGCTTCCCGGCGTTGCTCCTATATTATTCAAAGGTCTCCTATAACATCACATACAAAGCATTAGTGCACACAACACCATAGAATTCATTCAAGTACAATAGAACCAATCTTAGCTCAAGCTAGCAATACTAGTTTCCTCGTCTAAATTCTAAGTGATTAATTTTATTGTTAACTTGTTTTGAATATACCTTAAACACTATAAACAAGTACGTTATAAACAAGTACATCAACATATAGATACTCAATTACACCATTAACATCTTCTTAAGCTCACAAAGAGGTCCTCAAAACTAGGCTAAAGGTGTGTAGATAATGACACTTAGGTGTATAAATGAACCTAAGATCAAAGTCTACTATTTTTTGTAAGTTATTTCAAGGAATTTTCATACATAATGATTGTTGAATCCTTATAGATACTTCTTCAAAACTAATGGAAAATTTGAGGAGGTCCTGACATAAATTTAGAATAAGTTTATCACTGATACATACCAAAGACGTTGATCAAAATGATGGAAGAATAGAAACGTCGGGTGAAATAATGGAGTGTGATAGGGAGAGAGCAAAAAGCACCAAACATAAGACCTACAGAGTTGGTTCGATCCATATTAGGGGGCATGACCTTCAAAAGAAAATCATGAGCCAATCAGGAAAAAAATAAATAGTGGCCTTATAATGGAAGAAGTGGTGATGGCTTTACAAACAACCTATAAGGACCTGAATCACCCATTATTATGGCTTACAACTTTAGCCTCGGCTCAACAGACTTAGTTATATACAAGTGAAACATAAAAGAGGCCCTATTCCCCAAAGAAAATTGTCCCAATCCAAATAAAAGGAATTTGTTTTTATGGTGTGATTATCATAATACCTTTGGGCACTTGTTTGTGGATTGCCAGCACTTAACAGTCGAAGTAACTCAACTTCTCTAAGACAACACCTTAGGAATTTCTTACCAACTGAGACAAATACTATCTCGGTTAGAACAAAGTGGGGTCTAATCCAGCAAAACATCCATCCCTGAACATACTGTTCATGCGATTTTTGGTGGAGAAGTATTACCAAAGGTAACTATCCAATGAATGATGAGAAAGGGTAAAAGTTCATATCACTGCACAAGCAAAAAAATAGAATGCACTTAAATCTTGATTGGATCACCTTCACGATAATAAAATTTGAGGCCTCACACTTCCACATAATACGCGCTAGTAACATCTATTCATATTTGGGATTCACGAATTAAATGTGTTCTAATCAATCTAGGTAGTTCCATCAATATCATTTAGCTACTTTATCTAAAGAAAATAGGGGTAGCAGAAAGGATTATCCCGTAGTCAGGATGTTACCCATATTTAACATGGTGAGTGGGTCAAATTTGGGTGCAATCATGTATCTAGTTACACTAAAAGGATGGTCAAGGATGTGACATCCAATGTTAGTCATAGACGTATTGTACAATATTATTTTGGAAAGACCGTAAATACACCTTATAAAGGTTTTCGCTTTTACTTACCATCCGGTGGTTAATTTCCAATTTTGTAGGGAATTAAAGAGGTTTACAGAGACTCATTGATTTCCCAAGAAATAAGTGCCCAGGCAATAATAACAAGAAAGAAAGCATACTATAAATAACCTTCTCTCTTCTTGCATCTTCTTTAGACTACAAGCAGTTAGTGTTTGCGGGGGATACAAAGCTATAAGTAGGTTTGGATGAAGATAGTAGAAGACATCAAAAATAATTCAAGAAAAAATCAGGGTGAAATTAGGATAACAAGCTAGATACCAGTTCAAGATCTTGAGGATGGTAGAAAGTATGCATTGCACTCTTTTCTTTATCGAATGTTTATATCCTGATTGTGTTTCTAAGAAAGGTTTTAACGAGGAATCCCAAAATATCGCACTATCGACCAATCCCTCAAGAACTGATATTATGTAAAAGTTTGGTCCATCATGACATGTAATTTATGTGAATATGTAGATAATGTGTGATCAAAATTACTTTAATAAGATTAATGTTTCTACAAACTTTGTCTCTCCTTTCCTAATTTTGCATTCCATAGGTCTAAGAACCTAAGTACACGTATCCTAGTAATGCTTCATGATACAATCTATTAGTCTAAACCACAAAAATGCTACCACTATCATTACACATGACAATCCTAAATGTGAAGATTCAAATGAAATCTTGTGCCAAAATTGAGTTCAAGACGTCCTTCTCACTAGCACCAAGGAAAATAAAAGGCTCATCTTCAGGAGAAAGACGATGATAATTCTTACTCCCTCTGTCCAATAATACTTGACCACTATTAACTTCACACACTTGTTAAGAAATAAGAAATAATAGGGATAATTTTACAAGATCACCATTTGAATATAATAAATTTAATGACTTGTGAAATGTATTGAATAATGAATAGTATTAATTAGCAAGAGTAAAGAGGTAGAAAATAGTAAATTATACATTGATTTTCCAAATAGGATAAGTATTATTGGACATATTTTTTTAGTAACATGCAAAAGTAAAGATGGATGGAGAGAGTAGTTTTTTGAATTAGGGTTAGACATAACATTCCTAATCCTCGATTGGAATTGTTACCTCTAATTGCAGTGTAGAACATCATTGTAACTTGAGTATTGTGAAATGATCCCTGAGACGACAATGGATTATTCCCTCCCAATATAAACGACCCTTAATCACTTGATAGAGAAATCATCTCTGAAAAAAGTTGAGGCAAACAATATTTTAGGGTGACTGTTCTGAAGAAATTCATCAAATGATGATAAAAATGAATGACAAAAGATAGATAAATATGGAAATGTCAAGTAATTGATATACTCATGTCTGTCATGACCTAAAAGTCGAGGTCATGATGACACCTACCTCAACCCAGCCTTGGTAGGTACGCCAAAAGCCAAAAAAAGGAAAATTAAAAAGAAATTTAAAAAGATAAAAAAAAAATGAGACTTATAGAATGAAGTCAAGCCAAGAATATAAATATAGCGAAAACCTAATAGAAATACAATATAACCCCAAGATACAAGTGTCATAATTATAAACAGCATTTAGTAAAAAATTTGTATATCTGAACATACTACATAAATCTGCCTTTTATAGTAAATAAAGACAAAAAATAGAATGAGATGAGGTCCAAAATTATCCTCGAACTCTAGAGAATGCCAGTACCTCAGATGTCAACTCTGATAGCATGAAATTAGCTGGCACGATACTCAAACTAAGATCTACAACGAAAAGGCACTATATGGGTGAGTACTATCCACTTGTACTTAGTAGATGTCATAGGCAGACTGAGCAAAGTAGAAAATAATATAAATAAAACATACTGTTTGAACATCACCTGCAAACAAAAAAGTATTCAAACAGTAGCTCACATTGTCTCCACTAACAGTTCTATAATATAATAAGGTAATAAGGAAACTACACACAAAATATATGTAAGAAAACAAAACACACATCAATGAATACATAAAGAAAATACAAAAGATGAAAATACAATGCAATCCAATATCGGTGGGACTTTTATACACACCATCCAAGCCTCAACGCTTCAAGGAGGGATCCATTGGAGGTTCACAACCATATGCTTTTATAATTTCAATCTCTTATCCTAATGAATATTACAGACATATACCTAGGTATAGGCATTTAATAAAGTGTCTTATTTTCTTATAAAAATTAGTATCTCTCAATCATCCTTACGGGGACATCCCTCGATATAGGTATTTTAAAAAGTGTCTTATTTTTTATCAAAAATTATTATTTCTCAATTAACTCTATACGAATATGAATAAGCTCAAAGTTCACTCAAAATGACAAATTTAGTGATAACAAGCATTGCATGGAACCATCAGGATAAAAAATCTTGTAAGACATCAATAATAATAGCAATAATGCTCAACTAAGGCCTATTTTAACAAGTCAAGCCCACACTCAGGTGACAAAGCTACATAAAGCAAACTAATGCACACACAAGGCCTATAATATCATATAAAGCCCTCACTCAAGCATCATGAATCATAATCCTTCAAGTCAGCAACACAATACAAATAAGCCCCTATATGAGAACACACTAATAATAAGGATTACAAAATACAACTCATAAAACCAAACTCCCTAACCATATAAAGCCCTCACTCGGGCATCACGAATCATAATCCTTTAAGTCAGCAACACTATACAAATAAGCCCCCACACGAGCACACGCTAATAATAAGGATTAAAAAATACAACTCATAAAACTAAACTCCTTAACCCATAACATGATTTACAGGATCGTTAACTACCTAGTCCAATCTGAAGAAAGTTAAGTCATAGCCAACCTCGAAATGTTAAAATCCAAGCCTAGACCATTCAACGCAGAGCCTTTTCTTCATGAACGAACTACGCAAAAACTAAAACTACCCAAAATATAGTCTAGTTCATTAAAATGTAGATAGTGATATCTATATTGGCTATATTTAAAATGGGTCCAAAATTAATCTAAAAAATAGGTTCAAAATCAAAAGGGATAAACCTAAAAATTTATTTTTAAAATATGTTTCACATATCTATATGAGTCCGTAACTAAAAACACCATCTGAAAATCAGTTAAAATTATGGCTCAAATCGATTAAAAAATAATTTTAATTCTAGTTTGAAATCATGATATTTGAGGGTGAATCAATAAAGAAATCAAAGGAAATTGATAAACTAAAGGTTTAGAAGTTACCCATATGAATTATTAGTAAAAAACCCTTAAAAATTGCCTCCTCCCAAGATCCAAAGGTCCAAAAATATAAGAAAATCATGAAAATGGAGTTTTATTTTGTGAACAATACCTCACTATCGCGAGGGTCAAAATTGACTGGTAATTAAATTTCCCATCACATTTGTAGCCAAGTCTTCGCATTCGCGAAGGTTGATGACTCAAACCCATCATTATAAAATAGCCCCATCCAATTTGCAATGAAGGAAGTAACCTGATCCGATCCCAATTATTCTTCATGATCATGGATACACTCTTCAAGATCGTAATGCAAATAATATTCTTTTATGTATTCACAGCCAAGGGCCTGCATATGCAAAGAAGGAATCAGAATGCACAATATATCAGCAAAGTTACTAATTTTGTCTGTTTTCAAATCCTCCGAACTGAAACATCCTGGGTTTTGACCCTTAGAAAATTTACTGAAAATCATTTTACGGACCCAATACGACTCATGGGTATGAGCCGTATCCTGGGGTATGAACCGTATCCTTCTATTATATGTTGACCAAAGTTTGTTGATGGGATAGGTTTGATCAATGGAATGGGTACGACTTAGGGGTATGAGTTTTAAGTCTTGGTATGAGTCATATCATAGACCCATATGGTGGGCAGTGTTTGATTCTCCTGGTATTTCATTCTTCCAGGGATACGAGTTATGGGTACGGATCGTATACTGTGGTTACAACTTGGTTGGATGAGTTATATACTGGAAAGTATTTGATCCAAGGGTTGAGGCTTGGATATAAGTAGTGGATACCAATCTTATAGGATGGTATGACACATATGGGTCAGTCGTATCCTGTGATAGGTTTTTAAGGGATTTAAGTAGGGATATTCTAGATATTTCCCTACTTACCCTAATTAGGACCCACAACTTCTAATACACTTAGTAGGTTATTTATCCTATTATTCTATTCATTAATACTTAGAAACTATTCCTAAACATCTAATAATTCTCTCAAGAGCTTTTGGGGCAAGAAGTCTAGGTTTTCATCCTACGGATTGCTTTGGGGCTTGTATTGGTGATTTCTTTCCATCAATTCTTTGGTGTAAGTCATAATTCTCTTCCATCATTGTAATTTCAAATAAAGTCATGGTTTATATGACTGATTTCATAGTTTTAATATTTCATGATTATGGTTTTTCAACTATTATTGGGGATTTTGATATTGAATGCTTGGTTATGGTTTCCTATTATTTTAATTAAGCTTTTATATGAATTAATGGTGGTTTTGGAAAATTGGATTGCATAGTAATAGTTTAATGGTCTTTGGAATTGATTTTGGTTATATTATGCCCCCAAGGTGTTTGATAAAATGCATATAAAGATCAATTCATTGCATTAACATTTTTTAATGGAACTCTTGCATGTTTTAAACTGGACAGGTGATTTATGCATGTTTTAAATTGTAAAGGCTAAAGGATAAATGGTTATGCTTATGGAGAACATGGAAGTCTCCCAAGTAGATTTAATATGGTAATTAGAAGGTCACCTAAGGTCCCCTTAACCTAAATGGTTTGGCTATGGATATTGTTTGCATATAAGGGATGGTATGACGATACCACAAATATTGGTGTTGGTTAATACATGGTAAATGGATTGTTTGGACATGGTTTTAATTGGGAATTAATGGCAAGATGTGTAGCTAAGCCGTGAAAGGTAGCGGTCCTAGGAGGAGCAAATCTGAAAACTCATATTTATCGATATGAGGGGTCTTTGATGACTACGTGAAAGTTTCATATTTTTATATTGGAGGAATGTTTTAGTTATCCCATGGGATATTCCCTGGTCATGCGGTTACACGCACTGAGGCCCTTTCAGATGGGGGCTAAACCCATATGGCCCATGGGTCGTTAGGAAAGCAAAGCTACACAGCCTAGGTAAAGGCTTTAAGTGCATGCTAAACCCGGTCCCCTTTATTGGAACTTATATATGGATGGCTATTTACATTATGGATGGTTTTACTTGGTTTTATGACTGACATTATTTTATCCTTAAAGTTCCATCAGCTATCAAGGTACGCTTCTGATTTGGTTGCTGATATGTGGTCAAGAATGAGAAAGTTTGCTTCTTGGTTGAATTGAGATTTGATTCTAGAGAGAAAGACTACTTTGATGATTAATGATATGGATAAATCGAGGTTAATTATTTATATGTTATAGATTGAGGATGAGAAGAGAAAGCAGGCAGGGTTTGGGTATAGGTAGGGAAAGAAGAGCTAGTTTTTTGGCCAAGGAGGTGCGCAGTCTTAGGGTAGTAGGGATGGTGGCAAGTGGTAGAAAAAGAAGTAGGGGAGATCGGGCTCCCTTTCTGTCAGTGCTCCTTACCCATAGTAGTAGAGAGACAAGCATCATCAAGGTGGTAAAAATTCTTGGGCATAGGTTTCCCAATCTTAGGCAAGCAAAGTTTATTCAGTTTTTTTGTGTCCTTCTTGTTAGTTTTATAGTCGTCCTCATTAGGGTTATTGAGAAGAAGTTAAGGACAAGTGCTTTAAGTATGTCTACGTAGACCATCAACTCAGGGATTATCTAGTCAATAAGATTGCTCCAGGGGTAAATAATATTCCAGTGGCTTCATCTTCTGCTCCTGCACCTGGTGATGTAGCTTCTGCTTCTGTTATTGATCCTGGTTCTAGTATTGCTCATTTCTGTTATGTTACAGCTTTTCTCTTATAATGTATATTGGTTTTTTGATCTGGGGTCTACTCTTTCTTATGTGACTCCATATGTGTATGTGTCATTTGGTTTTGTTTCGGATGTTATCTCAGATCTTTTTTCTATTTTTACCCCGATAGGTGACTCAGCTTTGGCTAAGAGAGTCTAGGAAATAGCTGTTGGTGGAAATCAAACCTTGGTAGATCTGTTAAAGTTGGATATGGTAGATTTTGATGTAATCTTAAGTATAGATTAGTTGCATTCTTGTTATGCGTCTATCGATTGTCTAACCATAGGGTTATCTTTAAGTTCCCTGGTGAACTGGTCATAGAATGGGAAGGTAATTCCTTATCTCCTAAGGCGAGGTTTATTTCTTATCTTAGATCTTGGAGGTTAATCTTTTTGGATTGTCTTTGTCACTTGGTTTGGATTAAAGATACTAACTCGAAAGATCATTCTTTGTCTTTGATCCCTGTGGTAAATGAGTTTCCAGAGGTCTTTTTGGATAATCTTCTTGGTGTTTCTCTGAATAGGGAAATAGAGTTTGGTATTGACTTGCTTTAGGACACTCGTCCAATATCTATTCCACCATATAGAATGGCTCTGAATGAGTTGAGAAAACTCAAGGAGCAACTTATGGATCTTCTGGATAAGGGGTTTATTCATTCTAGTGTTTCTCTATGAGGTGCACCGATGTTGTCTGTGTGCAAGAAAGATGGTTTCCTTAGTGTATGCATTGACTACAGAAAGTTGAACAAGGTGATAGTTAAGAAAAGGTAATTTGTTCCTCGGATAGATGACTTATTTGACTAGTTACTGGGTGTCAAGTTCTTTTCTAATATAGATCTTCGGTTTGGGTACCATGAGCTTAAGATTAGGGAAGTGGATATCCCTAAGATGGATTTTCGTACTCGGTATGGGCATTTTTAGTTCTTAGAGATGTCATTTGGGTCCACTAATGCTCCGTAGCATTTATGGACTTGATGAACAGGGTGTTCGGGCAGTATTTAGATCTCTTCGTAATTATGTTTATTAATGATATTCTGGTTTATTCGAGGATAAGGTGGATCATGTTGATCACCTCCATATGGTGTTGCAGACCTTAAAGGAACAATAGTTGTATGCCAAGTTATCTGAGTTTTAGTTAAATATTATGACTTTCTTAGGTCATGTTATCTCTAGTGAAAGGGCCAAGTGGATCCGCAGTAGGTTACTGTGGTGAAAAGGTGTCCTAGGCCCATGACTCCATCCGATAATTGGAGCGTCTTGGGTTTGGCCGGGTATTATAGGCGGTTTACAAAAATCTTTTCTCCGATACCTTCTTATTTAACTAAGTTGACTCAAAGAAGGTTAAGTTTTATTGGCCGGCTACTTGTAAGGGAGTTTTGAGAGTTAAAGGATAAGTTGACTTCGGCCCCAATCCTGACTTTGTTGGAGCGCAATGATGGGTTCGTGGTTTATTGCGATGCATCTTGGGTAGGTCTTGGTTGTGTGTTGATGCAGCATGGGAAGGTGATTGCCTATGCTTCCAGGAAGTTGAAGGTACATGAGAGGAATTATCCTACTCATGATTTAGAGTTTTTGGCTATTGTGTTCTCTTTTAAAATATGGCGGCATTATTTATATGGGGTTTACATGTATATCTTTTCTGATCACAAGAGTCATCAGTGCGTGTTCACTCTGAAAGAGCTTAATTCAGGCAGAGGAGGTCACTTGAGCTTTTTAAGGATTATGATATGAGTTTTTACTACCAACCAGGTAATGCTAATATGGTTATTGATGCTCTTAGCAGGCTATCCATGGGGAGTTTTACTCACATGGAGGAAGGCAAGCAGGAACTAGTGAAGTATATTCACCACTTGGCTAATCTTGATGTTTTTCTCTTGGACTCTAAGGATGGTGGTGTGATGGTACAAGAAGTAGTTTGGTCTTCTCTTAGTGCAGAGATTAAAGATAAGAAAGTGTTAGATCTTGTCTTGATAAAAATCAAGGGTGATGTTGGTGGGCAAAAGGTAGTGGTGTTTGAGATCAGTGGTGATGGTACTTTATGGTACCAAAAGAGGTTTTGTATTCTTGATGTGTACAGGCTGTGGCAAAGGGTTTTGGCTAAGGCGCATGAGTCGCATTATGTTGTTTATTCTGGGTTGACTAAGATGTATCATGATCTCAAGGAGATCTATTGGTGGAATGGTATGAAGAGAGATGTGGCTGATTTTGTGGCCATGTGTATGGTGTATCAACAGGCTAACGTTGATCATATGGCGCTAGGAGGGTTGTATCGAGGACTCGATTTTCCCAAACAGAAGTGGGAAGTGATCAATATGGACTTCATTATTGGTTTTCCTCTGTCTCAAAATTAATATGATTTATTTTGGATCATCATGGATAGGATGACCAAGTCAGTGCATTTCTTGGCAGTACTACCTTTTTGACAGAGGATTATATGTGGTTGTATCTTCAGGAAATTGTGAAGCTTCATGGGGTACCTATTTTGATTATATTTGATCGCGGTATGTAGTTTACGTCTCATTTTTTGTAGTGTTTCTAGAAAGGGTTGGGGACTAAGATTAGTCTGAGTACTACTTTTCATCCACAATCGGATGGGAAGGCAAAGAGAACTATTCAGATATTGGAAGATATGCTTTGAGCCTTTGTGATTGACTATGGTGGCAATTGGGTTGAGTATCTACCTTCGGTAGAGTTAGCTTGCAACAATAGCTATCATTCTAGTATCGATAAGGCTTCTTTTGAGGTGTTGTATGGTTGGAGTTGTAGATCTCCTATTGAGTGGTTTGATCTTGGTGAGGCAGATATGTTTGGTCCTGATTTGTTTTATCAGGCGATGGAGAAGGTCAAGATGATTTGAGATAGGCTTAAAGCTGGCCAAAGTAACCAAAAGTCCTACGCGGATGTTAGGCAAATAGACTTAGAGTTTGAAGTTAGGGATAGGGTGTTCCTCAAGGTGTCTCTCATGAAAGGAGTGGTACGGTTTTGAAAAAAGAGGAAACTTAATCCTTGATTCATTGGTCCTTATGTGATTTTGCGGAGAGTTGGCAATATTTCTTATAAGTTGGAGTTTCCATCTAGCTTAAGTTTGGTTCATCCGATCTTTCATGTTTTATGTTGAGGAAATATTTTTGTGATCATTCTTCAGCTGGTCCATTGGTAGGATTAGGTATTATAAATTCTCTGTCTTATGAAGAGGTCTCGGTTGAGATATTAGATAGGCAAGTTCGCTGGTTGCAGACCAAGGATGTGGCTTCGGTTAAGGTTATATGGCGAAACCATAAGGTGGAAGAAGCTACTTGGGAAGCGGAATAAGACATGAAGTCCAAGTATCCGCATTTGTTTTCTACTCCTCGAGTTCATGTGGAAGGTATGTGACTCAAACACATCTTTATTTTCTGAGTTTATTAAAGGAAAGATTAACATATTTGCCTCTTTGTTTTAAAACTTTGTAAAAAGGATGTTTGATAATGCAAATGACTCTATGTGTGGTTACCCCTACCTTGTCCGTCATTCGGGTATGAATGTTGCTAGCGAGGGAGACTAAAACATCTTGGGTTTTGACCCTTTAAAATTTTTGAGAAATCTGTTCGCCGACCCAATACGACTCATGGGTATGAACCGTATGCTGGCGTGCGAGTTGTATGGTCCTGTCATATGCTGATCAGAGATAGTTAATGGGATAGTTTTGATCACTAAAATGGGTACGACTTGGCGGTACAAGTCGTAGGGCTTGGTATGATTCGTATCATGGACTCGTATGGTAGACGGTGTTTGATCCTCCTGGTATTTCATTCTGCCAGAGATACGGGTTATAGGTATGGATCGTATACTATGATTACGACTTAGATGGATGAGTTGTATATTGGACATTGTTTGATCCAAAGGTTGAGGCTTGGATACGAGTTGTGGAAACCGATTGTATAGGAGGGTACGACTCATATGGGTCACGTATACCTGTGACGGGTTTTTAAGGGATTTAAGTGGGGGTATTCTAGACATTTCCCTACTTACCCTAATTAGGACCCAGGACTTCTAATACACTTAGGAGGTTATTTACCCTATTATTCTATTCATTAACACTTAAAAGCTATTCTTAAACATTCAATAATTCGCTCAAGAGCTTTTGGGGAAAGAAAGGCTAGGGTTTCATCCTAATAGCTTTGGAGCTTGTCTTGGTGATTTGTTTCCATCAATTCTTTGGTATAAGGCATGATTCTCTTCCCTCATTATGATTTCAACTTACGACATGGTTTATATGATTGATTTCATGGTTTTACTATTTCATGATTATGATTTTCAAATATTATGGTTTTGACATTGAATTCTTAGTTTTGGTTTCCTATGGTTTTAATTATGCTCTTATATGTATTAATGGTGGTTTTGGACAATTGGATTGCATGGCAATGGTTTAATGTTCCTTGGAATTGGTTTTGGTTCTATTATGCCCCCAAGGTGTTTGATAAAATTCTTATAAAGATATGTTCACTGCATTGACTTCTTTTAATGGTACTCCATGTTTTAAACTGGACAAATGATTTATGCATGGTTTAAATGGTTTGGAAAGGATAAAGGCTAAATGATTATGCTTATGGAGAACATGGAAGTCTCCCAAGTTGATTTAATATGGTAATTGGAAGGGCACCTAAGGTCCCCTTAACCGAAATGGTTTGGCTTTAGATATTGCTTGCAAGTAAGTGGTGGTATGACAATACCACTAATATTGGCCTTGGTTAATAAATGGTAAATTGATTGTTTGAACATGGTTTTAATTAGGAATTAATGACGGGGTGTGTAGCTAATTCGTAAAGGTGGAGGTATTGGGAGGATTAAAACTAGAAACTCATATTTGCCGATTTGAAGGGTCCTTGATGACCACGTGCAAGTGTCATATTTTGATATTGTAGGGATGTACTATTAATCCCATGGGATATTCCCTTGTCGTGTGGCTACACGCACTGGGTCCCTTTCAGCAGGAGGAGCTAAACCCATATGGTCTGTCGGTGGTTAGGATGGCAAAGCTACATAACCCAGGTAAAGGTTTTAAGTGCATGCTAAACCTGGTCTCCTTTCCCGGCACCTATATATGTATGGTTGTATGCATTATGGATGGTTTTACTTGATTTTATGGCTGGCATTATTTTATTTGTATCCTGAGATTCATGCTAGCGGTCATTTGCTAAACCCATCTACTGGCGCTTTTAGACCCACGCTATGTAGGAACCATCAATTCTACTCCTCCTATTTAGCATGCGGATTCGGTATCAGCATTTGGACTGAAGTGGTGAGCTTTCATTCTTTTGGAAGGCATTATTTCAAGTTATGGATTCCTTTAGACACTTTTATGTTATCTTGGATATTGGTTTTGGCCATGGTTGGGGCATATCCCAACCGTATATTTTTACTCCTTTGGATAGAGGAATTGGAATAAAATGGTGGGCTGACATCATTGAATGATATTGTTAGTTGTTCCATCCAATTACATTTTAGGATTGATTTTCATATTATAGTTTGGTATTCCCTTTGGTTTATGGTCTATGGTTTGCTTTGGTATGATTGGGCGATTGGTGCGGTACGGCTAGATTTGGTTAGGCCAGTCACGGTTGTGACCCTATCCCAGAGTCTTAATGAGAACAATAATGCTATATTGTTATATGTTTGAAATTCAATCCATCTAAGGCTGGATATAGGTGGTTGGGTTGGGTAACAGGGTGCAATCCCCGGTCATGATTGGACTTGGGATGCCCTTTACGACAAGGCACGGGGTCGGTCGTGTCATGAACGGACCCTCAAGATTCATTTGGAACCCCATAGAAATAAATCATATATATTATTGAGATGTTTATAATGTTTCAGACTCAATAGCAATGTCCAATTTTCAGAAAAAGATAATTTACAACAACTTAACCCCCGCGACCCTATTTTGGCTTATTACACTAGTTTCAAATAAAGGATCAAATGCAAAATAAAGGTTGAGGGCCCAAAGTAACTATGTTTCTAACTGAATAATTTGGTTCTCCAAAGACAAAATCTTGTCCGAAGTCAAACTAATGGCTTTTAAATCCTCTAAGAGTATCAAACTCTTGTAAATCATTCCTTAATGCATCGGGGATAGTGCCAACGATTCCCACAACACAAAATAACATATGAAAACTATGGAGAAGGGTAAATCGATCAAAACATATAAAAAGGGAAAAAATTCTACTACGAGTATTACACTCTCCACCACTAAAACAATGGTTCCTACTCTAGCTAAAAGGCAAAAGAAATATATGAAGCGGTAAAATACTCAAGGTATCTATGACTTATATTGGACTAGACCTCCCAAGTAGCATCCTCAATAGGGATATGTCTCCAGTGGACTTTTAATGAATCAATACTCTTAGACCTCAACTTCCTAGTCTGTCTGTTTAGGATAGCAATGGGATACTCCTAAAAAGATAATTTATGGCCTAAAATAACAGAATCCCATGAAATCACATGTGCATCATCTGGACGGTATCTTCTCAATATGAAAATATTGAATATAGGATGAACAATTGTTATATATGGAGGCAAATCTAGCCTATACAGAACATCACCATATTAACTAAGGATCTTGAAAGGGCCAATAAACCTCATACTAAGCTTCCCTTTCAGCCCAAGCCTCATCACACCATTTATGGGTAAAAATTTCAACAAAACTCTATCTCAAATCATGAATAATACATCATGGATTTAAAGGTCGACATAACTTTTTTGTCCACTCCTGGCAGCAAATAGCCTCTGTTGAATTAACCATACACGATCCATCGAATCCATCAAAAAATTTATACCCTAAGGCCTTACCTCAAAAGATTCAACTATCCCATAGGGGATCTATACCTTCACCAATACAAACCCTCAAAAGGCATCATTTAGATACTGGAATAATAATTTTCATTGTAGGGAACTCCATTAGGGGCAAGTGTTGGTCCCAATGACCTTTAAAGCCCATAACACATAATCGAAGCATGTCCTTCACCACCTAAATAGTCCTTTCAGTCTGACCATCGATCTAAGGATGAAAAGAAGTTCTCAAATCAAGTTGAGTACCCAACTTACTCTTAATAGTGCTCTAATATCCCAAGGTAAATTGAGTACCTATATCAAATATAATATACAAAGGACACCATGCAAATGAACAATCTCTATAGGGTAGATCTTGGCCAACTTTTTTTCATAGTAATCTACCTTCATGATATAAAGTGTGTTGACTTGGTCTGTCGATCCACAATAACCCAAATAAAGACAAAAGTTCTGGGCTAGTCCAACGATAAAATTCATGGTGATCCTCTCCCATTTCCAATCAAAAATGGGTATCCTCTGCATCGCACCGCACAATTATTGAAGCTCAAACTTCAGCTACTAACAACTGAGGCACTTAGACATAAACTCCACTTAGCTGTCTTTGGGTGAATGGAATATCTAAAATAATGAGCCTCCTTCAAGATCAATTTAACCTACGCACCAACCCTCGGGCTACTAATCCTCAAAATATCATCCAAGTTAAGAGATGGTTCCTTTGCTTCACCACTCAACTCACTATCAGGAATCACTCTTAATCTATCATTATCAAACTAATGAGCTTGAATCTACTCCATCAATGGAGATCTTGCCTCAACAAAAGGTAACACATGCTTGGGAGTTGAAATATCAATCCTAACAACTAGTTGTCTAAGGACTGAACCTCCAAGGCCAAAGGTCTCTCATAAGTCAAAATATGAGCTAAACAGCCCCATACATGTCATCTTTTGGCTCAAGGCATCAGCAACCACATTTTCCTTACCTAGATGATAAAGAATGTTGAGATCATAGTACTTAAGCAATTCAAGCCAAATTTTATCTTATATCAAGTCTCGCTGGTGAAGAAGTAGTGAATACTATGATGATTCAATAAAATCTCACAACGAACCCCATACAATTAATGCCACCAAAACCTTCTGCATCAACATAGCACCCAAACCAACATCGAAAGCATCACAAACCACGGTAACACCTATTCCCTCCTTAGGCAAGTCAAGATATGATCCAAAGTCAATAACTCTTTGAGATTTTGAAAGCTCTTCTCACAAGTATCCGACCACTAAAATATAATTTTCTTCAAACTCACCTATGTCACAGGGGCCGCAATAGAAGAGAAACCCTCCACAAAATTCCAATAATAACCCACTTAACCAACAAAAATCCAAATCTCGATAGGAAAAGTAAGTTTAGCCTAATGATAAATAATTGATATCATGGTTGGATCAACCATAATTCTATCTTTGGTCACTATATTACCTAAGAAGGAAATAGAATTCAACTAGAACTCACACTTGGATAACTTAGAATATACCATCACATCTTGCAACCTCCAAAGAATAGTCTTCAAATGTCTCTCATGGTCTGCCTTATTCTTGGAATAAACCAAGATATTTTCAATAAATACAATCATGAAGAGATCAAGATATGATCAAATACTTAATTCATCAACTCTATGAACGTTGTTGGGGAATCGATCAACCCGAAAGACATAACCCAAATCTCATAATGTCCATACCAAGTTCAGAAATGCATCTTCAAAATATCCAATGCTCTAATCCTCAACTAGTGATATTCATATCTCTAGTCAATCTTAGAAAATAGTGAAGCTCCCTTAAACTAATCAAATAGATCGTCAATTCGAGGAAGAGAATACTTATTCTTGATGGTCACCTTATTAAGCTACCTATTTTGAATACATATGTGCATAGATCCTTTATTGTTTTTCAGAAACTAGACTGTAGCACCCCAAGGAGACACACTAGGTCTAATAAAGTCCTTAATCAACAAATCCTACAAATACTCCTTTAATTTCTTCAACTCAGTTAGGAAAATTATAAGAAAAAACAGAATTGGGCTTGGTCCCCAGCTCAACATCAATAGGAAAAATAACATTATGATCTCATGATCCAAAAACCATGGGTCATGATGGCACTTGTCTCGACAAGCCTTGACAAGCAAGCCTATCATCCAAACTAATATGAAATGTAAGATAAAACCAAAGCACAAGGAAAGACTCCTTGAGCAGAGTCAAACCACACATATATATAGTAAAAAACGAAATACATAGTCAATAATACAAAACCAAATCCCAAAACCTAGTGTCACAATGTAAGAACATAACTACTACAACTCAATATCAAAATACATAAGGTATCCAAACAAGAATAACTTTATCTCTAAATACAAATAAGGATATAGTCTAAATAAGAAAAGGTAGTAGTCAATTACGGATGTATGAAATCAACTACTACCTTGAAATCTCCAAATATCACCTAAATCAACCACTGTGAAGAGCAATCAAACTTGGATCTTCACTGAAAAGGCATATTAGGGGTGAGTACGGTCCACTTTTACTCAATAGGTATCATAGGATTAATGAGTAAAGTAGAAAATAAAGCACAAAAAATACTCACTAATGGCATGTCACCTGTAACCAAAAAATATCCCAAATGGTAGGCCACACCATCTCCACTAATTGTTCTATAATGTTCACAAACACCGTAGCAATACAAAAACGAAATACAAGAAAACAGATGACACACATAAAAATATGAAGGAATAAATACACTGTCACGCCTCAAATCCTATTAGGGCGGACAGGCACCCGTAGTCATGAATGCTCGAGAGAACCAATCCATAACCTTGTACTTCTCATGCATGTAACTATAATAACCAAAGGTTTTACCATACATAGATATAATTCATTGATATGAAATGAACTACAAGCCCTAAACTATATATACTAGACTTGGCCGTTGGGTCCATAACATCTAAAAGATAAGACGCAATTATGCTTAACTTTACATTGGTCTACTGTAATACCCCAAAAATCCAAACAAATGTTAGCATCATGTTCCAATATTATGCATAGTAAATTATGGTTCTTTGATAGTTTTATGAGTTAGTTTGATGTATATTAAAGTCACAAATAACTCCCAGTTATTAGAAAAATCAATATATTCCTTACTGATTGAAATTTCGATAAGGATGTTGCTTTAGTCAACTTCAAACGAGCATAAATTTTGTTATACTTAGAATTTTCCAGATCAAGACCCACCAAGTTGTGGAAAATTGAATTAGCCTTCCAACGATACCAATTTCTCCTAAATCCAATACTCGGGTGAGAGGTTATGTTACTTTTAGTGAAAGCAGTAGCTCAATACGAGCAGCACCGCATCGCAGTGACCTCAACAATGGTGTTCGTCCTTTTCCAGTGTGCCACCGCGATAAGTGTTGCATTATGCCGAGGGGCCATTTTGCAATTATCACTTTCTAGTAAGGCTCTGCAATTGGCATCGCGTTGCGCCAGAGTGCTAGTTCACACTCGTCAATTTCCAGTGACGCAGCGCGATTCCACCACGTCGCATCAAAGAGCATTTTCTCATTTGTCCGTGGAATATAGTTTCAGCCAAATTTCAGTGGCTCACCGCGATGGCACCGTGTCATAGTGATACCCAAAAATGGGATTCCAGTGACTAAAATTTTTAATTATTTTAGGGGCAGTTGGGAGTTTTTCCATGACCCTAATCAATCTAAAATATGAAATTAATGCCCTAAAAGCCTACTTAGTCATTTGTAACACCCCAAAATTTGGTTCCCGAGATGTCACACGGTGCTTAGGGGCACAAGTGACCCCAAGCTAACCCTCCTACTGGCTTAATTCGTAAAGAACTGGATAAAATGCTTAAATCTATATAAAATCAGCGAAAATATAGAACTTCTCTGAACTTGATCAATATAAACATGAACTTTACAAGATTACAACTCTACATTTACCAAACGAAACTGAAACTGAATACATCAACTTCTACTGACTGTCTATGAAGCCTCTACTTGTACTGACTTTAGATAGATGGGTCATGACTACCAACTATCTAAGCTCAATACAACTAAAATAAGAAAAATACAATACTTCTTGAACTGTATAACCAACTCAAGCCCTCAAATCAAAAGGGCTTGTCACCTGCTGAATGGGAGCGGCGGACTGACTGAATGCAGTATCTGTGCTACAACTTGCACCTACATTATAAGACACTGTAGCATATAGAAATATATGGGGGTCAGTACTTTAAGGAATGTACTGAGTATGTGGGGGTGCAATGCAATGTTATAAATAATATCATAAATGATTATGAAAATCATGCATGCTGACGATAAGAACTTTCTTCGCTTGAATTAACTGAAATATATTCCTTGCAAATCATCAATAATAGTACACGCATTATAAATCTCATAAATCATTATACTCAAATCAAACTCTTTAAATCATGACTTAGAGTGACTCGATAACTCACGAAAACTTGGACTATTATGGACTTGGGAGTTTCTTATAACCGACATAACTGCACCATGTGAGCCACATGGAGTCCAACGTATTGCCCTTCTAAGGAGAGAACCCCACATTGGTGGGAGCGTCGTACTCTTTCCAGGGAGTACAGCCTCAATTTCACAGTCACATTCCCACACTCGGCCTTTGGCCCACAATTATCAACATCAATCCTATGGTGGCACGTAGTTTCGGAGAAATACCAAATTTCCCACTCGATGCTAAATACTCCTCCCAGACTCAGCTCAAAACGCGTTAGGAAATCCACCTTAATCAATATCAATTCATGGGTCTATCACGAAGACCAAAATAATAATATATCTCATCGGTAAATCATATACAACTGTGGATTCCTAACTCGACTCAAAATCAAACAATCTTTCTCAACATCAAGATGTATCAATTCTTTTAATCATGGCAACATCAATAACTTTGAGGAAATATCAAGACTCATTATAACAACTCAATCTTATGAATCAATATACTCAATAATCTAATTTGTCATAAGGAAGCTTAAAGCTTGACACATGTCCTGAAAGCACTTGAAATACCAACTCATGGTAGAACATGAAATTCACAATATTAAATATCAAGTCATAATTTGAAAATTGTAAAATAATCATGTATCAAAAACTTCAAGAAAACATCATAGAACTCATTCTTGACTCTCAAGCTCAAATATTAATAAATATATTCAATAATCAAACTTCTCATAGAAAAGCTTAAATCATGACTCTTATCTCAAATCATTCGAAAATCATCAACTCATAATAACAATATTCAACTCATGGAATAAGTTCTCAATTTAAGAAATAAAATGATGAAATAGTCATGTGTATCAATCTTGAATAGCTCAACTATCATAAATCATTAATAAAGTAATTTGGGTGTAAATCCACTTTGCAAAATCATGGATTTCAATAGTAGAAATTAAATCTTTGGTCACAAGAACGAAAGAAGTGTTCTTGTTCAAACCCCACATACCTTGGATTATGGATTTAAGATAAACAAGCTTGATTGGGAACTCTTCTTCACACTTTTGAGCTAAGTTTCTTGATGCCTTTGACTTAAAAATTTTGATTCTTGGACAACTCGGTGAAATCTTTGGAAGATCCTTAGATTTCTTGGAGAAGATTTGATTTAGGATTTTAGAAGAAAACCCTAGTTTCTTGATCTTTTCCTTGGAAGAGAATGAGAGATAATGAAGGTTTTCTCCACTACTAGTATATATAGAGAGGCTAAAAATGAGTGGAAAAGACAAAAATACCCTTTTAAAAATGTCCTTGAGTTGCTAGAAAATATACTGGACGCCATCCGTGACAGGCCGTCAAGTCCGTGATAGGCCGTCACGAATGGTCGTCACAAAAAGGGGTCCAATTCTTGATTTTCTTCCCAGGGATGACGACATCATCATAAATGTCTTCATAATGTGACGACGTCGTCAAAAATGGCGTCAGAAATGTGACAGCTCGTCAGAACCGTCATCACCGTTTTCCAGCTTGACATGCTGGAGTAAAATGGGCATAACTCTTTGCTCTGATATCGAATTTTGGAAAAATTGGTATCGTTGGAAATTTAATTAAATTATATATCTGTTGATAGTTCATGAGATCAAAAATTCCAATTATAATGAGAGATATGCTCGTTTGAAGTTGACTATACCAATATCCTTCCCAAGAATTCAATCGGTAAGGAATGTTTTGATTCGCCCAATCGTTAGGACATATTTAAGGCCTTAATACATACCATCCTTGATTAGTAAAAAAACAAATCACTATAATTTATTTCTCAAGATTTTGATTCATGGTCGCACTATTGGTTAGAGTCTCAGGGAATTACAAAATGGCTCTAACTTCCTCACCGGGTGTCCGATTCAGGTGAATCTTATGTCGATGGAAATCTTATCCAATTCTCCACATGATAGAAAGTAGAATTTAGGTAAATACAACATGAGATAAACAACAATAAATTTGGAAGTCATCCATATTCACTCAAAAGATGGATTTAGGCTTAAGAAACGATCGACGTATTACATCATTATTTTATCCAATTCCTCTCAAATCAACAGGATTCTCTTTAAAATAGAAAGCCCTAGACTTCAAGATTCAAGATCAATTCCTAAGAAAATTTCCAAGAAACTCCAAGAATTCAACTGCTCAGGTATGTTAAGTATTCATCCATGGGTTCCTTTCACCCATGGGGCCCAAGTATCCAATTTTAAATACAAAATTATGATCTTTACATATTATTATTTTTAAATTGTTATCTTAACCATGAACTCCCATGAATTGCAATTCTATACTATGTTTACATGAAATTGTTTTTATTTATCAAACCCCACATGTTCTAATGTTGTTATTCACTGATTTAAATCATGATTAAGTGTTATTGATGTCAAAACCATGATACTACTCCAAGTTTCATACTCTTCCCATGATTAGCTCAAACTATGAATATCAAGTGTTTGATAAAATGCCTACAAGAATAAATATTTGATAAAAGCTTTCATGTTATGTCCTTAAAGCGTAAGTACTATCTTACTATTATTGCTATTGAGTCCTGGGTGTTATGAATTCCCGAAAACTTAGTTGTTTACCTAGTCTTAGTATCTTCATAATAGTTTAGAATATGTTATTAGAATTATCAATTCAGTCAGTCATTAGAATCAGTTAAACTTAAAATAGACCTGCATTCTGAGTCAGTTCAGTTGGGAGTAGAATTTAGCACCGAGTGAGTGCAGGGATGGCAGTTTCCCCGTCAAATAGGCAGAATTGTTAGTAGCACCCCATGTACTCCAGAACTACATAGTCAGCGTAGGATATGAGAATTCACCCATTAGATTAGGCTTGACTACCTCACAGGGGCACCCATCAATTTAGGCTTGACACTCATAGTCCTTCGAGATAGTACATTAGTATAGTGGATCCACACAACCAGCACTGGTACTCGTGGCACGGTACTAACACCTTTCCAAATGGGGTTACAGGTTGGACCTTGATTAGCTCAGATTAGGGCATGCCGGTTAGATGATACCTCCCACAGTCTAAGTCAGTAATCATTTTAGTAATTCAGTTTCAAATGCTTAACCATAGAATATAGATATCAATGATTTAATTATCAGATTTTAGTATTGTAGTATTTACAGATTTTATTCAGAACATGTTATATGCTTGGTCATGTATCCTCGGTACTTACAGATTTCATGCACTCTATTCAATACTTTATTTTATACATATATATTTAGACAGTTATTATTCATGTTCATAAAACCATGCATATTAGCCTACCTCATTTAGCATACCAGTACATTCAAAGTACTGATTGAATACTTTTTTCTTGCCCTATGATGTATTATATCATAGGTTCGGATGCTCAGTTCCTAGATCGCCCATAGATTTTCCAGACTATAAGCTATAGCAGTGGTAAGTCCTCATATTTTGAGGACTTGATTTACTTAGTTCAGATTACTTTATCAATTTCAATTATTTCCGTTCAGTCGGATTTAGTTGGGGATTGTCCCATCAGTTCCTCAGTCAATAAGTAGAGGCTTTTCAGACTATTTCAAACAGTTAGTTTCTTAGGTTTCAGTTGTCATTGTCAGATGTTTTATCAATATTATCAGTTATGCCTTACAGATTTTATCAGATTTATGACTTAAAGCCTTATGGCATTCCTCAGTTAAATTCCGTATATTTTATGTCATTATCAGTTTTACTTAGTGCTCACAGCAGGTACCAGCTCATGGGTTAGCTTGTGGTCCCTCAGGACTGTAAGCACCATAACGCACCTAAGGTGTACTCTCGGGGCGTTACATCTGCAAAGCATCTAAAATATACATAGAAACCTAGGTAAGGTCATGACAAACCCCCTACCATACTCTTAACTTCTATATAATATCAAAATATATAAAATAGACTCGGAAAGCCGTGAATCAATCTGGAGCTCACTAATAGCCACTGGATATCCTGGGTTCCTACTGAGAAGGTGTATTAGCTGAAGCACCTATACCTGCAGCATGAAATACAAGTCCCTCATAAGGGGCGTCAGTTTAAAAATATGTACTGAGTATGTAAGGCTGAAGGTAACAACACATGATACAAGAGCTCAATAGAAATTAGATGTTAGTGTATAAATTGTACTAGTAGACCACTATTATAAATACTTGTGGGACCAGGTACATTACTTTTTTTCTTTATTTATAAACTTCTTACTTCATAATCTTTTTCAGTTATATAATTCAAATGACCAGCTGATCGGTGGTAAATAGACAAAGCGGGATCGGTCCATGCTAGGCTTACGCCCCTAAGCTGCCATCTATATATAAACATTAGGATCGACCCTTGCTGGACTTACTCCCCTGAGCTTCCACCCATACATAAGGTATCAGGATAGGCCCATGTTAGGCTTATCCCCCTGAGCTACCACCTGTTTGATTAATATTTACATTACTTAGTTAATTTAGCCTTTGAGATTATTACTTTGGTGGTCAAAACATCTTGGTACCTTTGAACAATAATCTACCAATAAAATACATGTGAATAAACAATTATGAAATGACAAAGAGGTATGGAACAGATTGTACATGGATGAAATATTCAGGAGCAGAAATAACATATGGGTCTTATTTGACTTATAGGAGAACTCTTGATACTTGCTAGTGAATGTAAAAATATAGACTCAATAATAAGCATGTGGTGAGGTATTTTAATAGGAATAAGGTCGTTATCTAGATGGTAGATCATGTGTTTTAATTGGGTATTACTTACTATAGGAAAGGTTTAGAAGCTTACATTGTACCAAAAAAGCTGGATTTCATGCCAAAGAATACAACATAGAGTAGGCTTACATTCCTGTTCATACAACTCCAATAATAACCCAAATTGAAATCCCACATTTTCGATTACTTATCTATAATAAAATAAATGGTAAACTAGTAGTATCAACCAACCGACACATTTAGGCTACTTAACTTCACCAAAATAGTAGTCGGGCAGTGAGCCCTTAATTTACCAATAAAGGATGTTATTTTAACCCTTTTCTCCAACAACTATATTCATATACATACAGATTCTTTTAAGATCCCCCGAAATAACTTAGACTTTAATACACCCTCTAAAATGGTATACAAAATAGAATGAGTAATAAACCTGTACAACAAGTATCTCGGTGGCGTACCACCACACCTTTCTTCTATATTTCAATACGAACTAATCGCTCTTTTCCCCAATATCAACCTGGCATCCCCCAATATATACACACAAAATAGTCCACAAACAAACAAAAATGTCCTTTACTATATCAACCAAATATTGAACTCTCCATCCTTTGAGTTTTTAACAACAATATATGTGTAATCCTATACGAATACATGTATATAAGAAAAGGGCAAAAATGGAAAGTAGTCATGCCTTAATTTCAATGGTAGTTTGGTATCTTAATGTGTATCTCTTCAATAAATTTATCCCTTCACACATAAACCAAAAGTGAAAAGAGAAATCCTTTTATAACTAAGAACAATGGAATAGCCAAACTTATAGGGGGATGTCCTATAATTTAATCATAAAGAACATAATTTGAATAGTTTCCTTAAGATAAGCTCATGACTTGTTCACATACATTTATCTGGGTAGGAAGGTAAATCCCAAGAAACCTATTAGTAATATAGGGATGTTGTATAGCTAAGAGAGAGCAAGAGAGTAAACCTAGAAAGCTTTTTTTTGTCTAACTTAAAATGAGCTAAAGGAGTTGATTTCAATCGATTTAAAGAGAGATGCTCTTGGCCAACTTTCTTGTCCATTTTTGGGACATACTTTGTCAAGTAGGTGATTCACCTACTTTCCCATTAAATTGGGCCTTTTTGGATCTAAAACTATTGGGCCTTTGTTGCCCATTCTCCTCATTTTCTCTCCTTTAATTTTGGCCAGAATTAATTTAAGTAGGTGGTAGTGTACTTGGACCAATAAGCTAGTCAGGGGAGTCTTAGTAGGTGATACACCTACTTAGTTCTTAGTTTGGTCAAAAGGTTAAAGTAGGTGACTCACCTACTAGCTTAAATAAGTCAAGCAAGCATTTTACCAAAATACTCCATTTTCGGTTCTTAATCTCTTTAATCTAACTTAAAACTTGTATATACTTGGTCACTTTAAGCTTTAGATACAAATACTAGATTACAATACCAAGTTTAAATAGTTTTATTGATGTTAACATGGTCGCATCACATCAAAATGTACGGGAACTATCTAGAACTCCATCTATATCATCAATACTTTCGTAACAAATCTCATCCGTTATCTATACCACAAGACTATACCAAGTAGCATATAATTAGAATAGGTACTTGCAAAAATACAGGGTTTTACATCCTCCCCCCTTAGGGAAATTCGTCCTCGAATGTTAGAATAATTGTCAAACCAAAATAAGTTCAAGCCTAAGGTTAATATTTTTCTCATCACATAGTACTTATATATATATACTTACTTGTTATCGTTCTAATTCATCATCTTGTACTTTCTCTTCATATTCGAATAAATGGGGGTACTTGGATTTCATTGCTTCTTCAGCTTCCCATGTGATATCTTCTACTTGCTGATTTTTCCAAAGTACTTTTACAGAAGCTATTTCCTTATTTCTTAACTTCATAACTTGTTGATCTAGAATACAATAGGTATTTATTTATAGGTGAGATCTTCCGTAACTTGTACATCTTCAGTAGGAGTGATATGTGATGGATCTCCGATGAACTTCAGAAGCATTGAGACATGAACTGTTGATAACTCTTAGGGTAGCTCTAACTCATATGCGACTTAGCCAAACCTTGGAATAATTTTATACGGGCCTATATAACGTGGACATAGTTTCTCTTTTTTACAAAATCTCATTACCCTTTTCATTGGTGACACCTTTAAAAATACCCAATCACCTATAAAAAACTCTATCCCTCTTATTCTAACATGTGTATATGACTTGTGTTGACTCTGGGTTGTTCCTAGACGTTGCTGGATCACTTTAACCTTTTTCCATAGCTTGATGAACAAGATCTGTCTCAAATAAGGTAGTTTCACCCACTTCAAACCATCCAATTGGTGATCTACACTTCCTCCTATACAAAGCTTCATATGGCGCCATTTTGATACTTGAATGATAGCAATTGTTTTAGCAAATTAGATGAGAGGTAAATGATCATCCCAACTACCTTTGAAGTCCAATACACAAGATCATATCATATCTTCAAGTGTTTGAATGGTACGTTTTGTTTGTCCATCTGTCTGAGGGTGAAAAGTTGTACTTAAATTCACTCATGTTCCCAAATTTATCTAAAGAGACTTCCAAGAATTTACAGTAAATTGAGCTCCCCTATCTGATATAATGGAGATTGCTACTCCGTATATCCAAACTATCTCTTTGATACATAATTTAGTGTAATCTTTAACTATGTAAGTGGTCCTAATCAGTAGAAAGTATGCTGATTTGGTAAACCTATCAACTATTACCCATATGGAATCAAACTTTTGAGATGTACGAGGAAAAACAGTTATGAAATCCATGTTGATCATGTCCCACTTCTAGAATAGAAGATTAATACATTGCATATAACCCCCTGGCTTTTGGTTCTCTACTTTAACACTGACAATTTGGACATTCGTCTACAAATTCTACAATGTTCTTTTATATG
Organism: Capsicum pubescens; assembly: GCA_030864215.1. Taxonomy (NCBI): domain Eukaryota; kingdom Viridiplantae; phylum Streptophyta; class Magnoliopsida; order Solanales; family Solanaceae; genus Capsicum; species Capsicum pubescens. Next base: position 179,489,597 of record CM061540.1, read on the forward strand.
TCACTCCACCAATACATTTCTTTCAAATCCTGATACATTTTAGTTGACCCCGAATGGATGGAATACCTTGAATAAAGTGCCTCTGCCATAATCCTCTTTCTTAGGCCATCTACATTAGGCACACAATTTATTTTGGAACCAAATGGTCATACCAAATTGTACATTCTCATTAAGTTGTAATAAAATCGGATCTACATATTGTTTCTCTTTTACTTCAGTTATTAATATAGATTCTACCATATTATGCATAATAAGTCCCTTATCTTGAGTTTCAAAAAGGATAACCCCCCAAATTGGCTAGTTGGTTTAGATCCTTAATCCCTTGTCTTTCCATAGACTACCCATAAGTGCCACCCATAGCCTTACGACTCAACGCATCAGCTTCTATATTAGCTTTCCCAGGATGATACAAGATATCAACATCATAGTCTTTCAATAGTTCAAGCCACCTCCTCTGCCTTAATTTTAGATCCTTCTGTTAAAGATATATTGCAAAATATTATGGTCAGTATATATTTCAACATGAATCCCATACTAGTAGTAGTGCCATATCTTTAAAGCAAATATAACTGTTGCTATCTTAAGATCATGTGTAGGGTAATTTTTCTTATGTGTCCGCAATTTTCTAGAGGCATATGTTATTAGTTTACCATGCTTTATCAATACACATCCTAAGACAATTCTTGAAGCATCACACTACATTGCATACCCTTCGGTGCCTTCTAAAAGTACTAATATGGGAGTAGAGGTCAACTTATTCTTTAGATCCTGAAAACTCCTTTCACATGCATCATTCCATTGAAACTTGGATGCTTTGTGTGTAAGCTTTGTTAAAGGAGCAGAAATTGAAGAAAATCTTTTACCAAACCTTCTATAATAACCTCCCAACCTAAGGAAACTATGAATCTCCATAGGCGTTATGGGTCTTGGCCAGTTCTTCATAGCTTCTATCTTTTGAGTATCAACCTTTATTCCTTTATTAGATATAATATACCCCAAGAATGCCACAGATTTTAACAAAAACTCACATTTAGAGAACTTTGCATATAACTTACGATCACGAAGAATTTGCAACATCTGTCATAAATGATTGGAATGGTCCTCTTTAGATCCCGAATAAACCAGAATATCATCTATAAAAACTATCATGAACATATCTAAGAATTGCTTGAACACCCTATTCATCAAATCCATAAAAGTTGCGGGTGCATTAGTTAACCCAAAGGACATTACTTAAAACTCATAATTACCATACCGTGTTCAAAAAGATATCTTGGGTATATTATTCTCTTTGACCCTCACTTGGTGGTAACCTGATCTTAAATCAATCTTTGAGAAACACTTGGTGCCTTGTAACTGATCAAATAAATCATTAATTCTTGGAAGGGGGTATTTATTCTTAATAGTCACCTTTTTCAGTTGTCGGTAGTCAATACACATTCTCAATGACCCATCTTTATTAGGCATAAATAACACTGGTGTGCCCCAAGGGGACATACAAGGCCTTATAAATCCTTTTTCTAGCAAGTCCTTTTATTGCTCTTTCAACTCGTGTAATTCTGCCGGGGCCATTCTATACGGAGGAATTGAGATTGGTTATGTACCTGGAATCATATCAATACCAAACTCTACTTCTTGTTCTAGAGGCAAACCTTGAAGATCTTCAGGAAATACATCAGGAAACTCATTTACCACTGGAACAGTTTGAAGAGCTAGTGGCTCCGCATCTGTATCCTTCACTCTAACTAGATGATATATGTAACCTTAGGAAATTATCCTTTTTGGATTAAAATAAGAAATAAATATACCTCTTGTCACACCAATATTACCCCTCCATTCAAGGATTGCCTTCCTTGGAAAATAGAAATACATCCTCTTAGTTCGGTAATCTACTATGGCATAATAAGAAGCCAACCAATCCATACCCATTATAACATTAAAATATACCATTTCTAACTCAAAAAGGTCAGCCATTATACCACAACTTCATATAGTTATTACATAATTTTGATACACTCTCCTAGCTATAATAGATTCACCAACTGGCATAGACACTTCAAATGGCTTAACTAGTAATTTCGGTGTTCTTTTGAACTTTTCATCAACCCATGGGGTGCCGTATGATAATGTAGAACCCATATCAATTAATGAATATACATCATGTGAAAAGACGGACAATGTACCTGTAACCACATCCAGAGAAGCCTCTAAATTTTGTCAATTCGCTAAAGCATATGTACGATTCTGAACTCTACTAGAGCTAGCTGCTCCTTCAGCACCTCTACCACAACCTATCGGTTGTACACCCCTACTTGAATAAGACACCAATGATGATGATACAATGGATGATTCAGTAGGCTGTACCATACCACCTATGCACTTTTGTGGGCATTCTCTCATCATATGCCCCGACGTACCACACCAAAAGAAAGCATTTGTTCCAAACCGACATGTACCTAAATGAAGCTTTATACACTATTTACATAGCTATCGAGGAGGTCTAAATTGGATCATACTCCCTTGCTCTTGATACCTCGTTGTTCGTGAACTCGGACTCTTACTTCTTTGCCCAAACTAATTGCCTTTTGGGCCTTTGAAACTATTGTAGAGTACTAGCTTTAGAATAAGAAGATAATGGCCTAGGTGGTCTATTAGAAAACCGATGCCTAAAATCCCCTTGGGATGCCATAAACTGCCCCTTAGATCTAGCCCTCTTGGCATACCGTTTTTCTAATTCTTGTGTTCTTCTTTCTGCCTTTGATCCTCCATTTTTTGTGCAAAAGCTTGTATCCTTTCTATGTCCATGCCTTTATTCAAAGCAGCAATTGTACAATCTATAACCCGATATGGATCCAATCTATCCACATACCGATAAACTCTATCATCCATAGTAGCTACTACATTAGGAGCATACCTAGACAAAGTGATAAACCAGAGGTTGTACTCCCTCAAACTCATATTCCCTTGGAAAAGATTCAAGAACTGATTAGCACGGGCCTCTCAAATCTCGAATGGAAGGTAATGATCATAAAATGCCTCTTTGAACTATTTCCAAGTAGATGAAGGTGAATTGATACCCCTAGATTATTTCAAGTCTTCATTCTAAAATATAGCCTCCCTTTTGAATCTAAATGCTGCTAACTCAACTGTCTCCTTACCCGATACATGTATGACATCTAGAGCCCTTTGGATTTGATCAATAAAATCCTGTGGGTCTTTATTAATATCTAATTCGGTGAATGTGGGAGGATCTAATTTAAGAATATCTTACATCCAAAGGCTAGCTGCCCTATCTGCAACACTAGAACCTATGGTAGGAATAGCTTGTCCTTGAGCTTGTCCAGCAACTATAGGAGCCAACAATTGCATAGAATTCCTTAAATCTTGCTTAATAGTATTAATAGGTAGTTTGGAGAATGTGGTTCTTCTCCTTCTTAGCTCTTCTGGAGATGGAGGAGTAGAAGAAGTTTGTGATACAAACTCAGCTTGAGCCTCACTTTGACTAGCTTTTCTAAGTGGTGACTTGTTGGTCCCTTCTCTGGTAGCCACGTCTACTTGCTTACCTGTATTCTTACTCCTTCTTGTAACTGGCATCTTTACTATAATAAGAGGGGAAAAATAAATTCAATGGTTAAATATGACTTCACCTACAACATGGGTTCTATTGCATGATCTAAGATATGAAAAAAAAAAGACAACCCCTAAATGTCCTATAGCCTCCTGTTTATAGATATGGTGCAAAACACGCCCATAAACAAGACTCTACATAGACACGGGTTTGTAGACACCATAGGATGACCTGCTCTAATACCACTTTTGTCATAGCTTAAATCCTATTGGGGCGGACAGGCACCCGTAGCTGTGAAGGACTGAGAGAACCAATCCATAACCTTGTACTTCTCAAGCATGTAAATATAATACACAAAGGTTTTTCCATACATGGATATAATGTATTGATGAGAAATGAACGACAAGCCCAAAACTATAAATACCAGAATTGGTTGTTGGGGCCATAACATCTAAAAGATATGACACTATTATGCTTAACTTTACATTGATCTACAAAGCCTACAAAAGATACATAGACACCTAGTCAAGGTCGAGACAAATCCCCGCCATACTCTTAACTTCTTTACAATACCAAAATATATAAAATAGACTTGAAAAGCCCTAAACCAATCTGGAGCTCACCAATAGCCGCTGGATATCCTGGGATCCTACTAAGAAGGTGTATTGGCTAAAGCACCTATGCATGTAGTATGAAATATAGGTCTCCCAAAAGGAGAGTCAGTACGAAAATATGTACTGAGTATGTAAGGCTGAAGGTAACAAAACATGAAACAAGAGCTCAATAGAAATAAGATATAAGTGTATAAATAGTTCTAGTATACCAACTTTATATACACTTATGGGGCCGGGTACACTACATTCTTTTCTTCATTTTTACACTTCTTACTTCATAATCTTTCTAAGCCATATAATGAAAATGGACAACTAAGCAGTAGTAAATAGACAAATCGGGATCATCCCATGCTAGGCTTACGTCCTTGAGCTGCCACTCACATATGAACATTGGGATCGGCCCATTCTAGGTTTATGCCCCTGAGCTGCCACCCACATATAAAGTATCAGGATCAGCCCATTCTAGGCTTATGCCCCTGAGATTCCACCCATTTGATTAAGATTTGCGTTACTTAGGTAATTTAGACTTTGAGATTACTACTTTGGTGGTCATAACATCGTGATACCATTGAATAATAATCTACCAATAAAAGACATGTGAATAAGCACTTATGCAATATCAAGGAGGTATGGAACAGATTGTACACAGATGAATTGTTCAAGAGGTTAAAATAGCATACGGGTCTTATTGGACTGAAAGGAGAACTCTTGAGACTTGCTAGTGAATGTAAAAATACAGACTCAATAATAAGCATGTGGTGAGGTATTTTAATACATTAAGGAGCAGGAGACAGGTCGTTATCTAGATAGGAGATCATGTGTTTCTATTGGGTATTACTTACTATAGGAAAGCTATAGAAGCTTACATTGTACCAAAAGTCCCGGATTACATGCCAAAGAATATGACATAGAGTAGCCTTACATACATGGTCGTACAAATCTGATACTTACCCAACTTGACATCCCGCCTTTTAGATTACTTAGCTATAATAGAATATATGATAAACTAATATTAGCAACCAACCGACACATTTGGGCTACTTAACTTCACCAAAATAGTAGCCGGGTAGTAAGCCCTTAATTTACCAATCAATGGTGTTATTTTAACACTTTTTGCCTCCTAGTACATCCATATAAATACAGATTCTTTTAAGATCCCCTGAAACAACTTTGACTTCATTACACCCTCCAAAATGGTATACAAAACAGAATGAGTAATAAATGAGTACAATAAGTAGCTCGATGGTGTACCACCACACCTTTCTTCTATATTTCAATACGAACTAATCACACCTTTCCCCAATATAAACCTGGCAGCCCCTAACATATACACCCAAAATTGTTCAAAAAAACCCCAATGTCCTTTAATATAGCAACCAATTATTAAACTCACCATCCCTTGAATTCTTAACAATGATATATGTGAAATCCTCTACCAATTAATATATATAGAAAAAGGGCAAAAATGGACAGTAGCCATACCTTATTTTTTGTAGTAGTTTAGTTTTTTAATGTGTAACTCTTTAATCGCTTAATTCATTTACACATAAACCGAAAGAGAAAAGAGAAATACCTTAATAACTAAGAACAATGGAACTGCCAAACTTATAGAGTGTTGTCCTATAATTTAATCATGAAGAACATAATTCTTAGAGTTTTCTTAAGATAAGATCATGACATATTCATTTACCTTTAGCTTGGAAGGAAGGTAAATCCAAAGAACCCTAGTGGAATTATAGGGTTTCTTTATATCTAAGAGAGAGCAAGAGAGAAAACCTAGAAAGATATTTTTTGTCCAAGTTAAAATGAGCTAAAGGAGCTAATTGTAACCCATTTAAAGGGATCTTCTCTTGGATAACTTTCTTGGACATTTTTGGTCCATACTTTTTCAATTAGGTGATGAACCTACTTGCCCATTATATTGGGCCATTGTGGATCTAAAACTATTGTGCCTTTGCTTCCCGTTCTCCTCCTTTTCTCTCCTTTAATTTGGGCAGAATTAATTCAAGTAGGTGGTAGTGTACTTGGCCCAATAAGCTAGTCAAGGGAATCTTAGAAGGTGATGCACCTACTTAATTCTTAGGTTGGTCAAAAGGTCATAGTAGGTGACTCACCTACTAGCTTAATTAAGTCAAGAAAGCACCTTAACAAAATACTCCATTTTCAGTTCTTAATCCCTTTAATCTAACTTAAAAACTTGTATATACTTGGTCACTTTAAACTTTAGATTCAAATAATAGCTTACGATCCCAAGTTGAAATAGTTGTATTGATGTTAACTTGGTTACATCACATCAAAATGTACGGGCAGTATCAAGAACTCTATCTACACCATCAATACTTGCGTAACAAATCTCGTCTGTTATCTTTACCACAAGGCTATACCAAGTCTCATATAATTAGAACAAGTACATGAAAAAATATGAGGTGTTACATACACATAGACAGGTATTACATCAAGGAATAATACATCATAAAAAAATACATAGTAAATATATTGCAATGAAGATGATGATTATAATGATGCCCGAGGTTGTCGCATAACCACCGTATACACCTATGGAGATAAATCTTCCCAATGTATGACCCATGGTGGTTCGTCAGCTCGTATACAACCAATATACAATTCCATTATCCATAAATGGTAGTACCAATGTTTTATAAATGAATATGATATGAGAATGAAATGCTCACAACCAACCAGAATGAGAAATTCCATACAAGTGAGCAAAAAAACACCCATTTATCCATCCATCCATGAATCCAACATAATCCATATGAAAATAGAATGAAATGCATTAAAAAGCCCCCATAGATACCACATTAGGATTTTTCATCAAAACGATTACAACTAATATTCACATACACAAGCCAATAATATCATGAAGCACCCCACGATCACACATAGAAATTATTGTCCCAAAACCACCAAATAACATCAATACATAGACCCCCACACAGGCACAACATAATAATATAGCCATATTCATGATTAGTTTCCATACTCTTACCATTATTTTGTACTAATATTAACTACCCAACCTAGTTTAAAGAAAGTTCAGGCATAACCATCCTCTAATGTCGAAATCAGTCTGAAAGTCTTCAATCTAAAGCCTTACTCCTATGAAAAAAACTCAAAATCAATTAAAACATACAAATATAGAATATATGCATCAAAAGAAAGCCAATGATACTCGTATTGCCTATTTTCAAATAGCGGTCAAAATGGACCGTCGAAATGAGTTTTTTTAAAAAGAAGGGCAAAACTGTAATTCTATTTTTGAAATAAGTTCTCCAGACTCGTAGGAGTCTACAACTAAAAACCTAAGAGAAAATGAGATAAAAACGAGGTCCAAATCGAAGAAAACCCATTTTCAAACTTTACCTGTAAAATTCCCCAAAATCTATGTTAATATCGAGAATTTCAGTTATTTTGAAGATAAAATTGAGAGTAAAGTGATAATTGTAATATTAGAAACTCACCCAAGTGAGAACGGGTTGAAATCAGGGTTTAAGTTGGAGAAATACAGTTTTTAGGCTTTTCAGGCCAAAATTCCCAATTTTCCACTTATAAATCCGCATTAAAACTAGTTTTCAATGATAAAATTTAGGGGAAGAAACTGAAATAGGTGTTTTGGAGCTTACACAATCTTAGAAATAGAGAAAATTACTTAAAATCATGAAACCCTAAGCTCCAAGTTTAAAAAATGGTGAAAATTACAAAACATGGGTATTTATTGTACCCAGGCATCGCATATGCGATCATCGGGTCACTTAAGCAACTACTGCTTAAGCGACCAAGCATTGTGTACGTGATTCCTCGCCTAATGAAAAGTGTCGCATAAGCGACCCAGTCATCATATAAGCAAGTCCTGTGATCACGACCAAGATATTGTGTAAGCGACGCTTGGGTCTTGTCTGCCAGTCGCATAAGCGACCAACCAATCGCATATGTGGGTGCACCATCTAGAGACTTGGAGAATTCCAAGTCTCCGTGGACCCCTCAGAATTTATTTGAAATCCCATGAACACAAATAAACTATGTTATCCTATAAAATTTTATACTCTAGACTCGATGGAGATATCATATTTTCAAGAAAATGTCATATTCACAAAGTTGGCCCCCAAAATCGAATCTCACAATTTTTTAAACCAAGGGTCAAAATAAGATATAAAAGCCATAAACTATGCCAACCATGTTACCGCCTGAAAATTGATGTTTCAAATCTGCTGGTGCAGTCTGTTTTGTCATCTGATGTACAAATCAATAAATGTTGACCGACGTCAACCATAAGGCTTCTCAAGCCACCAAAAGCCTTATTATCATTTAAATCACACTAAAATGCATCGGGAATCATGCGAATCATCCTTACACACCAAAAATACTACAAAGTAACCACGGGAATGGAAAAATGGTCAAATCACATTGTATTAAATATTTCACATAAATCACCAAAAATTGAGTCGTTACATCATCCACCACTAAAAATCTAGTTTGTTCTCAAACTAAGCATAAGGGAAGTACCTGAATCAACAGAAAGTCGGAGATAATAACTACGCATATCAGACTAGACCTCCCAAGTAGCCTCATCTACAAGTCAAAGTCTCCACTAGACCTTAACCACCAGAACATCTCTAGAATACAACCGCCTAACATCCTCATCCAAGATTGAAACAGGCTTCTCAACAAAAGACAACCTCTTAACTAATTGAACCAAATCCTAATGAATGACATGATACTAATTCGAAATATAATGTCGAAGTATGAAAACATGCAAACTAGATGAACATCTGATAAATCTGGGGGCAAAGCCAACTCATAAGCCACATCACCAATAGTTTGAAAAAACTTAAATAGACCAATATACCTAGGGCTAAGCTTTCCCCTATTCCAAACCTCATCACTCCCTTCACGGGTGAAACTCGAAGAACGACTCTATTATAAACACTAAATCTCAAGACACGAAGTTTATGATTTGCATATCTCCTTTGCCTACTCATAGTTACTCAAAGCCTACCCTAAATATTTCAAACTCTATCCAAGGAATCACGAAGCAAGTCCGCACCCCGTGGTCTAATCTAAGAAACCTCAAACCAACCGTCGGAAGAGCAACAATTCCTACTATACAAAGCCTCAAAAGGAGCCATATCAATACTGGAATGGTAGCTATTATTATATGCAAACTTAACCAAAGCAATATACTGCTACCACTGACCACCAAAATCCATCACTCAAACTTGGAGCATATCCTCCAAAACCTGAATAGCCTGCTCTGACTTCCCATTAGTATGGGGTAAAATATTGTACTAAGACCAACCTGGGTACCCAACTCATCCTGAAAGGTCTTCCAAAAGTGAGAAGGAACACTAAACCTTGATCTGAGATAATAGACACTAGCACACCATGAATATGTACATTCTCGCAAATATAAATATGGGCCAACCTCTCAGCACTGAAAGAGACCTAACCAAAATAAAGTAGGCAGATTTGGTCAATCGATCCATAATGACCCAAACACTATCAATACCACATGAATATGAGCCAACCCATTCATAAATCCATGTCGATTTATTCCCATTTCTACTCTGGAATGGGTAACCTCTGAAGCAAACCATCAGGCCTCAAATGCTCAGCCTTCACCTACTGATAACAAAGGCATCAAGCTACAAAGTGCACTACGTCATTTCTCATACCACCTCACCAGTAATGCTTTCTCAAATCACGATACATCTTACTCACTCCTGAATGGATAAAATACCTAAAACAATAAGCCTTCTTTAAAATTAATCTAATCTAATCACCCACTCTCAGTACACAAACTCAGCCTATACTTAAATCACCATCTGAATCAAGTTAGGCTTCCTTAGCCTCACCACTCAATACCTTTTCCATAATTAATATCAATCCAACATCATCAAACTAATGAGCTCGAATTTGCTCTATCAAACAAAACCTAGCCTTCTCGAATGCCAAAACATACCCAAGTGTAAAAATATCAAGCCTAACCATCTGGTTAGCTAAAGACTAAACCTCTAAGACTAAAGACCTCTCCTGAGTCAAAATATGTGCCAAGCTACCCATGCTAGTCGACTTGCAGCTCAAGGCATCTGCAACTTCATTAGCGTTGCCCGAATGATAGAGAATAGTCAAGTCATAATTCTTAAGCAACTCAAGCCAATGGTGCTATCTCATGTTAAGATCTCATTGGGTGATGAAATACTGAAGGTTATAATGATCCAAGAAAATCTCATAATGAAGTCCATACAAGTAATTCCTCCAAAAATTCAAAGCAAAATCAACTGCACTCAACTCCAAATCATGGGTAGGATAATTCTTTCATGGGGCTTCAACTAGCGACAAGCATATGCAATAACCTTACCCTTCTACATCAACAGAGAACCTAACCCAACACTTCAAGCATCAAAAAAGATAATAAATACCAGGACTTCCTTGGGTAAAGTCAAGAAAGGAGTTCATGTCAATAAGTCATTGAGCTTTTAGAAGATAACCTGACAAGCTTCAGACCACTTGAAATAAATCTTCTTCTGAGTCAACTTGGTCAATGGAGCAGCAGTAGATGGAATAACCACAAAAATATGCCTGTAGTAACTTAATAAACCAAAAAAACTCCAAATCTCGATAGGAGAAGTAGGTCTAGCCCAATCATGAACCGCTACAACCTCGGTCTAATCAACCATAATACCATCATTGGTCATCACATGACCTAAAACAGAGACAAAATCTAACGAAAACTCACACTTAGAGAACTTTCCATACAACTTCTCATCCCTTAATCTCTGGAGCACAATTTGCAAATATTCCTCATGATCAGCCTCACTCATGGAATAAACTAAGATATCATATATAAATATAATAACAAAAGAGTTGAGATAAGGTCAAAATAACTGGCTTATCGACTCTATAAATGCGGGTGGGGTATTAGTCAATCCGAAAGACATGAACAACAACTTATAATGACCTCATCGAGTCCAAAAGGTTATCATTGGATTATCCAAAGATCTTATCCTTAACTGGTGATACTCGTACCTCAAATCAATCTTCAAAAACACTGAAGCACTATGAAGCTGATCACATAAATCAATAATACGAAGAAGAGGATACTTATTCTTAACTGTCACCTTTTTCAACTGTCAATAATAAATATACATACGCATAGACCCATCTTTTTTCTTTACAAAAAAGACAAGTACACCCCAAGGTGATACACTAGGTAAGATAAATCCCATATCCAAAAACTCCTACACTAATTCTTCAATTACTTTAACTCGATTGGGGATATCCAATAAGGAGGAATAGAAATAGTCTTGGTTCTTGGCTCAACATTAACGAAAAAGTTAATATCATGATCCCGAGGCATACCAGGCAAATTCCTAGACAACACATCCATGAACTCATGGACAACCTGAATAGAATCTAAAAAAGGAGGCGAAGCAATACTAGTATCATGAATATGAACCAAATAAGACAAACATCCTCTCTCAACCAAGCGACGAGCCTGAACATAAGATATAACCCTTTTGGAACCTGAATGAAGTGTACCCTTCTAAGCTATCCTTGTCACAGTCAATAAAGCTAAAGTCACGATCCTAGTATAACAATCTAAGATAGCATAGTAAGAAGCCAACCAATCCATACCAAGATAACATAAAAGTCGACCATATCTAGAATACGTAAATCTACCTAAGTCTCGTGCCCAGAAAAAGTCACAATACAGGATTGATACACTCAATCCACCACTAAAGAATCTCCTACAGGGGTAAATACACCAATAGACATGGAAAGAAGCTCACTAGTAGAATCAAAACCCAAAGGAAAATATGTAGACAAAGAAAAAAGTCAATCCTAGATAAAATAACATAAATGTAGATCTGGAATAAATGGGTATGATACCTACAATAACAGCATCAGAATCCTCTACCTCTGGTATGGTGGGTATATCCTGGCGCTGTCCACAACCACCAACTAGACGACCACCACCACAAGATCTACTACCTCTACAATTTGCACCTTTGGTAGAACCCCCACCTCATATATCTGAAATAGGAGTAGACCAGAATACACAGTGGGGATAGTCATTGGCCAGATGGCTAGTCTCATCAAACATATAGAAAACCCTACTGCCCAACTTAATAGGAGAAGGCATGATTGGACCAAAATGTCCACCTGGAACTACTTAACCAGAAGACCCACTACCTGAACTCTGTAAGGGTATCTGCATAGGTCTACCATGATAGCCACAGAAACCTCTAGAATCCCTACCTCGAGAAGAATGACTTGTGAACTCGCCCAGATGGCGCAATTTCTTGGCACCTCCCTGAGATGCTCAAAGAATACCGTCAGTCATCTTAGTATGATCCTCTATACTCTAAAATGATGATCCATACACTACTATCTGAGATATAGATAGCTGAAGGGAAATATTCAACCCTTTTATGAACTTTTGAATCTTCTATGATTTGGTGGAAACACTGGCATTGGAAAATCTAGACAAGGTATGAAATCATGTCTCATACTCTACAACAGTCATGGAGACCTTCTCCCGGCAATCAAACTTATCTCCCATCCAATCCCTCTAACAGTAAGGCACGAACCTCTCCAAAAAGGCCTTAGCAAATTGATCCCAAGTCCTCACAATAGAATCTAGAGGTCAATAACAAATGAGTGACTCTGCCAATATCTAGTGGCATTCCTCAATTGATAAGTTATATATGCAATACCATGTGAATCAAGAAAACCCAGGTTATGTAACTTCTCACGACAGTCAATCAAAAACTCATAGGCATCCTCACCCACAATACCACTAAACCTAGGGGTACCCAAGCAAGTGAACCTCTCAAACCTTTTCTAATCCTTAAAATACATAATTGTACTATAATAAGATGAGGCATGGTGAATTTGGCGGGTTGAGCTCCCACCTGAGGAGGCAACATAGATGATGGCTGAACTTTTAACCTCAAAAATACCATTCTCAAATGCAAATGCTAAAGGAGGGACAACACTCAGAATCTATGGAGTACCAAAAGTAGATATAGATACTACTAGAGAGTCCCAACTCAGAATTGAAGGAGAACCATAAGCAAACTCTAGGATAGATGAAGGTACAGTACTCGGTATAAGAGGAACACCAGGAGCACCTAAAGGATCACCCTCCAAATGGGCCAACAAGAAAACCAATAACTCCTCCAAGATTGTAGTAGAATAACTCTACAGGAACAAAGTAGGACCCACATCCCTAACGCGTTCAACTGAGGCTCAGGGGAGAGTACCTTTGCACTACTTCTAGATTAGACAAATCCTTGTGCTCATCCACTATCTCAAGCCTATTCATGACTCACAACTCGCCCTTTATATCGGGATTTATCCTTTGATGAAGACTTTTCATCCCTAACCTTATGAGATCTAGTCATCACTATCTGTATAAAAAAGAGTGAATTTGACTTAGAACATAAGGCATGTAGGAAATTTACACGACAAAGAACAAAATAAGGTAAATTTCCTAAAGACATCGTATAGACTCTCAAAGATAGATATGGATGTCTATGCACTAATCCGCAAGACTTTATTAGATATTTCATTCTTACACTATTGAGACCAATAAACCTGGCAGCTCTGATACCAATTTGTCATGACCCAAAAACCAAGGGTCATGATGGCACTTTATACGATGAGCCATTATAAGTAAGCCTATCACCCAAATTTCTATGAAATAAAAGATAATACTAAAACCCAAGACAAGACTCCTAGAGTGGAGTCGAACCACACACATATATAGTAAACACAAAAATACATAGTCAATGATGTCACAATATAAGAACATAACTAGTCAAGATGTCACAATGTAAGAACATAACTAGTACTACTCATTTATATAGTAAATACAAAAATCTCAAACTTGATGTCACAATGTAAGAACATAACTAGTACTACTCAAGATAAAAATACATCAGGTCTCCAAACAAGTACAACTCTATCTCTGAATATAAATGAGGACATAGTCTAAATAAGGAAAGGTAGTAGTCAACTCTGGACATATGAAATCAGCCGCTACCTTAAAAGCTCCAAATATCCCTCAAATCAACCATCATGAGGTGCACTCAAACCTGAATCTGTGCCGAAAGAGCACAGTAGGGGTGAGTACAGTCCATTTGTATTCAGTAGGTATCATATCCCGAATAAGCAAAGTAGAAAGTAAAGAACACAAAATACACAATAAGGCACGTCATCTACAATAAGAAAATGTCCCAAACGGTATACCACACTATCTCCACTAACAACTCTATAATGTTCATATACACCATAGCAATATGATAGAGAAATACAAGTATAAAGATAACACATATATGAATATGAAGGAATAATTACACATAGATAGGTATCACATCATGGAAATAATACATCAAAGAAAAATACAAAGTAAATACAATGTAATGGAGATGATGATAATGATCATGAAAATAATAATAATGATGCTTGAGGTTATCGTACAATCTTTGTAAGCACCTATGGAGCTAAAGTGTCATGGCCTAAACCAGGTCCTGGCCGCGATGGGAATCTCAAGTCCATCGGGGACCGAAGACCACCCTTTTAGCACCTAACCAAACAACACAGTATCTTCAATATCGGATGAATTTTGAATATATAAAAAGATAGCACAAGATAAGATTTAAAGAATAAAAGAGAAGTCTATGACCGATAACCACTATCTAGCTAAAATAACCAACCAACATTACCCAAGTCCATAAGAATCCAACAAAGCCTTCTAATAGAAGAATTGAAAACTAGTCTTGGTCGGGACATGTCCCCGACTCTGACAATAATAATGATAGTGTTAATGATAATGAAAACTCTTATGTCTAAACTAAGATAAGAACTAATGAAATGTCTAGGACTTCTAGAGAATGGAGGTGCACCACTTCACCATAACGAACTAACAAACCAAGATAATCCACCTAACTCTGCATAGGAAAAGTAGAAGTATCTCCACTGCATGCATTGGATGGGGATACAATGTCCAAAAATAGTTAGTGGGGTGAACACTAGTATGTAACTCAGGGATAAGGATAACATAATTCCGTGATCAATAGTTCAAAATTATTCAAAACCAATGCGCATGAGCAAATACATATACATATATATATCGCATGTCGAGATAGGCAACAAGGCTTAACATGCATATTAAAACTTTAGCCTCGATTGTGTAGCTCAACCATCATCACATAAGAAGGCACCCACAATCTATATGGGCCCAACTCTTCTCACTCTGGTAGGGCCCTAATGTGTGTGTACGCATAAACCAGAGGGTATATCATTGAACCCGGGATTGGATCTCCAAGGGTTATCTATACCATTTAGCTCGAGTTAAGGATTTTAAATTTAAAAGACCTTCTTTACAATTTTTCCCTATGCTTAAGGAATTTTCCTATAGTATTTCCTAATAATCTTGCTGGTTTTATCCTAATAGGTAAATAGACTTTGGGATTGATGCTCTACCGAACACATGTCTTATTTTTATTCCACCTTATAGAATAGCTCTGATTGAGTTAAAAGAGCTTAAGGAGTAGTTAAAAGATCTCCTTGATAAAGGTTTCATCCACCCTAGTGTGACTCTATTGGGTGCTCCAATGTTTTTCATGAGTAAAAAGGATGATTCTCTTTCGATGTGTATAAACTATTGATAATCAATTAAGGTTGTAGTAAAGAAGAATGTGCTTATGGTTTGTAGCCAAGTTAAATAAGAAATTTTACGATAGTTTCTCTATTGAATGTACTAGTATTTTAGGAGGGATATTTCATTGGTGGTGCATGATTATTGCTAGACCCTGAGTTTGAACCATAGATGTTGGTGGTGGTGATAAGAATGTTAACTCGAGGATAGTGATGTGAAATTTATGGGAGTGAATTTATTGCCTTGATTTGATATGTGAAGAGATGAAGTTTATAACCTATGAAATATTGGAGTGGTTAAGTGTGATATATACTAGAGGTCTAGTGTTAAGGTGATAAATTTGGGCTAAGTTATTAGGTGGATGAGAGCATTAAGTTTATAATATTATGTCAAGCCCGGGATAGCATCTTATTAGATGAGGTTTTAAGTATACATGTGTCATGTGTACCTAAAGTTTGTACAATGGTGATACCCTATGGTACGGAGTGTTATACTTATAGGTTTAATGAGAATTTATGTACGCAAGTATAGGACGATGAGTTAAGGATGATATTATGTATCAAGGAAGAGTTGTGGTAAATGTAATCTAATCCTAGAAAATTCCTCCTACTTCAGTTTAATAGGACATCCTACCAATGTCTTAAGTGTTAAAATTATGCCTATACATGAGGTCCAAGTTCTCTATACAACTTATGTCCATGCTTCAACCCCTGACCTATAAGCAATAATGGTTCTCAGAAATCTAAGCTTGCAAATAGTCAAGCTCTATGTTATGACGCTCATGAATCCCTAAACTCATGTCTCAGTTTATTCTTGGTTCTAAGGAACTATACGTTCTAATCGCTATTAATTCATATTATATCATGTCTTAGCCTAAAGTGACGCTATATATGCAAGCTTGTGACCATTCTCAATCCTTAGAAGGAGAGGCAGTAGTTTCAAGAGGCATCCCTTATCTTATTTCTTCAAAATATATAAGTCTTAGCTTCATGTTTTATTATCCATGATATATGCACTGGTGATTCTCACGGTGCCAGTCCAAAGAACTCATGCTATAATATGCTTATGCCGGAATGACCCTCTATTTATGATCTAGGTGGTTGCTGTGAAATATCTCATGCCTATTGTACCGTGTCTTATTTCTCGAGTATTACTTTAAGTAGTATAACTCATAGGAGTTAGAATTGAAAAAGGACCCTTTCATCCTTGATGTTTGTACTATTGTTCCGTAGTGACCCTCCTTCTTGATAGTATGGTAATAGTTGTGGAAGGGTAGTAATGCTTTAGATAAGGGAGTGGATATTCTTAATATGAAAATTTTAGGGGTGATTACTCGGGACGGGGACATTGATAAAGCTGGAAAAGCAACATAAACTTTTGTTAAGTGAAATAGTTAAGAAGGAGAGATATGGTGAAACCATTATGATAGCGATTAAAGTTAGGATGAATAGAGTGATTTATAGATACATAAATTGTTGTGTTATGTAGTTAGTACTCCTTGATTTAAGACTTAGGGTTATTTGACTATAGTGATAAAATGGAGTAGTGATTTTGAAAGGGTGTAAAGTATAGGGTCCCACAGTTTATGCTAGCACCTTTAACTCAAATTTAGGCTTTAACATGGAATAAATATGTACTTATACTCAGACTATTGTAGTTGGGTGTTTCACGGAGGAATTAGAGATTGAAATGGTGGAGTGTTGTATTCATGGCTTAATACATAGTGGCGAAGCATGGTTATATTTAAGGGTTATTAGTCATATTATTTGAGGTAGAAGAAACAACTTAGGAAGATGAAGAGGACATGAAGTCCAAGTATCCATTCTCGTTTCCTTCTTTAGACAATCGCGCTTAAGGTATGTGTATTCCATGATATCTTTGTTTTTTGTCTTTGTTAAAGGTAATTGTGGTTGTATTTCTATGTTAAATTGTTCTACTAGATGCCTTCACTCATCATTCAGGGATAAATGATCCTAGGGGGAGAGAATAAAACACCCCAAATTTTGGTCCTGGAAAATTCCTAAATTTTTATACGTACTACCCTGACTACGATTGACCTTATGAGTCGTAAGGTGTCCATACGGGTCATAGGGACCCAATTTATAAGGTTACCAATGTGTTACCCCAAAGCTTATGACCTTAGAACGTCTAGAATACAAAGAGTAACATGGATGCTTTATGAGTTGTAGGGTCCCTTCCGTAGCAAAACCAGTGTAATGTCACTTGTTTCTATTGTTCCTACGATTGGACCTAGCAAGTCGTAAGGTCTGAATATGAGTTGTAGGGTAAAACTCATAGTCAGACCTGTATGGGTGCTTTGAGCTACTACACAGACCATGGGTCATGGTGACAACTCGTAAGGAGTCATCACGAGTCATATTGTGACCCATGAAGCGTGGCATTTTTTCTTGTACTTTTAAGTGGGGGAATTTTGGTCATTTACCTTCTTCCTCAATTAGTACCCATGTCTATAAAACACCCAAATCAGATTATTTCCATCACTTTAATAATTAAATACATGCTCACTTCTCTCTAAAATCTCTACGTCAAGAAAACTAGGGTTTCCCAAGGAATAGGTAATTAGAGCGTTCAAGTGTTGATTTCTCTACCTAATTCTCTGTACTTTCAGGTATGTTACTCTTCCCCAAATCTTATTTTATGAAAAGCATGTATTTTAAATGGTTTATTTATATGGATTTGAATGTGGGTCTTGAGATGGGTAGAGGGTTTTGGAATGGTTCATCCTCAAATTGTTTTCCATGGTTTTAATGAGTTGTTCATTCTTTGAATTAAATTTTTTTGAAACTAATGGGGTCCATGGGTATGGGAACTAGAGTGGGTGTCGAGGAATTCCAAAACACCCAAGGTTTTGGTCCTTAGGAATTTCCTGGGTTTTGGATTTCTTGGACATCATACAACTCACCATACTAGTCATATGTATGGTTATGGGTCAAATAACCCAGTTGTATATTGTCAAGTGTTGGGTGATGATTGGGTGGTTGAGTTTTTGGTATGGATACGATTAGGTGGGTATGAGTCGTGAGGTTGGTGATGGGTCATTGGATTGGGTTTTCCTTCACTTAATCTGAAACTTAGTAACTTAAATTGGATCTAAGTATGAGTGGCTCATCATGAGTAGTAAGGATAGGGTACGAGTGGTATAGTCCAACTCGTATGTTAGACAGTGTCCAATCTCTCTTGATTTTGTTATGGGTATGGGTTAAGGGTACTAGTCGTATGCTTGGGTACGAGTGTCTTTGGTGGTCATATATTAGATAGTGTTATGTGTCCAATGGATGCCTATGGTATGAGTGGTGGGTACCACTCGTATGATAGGGTATGATTGGAGGGGGTTGGTCGTACCTTCCTACAGGAAATTTGTACAGTTGAAGTTTGGGTATTTTGGTCATTTTCCCTTATAACTCCTTAGGACCCGATGACATAAAACTTCTTTTGGGGCATCTTTTACCCTATTATTCTAATCCAAAAACACTTTAAACCCTCTCTAATCTCTCTTAAGTTGTTGTCTTAAAAAAGGGCTAGGGTTTCCTATAATATGGTCAATTTGGGGATTACAAGGGTGGTTTCTCTCTATCTTCTTCATAATCTAAGGTAGGTTACTCCTCCCTCATTGTCATTTCAACTAAAGGCATGATTTATTATATGGCTTTCATGGCATAATTATGGTGTAGTTTTGGGTTTTGAATTATATGTTGGGGGTTTTGGTTTCAAATGGTTGGTTATGGTTTTCCCATGTTTTGATTATGGTTTTCCATGTTTTAATGGTGTTTTGGACATATGGCTGGATGGGAATGGTTAATTGGTACTTGGTTTTAGTTTTGGAAAGTATATGCCCTCAACATCTTCGATAAAATGCCTATAAGAATGCTTTTATTACATTGTTGAACTTTTATTGAAAACTTTGCATGGTATAAAGTGGTAATGGAACCCTAAATTGGTTTGGATGGTTTCAAATTATTTTAAATGGTTAAATGGTAAGGTCTTGGTGGTCATGGTTATGGTTTAATTGATAGCCTTACGGGGTACATGGGAATCCCTCAAGCAACCTTAATAATGAATCATTTGTAGGGTACATGGGAATCTACTAAGTAAACTTATTGATAATGTAATCTTTGGGTATATGGGAATCCTTTAAAAAGGTTGGATAAGGACATTTCTTGCAATTTTTAGTCGGTATGACAATACCGTTTCTTATAGCCTTGGTTAATAATAAATGGAATTGGTACCATAGTTATGTGCTAATAGTTTTAATTAGGAATTACTGGTGGGGGTGATAGCTAATCATAAAGGTGTGAGTCCAATGGACTGACACTGGAAACTCATGTTTGCCGACATGAGGATTGGTCATGGTAAGCATACACTATACTTATGGGGTACACGGGAATCCCCTAAGTTACACTTGTATATATGTATCATGGAGAGTAAAAGGTGAACGAGAATCCTTGACTCTTATGGTTCATCCAATTTGTGCGGCTACACGCATTGGGGCCCATTCAGGGGGTAACACTAGATCCATATAACCCATGGGTGGTTCTAGGATAGTTAAGCTACAGATACCTATATTATTAGTTTTAAAGGCATGCTAAACCCGATTCCCTTTCTCGACATGGATTATATATATATATATGGTTGTAAATGTGTATGGTTGGTTTTTTATTTTAAAGGTTGGCATTATTTTATCCTTATTCCTGGTTACTTGCTAGCTTTAACTTGTTAACCCATCTTTGAAAGGTTGTATTCCTACGCAATGTAGGAATCAACCATACTACTTCTCCTGCTCAGTGATCGAATTTTGGATCATCATGTGTTAGATTGAAGTGATGAGCTTCCAAACTCTGGAAGGCTCTATTTCATATCATGGATTTCTTTACATACTTTTGTCATTCCATAGACTTTGGTTTTCGCTATGATCGGGGGCATGCCCGACCGCATATTTTTTTACATTCGGATAGAGGCTTTGTGGTACTACTATGGGTTGGTATAGGTTGTGTTGGTATTAGTATCATCCTTAGCATTTGTATTGGTATTAAGGCTGACATCGATTGACTATATTTGATTTATGATTGTTCTATTTTATTTTGGTTTATATATATAAGTGTAACTTATCTGATATAGGGTATAGGGCGGTTATGGTAGGTATTAAGTGTAGTCTCTAGTATTGGTTGGGCTTGAGGCACCCTACACAACTAGGCACCAGTTTGGGTCATGCCAGATTAGTATCAGAGCCCTAGGTTTATGATCAATTGGGATTCCACAAAGTCTTGTAAAGTAGAGTCTCTTTTAAGGGTGTGTAGCACGCCATACTCATACGGGAGAGGTTACAAGGCATTTAGGAATGTTTTACTTTCTTGTGTTCTGATTTTAAGTAATAAAGTCTAAGGTCTTGGATTCTTCTTATTTTCATTTGCTTATTTTTTAGATCATGCCTCCTCGATGATCTAAAGCTCATGGAAACTCTTTTGTCCCAAATGAGGATGATGTTGAAGGGGAACACTCTACCCATGCAATCCATACTCGATCTAGGGGTCCAGTACCTGATTTCTTTGGAGTTTCACTAGTCTCCTCTAGTCCTCCTCAGGCTGATGTGATAAATGATAAGTTTCGTTAGTCGGTTCATATGAATTCCCAGTTGGTAGCTTCTCAGGCCAAGCACAATACATCTGTTATTCCATTTTCTGAGGCCACAAGGGTTAGCCAGTTCATGAGGTTGAGTCCTCTAACTTTCAATGGTGTTATGGTGGAGGAAGATCCTCAGGGTTTATTAGATAAGATAGAAAAGATTTTTAGGGTTATGCATGCCACGAATATGGAAGGGGTGGAGTTTTCTACCTACCAACTGAAGGATATGGCTTACCAATGGTCTGAGGAATGGGATAGAGCAAGGGGTGATGTTGAGGAGTCATCATTATGGGAGAATAGCTCCAATGCATTTTTAGACTACTTCTTTCCTCAAGAGTTGAGGGAAGTAAAATTGGAGGAATTTTTTAATCTGAAGTAAGAGAAGATGTCAGTCAAGGAGAAAGCCTTGAAGATTCACCAATTGTCTTGGTATGCTCTAGAGATGGTGTCAGATAAGAGGGTCTAGATGGGAAATTTTGCCTCAAGATTGTCTCATGAGTTGATCCTTGAATGTAAGACTGTCTTGCTTACCAAGGACAAGTACATCTCTAGGTTGGTTGTGCATATGTAATAAGTGGAAAAGAAAAAAAATAGCAGGGTGGAGGCCAACAGCAAGGTGGTAAGGATGGTGATAAGTGGACAAAACAAAGTTGGGGAGTTTTGGTTCCTTCTCCACAGATAGTTCTTCTTCCCTGAAGTCATTCAGAGATAACTACCAGTAGGGTGGCAATAACTGTAGAACACATGGTTCCCAATATAAGGCTAGTGGGGCTCAGTTGGCTTTATTATATCCTCTTTGTAGGCTATATGGTCGGTTGCATTAGGGTTTTTATGATGAGAGGAGGGATAGGTTCTTTAAATATTGTCATCCAAGCCGTATGAATAGAAACTATCCGATTGGTAAGGTTCCTTTGGGAGTGAATAGGGTTCTGGTTGCCTCTCCATTTGCTCCTGCACCAAAGGGTGCTGCTTCTGCATCTATTTTTGCTACTAGTTTCGACACTGGTTTGAACTATCTATATGCACTTACTACCTGATAAGAGTCTGAGGCATCACCTGATGTCGTGATTGGTATGTTGAAATCTTTCTCTCATGATGTGTATTGTTTACTTGATTTAGGGTCCACTCTCTTTTATGACCCCATTTATGGATGTGTATTTTGGTTTTGGTCCTAAGGTTATTTCGAACCCTTTTACTATTTCTACCCCGATAGGTAACTCTGTGATTTCTAGAAGGGTCTTTAGGGGTGTGTAGTATTTATTAGTGGTAAGAAAACTTCGGTGGATCCATTTGAATTAGATATCGTGCATTTTGATGTTATTCTGGGTATGGAATGGTTACACTTGTGCTATGCGTCTTAGACTATTGGACACATAAGGTTGTCTTTAGGTTCCCTAGTTAGCCAATTATTGAATGGGAGGGTGGTTCCCTAGCTCCTAAGGGGGAGTTTATATTTTACCTTAGAGCTCGAAGATTAATCTCCAAGGGGTGTCTCTATCATTTAGTCTGAGTTACAGATTCTATCTCGGAAAGTCCTTTCTTACATTTGGTTCCGATGGTGAAGGAATTTCCTGAGGTTTTCCTTGAAGACCTTCCTGGTGTTCCTCTTCATAGGGAGATTGAGCTTGGGATTGAAATGGTTTTGGACACTCATCCAATTTCTATTCCCCCTTATAAAATGGCTCTAACTGAATTGAAGGAGCTTAAGGAGCAAATTAAGGATCTTTTTTATAAAGGTTTCATCCGTCCTAGTGTATCCTCGTAGGGTGCACCAGTGTAATTCATGTGTAAGAAGGATTTTTACCTTCGGGTGAATATTGATATACGTAGTTGAATAAGGTGGCAGTTAAGAACAAGTATCATCTTCCAAAGATAGATGACCCATTTGATCAGTTTCAAGGTGCTAATTTTTTCTTCCAAATTGATCTTCAGTCTGGGTATCATCAGCTTAAGATTAAGGAGGTGGATATCCTTAATACTGTCTTTCGTACTCGTATAGGCACTTTGAGTTCCTAGTTATGTCATTTGGGTTAACCAATGCTCCGGCAGCGTTTATGGATTTGATGAATAGGGTTTTTCATCAGTTTTTAGATCTGTTTGTCATTGTGTTCATTAATGACATCCTGGTGTATTCTAAGAGTGAGGTGTATCATGTCAATCACCTTTGTGTTGTGTTGCAGACCTTGAAAGAGCAACAGTTGTATGTCAAATTATCAAAATATAAATTCTCGTTGAATATTATCACTTTTCTGGGTCATTTCATTTCTAGTGAAAGGATCATGGTGGATCCGCAAAAGGTTGCAGTAGTTAAGAAGTATCCTAAACCCACGACTCCAATCGATATTTAGAGCTTCTTGGGTTTAGTTGGTATTACAAGAGGTTTGTGGATAATATCTTGACTATAGCTTCCCCTTTGACTAAGTTGACTCAAAAAAGGTGAAGTTCTCTTGGTCAGATACTTGTGAGGGTAGTTTCGAGAAAATGGAGGATAAGATAACTTTGGCTCTGATTTTGACTTTTCCGAAAGGTATGAAGAGTTTGTAGTTTATTATGATGCATCCCGAATGGGACTTGGTTGTATTTTGATGAAGCATGGTAAGGCGATCGCCTATGATTCCAAGAAGTGGGAGGTGTATGAGAGGAACGATCCTTATGATTTGGAACTATTAGATGTGGTGTTTGATTGAAAATCTGGTGGCACTATTTATATGAAGTGCACGTGGACATCTTCTCGGATCATAAGAGTCTGCAGTATGTTTTCACTTAGAAGGAGATTAATCTTAAGCTGAGAAAATAACTTAAGCTTCTCCAGGACTATGACATGAGTCTTGATGACCACCCAGATAAAGCTACCGTGGTCGCTAATGCTCTTAGCAGGTTCACCATGGGGAGTTTAGCTCATGCGTAAACAGAAAAGCGGGAGTTGGTGAAGGATATTCACTGTTTGGCTAACCTTGGAGTTCATCTCTTAGACTTCAAGGATGGTGGTGTGTTGAACAGGAAGTGGTGCGTTTGTCTCTTGGTGTTGAGATCAAGGAAAGGCAGATGTTAGATCCTATATTGATAAAAATCAAGGGTGATATAGGTAGGCAAAAGGCAATGGTATTTGAGGTTAGTGGTGATGGTACCTTGCAGTACCAAGGAAGATTATGTGTTCCTGATGTAGATGGTTTACATGAAAGGATCATGGCTGAGGTGCATAAGTCCCGCTATTTTATTCATCCCGATTCTACAAAAAGTATCATGACCTTAAGGAGATGTATTGGTGGAATGGTATAAAGAAGGATGTGGCTGATATTTTGGCCAAGTGTATGGTGTGTCAACAAGTAAAAGTTGAGCACATGAGGCCCAGAGGGTTGTATCAAGAAATTGATTTTCCTGAATAGAAATGTGAAGTAATCAACATGGATTTCGTTACCAGTCTTCTTCGGTCTTGGAATCAATTCGATTCAGCTTGAGTCATCATGATATGATGACAAAGTTGGCTCACTTTTTGCCAGTGAGGTCTAACTTCTCAGCTGAGGATTATGTGAAATTGTACCTTCAAGAGATTGTGAAGTTACATGTGGTACCCTTTCTATTATTTCTGATTGTGTGATGCAGTTTTCATCTCACATTTGGCGGTCATTTTAGAAAGATTTGGGGACTAAGGTTAGTTTGAGCAATGTTTTTCACCCGTAGTCGGATGGGGAAGCAGAAAGTACTATTCAGATGTTGGAAGATATGCTTCGAGCTTACGTGATTGGCTATGGCGGTATTTGGGTTGAGCACCTGCCTCTTATAGAGTTTGCTTATAATAATAGCTACCACTCTAGCATTGGGATGGCTCCCTTTGAAGAATTGTATGGTAAGAGGTGTAGGTCTTCTATTAAATGGTTTAAGGTCGATGAGGCAGATATATTTAGCCCAAATATGGTTAACCAAGATATGGAGAAGGTGAAAGTGATTCTGCATAGGCTTAACGCTGCCCAAAGTCGCCAAGAGTCCAACGCGGATAAGGAGTTCATAAAGGTATCTCCTATGAAGGAAGTGATTCAGGTTAGGAAGAAGGGGAAGCTCAGTCCCCGATATATCGGTCTTTATGTGGTCTTGAGGAGCGTTGGCAATGTGGCATATGAGTTGGAGTTGCCTTCTAGTTTGAGATTCATCCCCTCAGTATTCCATGTCTCTATGTTTAGGAAGTGTATTGGTGATCCATCGCAAGTTGTGCATGTCAAGGATATTGGTATCTCAGACTCTCTGTCTTATGAAGAAATCCCAATTGAGATCTTGGATTATCAGGTTTGTCGGTTACGGACCAAGCATGTGGCCTCGGTAAAGGTTGTATGGAAGAACCACAAGGTGGAAGAGGCTATATAGGAAACGGAAGAGGACATGAAGTCTAAGTATTTGTATTTATTTTCTACTCCGGATATTTATTCTTAAGGTATGTGTTCTTTTTGACAACTTTGTCTTTTAATTTAGTTAAGGAAAATATCGACCTCCCTACATCTTTGTTTTCTGTCTTAAAGGTAAGAATAGAGGCATCTAGGGGTGTAAATCGTGGTTATACTGCCTTGTTCCATCATTTAGGGATGAATGATCCAAGTGGGGTAGAATTGAAACACCCAAGGTTCTGGTCCTTAGGAATTTCCTAGGTTTTGGACCTCCTAGACATCATATGACTTACCATACTAGTTATATGGTGTGGGTAAGGGTCAGATAACCCAATTATATATTTTCTAGGGTTGGGTGGTGATAGGCTGGTTGAGTTTTGTGAATGAGTACGACTAGGTAGGTACAAGTCGTATCATTGGTGACACGTCATTGGGTTGGGTTTTCCTTCACTTAGTGTGAAACTTAGTAACATAACTTGGATCTGAGTATGAGTGGCTCACCGTGAGTCCTAAGGATAGGGTATGAGTGGTATAGTTCAACTCGTATGTTAGACAGTGTCCAACCCCTCTTTATTCTGTTATAGGTATGGGTTAAGGGTACTGGTCGTATGCTTGGGTAAGAGTGGCCTTGGTGGTGTTGTGTTGGATTGTGTTAGGCTTCCAAGGGATGCCTAGGGTATGAGTGGTGGGTACCACTCATATGGTAGGGTACGATTGGAGGGGGTTGATCGTACCTTCCTACAAGAAATTTGTACAGTTTAAGTGGGGGTATTCTAGACATTTCTCCTAATAACTCCTTAGGACCCCATGATATTGTAAGACCTCACAAAATTCCTATCTTAATTCAGCCCTTTAAGCTTGTTAAGGGGTCCCAGACTTAGAAAATTCTAGCTAAGTATTCAGAATTAGTTTATTTTTGGGCCTTCAAAAGTAGGCAATCTCATCTCACGACCTAAAAGTCCTTTAAATGTCTAAATTTTAGTTAATTCATGATATAAAAGGTCAATAGGTGTTCCCGGATATGTTTTGGATTTTTCGAACTTTGTTTGAATCTCCTTTTGAATCCCAAATCAGTGTACCAAAGCGATCTTGGCGCGCCGCATCGCCTATCGCGTTGTTTAATATTTTCCCCAGCTACCAGCATCAAATTCTAGTGAGTCAGCACGATCTTGGTGCGCCGAATCAACCTGCGCATCAGTAATCCACTTTTTACTCATTAAAATACCGCATTCTTGGGGGTATTTGGGTCTTTTCCCCCAACTCTCTGCCCTTAAAACATAAAATTTAATACCCTAGAAAGAAAATACATTCATTCTTTCTCAATTTCTCTCAAGAACAAGCCTTAGGTTTTTTAAATTTCAAATCAAGAACTCAAGATTCCACTATTAATTTCTACAAATTCTTCAACAAGGTATGTAAAGTGTTCATCCAAGGGTCCCTTCCACCCTTGAAGTTTAAGAAACTTCTTTCAAAATAGGAATTGTGATTTCAATGTTGTGGGTTTTAATGTAATCATGTTGATGTTGTGGAATAGGTTCTAAGTTGAAATCTTTATGTGTTTCTTGATATTATGATAGCATGTATGTTGAAATTTGATTCTCTTATATTGAAACCCTTGAATTATGAAGTCGTGATGTATTAGCATTGTTGATCATACCCAAGTATAAAGCTACGCCTACCATGTGTTTGATAATATGCTAAATTGAGACTATGGTGCTTTTGTGATCCTTTGGTGGTCTAAATGATGAACTTATGCTATACCCATATGTTCACAATGTCTTCCATGTTAAAGTTATACCTTGTATGTGTTTGATGAAATGCCTCATAAGATCGTATTGTGAGTTGTTGACTATTGTCAAGTATTCAAGAATTGTCGTGTCTTAGTATTTTCATGCTATCGAGTCCTGGGGTATTAAATACCCGACAACTTAGCTGTGTGCCTAGAGCCAGTGTTAGTTACAGAATAGTCTCAATCATGTCACGATTAGTAGTACTCTAGTTCAGTTACAGAACTCAGGAAAACTCAGTAAACTCATTATCAATCCAGTCCCATTTAGTATTTAGTTTATCCCTCAGTAAACTCAGTAAGATAATAGTAGTCAATAGTATTCCGTCAGTCAATGGAACTCAGTAAACTCAGCTCTGTTCAGTTAATCAGTACAATCAGTAACAGATCAGTCCAGCCAAGTAAAAACTAGGAAATTAGTCAGTGTCTATTCAGTTGGGAGTTGGATTCAGTACCGATGAACCCAAGGATGGGGACTCACCTGCCAGCAGAAGGTGTGATCCTTAGAAGCAGTCTGTACGTTCCAAAACTATGTAGCCAGCGTAGGTTAAGACATCAAAACCTGCTAGTTGAGGGTTTATAAGGAGGCTTAACCTAACATTTGAGGATACCACCGTTCTCATTTGAGAACCTCCCAGATGAGGGTATCTCTTCAGTGTCTTTACCTACGGCAAGGTACTGACACCCTTCCAACTGGGGTTACAGGTTAGACCTAAAATCTATTCAGAAAATGGGCATGTCGGTTAGATGATTACCTCCCACAATCTCACTCTCAGTCTTCAGTAAAGAATGTAGATAGTTCTACAGATTATATGACTATCAGATACAGTCACTCAGCTCGGTATGGAACTTAGCTAGTTCCATCAAAAATAGGACTGTCAGACACAGTCTCTCAACAAATAGCATATCAGTTATTAGTTATACGAGTTATCATTAATCCATGTTATCAGTAAACTTAGTATACAAAATCCTTATGACTTCAGTTACAGTCATGTATTCATGCATGTATTCTAATGCAGTCACATTCATGTTATTCAGTCAGTTATAGTTCATGCATATGAACCCTTGTATTCAGCCTTACCTCACTTTCCGTACCAGTACATTCATATGTACTGACGCATACTTTTCTTTTGCGCTATGGTATTTTATACCATAGGTTCAGAAGTACGAGCCCCAGTAAACTAATAGTGAGTCCTCATCATTCGAGGATATTCTTTTATTTCATTATCTCATTAGATTCAGTATTTCAGTAGATAGAGTTAGTTGGGGGATTATCCCATCAACTCCTTATTCAGATAGTTCAGTTTAGAGGATTTTCAAACTAGATGTTTAAACAGTATTTAGTATTTCAGATTCTAATATTTTATCAGACTTTATTATTTTCTTTTCATCAGTATTATATTTTTGAACCCTATGGCATTTCAGCCCATTATTCCGCATTATACAGTGTTATTACTCAGTTATTGCAGCAAATACTAATCATGGGTTAGCTTGTGGTCCTTTGGAATTTTGAGCACCGTGTAGCATCCGAGGTACCAGACTCGGGGCCTTATAGGTATAAAACACCTTTTGGGTCATCATTTACCCTATTACTCTAATCCAAAAATACTTTAAACTCTGTTCAACCTCTCTTAAGCTCTTGGGTTAAACAAAAGCTAGGGTTTCCTTCAAGGTGGTCAATTTGGGGCATCCAAGGGTGGTTTCTCTTCATCTTCTTCATAATCTAAGGCATGTTACTCGTCCATCGTTGTTAGTTCAACTAAAGGCATGATTTATTGTATGGTTTTCATGTCATAATTATGGTATGTTTTGGGTTTTGAATTATATGTTGGGGGTTTTGTTTATAAATGGTTGGTTATGGTTTTCCCATATTTTGATCATGGTTTCTTATGTTTTAATAGTGGTTTGAACATATTTCTATATAGGAATGGTTAATTGGTACTTGGTTTCGATTTTGGAAACTATACGCCCTCAACATGTTTGATAAAATGCCTATGAGAATGCTTTATTTAAATTGTTGAACTTTTATTGAAAACTTTGCATGGTATAAAGTGGTAATGGAACCCTAAATTGGTTTGGATGGTTTCAATTAGCTTTAAATAGTTAAATGGTAAGGTCTTGGTGGTCATGGTTATGGTTTAATTTAAAGCCGTGTGGGGTACATGGGAATCCCCCAAGCAACCTTTATAATGAAACACTTGTGGGGTACATTAGAATCCCCCAATTAAACTAAATAATAATGTAATCTTTGGGTACATAGGAATCCTTTAAAAAGGTTGGATAAGGATATTGCTTGCAAGCTATAGTCGATATGACGATATCACTTCTTATAGCCTTGGTTAATAATAAATGGAATTGGTATCTTGGTTGTGTGCTAATGGTACTAATTGGGAAATAATGGTGGGGTGTGATAGTTAACCGTAAGGTGTGAGTCCAATGGACGTACACTAGAAACTCATGTTTTTCGGCTTGAGGATTAGTCATGGCGACCATATACTATACTTATGGGGTACACAGGAATCCCCTAAGTTACACTTGTATATATGTATCATGGAGAGCGAAGGGTACACGAGAATCTCCTACTCCTATAGTATGTCCATTCGTGCGTCTACATACATCAAGGCCCGTTCAAAGGGTAACACTGGACCTAGATAGCCTATAGGTGGTTCTAGGATAGTTAAGCTACACATACCCAGATTAATGGTTTTAAAGGCATGTTAAACCTGGTTCTCTTTCCCAACATGGATTATATATATATATATGTGTGTGTGTATGTATGTTGTGAATGCATATGGTTGTTTGTTTGGTTTTAAAGTTTGGTATTATTTTATCTTTATTCCTATGTAAAAGCTATAATTCACCCGCTAACCCATCTTCAAGTGGTTGTATCCCCATGCGATGCAGGAACCATCCATACTACTCCCCCTGCTCAGTGATCGGATTTGAGATCAGCTTGTGTTGGATTGAAGTGGTGAGCTACCATACTTCAGAAGGTTTCATTTCATGTCATTGATTTCTTTACATACTTTGGTCATTCCATAGACTTTGGTTTTGTCTATGGTCGAGGGCATTTCCCAACCAAATATTATTTTACTTTTAGATCAAGGCTTTGTGGAACTACTATGGGTTGGTACGGATTGTGTTGGTATTGATGTCATCCTTGGCATTGGTATTGGTATTGGTCCTGACACTGGTAGATTGTATGTGATTTATGATTCTTCCATTTTGTTTTAGGTTATATATATAATTAGAACTTATCTAATATGGGATATAGGATACTTATGGTGGGTATTAGGGGTAGTCTCCGATCTCAATTATTGGGCTTGACGCACCCAACACGACTAGGCCCCAATACGAGTTGTGTCACATTCCCACAAATTAATGTTTTGAACTTGGAATTGGTTTTGAATAATTGTGTTCCCTTAACCCACATGTGTAAATGGCTTTGAATTGTGATATTGTCACATGGTTTGACTTACTCACCAATACTATTGCATTGTATAAACGGTTAAAAAATGAACATGATTTTGAAGGACTTGTTGGCCATGTTTTAACTGAAACTAAAACCTCAGGGGTTGAGGCATTGCCCTAAGTTGATTTGACAAACTAAAAGGGGTCGAGGAATTCCCCAAATTTGATTTAATGAACAAAGGGGGTTGAGGCACTCCCCCAAGTTAATGGAATTGTAATGGCATAATTACAAGCTTGCATGTATAAGGGTATGACGATACCTATGGTGTTCATTAAAGGATAATTCCTTGGCCAAATGATGGGTTACGTGAAATTTTTCTTAATTGGGCTTAAAGGGGGTTGTGTAGCTCATCGTGAAGGTGTAAGTCCTAGGGAGGACAAACACTGGAAACCACAGTTCACACTATATTATACTCATGTATCGTGGATTAATATGGGTTTGGGGAATTCCCTGGTCTTCCTTAGATATCTCTAGTTCATGTGGCTAACACGTACTGGGTCCCAACTAGCAATGGGCGCTGGACCCATATAGCCTGTGGTTTTAAGATGATGGAAAAGATACATAGTCTAGGCTAATGTTTTACTTTCATTCTAAATCTTGTTACCTACCACAGCATATTATATATATATATATATGTATGTATGTTTGAACAATCTGTACATAGGGATTTTAGTGTGGTTTTGAATTGGCATTATTTTATTCTTATCTTGAGTTACATGTTAGCGCTCAACACACAAACCATCTTTGAATGCTATATCCCCATGTAATGCAGGAATCGGAGACACTTCTACTTTTTCTAAGTAGTGATAGAATTTTTGTGTTGTCAACAGTCAGCTTAATGTGGTGAGCCTCCTTCGTCGGGATGGTCATTTTATCTTGGTTTATCTATTATCATAGAATTTTCTTTGGACTTATTTTGGCTATCATTGGGGGCATGTCCCGACTTAGATTGATTTGGTTTTATTAGAGGCATTGTAGATTACTGTGGATTAGGTATTATCTTTGTTATTTTAAGACTCTTTTTAGCTTACATTATCCAATCTTGTTATATGTTCGGAATCCATCCACTTCTAGTTTTGTTATGTTCCGTGAGGCTAAGCAAAGGGGGTGGTCTCCGATCCTTGGTGGACTAGAGATACCCGTCGCAGCTAGACTCTAGTTTGGGTTCAGACAGCAATGTCATTTCCAAAACCAATCAAAACCACATGCACACACGTTCATATATATATTTATAGGATGTTGGATAGGGGAAAGGGTCATGAACATGAGATTATAAAAATTAACTTGGATCGTGTAGCTCTATTCGTCCTAAGGTAACCCATGGGCTATATAAGTTCATCTGCCCCTACTAAAAGGGCCCCAGCATGTGTGAGCCACACAATCAGAGGAAATTTGAAGGAGGGACAGAGACACCATGGCTTTAGCCATCCCAAAAAAATATATATTATGTAAATCAAGCACACGGTCATATAGACCACCACGCTAGCAAACGTGGTTTCCAGTATTGGTTTCCCCGGGACCTCCACCTTCACAGTGAGTTACACAACCCCCTTTAAGACCAAATTAAAACTAGTTTTTCATATATTCCCACCACAACAAATGAGTCTTAGATTAAGACATTTACCACTTGGTATCGTCATACCAATTATGCTTGCAATCTTATATAATCATGCTAATACATTCCAATTAACCAATTGACTCCCAGGTTCCCTTAAAATTTGAAAACCATGGCCACCAAGGCCTTTTAAATCCATTTTTATCCATTTGTTCGTTGATGTAATGCAATAGTTTCAAAAGTGAGGTAAATCATACAAATTCCACATTTAAAACCAAAATCATGCAGATAGGTTGGGGTTAATGCCATTAATAAGCCAAAATCCATCGATTTTGGGAAACCCATATTCCCCATTAAAATTACACAATGATGACCCATTCAGTCCCAAAAATCATCAATTTAAGTAGACACAAGACATTTAAACCATGGAAAATATAATTCAAGTGATAATCATCCAAAGCCCTCAACCCAATTTCAAATCAGTAATTAAATCACATGAACAATGATTAAAACATATGCCATTGTATAAAATTCAAGTTAGGTATGAGATACATGCCTGAAACACCAAAGAATTTGGAAGAAAATCCAAAGTTTGGAGCTTGAAGATTGAATTCCTTATAAACCCTAGTTTTCTCTTTCTTTGGGGAGTTTAACATGAAGAGAGTAGGTTTTGATTTGAGTAATAGAGGATAATAGGTTCCCTTAGAGTTTTTAGGACATGTGAAATAAGTATGAAGGAAGGAAAAGACCAAAGATCCCCAAATTAAAATATGGAGGAAAACTGAGTCTAGTCATCACGGGCGAGGTGAAGACTTATGATGATTGACCACGAGTCGTTGCGTGGACCCGTTGCTTGAGGGAAAAAAACTTGGACCTATACTATTATGACAATAATTTGATCACCACAACTTGTTGTTCGACATCACGACTCATGGCGTTGACTCGTGACCAGGTCAGTACACCTAGGCAACCTCACTGTTGAGACAACAAGTCTCACCCCATGACTTGTGATGAGTGACAATGACACGTCACCTAAGTTTTAGCCATGGTTTTGTTGTAAACACTCCAAAAAATTTAGAGCCCATAAACTAGGGGTATTACATTACCCCCCCCCCAAAGGATTATTCATCCTGAATGCAAAGTTGGGGCATCTTTCGTACGATAACAGAAAGAACACAATAAGATTTCCAGGAAAATTTATGAATGTGATACGAGTTAAGAAGAAATTCATACCTCAAGCATTTTCATCCAAGGTTAGGGACAAAAGAGGATACTTGGCCTTCATATCTTCCTCAGTTTCACATATAGCTTCTTCCACCTTTTGATTCCTCCAAATCACCTTTACCGAAACTATATCCTTAGTCCTTAATCTATGAACTTGTCAATCAAATATCTCAACCGGGAATTCCTCATATGATAAGGAATTTGTAACAACAATGTCTTCAACTGGCACTATAAAAGAAGGATTTACACACTTTTTCAGCATAGACACGTAGAAAACAGGATGAATAGAATCCAAACTTTCTGGTAAATCTAACTCATATGCAACATTCCAATTCGTCTTATAACTTAATATGGACTAACATAAAGGGGACCGAGATTCCCCTTATTCTCAAATCTCATGACTTTTTTAATAGTAGAAACCTTCAAGAACACCTAATAACTAGCCTTAACCTCCATCTCCCTCCGCCTCATATCCACAAAAGGCATTTGGCAACTCTAAGCAGTCTTATATCTTCCTTTAATCACTTTTCCCTTCTTCATTGCTTGGTGAACCAAGTCAAGACCAAAAAAACTATTCTCACCAACCTCAAACCCCATACTAGGATACCTATACCTCCTACCATAGAGAGCCTCAAAAGGGGCCATCTGGATGCTAGAATATTAACTATTATTATACGCAAACTCAATAAGAGGAAAATGATCAACACAACTCCCCTTCAAATTAATCACACAGGACCTCAGCATATCCCTCAAAGTTTGAATAGTCTACTCTGCTTTTCCATCTTTTTGATGGTGGAAAGCAGTTCTAAGGTTCACCTGAGTACCTAAACCTTTCTGAAATGAATGCTAGAAGTGACAAAAAAACTGTGTACCTCGGTGTGAAATGATTGGCACTGACGCTCCATGCAACTTAACTATCTCCTGATGAACAACTTAGTATAATCCTTTCTTGAGTAGTTAGTCCTCATAGGAAAGAAGTGAGCAGACTTAGACATCCTATCCACAATGACCAAAATAAAATCATACTAATTCCGAGACCTCAAAAGACCCGTATGAAATCCATATTATACATCTCCCACTTCTATATAGGAAACTCTATCTCTTGATACATACCACAAGGCCTCAAGTATTTGACCTTAACTTGCTGACAAACCATACATCTAGCTATGAAACTACCATATCTCTCTTTATATTGTTCCACCAATATATTTCCTTTGAGTCATGGTACTTCTTAGTAGAACCCGAATGAACTATATATCTAGACTCATGAGCCTCAGTCAAAATCCTTTTCTGCAGCCCATCAATATCAAGAACACACAGTCTACCTTGATACCTCAAGATGCGATCTCCCCCTATCTCGAATACTATAACATTTTGCTGACCCACATCATCCTTAATTTGCATAAGTATGGGATCCAAAGTTTGCTTCTCCTTCACCTCAGCACCAAGAGATGATTTAACCATTTCTCGAACAAAGACTTCCCCATCTTCATAGTCTAAAAAAAGAAATTCAAATTAGCCAATCTGTGAATGTCCTTTACTAATCCACTTTTATCCTCATCAACATGGGATAAGCTCCACTTAGATAACCTTCTAAAATCATCATCAACAATATTAGCTTTACCAAGATGGTAGTGAAGGCTCATGTCATAATCCTTAAGTTGCTCGATCCACCACATCTACCTAAGATTCAATTCCTTCTGCATAAATACATACTGCAAACTATTATGATCTAAATAGATATCTATATGCAGTCCATATAGATAATGGCACCAAATCCTTAAATCAAAAATCACAACTACCAACTCTAGATCAGGAGTTGGGTAATTCCTCTCATAAACTTTAAGTAACTAGAAGCATAAGCTACTACCTTACCAAGCTGCATCAAAATATAACCCAGTGTTACACGAGATTCATCATAATACATAATAAACCCCTCAGTACAATCGACCACGGTTCAAATTGGTACAAAAGTCAACTTATCCTTCAGCTTCTCAAAACTACCCTCGCAAGCATCAGACCATAAAAACTTAACCTTTATCTGAGTCAACTTTGTCAATGGAGTAGCAAAGAGAAACTCTTCACAAACCTTCCATAATACCCACCCAAGCCCAAGAAGATCCTAATATTGGTTGGAATTATGGTCCTAGGCCACTTATTAACTGCGTCAACCTTCTATGGATCCACCTTGATCCCCTCACTAGAAATAACATTCCTAAGAAAAGTCACAACATTCAGCCAAAACTCACATACAGAAAATTTAGTATACAGCTTCTGATCCTTAAGAGTATGTAATATAATTCGGAAGTGATTGGCATAAGCGTATTCACTCATGGAGTACACTAAGATATCATTAATGAAGACAATAATAAATAAATCCAGTAACTATCTAAACACCTAAGTCATAAGAACCATAAAAGTAGTAGGAGCATTAATGAACCCAAATGACATACCCAGAAACTTATAATGGTCATACCGGGTTTGGAAAGTAGTTTAAAGAATATGCAAATCCCTAATTTTCTACTGATGATAGCCCGAACGAAGATCAATCTTAGAGAAACACCAAAAAACCCTGAAGCTGGTAAAAAAGGTGATTAATCCAAGGAAAAGGTTACTTATTTTTCACTATAACCTTATTTAACTAATGATAATCTATATACATTCAAAGAGACACATCTTTTTCACACAAAAAACATGGGAGCACACCATGGAGAAATACCAGGATAGATGAAACCCTTATCAAGAAGATTCTTTAACTAGTCCTTAAGTTTCTTTAGTTAAATTGGAGCCATCTTATAAAGAGGAATAAAAATATGATGGGTATCTAGTAGAAGATCGATCCCAAAATCTATTTCCCTATCATGAGGAATTCCAGGAAGGTTATCAAAAAAAACTCTAGAAAATTCATTAACCATAGGGACAAAATGCAATGAGGGACATTTAGAACTAGAATCCTTAACCCAAACTAAATGATATATACACCCTTTGGAAATCAACTTTTGAGCTCTAAATATGAGAAACTCCCCTCCCATTCAATCACTATTTTATTAGGGAAATAGAAACTGGACTTTCGATTCTTACATTCTAGAGAAGCATAGCGTGAATGAAGTTAAATCATCCCTAAGATAATATCAAATTCCACCATATTTAGTTCTATCAAATCTAGCAATGTCTCCCTATAAAATATGAACACCATACAACTCCTGTAGATTTTCTAGTACAAATATAATTACCCACCGGAGTAGACACAGAAAAATGGTCAGAAATATTTTTAGGACCAATCCTAAAATATATAGCCACATAAGGGGTCACATACCTCAAAAAAAAATTGTAACATACCTGTAACAACATCGCAGGATACCTCGGATTCCTGGTGAGTAGCAAGGACATAAAGAAAATTTCAGCCATAGCTAGCGCCAGAAGTGGAACCCTTTGGTGTAGGAGATGAATTAGTGGCAATCGGTACCTTATTAGCTTTAGTGGAAACCCTAGTTAAAGGACAATCTCATTGTATATGACCAAACTGACCATAATTATAAAACTAATTCCTCCCCTCCTCATAATAACCACGTAAGCTACTAATAAAATCCACAAGGAGGATAAGGCGGGGTTGGCTGAGATCCACTAGCTTAAGATTGGTCACCCTGTACCTTAGAACCACTGCTATCCTGAAAGCAAAGATCATCTAAAGGCTTAGCATAAGAGCACTAAGCCTTTACCATATCTCTCTTTTATTTCCCTGTATTTATTTTTCCATATGTGATTATTAGGGTTTTTGTACCCATCAAAAATTATATTCATTGATAAGTTCATATTGGTTGTTGTGAGTCTTGTTATTAAATTCATGATTATATGACTACCATCATGGATTATTTTTTTAGTAATGGATGGAGTAGATCAGTGTAAATAATTCTTTGGGGGTGTAGCATTTGGGTTTGAGTCCTATTTACCTTGGCATAGTGGCCTTATTGTTGTCCTAGAGTGGTACTTGCTGCTGAGTTTCATTTTCGTACCACATACTCCTTATGTTGAAAATTCATATTGCTGCTTAGTATTATTGTTATTGCTTGATGTTATTTATTATCTTTTGGTAGATGATTATACTATTTTTATCTAGCTAGAATATCCTTCTATACAATTTTTGTTTATTGGCTCAAGCAGTTATAGCCTAGTTAGATGATTTCTTTTCTATAGCGAGGTGAGAATTGGTTATTTTCCTCATTTTTTGGTTGTGCTAGATTGATTATGGAGTGGGTTATGGTATTGAAAGTATGTTGACCTTACGTGGTTCTCTCATCCTAGATAAAGAAAATGAGGCAGCATTATTTGCTTGAAGTAAAGTGTCACTTGCTTACAAGCCTTGCCATTTGTATAAAAGGAATATCATCTTATTAAAAGCCTAATTCTTCCCTTATCAATATTTGAGATGATTGGTGGTTCCAATTGAATTCTTCTCTGATTAATTGTGGTTCTAGAGTAGGCAGTTTAGTTATATTACATGTTCCTGAGTTTGAGATTTTAGGACTTACCTCTTAGGTTGTAGAGGTTTTTGCTTTGTCTATCTCTCTCTATATAGCTCATTTATGAGTTAGACCAGTTTGGGGTACGTTCTTCCTATTTGGATAGTTCATTGCTCGATAGTAGTTTTGGGCGTTGATGTCTAGAGGTCTTGGATTTGTCTTCTGGTTTGTTAGGTTCGTCTCTCGGTGATGGGTTTGCTCTTGGTATTGGTATGGAGATGGATTCCCTAATTTTTCAATGATGTGTTTTTGGTTCTAGTGGAGTTAGAAAGTTAAAGATAGGTGATATTTCCTGTGACCACTTTTTAAGTTAGAAACTTGGCAATGCTTTATCTTGAGTTGCTTGGTTCATCTTCCGATAGTGATCATGACATTGGCATTGGTGTCGGGCTTGGTACTTTCTTCCTCGGCGAGGTGACTCATGGTTTGTTTGAGTTATGATTGTCCTACTTGGGTGGATTTAAGAAATCCTTATTTTAGAATTCGTTCGACCTACTTAGACTTGGTGGAGTGCTTCTCCTTAGTGTTATGTGCCTGTAGATGTTCTTTGCCAAGATGGAGAGTTGGATTGATAAGTTCCCCGCTAAAGTTTCATTTCTTTGAGTTATTAGAGTTTTGTTGTTACTAGTACCATTTTTAGCCTTGGGAAGTTGTTGAGTATATTTTGGTGGTTCATACCCTCCAGCAGATATGGAGTTGGTTATTTGCATTTTTAGCTGGTAATTTATCCTTGGATATAATTGTAGTTCTGTGGCTATATTTTGTGCCCTCTAACTAATTTAGAGTTGGTTGTTGGCAATTTCAATCGATGATTTATCCTTGTGGTGATTTTGTTCTTTAACTATGTTTTAATTTTGGCTTTGTATAATTTATTTTGGATAAGTCAAATTTGGATTCTAAGGTCGATTTGATATTGGGCATTAGTTCAGACTTATTACCTCAGTTTTTAATTTGACGCATTAGAATGGAGATTTGGAAGTTATGATAGATTTGTAGTATGAATGCTTAACTGTCTTCAAGTTTGGTTTAGGTTGTTGAGTTCAAACGGTTCAGTGTTGGTGTTGAGATTTTAGCCTGGATTTTTAAAGCTTGAGCGCAGCTTTTATTTAAGATGTGTCTTTGTTAGGATTCCATCTATTGGTTGGTTGACCCTACTCCATTATTACCTATTCAGTCTTCTCGAGTTTGGATGGATTATGATTAATAGGTGTTCAGATAATAGTTTGAGGACATGATATTATTTCTTTCAGCTTTGACCTTGGGTTTAAAGTTTTAGTTGAAAGTTTTGGATGATATGCTCTATGGGAGTAGTATTCTTGAGTTGGGTTCAGCTTGGTTTTATTCTTAGTTGATAGGACATCTTGAAGCAAATCATTAAGTGATGAGTAGTTGTGCTTCGGACTCCTAGATTTTAGTTTCAACTATCATTTGAAACAGTTATAGCATTGGCATAGATTGCATACCTTGGTCATCTCCATTAGTATACTCAGGTAGCACCTTACGGGCTTATTCTTATGTTTACCGTGTGGACTTTCAGTAGATCATCTTCAATTCTTTGAGTTTTCTGTGATGAGATTGCACGGACGAAACACAAGTGACTTTCTACTTGGTTTAGAGTATTCGCGGGTTTAGAAAGAAAAGAGAAGGTTATATATGAATATGGAGTTGGTTGTATGACTCGTGCCTTGGTTTGCCTTTGGCTTGGATAATCCTGGGTTGGATTGTGCTAGTATCGATGTGGTATCATTATGTCGTGGTTCATATTTTCATGCATCATCCTTCCTCGATTCTGTTAGAGTCCACTTAGTGGTTGAGGTTGAGTTATGGTTGTTTAAGAAGTAAAGTGTGGTGGATGGTTGAAAAAGAGATACTGTGGCAAAATCCCTTAGAAGCGTTGTCTCTCCTTGGAGGTTATCTAAGAAGTCATGCTCAGAGAAAGCAGTCCCAGTACCTCATCCTTTTGAGCTTTAGAGATCATTCTATCCATTGAATTTGGCAGGCAAAAATCCATTTAGTAGTGAATATTGTAATGACCCTCCGGGTCATTTCTTCTATATATATATATGTTTCTGGCATTCGAGCCATTCCACAGCGGCTATAGGTCAATTATGACTTGTTGGAACTATCGATTGGGTAGTCGGACAGTTCTTTAGGATTTTAGACTCATTTTCTTATTTTGGAGCTTTCATTGTTTAGGATTTGGTCTTGGACCAAAACTCCTAGTAGATAATATAGGATGAGAATTTTGACAGCACTAGCATCTCCGAAATATTGATTTTAGGATAGGAGACCATTGGTTCAGGTCCCGAGGATTCCAGACTTGTTTTGGATTATTGGGCAGATTATGAGAAAAATAGGACTATAGGTGTGGGCCCCACAATTAGTCGAAACGGCCTCGGATTAATGTTTTTATGGTTCCATTGAGTTTGGAACATCAAATTTTGTATGGCACCATATCTTGTTTGCATGTAGGGGGTTCTAAATGAATTTTGAACACCCGATCGAAGTCCATTTCGGGCTCAGAAAAATTCTAGTGCATCAGGTCTAAAGTGACCGCGATCGCGAAGGGTAAAATGCGATCACCATATGAGTTTTATGCCTTTTTTCTAGATTGTGATAATGAAGGGTAAATCATGATTGCCAAATGAGATTTACCCTTTGCAAGTCGTGATCGCAGTTTTTGTGTTGTGATAGCCACTCCCGTCCCCATATTTAA
The DNA here is from genome assembly GCA_030864215.1 of Capsicum pubescens. NCBI lineage: Eukaryota > Viridiplantae > Streptophyta > Magnoliopsida > Solanales > Solanaceae > Capsicum > Capsicum pubescens. Next base: position 179,530,754 of record CM061540.1, read on the forward strand.
CTCTCTTCTTCAACAAGATTTTCCAATATTCCTTCCATTATTTTTACACCAATTTTAAAGCTCAAAGAGATTAAAAGAGTGGGAAATCATCCAAATAAGCTAAGGTAAGTTAGCTTAATCCTTTTTGGTCATTTCCCATTGATTTTCCCTTTGATTTGTATCCATATTCATGGTAAATTATTAGAAATTAGAACTTTAAATTCCTAAACTTTAAGGATTGATTTGAGAGTTGAATTGTACTCTATATGTGCTCAACTTTTGAACATAACTTCCTTGACCTCCGAGGGACCTCGTGACGGGTTTAATTTTGGATTTCATTTGCGAGCCCCGCGAACTCATTCTTGACCCAAAATTTGACCCGACTCATTATATAGCAATATGGGTATCGTTTGACTCTTAATGACATGTAGATTATAATTTTGATAGCGTGACAGCATTTTGATATCATGGAGTGAAGACAAACATTTTATGGATGATTCAAGGATTTACGGTTTGGCTTCGAGGTAGATATTTGTCCACTCTTCTTCAAAAGATGATGTGTTTTATATATGCATATAAATGAGAATGTTAAGATTAATTATGGGTAGATGTAATACCCCGTATTTCTGCTTAGCTTAAAAATCATCCCAGAAATGTTAAAGACTTATTTTAAAGATGAATCCACTTTTATACATATGGTATTTTCAAATTCGCCCAAATCTGACACTCGAGCGAAGAGTTAGGGCCATTTTAGTAAGACAGTGTGCCACCTGAGCCATCAACGCATCATGGAGCAGGCTAAAATGGCAATCGTCAAAATCCAGTGAGCCTGGGCGATTATGGCGCATCGTGCCAGGGCTCAAATTCAGAATTATCCTTTTTCCAGTGTCTCAGAGTGATGTCGCCATGTCGCGCCAAACTTTCAGGTCACAAACAAAGTGCCAACACAATAGCCCCGCGTCGCACCACCATGCAGATTCCCAATTGTCCAGTTCCAGTGGCTTGGCGTGATAGTGGCGCGTCGTGCTAAGGATAAAAATTGAGAAATATTCACAAAAATTAAAATATGAGTCCAAGGGTTAAAAGGGTCAATTTCCCACCCCTATTTAAACCCAATAACACGTTATTCGGATATTTTTCATCCAAAACATAGTGTTTCTCTCAAGTTTCTTTCAAGAACAAGCTAGGGTATTCAATTGGGGATTCAAATCCAAGATTCAAATTCAAGAATCTCTCTGTCAATCTTCGTAGAATCAGGAACTAAGGTATACACAGTGTTCATTCATGTATTCCTTTCATCCATGAAGCCCAAGAATCAAGTTTTAAATCTTGTATTGTGAATATTTTATTGTGGGTTGATTATGGTTGTATGGTTCCCATGTGTTGTTCATGAACCTATGCTAGTATGTGGTCTGAAATATGTGAAATTGAGTTAAAATACGAAGTTTTGTTGTATTAATTTGATGTCCATGCCAATGACCTAAGTCATGCATCCTAGCTGTTTGATAAAATGACTAAGAGAATAGAAATTATGCAATATAGCTTAATTGTGACCCAAGTGATAAATGTGTGCTTTACCCTATAACCAATAATGACTTCCATGATATTGTGTGTATTATGAATGGTTGAGGGAATGTCCATAAGAATAGGTTTATGAAAGTATGACATGTTTATATGCAATTCCATTCATGTACAAGACTATGATAACCATGTGCTTCATGAAATCCCCAAATTGATGTATTATGAATTGTTGATATTGGTCATGTGTTAAAGAAGTGTCTTGTTCTGTCAGTTTCATGCTATCGAGTCCTGGGGGTACTTGTACCCGACAATATAGTTGTGTGCCTAGATTTAGTGTCATGTTTTCACGATATCCTCAGTCAAGCCATGGTTTATAGAACCCAGTCAGTCATGTAACTCAGGAAAGCTCAGTAATTCAGTAATCTCAAAAGTATTCTGTCAGCTAACGGAACTCCATTAATTCAGTCTAGTCTAGTTCAGTTAATCATGTTTAGTGTCTATTCAGATGAGAGTAGGCATTAGCATCTATTGAACCCAAGGATGGGAACTTAGCTTTTATATGAGGGTGTGATTCTTAGAAGCAATCCTTGTATTCCAGAACTACGCAGCCAGCGTAGGTTAAAACATCATAGCCTGTTATATGAGGGTAGATGAGGTGTCTTAACCTATTATATGAGGGTTCCCACCATTCTCACTAGAGTTACCTATTATATGAGGGCTACTCACAAATTTTCCTTACCAGTGGTGCGGTATTGATGCCCTTCCAATTGGGGTTACAGATTGGACCCCAACTCAGCCATAATGGCATATTAGGATCATGTCGGTTACATAACTACTTCCCATAGTTTCAGTTACAGAATCAGGACTGTCAAATACAGTCTTTCAATCTCAGTAATAGAACTCAGATAGTTATTCAGATTTTAGGACTGTAAGATACAGTCAACTCAGAACAGTACGAAACTCAGTTAGTTCCATCAAAACCTAAATTGTCAGATACAGTCACTCAGTATCAGTTATTTTAGTTATATAATTATCAGTATCTCATGTTATCAGTACTCAAACTCGGTAATCATGTTATCACGAACTCATTTAATAGTATATTAATTATATGAAACCCATGTTATCAGTATTCAGTTTCAAGACTGTCCGATACAGTCAACCAAACCAGTTCTTCATAATCAAAACTATTAGAAACAGTCTTTTATCTATCAGTAAAATAACATCAGTCTCTCAGTATTCAATAGACTCAATCATTTAGTATTCCAGTATTAGTACTCAAATATCAATAAATCCATGTTTTCAAAATTCATGAGTCAGCGTTATCACGATCTCAGTTACAGCTATGTATTCATGTATGTATTCTAACGTTCATGTTATACAGTCAGTTATTATTTTTCATGCATATGAACCCTTGCATTTAGCCTACCTCACTTGCATACCAGTACATTCAACGTACTGACGTATTTGCGTTATGGTGTTTTATACCATAGGTTTAGAAGTACGAGTTCCCAAGCATCCTTAGTAGATCAGACATTCAGCAGCTCAACTAGCAGTGAGTCCTCATCATTCGAGGATAGCATGATTATTTTATTAATTTATTATTTTAGTAGTTCAGAGTTAGTTGGGGATCCATCAACTCCAATATTTTCAGATATTTTAGAGGCTTTCAAACTATAGCATGTTTCAGACGGTTTATTTTATCTTTGGATATTGTTATACCCCATTACAGATATTGTATTATATTCAGTATTAGTTCAGTTTTGAACCTTATGGCCTTACATCTTATATTTTGCATATTTACAATGTATTATTCGGTGCTCAGTTACAGATATTAGTCATGGGTTAGCTTGTGGTCCTTCGGGGTCATGAGCACCGTGTAGCAATCTGAGTACCAGATTCGGGGCGTTACAGTAGAACACCATAACTTATCCTAGTATATTAAAGTTGAGGACTAGATGGGTGAATTAACCCATAAGGTGAAATGCTTGTTATACTTCTATAATCCTATTACTTTCCTTATAGATAGAGCTAGTTCATGGAATGTTTATGATGTTATTCTAGATATGAAATGAGATTAAGGTATTATAAGCATAGATAGTATGTTTGGCCTTATTTGGATGGTTTAGGCTACTATAAAACCGTAAATTAGGACTAATTGGCTTAGTTACTCATATCTTAAGCAAATATGGCATTGTATCTCATGTTTGGAAAGAAAATACCTTAGTTTTTACTATTTAGGAAAAATTGCCTTAGTTGTTCACGTTCTAGGAGAAATTTCTATCGTAGGGTTAACCATAATTTATTTATCATCTAGAAGTGGATGTGGATACCTTAGCCTAGTCCTAGATGGAAATGGTCTAAGTATGGATCTCGAGGATTAAAAGTGGCTATTTAGGCTCTCCTTAGGCCAAGACCTGTGTTGACTCTTGTGGACTTATATGTATGTAGCGTGTTAGGCATAGTTGAGACTAATGAACTTTTGATATAATGTTTAATATATTACTCGATGAATGGTGATGTTTTTTCCCGAATTAGAAAAAGTGGCTCATAGACATTATATGTGTTTCATATTTGACTAATGATACGGCCTATCAACATTCTTAATGATATAGTTATAGACATAATAGATGATAATATTAGACCTTCTAAATATGATATGGCACATGGACATGATATGTCGACTAGATATAATATGGCCCATATACGTGATATGCCTCCTAGATATGATATGCCTCTTAGATATGATATGTCTTATAGATATGAAATGGCTTATAGGTATTGTTATTGATATAGATTCCAGATATTCTTTATGGCATAGCTTATAGACATGAATATTGATACAGATCTTGGATATGCGGAATGTTATAGCTTATAGATATGATTCATGTTATAGATTTCGAATATGCTTAATGGTATATCTAATAGATATGAATATTGATATAGATTCTGGATATGGCTAATAATATAACTTATGGTTTATATTGGGTATACACCTATTATTGGTCCTAGGGCCGTGTTATGATACTGGTTAGATTCTAGAAATGGTTTATCATTGTCAAGGACGTGATTGTGGTTTGTAGATGTGTTGATGCTTATGATTGCATTATTTGAATACTGGTGATGGCATACATAGATTTGGTATATTCATAATCACTAATGCGGTAAGTGGTGTGACTCTAACTAGAATGCACCATCTTAATGAATAACTTATGTGCGTTGAGATTGAAAATGATGTTTTAAAGAGTTGGCCGAGATTGACCCAGGTCCACAGCTTTACTACTATTATTCACTATGGTCGAAAGAGATTCTGACATTTTCTATACTCCTATGATGATTTAGTCCTGGAGTTTACCTCGAATAATGGATTTATAGATTTATACTATTTAAGACACGGTACTAGTCACGTATTTAATAAATATATATACATATACATCCCTCTGGTACTGGATGGATTAGAATAATGATTATGATTATGATGAGAATAGTTATGATAATGATGATGATTATGAATATAATGATGGTTATGATATGATGTTTAAGATATAAGCTTCAGTTTGAGTCTGACAATTGATGATGATGTTGATGTTGTAGGTGATACACTGGGTTACACTATGATACTTAGATTGATTATGGTATTGTGGATTCTATTGCATTCATCCTTGCATGTGCATTGCCTATCATTAGTATGCTCTTATATCTATCAGCTTTATGGGGGGTTGCATAGGTATAGGAAATAAGTATGGATTATGATGTGTTGTGTGTTGATTGAACCTTTCTAAGCCTATGGCAGTGGGGATTTATAAAAGGCTCGATTAGGTATTATTTGCCCGAACTAGCTGGTTACTCGCATTGTCGTTGCAATTGTTATTATTATTATATTGATCATGGTTATGGGTAGTTGTGATAGCTTGGTTAATGATTCGGTATTGAGATTTGAGGTATGACTTTGGTTCTTTCATATTAACATTATATCATTATGCATGATTATTGATTGGTTAGGCATTATGATTTTAGACCTTGATACCTTGATACCTTGATTACTTTCCTTACGGTTGCTCTAGTATAGTAATTATCTCATGACTAGACATATGGATTAGAAACTCAAAGTATACTACCACTATTTCCTTCTATGGTTATGAGGTCTTAAGATGCTTGTATGATGATTTAGGTTTTACCTCGAGTTGACCTTGTTTAAATATATATGTATAGCTATTTATATATAGCTATGGTATTACCGTATATCCCTTTCTTTATTTATTTATTAAGATTGTATATTCATTCATTTGCCTTGTATACTATTATATATTATTCTTTCACCCTGTTATTCATATTTTGGCCAGTGATATATAGTATAGTGTTGAGATCCCTGAGTTTGACTGGAATAGGATAGTTTATCCGTAACACTTCCTTAGCCTTATTATGTTAATTTCTTGGGTATGAGCTGGATAGTTCACCTGTATTATCTTTAGCGTTATTATGTAGTCGTAGGACATTTAGGTGTAGTTTCCATTTCTGTTTATATGTTATATGTATTTGCATTATCTTTGGAGCTCAATCGGCAGTTGCCTACTGAGAACCGCGTGTATGGTACTCATACTACACTTCTGCAGCCTGCAGATTATAGTACGGGTTATCATCGTTAGTGTGTGCGTCGTGCAGAGCAGCTATAGTTTGGAGACATCGGGTGAGCACCCATCATTCAAAGTATTACTTTTCTTCCTCTTATGTACTAGACTAGCTTCTATGTTGTATTTGGAGATGGTTGTATCAGTATATTTATTTAGTACCTCATTTCTATCCTAGTTTACAGTAGAAGATCTAGTATTGATTCCACCAGGTTTTGGGATTATCTTATATATGTTAGTCTCTTAATAAATCTATTTTTTGTTCTTTCCATCATTCTTTTGGTAATATGTTATTAACAGTTCCAGACTACGAGATTGGCTTACATAGTAGTGGGTTATAGTAGGCGCCATTATGACCTGAGAAATTGGATCTTGACATCCATTGATAATGTAAATTCTTATTTTGATATCTGTGTTATGGAGATTGGTGTGTATATAGACTATACTTTTTGATCTTTACTAGTATTGGAGGGAGTTGAAGTATGTTTTTATTGATGCGTGCTGAAAATAGTTTTTGTAAAAATTTGACTGTTGTAGTATTCTTGTGTTTCCTTAGGTTAAGCGTCTTGATAGTATAGTTTATTTTATTTGCCTAAGTACATACAGACGTTCTAAGTTAAGGGTGTTGATGTGCCATGAAATTAAGGCTCTTGAGATACTTAAAATGGTGAATATTTCTAAGTACAAGAGTCTTTCTATATGGATCTAATGGGTTTTTGGATGTTTACAAGTCAAATAGGTCCAAAAGAGTGAAGTGTTGGATTTTGGACAAAAGTAGGTCTCATAAGTTAATTTCCATGAACATGGAATCTAATCAGGGTCGTATTTGAGTATTGTATAAAGAAGTAGAGAAGCAACGCGCATGTGTTACTCCGACGAAAGCTCCCATGATCGTACCTTGATCATATGATCATACAACCTAATCGTGGGAATAATGTCCTAGAAATAGTTCTACAGAAGCTATGTATGAAGAGGATCAAACGATTGCATTGCATACCCTAATCATGATGTGACGGTCGTAACATAAAGTCATGGGATTGAAGGGAAGAAGTGGAGTTTATAAAAGTTGAAGTGAAGGATAGTCAGACAATCATATTGTACAATCATAGGAAAATGTCATAGAGCCATACTGAGGGTCGTACCATTGAAGATCTGAAGATGACAAAGTCCATGAGCAAACCACGAGCACCAAAGAATGATCATGGTATCTAACCACGTCCGTACCTTGCACTCATTCGATATAACAGACTCAAATTTTCTATTTTGTATAGGAGAGTTTTTTTTGTCTGTTAATACTCCTATTCAATTTATTATATGATCTTTTATATGTTATTACATTATTGTAAGGTTCTAAGGAACATTATTGGCTTTGGAATTAGACAAACGTCAATTTTAGAGTTTTAATTCTAAGTGACATTTTAGAGTTTTTCATATTCTTATTGTAAGTTTGTAATCATGCTTTCATCTCAGATTTCTTCTTATTTTATTGTAATTATGAGTAGCTAAACACCATAACTAGGGTTTCGGAAACCATGGCATATTAACAAAGTAGGATTCATATTATGGAGCTATCTTCAATGGGTGTTCACATGTACTGATTGTTTTCTTGGTTTTGAATAGATTTTTATGGTGCGTCACATTACAACTCACCTAATATATATTTTGGATGAAAGGATGATTATGGATGGGAAGAAAGTAATAAGCAACAGAGACTTGGAATTTTCAACGTCCACTTAATAGCTTGAGTCTATAATATGGGATAGCTATCAAGGATCTAGGATAGGGTTAGTAACGCAAGGTCAGGAGAAGAGAAAACTTACCTGGGATGTTACTTAGACAAGGGCATAAAGCTATTTTAAGTGTACAAAACCTATCAATTTTGTATATCCAACATCGAGAGAGAATTTAAAGTACAAGAAACCTATGGAGTTATGAAGTTATTGAGAAACATAGTCTTAGTATTTTTCTCACATTGGTTACAAATCCAACAAATCAGCAAACAGTTACTATTAAATTATTATTCACAAATCCCCCTCTACTATAAGAAATTGTTATTGATTTCCTTGATGAACATATTGATTGATATTTTGACATATTCCTTGTGGGATCGACCCCAACCTCATTGGATTTTATATTTTATCAATAACCATTTTATAGTTTGCTTAGAGGTGTAATTTAAGCGACATCGGCCTCATTGGATCTGCTTATCTCTCCTTTTGTCCCCACCTACCTCTTCTTCTTGCTCTAGCCTTGTGCACCCATCACCTAAAAAGTGTTGAAGGAGATATTATCATCTACGTCTCTATCAGCTTCTCTTCACCCTCTTCGGCCTTGTGTCTTATGAGTGTTTGGAGGTTGAAGGTATGTTAACCCTCCAAGTCCATGTCATTATCCTGTTTAGGCATACCCATACCAATTCATAGCTCAATAATCAAGATAAAGTGGTAAAGAGCTTTCTTGATGCCCTAATGAAATCCCTTCGCTCCAACACTATTTGTGCTTCCACATTGAGCAGAATCCTTTGAATTGCAAAAACTTCCACCAGAGTCTGAGGGTATGTCACATCTATGGTTTTACCCAAAGGACAAATCCTCTAAGTCACCAAGTTAATCCATATTCGTACATACACTAAACTACGTACTCTTGATCTCCTCAATGTAAACCTAGTAAAGAATTCCCTAGTTAACATCTGCTATCAAAGTGCCACTCAATTATTCCAAGTCTATCTCACAAGAATTTCCTCGAACTCAGCATTGGACATTTATTAGCCCCAAAACCTCATTGATCAAAGTCATATCCACGGGAACTTGCACTTCCCTGATGTACATGGTAAGGTGAGGGTCATCCTAGCACACAGTCGGTAGAAAATCATGGAACTCCTGCTCATGCCCCATACCCAATCTTGATCAGGCTCTGCTAGCGATATTACCTAAGTTGTTGTAGCCGGGTGTAGAATTTGGGTGCCTCCTCTACCACCTCTGTCATCACAAAGCCTTGATAATGGAAAATCTAATCTTTTAGTAGTATTTGTACCCCAGCTGACATTTCCTATCAATAAATCTTTGAAATGAAGGGTGATACAAGACGAAACACAAAAAAATAAAAGAACAACAAATATAATGATAATCAAAGCATGAAATCAAAACCATAATACAAAGAACAAAAAATGAAGATAAATAATGATAAAGGATAATAGATTTACACGAGAATGGAAGTAATAGGCAACCAGGATTACACAAAAATTAGGACCTCCTATTAATAAAAGCACTGAATCTCTAGAAACACTTTCAAGAGGAATGACATCCTCAAGAAAACAATTCCACAAACATTCAATAGAAACAAAGGTCATAGGCTCAACTCTCACAAGATTTTCTTTCATTAAAATAGTCGATCTCTAAAAAGAGTTATTCTCTCTTAGTTATATCCTACACTAGTAATAACATAATAGCCTTAATGAAATAAGGGTCTTCTTTAGCGTGAGGCTTGAATGTCAAGAATAGCCACTTTTTCATCTATAGAAACTTTCTTCATTTTTCTCTTTTCTCCCTTGTACTTTCACTTAAGCATATTATTGAGCTTCAATTATTCATTCAATGATATTGATAAAGCTTGGATTATATCAGAGGGTGAGTGTTTTCTGGTATTGGTCAGCCATTAAGTTAGCATTCCTGGAAAAATTGTGTGAAACACAAGTTAGAAACCATAGAGATATTAAATAAGTTGTGAAGTTGTAAGAAGTGTTGAGTATAAAGATCCTAAGGAGGATACTGCCTGCCTCCCAAAATAGCAAAAGGGATCCCACTACTATGGGGCTGCTACAGCAGAAATATTTCCATTATAATGGGACTGTTATAGTAGGGCTGCTATAGTGGCCTTGATCTTTCCCAACTCGACCTTCGACGTATCAATGACATATTTAGGTAATTTTTTCCTTTTTGATTTCTTAACATAGATTAGGGTTGGTGAAGTACATGGAACTTCTATATACCAAAACAAGGGTGTTTAGATCTCGATTCACCCCCCAGTAAACATAAAACTTTTAAAAAGTGCCCTTTACATTCTACCCGTTATTCAAACCCCAACTTTGCCTCAAACTCCATAAATATTATGCATAGAATGTCGTGAAGTATTGGAATTGTACTAGAAGAAGGCATGCTTTAAATTTTATTCCAATTTAAATAAGGCAAAATGACTCGATGGCCCCTTGTACTATGTCTGTTTTGTAATGTGGATACTCTTACTTACATATTTGTCATCTGGACCCTTGAACCCACTAAAAATCAATATGTTAAACACTTTTTTGGTGAGTGTAACACACTCGCCTCACGTCAGCTTCCATATCAACTTCCACGTTATTTTATTAAATTTCACATCATTTTTAAAATGACACATAAGACATTAAATATTAAAAAATAAAAATTGAGAATTGAGAATTAAAAAAAAAATTAAAATCATGTGAAACTCTCTCTTCTCCATCTTCTCTCTTCACCATCTCTTCACTCTCTCTTCAAATTGAAATCAAACTTGGAATAATTTGATGGGGCTTTTGTGAAATTGAGCTTTTCCAAATCATTTTCAAACGAATTCAATTGCCCCAGTTGATTTATGTTCACCAGAACAGCTTCGTCGGCCAAATCCATATCCCTCGCCAAATCTAAAACCTGCACCAAAACCACCATTATAGTAACTCATTAAAGAACTGCATAAAAAGTTTTGAAAATTACAACATTAAATCACATAACTAGAAAAGATTGGCACAAATAAAGCAAATCAAGAAAACTCAATTTCCATAATTTCAGAAAGAAGCTCTACAAGGATGCACCTTAACAACAACCATTCGATTACAAGATAAAATTTAAGGTGATGAAGTTATACTTATCCCTGTTATTGGTGTCCTTACTGCCACTCTAGTCCAAAAATTCCAACTATTTTGTATGTACAAAATCAAGAAAATTTATTTTTTTGTGAAACTTTTTAAGGGGAAATGAGTCCTAACAGTTTGCTTTCCCTGCTGAATAGAGAATCTTCAAAGTGCAACTCAAAATTAAAAGCAGAGAAAATCTAAATGGTTACAATTCAACTGGATATAAAATTCAACTCTCACATCTTTTCCTTTCTTATTTTACTCTACAAAGTTAGTAGTAGTATAGTAGTATTAAAAATAGACAGGTGTGTGTGGTTTTAGTTGGGGGTTGGGGGTTGAGGGGAGGGGAAGCAGGAACAGCTATGAGAGAGGATACTAGTCGGAGGGGAGAGAATGGGGGAGGGGGCAGGAAGGGTGATTTTTTAAAAAAATTAATACTTTTTTTGTTTTAAAAAAAAAATATTATAAATGTTTTTTTAAGTCGCTCGCTCAAAATATACGTGTTTACACGTGTTTTGCTACATCATTGAGTTAATGCCACATAAGCAAAAAAGTATTTAAAATATTATGTTTTAATGGGTTCAAGGGTCCAAATGACAAACATGTAAGTAAGATTATCCATATTACAAAACGGATACAGTACAAGAGTCCATTAAGCTATTTTGCCTTTAACTAATAATCAACCAATTTAAAAACCAACCTCAACACTCTTCTATTCTACAATTTCAAGCATTATTCATTAATAATAAGAGTAATAAAGAGATGAAGTTAGAATGAGACTTACCTTAATCCCAATGTAGAGTGAGACGTTGATTGTCTAGCGAGGGGACACATGAGTTTTAAAATGAAAATAGGGTGAAAACTCAGTTCTTTTCCTTGAAACTGTTTCTTGCCTTCTATAGCAGCCTGCATTTCACTATAGCAAGGACTAGTTAAAATTAGGGAATAAAAATTTTCATCCTTCCTTTTTTGGGATTATTTAAATGCTTGGAAGTATTAGTGAGGCCCCGGTTACTTTGTAAACTTGTGAAATCTTGTCAAGGGTATCTTTATGCAAACTCCACTATGGTGTATTACATAAAGGTATTCATAGTAAAATAGATGCATTACAGGTTCATGCAAATTCTATCATAAGGTTGGTGAGTGGAGATTTGAATTAAAAGGTTCCTAAATCATTCGGTGAGTATTAATGACCAGGGAATTCATCAACTTAGTTCCTTTCCGACCATTGTTGTTCATAAATGATTTATAGATAAATTAGTATATGTTATAATGATTTATTTTGTCATTACTATAACCACTGTGTTTGAAGTGCTCGGTACATGACAATTTATTTACAAATCTTTAGGAGGTCCATTAAATACTATGGTTAGATGAATTCAGAGTAGAAAAATTCTAACGAGTGGGTTGATGTCATGTTGCTCTAGAAGAAATTTTCTGCTATAGCGATGACGCGGTAGCAGCATATGGGCCGCTATCACGGGTCCTAAATAGTCTCTCCAAAATTTTAAAATCCCTCTTTTTATCTTTAAACAAGAATGTTGCCTTCTTCTTGAGAAAATACATCATTTCACCCCAGAACTTGTCTACATAACTTACTTTAGACCCTAAACTACACGAGCAATTAGTGACTTTTAAGTGAATTTTATACTACCCCAAAAATATTACACCACTATCACTACGGAGAGTGCAGTACACCCACGCCATGTTGGAGCCATGTCACCGCCACATAAATGAATTTTTTTAAGAAAAAATCCCCCAAATACATATATATATATATAGTGAGAGAGAGAGAGAAATAACTTACCCCTAATATTTCTTCTCCAGTACACCCACCCTCCACCCTCACCTACCCACCAACCTTTACGCCTACACATAAAATACTGCCACTGTCACCTAACCTATTCTTTATTTAAAAATTCAACTTAATCGTAATTCTCCATCACCCACCAACCCACCCCACAACACTACCTAAAATATCTAGGCTTTAGACCCTTAGAAAAATCTCATGAATTATGCATTCTGACTAAGATACAGTTTAGGTGTATCATTCATAGGCTAGTGTATGATTCGTACCCTTCTACACTCCCCCTATCATTTTTTAAATATCTTAGTATGGTAGCATACTGTCCATAATATGACTTGGCCTCTCCTGGTGATATCTTAGTGTACGAGACGTACATAACATAGTCGTATAGAAGGTTGTCTTGGTCTAGAGTGGACTATTTTTGGTATGAGTCAAGGGTATTATTTAGGATACAAGTAGTACCATTTGAATACGAGTCTAGCATGTGTGGTTGTACCTGGAGTAGTGTATGAGTCCTCGATGAAGCCTAGGGTACGAGTTAGGGTACCACTCATACCCTAGGGTACGATTGACTTAAGTGAGTCTTACTCTAACTTGGGGTCATTTGCCAGCTTATAAGTTAAAGTCCCAATGGTAATTTCCCACCCGAAAACCATAAATACACCTCACTATATAATGTTTGTGGCCTCTAAAACATTCATTATGGTGGATCAAATACTCCAAATACTCTCTCAAACATGATTTTGAAGAATTGGAGGCTAGGGTTCCAAGGGTGTTCATCTAGAAGCAAAGTGAAGTCGAGTTTCTTGGTGGATCATCTTTTTTAAGTTATGTGACTCTCTCCCTTGTCAAATAACTGAAAAACTATGAATTTTACTCATGGACTAATAATTGTAAATGGTGAGTTTTAAATCAAATGATAAGGATTTTGTTGCCTAGTGATGAATAATGTTGGTTCTTGCTTAGACTTATGCTTATACATGTCATTGGTGATGATTTACATGTGTGGTTCTTTGTTGCTTGTTGTTTAAAAAATTGGTCTTGAGTAACCCTAACATTGATAAATTCTACCATGAATTTGGTCTTGACAAAGGTATGCACACAAAATGTTTGTAAAAATAACTAAGTGAAATATCAAGTCACATATTGATGATGTTTTGAACTAGGGCAATGGACCAATGAATATGAATGGTTGATAAATGGTATTGTAAAGATAGTGTTAGCTATGTAATGTGTAAATTTATGACCTTGTTGTCGATGGCTAAAAAAGGGCTAAATTCCCTAAATATAAAATTGTATTGTGTTTGAACTAAAGTGTGGTATAAGATTGCTAATAAGGAATGGTTGGGTTTTAACGGTCTATATGACCATAAATGGAATTGCATGATGAAATGTGTCAAGGCATTGGCCTATCCGAGTGATTGATTGATAAATACCCCAAGAGACCTTATGGTCAAATATGGTGTTGAATTGGTTAAATGGGGTGAAATCCCTAAGTATTGAATGGAATGTGTGTTGAGGTATGGACAAAGGGTTAAATTCCAAATGTCGACTAATGATAGTCGCGATGGCTTATGGTTAGAGTCCCTTTCCTAATAAAAATGCAAGAGCTTAAAGTCCCTTGCTTAAATACGTCGGCTTGGGTTTAGAGTTCCCCTATCTAAAATGGCTTTCAGTTAGATTCCCTTTTCCAGTGAAATGGCTTAAGGTTATAGTTTCTTTCCAAATAAAATGGCTTGAGGTTAAAGTCCCTTGTCCAATGAAATGGCTTGAGGTTAGAGTTTCTTGCCCAATGAAATGGATTATGGTTAAAGTCTCTTTCTTAATGAATGTGTGTATATGGTTAAAGTCCCTCACCGAATAAGACACATTTGAATCTATAAGTGTGGAAGGTCGGAGTCCTCCACTTCGCGTCTCATGATTAAGTGTCTCGTGAATGTTATTAAGCCTTATTCCTTTGATTGGCATGTGCTATATCTATATGTATGTTTATGTATATAAATGTTATTGAATATGATGTGATAACTTGATATTGAATGATGGTGATATTTTATCCTTACCCTTGAGTTACATGCTAGCGCTCCAACTGCTAACCATCTTTAAACGCTATATCCCTACGCAATATAGGGGACGGATCATATTCTTCTCTTCCTGCATAGTGATAGGTGTTCAAGCGGTTTGTGTGATTGACGTTCAAATGGTGAGCTTCCATTCTTTGGAAGTCATGCATTTCATAGTCCTTAGTTTATGTCATAGATTTGCCTTGGATTTGGTTTTGGCTATTGTCGGAGTCATGTACCGACGTATATATATATTGACTTCGAATTTGTGTAGAGGCATTGTGGGTGATTGTGGACTTGGGTATGTTGGTTGTATGTTGACATTAATAAGATGCTTATACATGATTAAGTTATGATCATTAGTATGGTTTCTTCTATCTTGATGTATGTTCAGAGTTCCTCTGACTCTTGTGGATTGATGTGATGATTAGGTTGGGTTAATAGCATAATCTCCAGTCCATGTTGGGCTTGAGGTGCCCATACAACAGGGCCTGATTTTGGGTTATGTAAAAGATGGTATCAGAGCCTAGGTTCATGGTCAGTTGAGAGTCAACAATGTCGTGTCAAGTAGAGTCTCTTTTATAGGTGTTAAGTATGCCACATTTATAAGAGAGGGGCTACGAGATATTTTAGTAATGTTTCCCTTTCTTGTGTTTCAATCTCAAACTCTAATGTCTAAGGTATTAGATTCCTCTAATTTTTGTATGCTATCTTTCAAATCATGCCTCCAAGGAGATCTGATACGCATACAAACCCTTCTCAAGGACCTATGGATAGATCTCATCCAACTTTTGGGGTCTAGAGCCAGGCTATGGCTATGGCTTTTAACCATCCTCATGGGGTTCCACCAGTCCCTACTAACCCTATTTATGAGAGTGACACTCCTACTCAGTCACCACCCTGGAGTTTCTTCTCATGTTGAGTTTTGTCACTCTATCAATCTTTTGACTTAATTGGTAGCCTCTCAATCGAAGCATGGTTCTCCGGTTATTATTTCATCTAAAGCTACAAGATTTGGCCAATTTATAAGGTAGAACCCTCTTATGTCTACGAGTATGAAAATTGAGGAGGATCCTCAAGGCTTCGTTGATGAAATAGAGAAGATCTTCAGAATCATGCATGCTTCGGGGGTTGAGGCCATTGAGTTTACTTCCTACCAATTGAAATATATAGCGTACCAATGGAATGAAGGGTGGGAATTATCTAGAGTTGTGGATGCTAGTTCTGCTATATAGAAAGATTTCACTGAGGCTTTCTTAGATCGCTTCTTTCCTCGGGAGTTGAGGAAAGCAAAGGCAAAAGAATTTATGAACTTAAAGCTAGGGTGGATGACCGTCCAAGAGTATGCCTTGAAATTCAATCAGTTGTCTAGATATCCTACTGAGATAGTTTCGAGCATGAGGGTTGAATGCATAAATTTGTTTTGGGATTATCCTATGAGTTAGTGCTTGAAAGTAAGGCATCCTTGTTAATTGAAAACATGGACATCTCTAGGTTGATCGTGTATATGCAACAAGTGGGAGAAGAGAAAAAGAATCAGGTTTTGTTTAGTGAAAGGCATAGGAAAAAGTTTTGACCTTCCGATCAAAGTGGTAGAGGCGGTGGCAAGTGACCACGGAAGAAGTGAGGGAGTTTCAGTTCTTTTTCTTTGAGTAGTTCACCTTACCTAAATTTTTTAGGTGATCGTCGATCTCAGTTTGGTGGTGGGTTTCGGGCATCGGGTGTCCAATCTTAGATTGGTAGGGCTCAGCCGACTCCATCTTACCTATCTTGTAGATTCTGTAGTCATCCTCATTGTGGTCAGTGTGAGAAAAGGTGGAATATATGTTTTAGATGTAGTCAGATTGGTCACATGCAGTGAGATTTCCGTTCTCAAGTAGTTTCTTGGGCCAATGGGGTCCCTATTTCTACTTCTGCACCGAAGGATGCTATGTTTGCGTCTACTTTTATTTCTGGTATCGGTGCTAGCCGAAATCATTTATATGCACTTTCTACTCGCCAGAATTCTTAGGTTTCTCCCGATGTTGTCACGGGTATGTTGAAACTTTTCTCTCATGATGTGTATTGTTTGCTTGATCCAGGGTCTACTCTTTCTTATGTGACCCCATTTGTGGTTTTGCATTTTGGTTTTGATCCTGAGAGTGTATCGATTCTTTTTTCTATTTCTACCTTGATAGAAGAATTTATGGTTGTTAAAAGAGTCTATAGAGGGTGTGTGGTATCTGTTAGTGGTAGAGAAACTCTTGTGGATTTGATAAAGTTGAACATGGTTGGTTTTGATGTTATTTTGGGGATGGATTGGTTGCACTCGTGCTATGTTTTCTTAGATTGTCAGACCCATACGGTCGTGTTTAAATTCCCTAATGAGACGGTCATTGTATGTGAAGGTGGTTCTTTAGGACCCAAAGGGATATTTATTTCTTATCTTAAGGCCTAAAGGTTGATCTCTAAAGGATTTTTATATCACTTAGTCTGAGTTAAATATTCTAACTTGGAAGACCCTTCTCTAGGATTCGTTCCCATGGTTAATAAGTTTTCTAATGCTTTCCCCAATGATCTTCTCGGTATTCCTCCCGATAGAGAAATTGAGTTTGGGATTGATCTTATTCCAGACACTCATCTGATTTCTATCCCTCCTTATAGAATGGCTCCGACAGAGTTGAAGGATCTTAAGGAGCAATTAAAAGATCTCTTAAATAAAGTTTTTATCCATCCTAGTGTGTCTCCTTGGGGTGCTCTCGTATTGTTTATGCGTAAGAAGAATGGTTTCCTTCGTATGTACATTGATTATCATCAGTTGAACAAAGTGACCTTAAAGAATAAATATCCTCTTCCTAGAATTGATGACTTGTTTGATCAACTTAAAGGTTCTAAGTGTTTCTCTAAGATTGATCTTAGGTTGGGTTATCACCAACTTAATTAGGGAGGTGGATATTACAAAGACTTTCTTTAGGACCAGATATGGTCACTATGAGTTCCTAGTTATGTTCTTTGGATTGACCAATGCCCCGACTGCATTCATGGATTTGATGAATAGGGTCTTCCCCTCGTTCTTAGACTTATTTTTCATTATCTTAATTGATGATATCTTGGTCTATTCTAAAAGAGAGGCGGATCATGTTGATCACCTTCATACTGTGTTGCAAAATTTGAGGAATCATCGTTTATATGCCAAGTTCTCTAAGAATGAGTTTTGGTTGAAGGTTGTGACTTTACTTGGTTATTTTATCTCTAGTGAAGGGATTATGGTAGATCCTGAAAAGGTTGAGGTGGTTAAGAGGTGGCCTAGACCTGTGACTCCAATCGATATTCGGAGCTTCTTGGGTCTAGCCGGTTACTATAAGAGGTTTGTGGAGAGTTTTTTCACTATAGCCTCCTGATTGACTAAGTTGACCCAAAAGAAGGCCAAGTTCTTATGGTCGGATGTGTGTGAGGGTAGTTTTGAGAATTTGAAAGCTAAATTGACTTCGGCTCTAGTTTTGACCTTGCCCGAGGGTAATGATAGTTTTGTGGTATATTGTGATGCTTCTCGTATTGGGCTTAGTTGTGTATTGATGCAGCATGATAGGGTGGTGGTCTATGCTTCTAAGCAATTGAAAGTTTCATGAGAAGAACTACCCTACTCATGACTTGGAATTGTTAGCTGTGGTTTTTGCTTTGAAAATTTGGCAACATTATCTCTATGGGGTATGTGTTTACTCAAAAGGAGTTGAATCTCAGGCAAAGGAGGTGTCTTGAATTTTTGAAGGACTACAACATGAATATTCATTACCATCTGGGTAAAGCTAATGTAGTCACCGACACTCTTAGCTGATTTTCCATGGGGAGTTTGGCCCATGTGGATAAGGATAAGCGGGAATTGGTGCAGGATATTCACCGTTTAGCTAATCTTAGAGTTTATCTGACAAACTAGTATAATGGTGGTATGATTATACATTTGGTATCGGATTCATCTCTTGTTATTGAAATCAAGGAAAATAAAGTGTTGGATTCTGAATTGATGAAGATTAAGAGTAATATGGGTCAATAAAAGGTTGTTAACTTCTTGATCGGTGGTGATGGTATCTTGAGGTACCAAGGTAGGTTTTGTGTTCTCGACGTCGATGGATTGAGGGAAAGGATCATGTTCGAGGCTCATGAATCTTGGTATGTTATTCATCCCGGTGCCACAAAGATGTATCATGGTCTTAGAGAGTTCTATTGGTGGAACAATATAAAATGAGATGCATCTAGCTATGTGGCTAAGTTTATGATGTGTAAACAAGTAAAAGTTGAGCACATGAGACCCGGGGTTTTGTACCAAGAAATCATGTTGCCCGAATGGAAGTGGGAGGCAATTAACATGGATTTCGTTACCGGTCTTCCTTGGTCTAGAAATTAATGTGATTTTATTTGGGTCATTGTGGATAGGATGACAGTTCGCTCACTTTTTTCCCGTGAGGACTAATTATTCGGCGAAGGATTATGCTAAGTTATATCTTGCAGAGATTGTGAAATTTCATGGTGCTTCGGTTTCTATTATCTCGGATCATGGTACTCCATTCTTATCTCACTTTTAGAAGTCGTTCCAAGAAGGTTTGGGGACTAAGGTGTGCCTTAGTACCTCTTTCTACCTGCAGATGGACGGACAGGGGAGAGTACCATCCAAACATTGAAAGATATGTTGCGGGCTTATATGATTAATTATGGTGGTAGTTGGTATGACTATTTTCCTTTGATTGAATTCACCTATAACAATAGTTACCACTCTAGAATTGGTATGGCTCCTTTTGAGGCATCGTATGGTAGGATTTGTCGTTATCCTATTGGGTGGAACGAAGTTGGTAAAGGTAAGCTGCTTGGCCCTGATTTAGTTCACCAAGCCTTAGTGAAGGTGAAGGTGATTCGTGAGAGGTTGAAAACCGCTCAAAGTCGCCAAAAGTCTTATGCGGATGTGAGGCATAGGGATTTATAATCTAATATTGGTGAATGGGTATTCTTGAAGGTTTCTCCCATGAAGGGAGTGATGCAATTCGGTAAGAAGGGGAAGCTTAGTCCCCGATATGTTGGTCCCTACTTAATTTTGAAAAGGGTGGGTAATGTTGCCTATGAGTTGGAGTTTTCTTCTAGTTTGAACTCCATTCACTCGGTTTTCCATGTCTCTATGTTGAGAAAATGTGCAGGTGATCCTTCGTTGGTTGTTTCCTTAGAGGATGTTGGTATTTCAAACACTTTATCCTATGAGGAGGTCCCGGTGAGGATCTTAGATTGGCAAGTTCGCCGATTACGAACAAAAGAGGTGGCTTTGGTGAAGGTTCTATGGATGAACCAAAAGTCTAAGAAAGTCCAAGTATCTGCATTTGCTTTCCTTTTTGGAAACTTATTATTGAGGTATGTGTTAATCTTCCTACCTTGACTTGTGTCTTTCTTAGACAATGGGTTAAATTCCCTAAGTTGTGAAATGAGCAAGTGTTTTCATAAGTAATGGGTTTGAGTCCCAAAGTCAATGATACAAAATAGAAGAGACTCTTCTTGGGTCAAAATCCTCCAAGCTAATTTAGCTAACAACGCCTGATTAAAGGAGATTAACTCTCTAAATCCTATGCCCCCTTGGGATTTTCTAAACAAAGGTTTTCCCATTTCTCAAAGTGCATTTTTCTCCTATTATCATCATATCCCTACCAAAAATTAGAGAAAATAGTCATAATTTCCTTACATAAAGTCTCTGGGAATTGAAAACAGGATAAAGCATACGAAGGAATAGCAGATAAGACAGATTTAAGCATAACTTCCTTTCCCGTAGGACTTAAAAAATTATTTCTCCACCTTTTTATCTTCGCCTTCACCCTATCTTTTATGAACTCTAACATTTTTTTCTTCGATCTTCCAATTACTGCAGGTAACCCAAGATATATTCCTAAATCATTTTTACGAAGTTGTCCTAACTCCCTAATAATCTCATCCATTTCTACATTAGAAGTATATTTACTAAAGAAGACCGTCGATTTTTCAAAGTTCACTTTTTGATAGGAACATTTTTCATAAGTGCTTAAAGTTTCAGAAATTTTTGATGCACTTTGAGGGTTTGCTTTATAAAAAACAAAGGAATCATCTGCATAAAATAAATGGTTAACTGTAGGTCTCCCTCTAACTAGACTTAACCCTTGAATATCTCCTCACAACTCCGTATGATTTAGAAGTCTAGAGAGGCCTTCAGCACATAATAAGAAGAGATATGGAGAAAGAGGATCGCCTTACCTTAGACCCCTAGTAGGTCTAACTTCCCCAGCTATATCCCCATTAATGTTAAATTTATAAGTTGTTGTGGTGATACATTGCATAATCCATTTAACAAAGGTTTCATGAAATCCCATTTTAAGAAGTAATTTATGCACGTAATTCCATTCCACTCGGTCATAAGATTTGGCCATGTCTAGTTTTTGATCCATATACTTTAGCTTTCCTTGTATTTTATTTTTCAAAAGGTGGATGAATTCATGCACAAGCATAACATTGTCAATTGTCTGTCTTTTACCTATGAAAGCAGATTGGTTCGGAGATATAATATTGGGCAAATAAGTTTTGAGCCTTGTGACTATGATTTTAGCGATAATTTTATACACTATAGAACATAAACTTATGGGTCTGAATTGGCTAATATTGCTAGAATTTTTTACTTTAGGAATCAATGTTATAAGGGTCTGGTTCCAAGAAGGTAATAAGTATCCTAAGAGAAAAAAAACTATTTATAGCTTCACATATATCATTAGACTGAATTTTTCAATATTTTTGAAAGAAAATAAGGGTTATGCCATCTATTCTTGGAGCTTTTAAGGGGTGCATATCAAAAGTAGCAGATTTTATTTCATCATATGTGACCTCTCTAATAAGAATATCATTAACGGGATTGTCTACTAACACAAGGATTAAATTCAGGATAGGATTCAAGTTACTAAGTCTAGACATAGTGAATAAATTTCTATAATATCTAGCCACTTCATCCACAATATCACTATGCTCATAAACCGAATGACCATTCTATAACTGAAGCCCCTTAATATTATTACACTTTCTCTTCTATATAGTTTTCATATGAAAGAATGAGGTATTTTTATTGCCTTCTTGTGACCATAACGCTTTGGATTTTTGTTTCTAGTAGGTTTCTTCATCCTTATATGTTTGACCTAATTCTTTTCGGAGCAACTTCAGCTTATTAAGATTAAAAATACCGGGATTATTATCAAGCTCATTGATTCTAACCTTAATTCCTTGAATTTTTTTCCTAGAGTTTTCCTTCCCCCTTCGAAGCTAAGCTACTAAAGCGTTTCGTCAGTTTTTTATTTTTAAGCTAACTTTTAATTGTTTACTCCCTCCCACCTGTTTATTCTAAGATTGCATAATAGTGTCGTTCACTTATTCTTTTTTGCTCCAACATTTATCAAAATAAAACCTCTTCTTTTTTCCTAAACTCGGCCTCTGTATGTAGAAGTAAAGCACTATGATCGGAGGCTTCTATTTCTATGTGATGGATATTAGCAAGGTCGAATTCTAGTCTTCATTTCGGGGAGTTAATAATTCTATCTAGCCTCTCTTGAATAACACCATCATTTTCTCTAAAGCACCACCACGTCCAAGGTTTTCCTTTGAAGCCTAAGTCTATAGCTCCTATATCCCATAAAAATTCTTCAAATCTCTAAATGACACGTCATCTCTAGTTATGCTTCCTGCCTTTTTAGAGTGGTCAATAATATCATTGAAATCTCCTGTCATTACCCAACGTGTACCCAAGTTACTCGATCCCCAAACAATTCTTGTAATTGATTTCTATGAAGAATCTTATTCGTACTTAAGTAAATGAAAATATACCAATATTGATAGTCTGCCACCAAGTCACGTATGTATGTTTCAATATAAAAAGAAGTTGAGTGAGACTGACATACCTGAATATCGTCGTTCCATAGTAAGCACAAACCTCCAGATAGTCCAATCGGATCCACAGTAATGATGTTCGTCATAGTAAGATGCTTTTGAACTCGTACTAGCACCTTTTCTTGATTTTTTTTTTACTTAAGAATATCATGATAAGGGAATGGAAACATTATGTTTCCTTCAGAAAGGGAATTGTCAAGGTGCCCCCCCTCCTTGAAAATTCCACACCAATGTTTTCATTTAGGTGGGGGAAGCCACTCAGGGCTGGCTTCTCGATCCGCCTCGATTTTATGTTTTTTGCCTTCGCTATAATTAATCTGGCTACCCTCTCCTTTGTGTTTCTCTGCTAGGTTTTGTGTGCTCAACTCGGTAGCCATAACATCCACCAAATTGTCGTCTAACACATTTAAAATCATGGTTTTTTACCTTCTTTTAACATATTAGCTCTAGCTAATTTTTTTTAGTTTTTTCTACTCTTTTCTACCTTTTCATATGATTTATTTTTCTTAGAAAAATCTGGTCCAGCACCTTCGGTAAGCCCTATTTCTTTAGCTATTTTAACACCTGATTTTGCCTTACTACTATTCTCCGGGATAGAAAGTACCTATTTGTTCGCACTTTCCACCTCGGATAGCTTGTAGTTCTATCCTTGTACAGTTGCGTTCTTTGATTTCTTTGGATAAACATCTTGATCCAGCTCCATTTATGTAGCCATAACAATGTTTGGTAGACGATTTTCAGTAACGTATCGTTCTCGTTGGTCAGCTGTAATTTTTTTTCTTATTGTGGATCTCATGTCATCATGTTGTTGTAGTATATATCGATATCATTTTATCAAAGGTATTGCCCAGCCCTATTTTCAATAGGATATGGTATTCTCTTGCTTCCCTACTTTCTGTGTTATCTACAAAGTCGGATTCATTTGAAACAGTCTTCTTCTGTGAGTTTCCCGACACCAAGGCATCCATCTACATATTTATCTGATGCATAATTGTTGTATTTCCCTCCTTAATTTTCTCATCATTACCATATTCGCGAGTCAATCTTTTCCTTGAGTTATTTACCTCCTACTCAACGGAATGGTCCTTCTCAATAGGATTCCCATTCTTTTGATTCTTAAAGAAATCATGTAGTGCAAATGATGGAGGTTTTTTGTAACTCCCAGTATAACGTTGTATTTCTAGTCCATCTTCATGATACCTTAATTCATTTGAGTCAGTACCTTCAACACTTCAACACTTCAACACGATCCATCACTTTTTCTCCTTTACCATTCTCGGCTACAGGAAGTCGTATGTTGGCATTACCTTGATGTCTTGAATTTTCTCCATTCCAGCCATGATTTTCTGCCCTCATCCAAGCACCAAACTGCTCTTTCTTAATATTACCTGTGCGCACATCTTCTTCGCGAAGAACGCAGGATATTTCTGTAGGTCTTAGTATCCCACAATAATACAGACATATGGCATATTTTCATACCGAATTTCAACCCATTTTTCCTCTGATCCCATTTTAATTAATTTTCCATGAGGTAGAGGTTTGCTGATACTCATTAGAACCTTCAGACGTATGTATCACCCATTTCAACTTCTAAATTCTAGAATAGCAATATCAGTCGTCCTTTCCAAAGCTTGTCCAATTTTACTACCTACTTCATAGGATATCCAATGTAGTGGCATGTTCCAAACTTTAATCCATAATTCACATATGTTAAAGACATGGGAATTAGCATTCAAATCTGGTTTTCATTGTTAAATGTTGAGCAGATACTTATCGTAAGGACATGGCGTCCCGTATAACACCTTTTTTCATGTCTTCTTTGTGTTAAAACACAAATTCAAATAAGTTTTTGCCCACCATTAAGACTTTCAGTCCAATCGGGCTACCCCAAACCTGATTCATTGTGTTCCTCACCCCAACCACACTAACTTGTTTGTCCGCAATCACCTTCCCGAGCAGACTAACTTCACAATGTTCCATGTTAGTCATAATATCTTGAAGTTCAATTTTAATAGTCTTTTTCCTCCTCTGTTAGGATAAACTGTTGAAGTCTATCCGCAATATCATCGGTTATTAAACTTGACTATCTACGTTTAACTTTTCCCTATTAGTTGTTGTAGGCGAGGTGAATTTTGTTTGAGAAAGTAGAAGAAAACTGAGAAAACAACACAAAGCGCTGTAACACGAGATTAAAAGGGTGTTTTAACTAGTTTATGAAAGAGCAGGTGAAGAGAACGTATGTTTTAGTGGATAAATCATGGTCAGTTTTCTTCATAATTGGCAGTTTTTTTCATGTATTTCCCCACTAAAGAGGAAAAAGGCTCTCATGTCTAGAGAGAAAAAACCCTCCGTTTACACGAGGGACTATGCCTTGGAAAAATATTTCTCTACTTTTCTCAATAATAGTTATCCACTTTATTAAAAATAGTTATCTTATATTAATAATAAATTAAAAGAGAATTAATTAACCTTTTTATATTACTCTTACAATTAATTCATTTTTAAAGTATGAACACTTTAGAATTGTGCGTAAATTGAATCAACTCAAATTTCTGAATTAATTTTGATAATACAATTTGGACTATACAATTCAATTTTAAAATATCAAAGTTTTTTAATTTGGATGTGGTTGGGTGTGCTTATAGTCCAAAATCGATTCGAAAAATCAAAATGTATATACATATAATAATAATGATATTTACCTATAATAGATTTATACGACTTTATGCAATGTGTATACGGCAGGCTTAGGTATAATGAGGGGAGAAGCACAAATCTAGGCTATTTAAATACACATTTTATATAGAAAATTACATGGTGTGGCCCCATAGTTGGTGGCTTTATTTTATTGTCTCTCATAAGAAAAGTTTTTAAATACTAATCTCTTTTTTTTATGTATAGTATAAATACATTTTTGTCTCTCTACATCTCAAATATTTTTAAACTTTTCATGCTCACTAGGTTAGGGTACGCGCTCCGCGTGTGTATCTTGCTGCAATAAGTTCAGTTTTATAAAATCACTTCGATATTATAAAAGAAAATATGTTTTGATTAATAAATAAATATGACTTTATTAAATACGAAAAACACTTAAATAAAAAATTAATATATTCAGACAAAATCATATAAAAGCATTAAAAACCACTTTAAACTAAATTAAGAAAAACTACCAAACCAATATTACATATGAACACTTTATTATGGACCACATAAAATTTGTGAGAAGTGCCAATATGAACACTTTATTTTGTGTTCAAGTGCTTGATTGAAGCAAATCATAATTCGAGTGGTTAAATAAAATTCTGAATAATTTAAAGAGTTGTCAACCTATTTCATCAATATATCATATTATTGTATTTACCTTGTGAAAGATAGCTTCTACTACTCCTCAGATCCCAAATAAATTTTACGCTTATCTTTTAAGGCTTTAATTAAAAAATCGTTTATTGTTTTCATTCACAAAAAAAAATTGAAATTCTAAAGGTGTATTCTTATGAACAATTATCAAACATGAAGAGACAATATTTCAATATAATAGAGAAATAAATATATAGCTCTTAATGGAGTATTGTAATTTTAAATCCGTGCTTGACTTCTTGCCACTTGAACAGATGACCCTCTTATCAATGATGGCTTAAATGTCTTTGCCATATGATTTGGTTACGGCTATAGGTGCGCGCGGTGACAATCATCTTCTAGGATCCTCTTTGTTTTCATGATAAAGTTATAGCCGACTTGCATTGCTTTTAAGTGTTGTATCAATTTAGTCGATAAGAAATCTTAAGGTAAAATTATACTTGATTTTAAACTCCTAAATTTTAGTACCCGAATTAAGAATTAGTAATCTTATTTTTAGTTTATTTCAAAATTTTAAATATTAAAAAATTAATTAAACAATAATATTATCCAACGTTAAATCTATTTTTTAAATGATAAAAAGAAAAGAAATCAAACGCACTTTAAAGTTGTCTCAAAAAATCAAATTCACATTCAAACTAATCAGGCAATTCATTACTCCTACACATCCTAAAAATGTATTTGTTTACTTATTGTTAGACTCCGTTAGAATTTAAAGAACAAATAAATCAGAAAGAGGAGGAGGAGATCTTGAGAAGCACACCTTGAAGAATAGTTGATTGATATATGTAGATATATAAATTAGTTGATGGTGTTTACATATTTTTTGATGAATTTTTTTTTAACCCACATTTTTTTTATTTTTCATCTGGTATTCGATAGCCATATTGGTGTCCGACTAAATTCAAAATTGCGTCGAAAAGTTTCACATTAAAGAATACTTAGAGGAACTCGAACCCGAGACCTCTGATTAAAGATGAAGAATTTTAACCCACAATCCCAAACAACATAATCATTTGTCTAAAAGAAAACTGAATTGTAAAGAGAATAAAAAACGAAAAAGACTATATCCACAAAGATTTGGAAAGAAACTATTAGTTAAGAAAGAAAACATGAATACGGATTTTATATAACTTCATATTGATACCACAACTGACAGCTACAACAACAATAACAACATACTTAATGAAATCCGATAAGTGGAGTTTGGGGAGGATAAAGTGTATTCAGACATGATCACTACTTCGTGGAAGTAGAGAAGCTATTTTCTAAAGACCCTTGGCTCAAGAACAAAGAATGATGCAATCTGAGTGAAAATCCACTTTCTTGGATCATATCACAATCATAGATTCAAAGTATTATTGACGTGTCTATCGCCGTGTCAAGAATCTCCTAAACTACAGTAAGAAAAAAGTTTTCAAAACAGATTTCATAAACCCCACATTACCCAATTGTATAAACAAACTATAGACAATAGATATAAACAAAATTAACCTACATGTATAAACAAAATTCAGGTTACGAACACTCTATCCGAAAATTAAAAAACAAAATTATTCCCCTTCTCATGTTCACATATATTATACAAATAAATTATCCCTAAAATCTATTACCAACAAAGAATTGATTATGGATCTGTTAACGAATACAACACTGATGTTTAAACCTTTTATTGGAAACGTAATTCCTTTTTATTTAATCTAAATATTAACATCATAATTATTTATTTATTTATTTAAAAAGAAAAAAACAGAATAGAATGGTGAATTAGAAAATATTTAAATAAAAAAAATTCTTCAAGCATAATAAAAAATTTAAAACAAAAGTAAAAGTTATCAAAATCTACAAACTAACATAAATAAAGTTTGAAAAACTCACATATTAAGAAACAATTCATATGAATCATATGCAAGAGTAGATGATGTCTTCCTTTTCCTTCTCCTTTGAGTTTCAAATTTTTTATGACTAAAAGTATTCTCTCACTATTACTGGTCATTCATCAATCTAAAGTTCAACAAATAATATTATATTCAATCTCTATCATAAAGTTTAATCAGCTATGATTTTAATTTTAGATCTCGTCAATATTTTGAGAGCATGAAAAACTGCATAAAAGAAAAGTAATTAAAATAAATTTCAATAATTCTCTCAAGCCATTACACCTATAACGTAAATAATATTAAATTTTATTTTTAAAAAAAAACATCAAACAACAATTGTGAGCACAAAGGACTAACAATTGATCTTGTTTATGTACCAAAAATCAAATACAATAGTATTTAATTAGTACTCTATTTTTGTTTCTTTGAGCAAAATAAATTATGTTAGATCAAAAAAAAAAAAAAAACACCCATCAAAATACTTTCAAAGCTTTGTACGTCTCTTACACTTTATATAAATAACTTTTAAAATTAACTTTTCACTTCAGAACTCTCAAATGTCATTACACTAAAGGAGATGTTCTCAACCTTTGATACATCTGCAAAATCACTCTGTGGCGCTAAAATTTTATTAAATTTAAATTCGTATGGAATTCAAATTATATTAAATTTAAATATATTAATCTCAAATAAATATTACGTATATTGCAGATTAATATAATTGGATTTATTATTTAAGATCAAACATGTATGGATTTAAATAAGGTCCAATATTTATTGGGTTAGTCCATTAATTTGAGCTACAAATGATGAACCCACGTTACTAAGCCCAAGATATTGTCATATTCTAGAGGCTCAAATAAGCGTTACGTGTCAAATGGCGTGGCATGCCAAGTCAAGAGAAGGATCCAATAGGACCATGCCACATGTCAAAATGATGCATCAAGCCCATGAAATCAAAGTCCATAAAAGGCGTCACGTCACTCAAATCTGATTGGACAAAAAAAGTTCATCTTCATCAAGACGCTTCCCTTTTCTACAACTATAAATAAGGGTCTCATAATTCAGAAAAGGGGACCTAGAACTCTAACAAGATGAAAGAGAAAGTTCGTGGATCAAACGCCACAATTTCTCTACAAAGCTTAAGCAGTCAAATCAAGTTTATCAAGATTTAAGATCAAGACCGTAATATTCAAGAACAAGCTCAAAAGCCCTTGAATTCAAGCACAAGTCAAGATCAAGTCCCTCAAATCAACAAATCAAGTTCAAATTCAAGATCAAGCTTTAAGCCCTTGAATTTATATTTGAAAAGGCGAATCAGAGGATTCATAGAGACTGTAACACTCACATATTAAAATCAATAAATTGATTGTTGCAATATTTTCTTGTCCCGAATTTATTTATTTTTTGGTCTTGAAATTTTATCGTTCAACACACTCCAAACCGAAGGGGACATCATAACAAATGTGTATAGATACAATAATCACAAGCAATGTCTCCATATTGTCATCATCAAGTTTTGGGTTAAAAAGTGATTTCATAATAGATTTGTAAATCAAATGAATAAATCTTTTTGCAAACTAAATTTTGTAGAACATAATGCCACACCAAAATTAACAAAAGAAATCATCATATCATAAACAAAGCATAAAACAAAAATTCAAGCATTTTGATGTTGTCTCCTCTTGCAACTTGTGGGATAGACCTTTTGGTTGCAACATGAGTATTAGAAATTTAATATCATTGACAATATAAGAATATGTTTGGATAAGAGAAGGCTTTAATAATTCAATTAACTGTTGCTATTGTAACTCGTCAACACAAAATCATTTGTTGGAGATTAATATTGTCTTGAAAACTATTACTAAACCTAAACCTAATCTCCCCACTCCTAGGCACAACAGTAGTACCTTCGTGGTAAACCATGCTAAACCTAACTAATAAAGAGAAGTCAACATAATTAATAAAGAGAATCGATCCCCTTTTTTCCGGGCTGGATTCTTATATTTTGTTTCCTTTTTGGTCGTTTTTTATTTTTTACTTTCGTAGTTTTTTAATTCAAACCAATTAAATTTTCCTAAAATTATTAATTATTTATGGAAGTTCAAGGAGAAAGGCCTTAACATACAGGTATGACACTTTAATATTTTAAAAAGAAATTATGTAAAATTGATTAACTATTTTTAAATTAATTTTATGTTTCTTTTTTTCTAAATTTAGGAGCCTTTTTCATTAGCGTTTGGCCTAATTTTCTATCATAATTAGAATTACCTTTTAAGTGATTCCTTTTACTATATATTTTAGGACTTCTTTATTCCAAATATTATAAATATAATGATATAATAATTAGAAGATATAAGTAAAAAGACAATTTTGTCTCAAGTGCAAACTTTAATGAAGGGTAAAACGTTCAAACGACGTTTTTAAGATTCTTCACACTTTTAATATAACTAGTCTA
Organism: Capsicum pubescens; assembly: GCA_030864215.1. Classification (NCBI taxonomy): domain Eukaryota; kingdom Viridiplantae; phylum Streptophyta; class Magnoliopsida; order Solanales; family Solanaceae; genus Capsicum; species Capsicum pubescens. Next base: position 179,561,213 of record CM061540.1, read on the forward strand.
ACCGCACGTGTCTCGCACGTGTAATGTTTGATTATTTAAAATTAAATAATTTATTTATTGCGAAAATTTTTAATAAAGTGTAAAAGTTCAATCATTCTTCAACAATCTCACACTTTAATATAATAATGTAAATATAAACATATACACATATATATTTTACCACCAAATCTTTGAAGTGTTGATGGATCATTACTTTTGCATTTGTCATATAGCATCTCTTTCCATGTTGCCACATGCTAAGAGAGAAATATCAATTTGAACCATATTTGTGTTACGATTTTTTTTTTATATTTAAAATCTTTTCTTATTTTTAAAGTCAAATTTTTACAAAACCATTTATTACATTCTTAAAACGTACTTAAAAATTTTAAAAATCTGGTACTTCTTAAATTTTTCTTATTCTAACAGTCTTATATTTATTTCTAGATTTTATAAATTTCTTAAAATCAAATTTGGTTGATTTAAAATTTTTAAACTAATGAAAAAATATTACTCGTCATTAATTTTGATGACTTCTAACAAGAAAAGGTTTTACCATAAATATATTTAATTAATTTTCAACTCTTAAATTAGAAAAAATAGTAAAATTCTAATGACTTATAATAAGGAAAGGTTTTACCATAAATATATTTAATTAATTTTCAACTCTTAAATATTAGGAAAAAATAGTAAAAAAAAAAAATTGTCTAAAGTAAAGACTTTTAATGAAGGGCAAAAAGTCCAAACAACATTTCTCAGGCCCTTCACACTTTCAATATATTATAGATTATAGATTATAGATATAGATAGATTATAGATTATAGATATAGATACAGATAGAGATTTGTCTCTCAACTTCTATTTCTATTTCTTTTTTTCCTCTCTTATTAATTTTTTTTCTTATTTTAACTCATTTGTCTCAACCTTTATTTTTCTTTTTTTTTTCCTCAAATATTATTTATTTTTTTATTTTTTAAATTTATTTATCTCAATCTTTTTTTTTTTATTTTTTGTGTTTATCTTTTCTCTTTTTTTCTTCCTTTTTTTCATTTTTCTCAAACTTTGTTTTTATATTTTTCTTCGCATTTTTATTTTTATCAATATTTATTTTTTAAAAAAAAATTATTCGTCTCTTTTTTCTTTTTCATTAACCTTTTTTTTTTCTCAATCTTTATTTTTTTTTTCATTTATCTCTTTTTTCTTCTCTTTTTCTTTTTTCTCAACTTCGATTACATTTTGCTCATGAATAGAAAATTGGATAATCTGCAGAGAGGATTTTCTTTCTTTGATATCGAAGTAAACTTAAGAGCATGACTTGTTATTTAGAAGTCCTTTGGAATAAGTGTTGCCTCTAAGGCAAGAGTTATGAAATATTTCATAAATCGACACAATATGGTAGTGTCAATTCTTGCCCATGGGGCGTAACTTGTTGTTTTAATTATTTATCCTAAGTCTTGCCTCCGAGGCAAGAGTTATAAAGTATCTTGTAAATCAAGACACAATGTGGTAGTGTCAACTCATACCCATGGAGCGTAACTTGTTGTTTGAAATTCCTTGGGCTAAGTCTTGCCTCTAAGACAAGAGTTATAGAGCATCTCATAAATTAAAACATTGTGTGGTAGTGTCAACTCTTGCCCATAGGGCGTGACTTGTTCTTTAAAAGTCCTTGGGTTAAGTCTTGTTTCTAAGGCAAGAGTTATAGAGCATCTCATAAATCAAAAACAATGTAGTAGTGTCAACTCTTGCCCATGGGGCATAACTTATTATATGAAAATCTTGGGCTACGTCTTGCCTCTAGGGCAAGAGTTATAGGTAATCTCATAAATTAAATCACAATGTGGTAGTTTCAACTCTTGTCGACAGGGCGCAACTTATTGTTTGAAAGTTCTTGGGGTAAGTCTTGCCTCTAAGACAAGAGTTACAGAACATCTCATAATAAAAACACAATATATTAGTGTCAACTCTTGCCATTATACGTAACTTACTATTTGAAAGTCCTTGTGATATGTATTACCTTTAAAAACAAGAGTTATAGAATATCTCATAAATCAATTCACAGTGTGAGCGTCAACTCTTGCCCGTGGGGCGTAACTTTTTGGTTAAAAGTACTTGGGTTAAGTCTTACCCCTAAGACAAGATTTATAGTATATCTCAAAAATCAAGACACAATGTAGTAGTATTAACTTTTGCCCATAGGGCGTAACTTGTTGTTTGAAATTTATTGGGCTAAGTCTTGCCTCTGAGGCAATAGTTTTAGAATATCTCATAACTAATAACACAATGTGGTGGTGTCAACCCATAGGATATATGTAACACTCCAGATTTTTGGTCCTTGAAAATTTCTAAAATTTTATCCTCACTATCTTGAATACGACTCACCCTACGAGTCGTAGGGTGACTATAAGGGTCATAGAACCCCAGTCGTAAGGTGGCCAGAGAAATTTGCCTGAGTTACTATTTTGGTGGCGACTTGGGGGTAACGAGTCCTAATGACTCCATATGAGTCGTAAGGGGTCCAGTCGTAGTGTGTCCAGTGTGAAGTCCAAATGTTACTATCCTGAGTATGAGAGACAGGTACGAGTCATGAGGATTAGATACGAGTCGTATGGTATGACTTGTAGTCACACCAGTGCAGGGCCTTAGTGATTCTGTCTTGACTATGACTCATGGAGATGAGTCATAAGGAGTCCTAACGAGTCGTTAAGAGACTCATAATGACTGGCGGTATTTTTCAGTCTTTTAATTAAGGGTACCTTGGTAATTTTTCTCTTTACCCACTTAGACCCCACATCCATAAGACACCTTTGGGGCATTATTTTAATACTTTAAAAAGTCAAGAACCCTCTTTACTCTCTCAAATTCCTTCAAGAAAAAATAGTTAGGGTTTCCTCGAGGTTGAGCATCTAGGGGTCAATTCAAGGTTTCTTCTCCATAATTGAGAACCCTTCAGGCATGTTACTCTTCTCAAATTATTACTTTTCTAAAAACATGTGTTTTAAAGTATTAGTCATACGATTTTAATGTTGGTTTTGAACATGGGTTGAGGGTTTTGAATGATTATTATTTATGTGATGTTTCATGTTTGTATATTCAATTGGTTATGTTTAAATAGTTGTTTTGAAACCAATTTGATGCATGGGTATGATGAATAAACTAGAGGATTATGAATTCCCCAAATTTGGCGAATATTGACAGTTGAATTGATAATGACCTCAATCCCTATTGTGAAATTTATTTTGAATATGAAAAGTATGCATATTGAATTACTCTTGAATTGTTGTATAATGTGAAGAGTCAATGAAGCATAATGATTTTAAATTAAACTTATAGGGTCGTTCAATTTTCCAAGCTAATGAATAATTGAACCAAGAAGTTTGTAAATTTTCCCAAGTGGTGATAATTGTTTTGGCATGTTGATGTTACCTTGCAAGTGGAGTTGGTATGGCGATACCAATGGTGTATGGATAAATATGTGTCATGGTTTAATCAATGGGAATGTGTGTTAAATATTTTAATTGGGCTTTAATGAGGGTTGTGTTGTTGAGTCGTAAAAGTGGAGGTCTCGAGGAACAAACATCGAAAACCGCGGTTGCCGACGCGAGGGTCTACATGATCGAGTGGTTCGAGTCCCCCTATATTATTATCATATGATCGGGAGGTTTGATTCCCCCATATTATGTTACATGATTGGGTGTTTCGGTCACCTTGGTATGCCGGAAGGTTCGAGTCCCCCATGGTGCATACATACATCCTCTAATTTGTGCAGCTACACACACTGGGGACCTTTCAATTGGAGGAGAGCTGGGCCCATATAGCCCATGGGTGCCTTCTTATATTATGACGGATGAGTTACATGACCCAGGCTAAGATTTTAAAAGTTCATGCTAAGTCTTGTACCCTATCCTAGCATGTGATATTATGTATATATGTATTTGCATATGATTATGTGTATTGGATTTTGGACTGGATTGACTTGTTACTCATGACATTATTTTATTCCCTATCCCTGAGTTACATGATAGTGCTCAACCCACTAACTATCTCTGGATGCTGTATTCCTACGCGATGTAGGCATCGGAGATGCTTTTACTTTTTCTGTGCAATGTTAGGTAGATCGGCTCGGTTCGCCGATTCATTGTGGTGAAGTGGTGAGCTTCCATTCTCCGAAAGACTTAGACTTTTCATCAGTTCCTTTCATAAAGTAAAATTGAGAGTTTACATTATCATTAACATTGTCAGGGTCGGGAACATGTTTCGATACTTTATGGATTTCGATTTTATTTATAAGGCTTTGTTGGATTACTATGGACTTAGGTGGTGTTGTTGGTCGGTTACCGATTATCGGTTATAGACATGTTTTAAATTTCTCTGAGATTTTCTTATGTTATCTTGTTATATGTTTGGAATTCATCTGATGTTGGGGATTGTGTTCTATATGGTTAGGTGTATGGGGTGATCTCCGATCCTCGTTGGACTTGAGATACCCATCACGGCCAGGCTCCGATTCAGATTGTGACAATGTAACTTGTTGATTGAACATCCTTGGTCTAAGTCTTGCCTTTTACGCAAAATAGACACAACTTGATAGTGTCAATTCTTACTCATTGAGTGTAACTTGTTGTTTGGAAGAAATTGAAAAAAAGAACATAAACAGAAAAGAAAAGAAAATAATATAAGTTGAGGAAAAAGAAAAAAATTAATTTTTTTTTAAATATATAATTAGACAAAATAATAAAGAGAAAAAGAAAAAAATAGGAGTTGAGAGAAGAAAATAAAAAAAATAGGAGTTGAGAGAAGAAAAGAAAAAAATATGGGTTGAGAAAAAAAAAGGACAAAACAAAAAATAAAATAAAAATAAAATTGAGAAAATAAAAAAGTAAAAGTAAAACCAACGAAAAATAAAAAGTAGAAAAAATATAAAAAATGGACGCTGAAAGGAGAAAAGGAAAAAAAAGTAAAGGTTGAGAAAAATCAAAAGAAATAAGAAAAGAAAAAATAAAACTCAAAACAAAATTAAAAAGAGAAAAAAAGTGTTGAAAGAAAAATAAGCATGAAGAGTTGTTTAAAAATATTTGAAGTATAGAGGAACAAATAAATATTTATATTATACATAAAAATGAAGAAAGGCTAATTTTATTGGACTTTATTTATGAGAGATAAAAAAGTAAAGTCACCCATTATGAGGGTTATTTATTGTAATACCCCGCAAAGTTCTCTTCTAGTCTGAGCCTTAGAGCGTATCCAGCAAAGCGGAAAATCTGAGTCTAAAAGTTTCAGAAGTATCTTCCCAAGTATGAAACACTTTGAATCGTGTGTACCGTCAAGTGTCCCGTCAGACCAAGGCAGTGGCTTTCTTTTTTCGGTCATCATGTGACGGCCAAAGTGGTGGACCTTCAGAAAGTTGACGGACCGTTACTTCGACCGTCACTCCGAGGCAGAACATCCCAGTTTTGGCTCTTGAGTGACAGACAACTTGGTGGACCGTCAGTCCCTCTGACGGACCGTCAGGTCGACCGTCACAGACCCCGATTGGAATTTTCTAGACAAATTTTAAAGGGGCATTTTGGTCTTTTACACATCCTTCCCCAGCTCTATAAATACCGGGCCAAGGGCATTCAACTTTATTTTTCTCTCTTCCATCCAAAAATTAGGGTTTCCAAAATCAAAATACTCTCTTCTCCTTTCATAAAATTTAAGAGAGATCAAGAAGGATCTAGAGAAATCAAGAACTCCTTTCAAGAGCCTTCAAGAAAAGAAATTATCAGGTATGTAGATGTTGATTCTTGGGTCCCTTTCATTCAGGAAGCTCAAGTACCCTTTTTTAAACTTAAGGATTTTATGTTTTGTGATATTCCATGATTTGTATGAGTTGAAGTTGATGTTACTTGTGTTGTTGAGTTTGGATTCATGATTTTTTGCAAGATTTATGGTCTTTGACCCTAGTATATGGAATTTATGTGATGTTGTGATGAGCCCTTTTGAAGTTGGTGTCTATGTGAGGTGTTCATGACATTAGGGTGTAGAGATGGTTGAATAAGCGGAGTATGCACCCCATAGGTTGGATGAAAGGCTGAGGTGAAGCATAGAGGGGCATTGTAGTATGTTAAAGGGGAAATCCAAAGTTGTGGGCTAGTCCATGCACATCTAGTGTTTGATAAAATGCCTTAGTGAGCGGAATAAGCCATAATAATAATATGAAATCCCCGAGTAGGTGTAGAACCGGACATGTCTAGTGGTTGTCGAAAGACCGAAGTGAGTAAGTTGAGACGAATTAGCGGTAAATCTCCCAAGTGAGTGCTCTTTGATTCATTTTAAGTTTTGATACATGCTAAGTGGTTAGTAAGAGAGTAATGACATGATAGTGTGAAGTTTTCCCAAAATCTCGTGATCTCTAGATATATGTCGAGACCGATATAGGTGTGAAGTACTTGATGCAAGACTTCATTGAATGAGGTATAATTTAATAGCATATCTTTCTTAAGGTAGTTTGTGACGATGAATCGATATTGATGACCCCCTAAATGTTGAGAGCGATTATTTGGTAATCATGATGGTGAATAGAGTTTTATATTTCCTAAATGATAGATGCGATGTCGTAAGGTTTGTGAGGGGGAAAGTATGTTATGATTCTGAAATGCTTAGAGTAACCCCTTGGTAGTTGTGATGATGAGTAGACGTTTGTGAATCCTTGGAGGCTTAAGGTGATGTTCTAATGATTGTGAAATTGAATATATAGCATGATTTCTGAGTTTCTTGTGAATATGCCTGAATGATGGTAATGATGCATGAATGCTTGTGATGCTTGAATGAATGATGATGCTTTACTTCTATGTTATTGAGTCCTGGGGGTATTTATACCCGAAAATAGAGTTGTTGTCTAGAGCCCGTGTCAGTTTCTCGATAATTCCAACCGAACCATGATTTTCAGAACTCAGTGAACTATAGAACTCTGTATCCTCAGACAAGTGCGAAGCTTAATAAAGCTCAGTAATCTCAGTTATCTCTGTAATCTCTGCATCGCTAGTAATCTAGCCTCAGACCTGTACTCAGCCCAGTCCTAATGGAACTCAAATGATTCAATTCTAATCTCAGAAATAATTCGAATAATCTAATCAAGCTATGTATCGTCAGTCAGATACCGTGATTCGATATTATTTTTGTCAGATACGGAACCAAGTGATCTCAGCGTATTTCAGCCAGATCATTTAAGAAACATGATCATGTAAATAGATTCAGCTTTAATGTGTCCATTCTAAGGATTCAATGAGAGTCTTTCAGTTGGGAGTAGAAACTAGCACCGAGCGAGGGGGGATGGCAATTCCTCCCGTTAGAGAGAGAGGCTGGAGTCGTTAGTAGCAATTTCTGAACTCCAGAACTGCGTAGACAGCTCAGGATACAGGAGTCCCCGTCAGTAGAGGTTGTCACCGTCTGAGAGGTTGACTATTATATTGCCTCAAGTCGACTTTCTGCAAGGATCATCCCATCAGAGAGGCTTGACCCGAGAGTGAGTCTTTACCCGTGGCATGGTATTGACGCCCTTCCAGCTAGGGTTACAGGCTGGACCCCACCTGTGGTAGGTCGGGGCATGTCGGTTAAGTGACTACTTCCCACAGTAGCAGTTTCAGTATCAATCTTCAGAAGTCAAGACCGTATGATACAGTCGTTTATCTCAGTAAGGAACTCAGATAGTTCCATTGATTCATGGACCATCCCTTCAGATAGGCTTGGCCTCATATACAGATTCTTACTATCATATTTAAAGATCTCCCATCAGAGAGGCTTGATCTCAGTCTCAGATCATGTTGAATATTCTTATTATCATATTTAAAGATCTCCCGTCAGATAGGCTTGGTCTCCTTCTTAGAATTTGTTGAGTATTCTTGTTGTCGAATTCGGATATAATCCTATTTTCTTATCATTGATAAAACTTCTGAAGTTATCTATTAGAAAAGTTGAATCTCTAATTCTTTCGGTTGAAAGCGGTAAGCTCAGAACTCAGTCTTTGATATAAGTATACTCAGATCCTCAGTTATCAAGAATAGATGAGTCAGTGGTTCAGTATCTCAGTGATGGTAGTGAGTTTAGCTCGTAGTAAAGCGGTATTCAAGGTCAAGTCTCTAGGGTTGTGATGATTATGAGTATGATTTATACATTCTTGTATGTATGCTTGTTTTCGTGCGGTATTCTCATAATCATTTAGGTTATACATATTTTGTATGCATGAGCCCTTGCATTTAGCCTTACCTCGTCTACATACTTGGTACATTTTATGCTGACGCATTTGCGCTATGGTGTCTCATTTGACACCATAGGTTTAGAGGCACAGGACCCAGAGTACCATCAGCAGATCAGTCCCAGTCAGCAGCAGTAGCAGTGAGTCCTCTTCTTTCAAGGATGAGTTTCAGTTTTCTATTATTGTAATCAAAACTTTATTTACTTTCAATTAACGGAGTTAGTTGGGGGACCTGTCCCATAAACTCCACAGTTTAGTCAGATTAGAGGCTTTTCAGACGGATGTATTGTATAGTATTCAGTTTTATATATTGAGTATTTATAGATATGTTGAACCTTATGGCCAGTTTCTGCATTTATTCCAGATATTATGCAGTGTATAGGTACAGATATCAGTAAAGGGTTAGCTTGTGGTCCTTCGGGGTCACAAGCACCGTGTGACATCTCGGGATGGGATCTTGGGGCGTTATATTTATATAGTTTACCCTACCTTACGTGTCTTTCTTTACATATTTATAGACCTCTTTTCCTTCATTTTCCTCCCAATTCTCTCGATCTCACACTTTTACTTCCAAACTCTCAATATTTCACTCTTTCTCTTTGATTTATAGACTATCTCACTTTGATATTTTTCAATTTCACACTCTCACTCTTTCACCACTAGGTAATGAATTATTTTTGTTATTTGATGTTTATTGATATAATCATTGATTCCATTTCTATATTACCAGCAATGCAAGAAATTATGAAATTCGTTGCTTGTTGAAATTTCAAAATCAAATATATATATTTGTAAAATCGAATCGAAGTAATAAAAAATGAACCGAATAGACCTACCTGGAACAGATTGAGTTAGGGTGAGGATTTTAAGAAATCACAATTTGAAATTTCAATTTGATGATGGTCAAATCGAATCGATGCATGCATAGGCCTAGAACACTTGTTTGTAAAATTTCAAAAAAAATTCTTAAGGAGTGAATTAGGAAAACTACATTCTTATTTATAATTTCTTAATATGTATATAAAAAAAAAGTGAACAACTAATATCGATAGGAGGGATTTCTTAAACTTAACGTTGATGGCTCATTCACTCAGTCGTTTAAGATTGGAGGGGTGGAAGGAGTTATTCGTAATGATACTGGCGATTGGGTAAAGGATTTTAGCGTAAGGACTAATGTCAATGCGCCTTTTGATGCTGAACTAACTGCTTTGTATTATGGATTCACTTGGCTGGAAAATTGTAGATTAGCCAATTGAAAATTGCTACTGATACTTTAGAGGTAATAAACATATTACACAGTTCTGAAAATAATTCTAATTCAGTCTTAACTTGCAGGGATCTTCTCCACAGGTTGGAGAGCCCTTCGATGATGCATGAGTCAAGGCAGTTGAACAAGATAGCTGATTTGCCAGCTAAAGAGGGTTGTAAGCTGGATTTGGATTGTCTTTTCGTAGAATGGATAGTCTCCCCTTTGTTTGTTCGAAGATTGCTAAAATTAGCTAGCGTTTGTCCATAGTTCCAAATATTTTTTGGCAAGTCATTTTTAGGTTAAGTTTTGGGTTAAGTTTCACCATGTGTTTAGCCATAGTATTTAGGAAACATATTTTACTTTTAAAAATGTCCAAAAAATAAAATTTGATTCAAATACTAAATTTTTTCTAGAATTTAAAATTTTGAATTAATTATTTGCCAAAACTATTTACCAAACAACGACAAGTTGTATGTCATACACTACTTGTCAATTTTTTTTTCCGAAAAAACTACTTGAAAAATCTATGGCCAAATGAGTCCTTATACAAGAATGAAACTTCTTTTGTAGGGACAAGTATTCCCAAATATTATTATGTCTGTAATAATTGTTCTACGTCAATACATTCTCTTGCTAGCCTATCATAGCTACGTTTGTATGTTATGATAGCATAATATTAATGAATACAAGCTCTTTTCTACCAAAAAAAAAAAAAAAATAGCAATAGTAACTTACAATCACATTAATCATTTTATCTGTCACTCTCATCAATTACATTGTTATATATTATCTTCGTTCATTTTTATTTGTCATTTATTTTTAAAATGCATTTTCAACAACATCATAAATCCCACTATGTGAGTTAATTAATTCTTATCTCATACCTTTTCAATATTATAAAAAATTTCAAATAACTGCTAGCCTGATACATTACTTTTATTCGGATACATTACGTTGCTGATATAATAATGTGTAATATCAGATAATTTTCAATGTATCATGCCCATAATTAATCCATGATGTAAAATATAGTAGGTTGATTGTTATATATCATCATGATTATAATTAATTCAGGATAAATAACTTAACTCATGATACATCATCTCACGCATAAGTTTCTTCGGATACATACAAGATATGGGATGTGATGTAATAAAATAAAAGATACGGGATATTATGTAGATATGATAAGATTATTAATATTGTGATGTAATTGTTTTTATTCCTTTTGACATATCAAGAAAAATAATTAACTTTTCATGTTTTATCATTATCATTAATTACTTATTCTCCAAATTACTTTTTAATACTTAATACTAAACATCAATTAATAATAGTGATAAAATAGTCATGTCAATTATTATTTTCTTAATAAATATGTCAAGTCAAAATGGTTCAAAGTAAAAATCAATCAATGAAATAGTTGTGTTGTTTATTAGTAATGTTATTCACTTTTTTATTTTCCGAGTCACTCATCTCTTGTCCAGTCCTAGCTAAATAGTGCACAAGTACTATGGATAAGAGATAAAGAGTTAATACATAAAAATGACCCTAAATTTGACATCAAATTATAACTTTGACCTTAAACTTTGATAGTGCACAAATAAGACCTTTAACTGTTCAAAACCTGAACAAATATGACCTCCGATTTTGCAACACCATGCGTGAGTCTCACTCGCGCCTACGTGGAAAGGTAATCCAATCACACGGTGCTACGTCGTTAAAAGGGCTAACTTGGAGAGGTCATATTTGTGCAGTTTTGAATAGTTAAAGGTCGTATTTGTGCATTGTCAAAGTTTTGTTTTTTGTGTTAAAACGACGTCGTTTTTTTATTATTATTATTATTATTGTTGTTGTTGTTATTATTATTATTATAATTTATTTATTTATTTCTATAGTAGCAGCACCTAACTTTTTTTAATTTTAAAAAATTATTATTATTATTATTTTATTTATTTCTATAGCAGCAGCACCTAGCTTTTTTTTAATTAAAAAAAAAGTCACTAGCAGGGATCGAACCCGCACAGTAGGCTGAAGGAGTGCCTAAGAAGAGCAAATAACACCACTGGACTATCTAAGTGTCTTGTTTCATGTGGTTCAACATTAATACGTACATAAATATACATTTTCTATCTTATATATACAACGTAATTTTTTTACCAAGGGGGTTCGGATGAACCCCATGGCAACCACGTAGGTCTGCCCCTCGTTAATTTAATAACGTTAACTTAATAACATTTTAATTTGATAACGTTAATTTAATATACTACTACTACTACTATCCTTAATAACATTAATTTAATAACGTTTTATTAAAATTATAATTTTTTTTATTATTAGTATTGTTTCATCTTTAACTTAATAGTTAAATAAATAATATTTAGATATATTATATAACTTAAATTCGTCATCTGCTTTATAATATATATACATATCCGCTCGATTTTTCACATGAGGCTGACCCACCTAATTAATAAATCTTCAATATTGCTCTCTTTCCGCAATGACAAAAGAAATCAGATGTCATTTTCATCTTTGAGCCGAAAATAATGAAAAATTAAAAGTGAAGAGTCATTTAAAGGTCATATTTGTGCAGTTTTGAATAGTTAAAGGTCATATTTGTGCACTGTCAAAGTTTAAGGTCATATTTATGTATTATGCCCTTAGATTTTAAGCTGAACGTGCCCAATTTTGCGTGTTGAACACGCGTTTTGCCACGTAGGATTGGAGGTCATGTTTGTGCAGTTTTGAATAGTTAAAGGTCATATTTGTGCACTGTCAAAGTTATAATTTGATGTCAAGTTTAAGATCATTTTTATATATTAACTCAGGGATAAACGGGTGATTTTTCATGTTCTCATTCATACAACAATTTGCAAGGATATTTTTATGGAATTTTTACACTACATATCTAATCATTAAAATAATCGCCTATAAAAGTAAGCTTTTATATATCCGTCCATCAAAATTAGTTCTGCGATATATTTTGTACTAAAATTGTCAGATTAGCTATTGCATACAGAGGTTGAAAGTTTAGACGGTATATTTGCCATCAAAAGGTCATTATTTTAGCTGATTGGTCAAATGTGTAACTTGTCCTCTTTTCAACCCCATCAAGTCAAGGTACAAATGACGGAGCACAACGAAGAACTCCTACAAAGTATTCACTATCAGTTGTGTTTTAATAAAATGAAGAGATCGAAATTTGTGGGTTCAATGAATAAGAAAACTAATTTTGATTAGTGAGCTCAGTAATATTTATTTTATGTAATAGAAAAATGAGAAGTTGGTGGCCCGTGGTTGTAGTTTTTTTTTTTTTTTTCTTTATAAAATATCCAATTACCCCTAAACTATACTCAAAAAGGCTATAACACACCTCAACTTAAAGAGAGTCCTATTATTCCTGAACTAATTAAAAGTGTAATTTTGACACCATTAGTGTCTACATGGTGCCTACGTGGCACACACGTGTGCCTACATGGACACTTTAGTGTGTTGTGTCATTTATGTGTCACGTAGGCACTAAGGGTGCTAAAATTACACTTTTAATTAATTCAGAAACTAATAGGATCTCCTTTAAATTAAGATATATCATAATATTTTTGGATATAATTCAGGAGGATAATTGGGTAATATCTTTTTTTTTTTTTTCCTACAAACCTTATTTAATTGGGCGAAGAGAAAGTATCCGGACACCTACTCCAGTCATAGGCTGTGAATATGTAAATCTTATCCACAACTCAACTCAATAGGACAAGTTTATAAAAAAGTTGAAAACTAAAATGTAAATTAACCCTCATTAGAGTTGGACACATACCAAACCAATAATTGAAGTAGCTAGCTAGTGCCTAGTAATATTAATCTCAGATTGTGGGTTAATTATACTAAAAATTATCTATATACACAAGTTAAAATTACATAATTATATGAAATTCCAAATTGATAAAGTATTTACACAAATTTAAAAATAATTATAAAAATCTCCTTATTTGATAATTTCTCTCTCCTTAATATTATACATCCAAAAATGACCGTCTTTTCCTCTCTCTTTTTCTCTCCTATTTCAAATCAGTTTATCCTTCATTATTCAATCTTTTTTTTTCACACCTAAAATCAAGCAATCATACTTAGAGTTTATCATTGTAAGTTTCAAACATTAATTGAACTTATTGATTTCATTCATTAATTATTTTATTTTATTTTTAACTTCACCAAATCAAAAAGTCATGGATTTGTTTGAGAAAACAAAGGCAAAAAAAATGACGACGAATTATCAGAAGCTTCGAAAAATCTCAATTGGGTCATCATCATCAGCAGCAGAGCACAACGGGGTGGAATATGCCACGAAAAATGAATCTTATGAACAGAGCACAACGACGTTTATTCAAACGATTGAATCAACGAAATCACTTACTCAATCTTCCGTAAGAATCTAAATCCTAATTATTTGATTATTTAATGTTTGTTTATATTATTCTATTTCTGAAAAGGAATGATCTTGCTCCGTTTTATATTTTTTTAATACTCTTTCAAAGATTTTATTTTGTAATATCAAATTCTTCCAATATTCTTGGATCCAACTTTATGTTTCAAAGATTCTATTTTATATGTTTCAGTATTTTTTCTAATTTTATGTTTATTTTTTATTGAAACAGGCTAGCTTTGTGGTTGCAAAGATAAGTGCAATTTGTACACCAAAGCTACTCAAAAAAAATAAGTGATTTGCTATGATGAAAAAAATTACTTGTCATCGCGTCCAAAGATGTAGATTTTATACATTATACATTACTTTATTTAACACACTTATGTATAATTTAAGTTTTTGTATATGTAGAAGAGACTTTTTTTGTATTTAGTCGAATTATATAATTATAATCTATAAATTTTGTATAAGGTTACATTACACATTCTGACAAGTTTATAGATAAATAATGTATAATGTTAATATTTTATATGTATGGTGTAACATTATACATCCTTGAAGTTTTTATTTGAAAGTATAAGATATAATATATCAGGCATTATACATTAGTTATTTTGGAAGACTAATGTATAATATAAGTCTAATGATATATATTTTCAATATGTTATACATTAAAAGTTCTTATTATATTAGTTGTGTTTTATGTTGTATTTCACAGTTAAAAAGTCTTATTTTTGTAAAAATTTTCATTGTACCTTCTGTCAAACTTATAGGTCATACATGTTTAAAGTGAAAAATTTAGATGTGTAATATGACATTATACATTACTGCAATTTATTTTTAAAATGTATAAGTTGCCCTTATACTTATTCTAATGTATAATAGAGAAAATAGTCAAAAGTCCCCCCAATCTTTACCTCAAATCTCAACTACATACCTATACTTTGTGGGGGCCCTATGACCTCCCTGAACTATTTTAAAGTGGAATATTTACACCCCTAAAAGCTCATGCCTAGACAGTGAGCTGCACTCGCTGCCACGTCATTACCATGTCTTTTTTTTTACTCTAAAAAATTAATTATTTAACTTTATTATTTTTCTTTTCTCTTTCCCATTTTCCATTTTGTTCCATTTTCTTCTTCAGCCACATTATATTTTTGTAAATTTTTAAAATTTAATCTTGTATTAAATTATATATGTCATTGTGGGTTATGTTGGAAATTATATATCGCATTTTGAGTTAAAAAACTTGAGCATTATGAAAATTATATACGTCAGAATTGGAGTTCAAAGCTTTGAGCTCGTCATTAATGGCGGATCTTGAGCAAAAAGAGAAAAAATTGGAGAAATGAAAAAATTATATATGGCACTGTGGGTTAAAAACTTTGAGCATTGTGAAAATTATATATGTCGGAGTTGGAGTTCAAAGCTATGAGCTTGCCAATAATGGCGGATCTTGAGCAAAAAGAGAGGAAATTGGAGAAATAGAAAAACTATATATGGCATTGTGGGTTAAAAGCTTTGAGCATTGTGAAAATTATATACGTCGAGTTGGAGTTCAAAGCTTTGAGCTCGCCATTAAAGGCGGATCTTGAACAAAAAAAGAGAAAATTAGATAAATGGGTTATGAAGCTTCGCCAAGACTTCATATACGAAAATGAATAAGAATCTAAACTTTATTAAATTTTCTTGCCTCCTTAGTTCAAGTGTTTCTTGTTTCCGGTAATAACCTTTTTCAAATTATCAAAAAATACTATTAATGAATCCTCTCCATTAATGAGTTCAAGAAAGATGAGAAACTGAAATTGGAGATGAGGAAGATGAGGAAGATGAGGAAACTCCGTTAATGAATTCTAGAATTTTTTGTTTTGAGAAAGAGAAGAAGACAAGAGAAAATGAATAAGAAAAAGTAATAATTAAAATTATTTCTATAAAAAATATTTAAAATAAATTTTTAATAAATAATTTCGTTCTCACTCTCTTTAAAGAGAGTGAAATACACTCTCTTGCCATGTCAGCTTTCGGGGGTGTAAATATTTCAGTTTAAAATAGTTCAGAGAGGTCATAGGATCCCCGCAAAGTATAGGTGTGTAGTTGAAATTTGAGGTAAAGGTTGGGGGCGGCTTTTGGCCATTTTCTCATGTATAATATAAGCCTGAAGATATATATTTTAATATGTTATACATTAAAAGTCCTTATAAGATGCATTTTATACTTTATGTGGTATTATATTGTTACAAAGTCTTATTTTTTATTATACCTTCTATCAAGATATATAAGTCATACATGTTTAAGGCGAAAAATTTAGATGTGTAGTATGATATTATACATTACTGCAGTTTACTTTTTAAATGTATAAGTTGCCCACATACATGTGAAATTGTTGTGTATTTTACTTTAATTTTTTTATGAATTTCGTCAATATTCAATTCCATCGCGATCGTAGCAATCAATTCAAAAAGTTAATACTTTCCAAAATAATAATTGCATCACTTTTATAGAATTAATAAATAATTTTCAACTCCCAAATTCTGAAATGACACAATATGGGGATGTTCATATGTTTTTTTCGAGAATTGAAGAAAGACGAAGACGACTTTTTTTTTTTTTCAAAAACGTCATTAAAAATGAGGAAAACTAACAGTGATGTTTAAGAATTTTTTTTAATTTAAATTTCAGTTATTTTATTTAATCATACAAAACATAATGGCAAAACCCATACGCAGTCCCCTTAAGTACGCACCATTTTTCACTTAGGCACCTCAAGTGGACATTGTTTCATTTTGGCACCTCAAGTAGGTATAAAGTGTGTCACTTTGACACCTTTTGCTGAATCAACAAATTTATATTGTGTGCGTGTATTACACGCGCCTGGTGATGTGGAAAGTGACAAATAATACGTCGACACGTGTCATTTTTCTAAAAAATAATTTTTAAATCATTAATTAATTTTTTTTTCAAAAAAAAAAATCAATAATCACCCCTTTCCCCAATAATTAATTTTAAATAAAAAATACTCAAATAATTTATAAATAATTAATTTAATTAAAAAGTACCCCCTAACCTACCCACCCCACCTTCTTCTTCAAACACCTCACCCACCCTCACCCCACCCACCCCCACCCCACCCACCCCATTAGTCCACCCACCATCCCTACCCCCACCAGTCCACCCATCCGTCCACCCATCCGCCCACCCACCCCACCAGTCAATTTTTAATTTTTTTATTTGATTTTAATTTTTCTTCACGGATTTAGCTTTATTTTTTAATTTCTTTCATCAATTTTGCTTCGATTTTCAATTTTCCTTCACTGATTTTTCTTGATTTTTATGCTTCGATTTTAATTTTTTTTAATGATTTTGTTAGAATTCAATTTTTCTTCATTGATTTAGCTTTATTTCTTAAGCATTCTTATTTCTTATAATTAAGCATTCTTATTTCTTGATTTAATCATTCTTGTTTTTTGATTTCTTCTTTCATAAAAGAAGTAAGATTCTTGATTTGACCATTTTAGCATAAGGATGTGTTAAGGAAAAAAATGGTGGTAAGTTAATGAATTAAAAAGAGAAGAAAAAAATATTACGAAAATGCCACCCAAACGCGCCTTCAATGCGTGTGTCACACGCACCTTGCCAACTCAGCAAAAAGTGCCAAAATGGCACACTTGAAGGCCACTTGAGGTACCAAAATAGAACAATGTCCACTTGAAGTGCCTAAGTGAAAGATGGTGCGTACTTAAGGGACCTGCGTATGTATTCTGCCAAACATAATTATAGGTAATTAGTAACTTTATTTAAGGGAATGAAAGATTTTAACTGATTACTCTTTTCATGAATGTAGGAGATTATGTTTTATCATCTTACTTTAAATATAGGATTAACTGTCTTATCATACATTCGAGCTATGTATGATGGACAGCCGAATGTATGAGTATATTTGCAAAAGATTAACTGTCTTATCATACATTCGAGCTATGTATGATGGGCAGCCGAATGTATGAGTATATTTGCAAAATTCGGGAGAGAGAAAACTAGAAGGGATTTTATGTAATTAGTTTGAATAGGAAGGGGATTTATGTTGTTTATACATTACTATATGGACGATGCAAATGCAAATAAAATACGAGTCACGCCGTGATTTGTTGGACCCATCATCACAATTCACAACAAACCAATATGATCACAACCTTGCACAACATCATATTACAGATCGAACTTTACTAGCTAGTCTCCATTGAAAAACTATTTATATTTTCACACACAAACACAGACTCAACAGATGACAAATCAACCCTTTAGATCAACAAAACACAAATAAAATTTTCCCTGCAAGTCAGGACTTAAGATGTATATTGGCATTTCAATTAGGAGAATACACACATAGTAAGATGGATACAATAGCGACAGTTATATGTTGGAATATGTTGATTTTTAAATACCCCTCCCCACTTTGTATTAGAGTATTTTAATTCAGGACTTAAAAGGGGTAAATTTATTTAACTAGAAAGAGTCGTCCTAGTCGTGCAGTTGAGTATAACTTCGTAGGAAAAAAACCGATTGGCATTTTAGCTATTTAAATTTTGGGTAAAGCTTGAAATTAAGAGGAGAGAAAGAGAAGCTTGAAATTTACCTAGGGAAAAGTGAATATGGACAAATATAATGGTATCACGTTGAACACAGCACATTGTCTAGTTTTGTTCACATCAATGAATACAACAAATCCCTCTGTCCGTTCATTTTAAGAAAAATGGAAAATCAATCCGATGCCAAATTAAAGCCGTGACACTTACTCAACCCTTGGCTATGGATTAATCACCACTGGCCCAAGATTATTGATTACCCATCTAAATGATGCCAAACACACTAATCACTATAGGTAATTAATTAATAATAATGTTCCAAATTAAATAGTTATATATTGCAGAAAACTCACAACCATCAATTCCCTCTAACAAAGGCAATTCAGAAACATTCCGAATTACTATGATCCATCAGTTAGTGGTACTGGTTTTCTCTAGAATACGTACCCTTGAAAGCACTTAGAAGCGTTAAGAAATCATCTGAACAAAGTAATGATGATTATAAGCCAAAATTTGGGAATTCTCATTTTTTTTTAAAAAAAGATGAAATAGTTCAGATAATTCTCCGAGCCGGAGAAGGTACAAATTCAAAATTCAGATCGAATATTAATAATTCACATGATATTGAAAAAGGAAAAGAATATTTGTATAATAGATAGTATACATACATCAGGATTGAGGAGCAGTGTTCTCATCATATTGTAAAAGTAAGATGGATGGACATTGGATCCATTGTGGAACATAACTTGTTTTATTTTTGGCCGGCCAGCAGGGGTAATTTACAGAAGACACCTTCTCTTCCTGTTACTGTTAGCCCCACATGGTTTAGAATTCTCATCAACAGAGTTGAAGAAGGAATCTACTTCCTCTTTTGCCGCCACATCGAAAAACTCCAACTCGCCAAGTAATTTCCTTTTACATGAGATGACCCTTTTGGGCTTCTTAGGGGCAGGTGGACAGCTGAGAATTTTGGGGATCAAATTCTGAGGAGTTCCTGGGGTTCTGATTTCTGCAGCTTGTTCCTTATTACTACATCTTTCTGGCTCATCTCTTAAGATGTTTGAAGACGACGATGAATTGATAATATTTGGTAACTGAATTTCTGAAAGAGGTCGACGGGATTGTAGATCTCTGGACATGATCGGTCGATGGAATTGGAATTTGGGGAATTGGGGAAAGTGAAAATGGGAAGGATGTGTGTTAAGTTTAAGGTCATTATATATGGATGGGAAAAAAAGGTGAAAGAGAAAATTTAGTTACGGTTTGAGGTGTGGGGGCTGCGATGAGGAGACGCGTGCAATACAAGGTAATTGATGAGTATAACGATATTTTTTGTTGTAGTAATTAACAGTATTCGGTTTATTAATGAAAAACGCTAACTCATAAAAAAGAATGAAATTATATTCTCTTGTTTTCATATTTATTTATTACTTTCTTCATTTTAAGAAGAATGGTTTTTTTTTTTTTAGTTCATTTAAAAATGAATGATTTTTTTTTAGCAATACTTTAATTTCAACTTTTTACATAACATGTTTAAGACCACAAGATTAAAGAGTGTGGTAAATTTTTTTTAGAAAAGTTCATCTTCTTTTTGTACATATTAAACTTGGTATTATTTGTTAGGTACTATTTTTTAATACATGCCATTATTCTTGAAGCAAATTTTTCTTTTTCACTCCACAAAAATCCAGTGCATTGAACTTATAATTGAAAAAGAAAACAAAAAAGGATCTACTAGACAAATCTACCCGAAATTCAAGTTTTGATAGAATGACAATTGACACTATCACTTTCATCATTCCCTATTGTTTTACCATAATAAAGTCAAATACATATGAATATGGCGTAGGTAACATGCAATTATATTTATTTATTTGATATGGGGAAAAAATACGATAGATAGAGGAGAATAAAAACAGAAAAAATTAGAGAAAGGGGCAGTAAATTAAAGAGAAAGCAGACTCGAGATCAATATGGGTTGTGGTGCAGCGGATGAGGCTGTTCCATCCTTAATCAGAGATCGAGGATTCGACTCTGGGCATGGAGAAAACTCTGTTGTGAGCCCTACCCTCCCGAATGGGGCCCTACCTGGTGCGAATCCGAATTAGTCGGGCTTCAATGCGGGTAACAAACACCGAATGAAAAAGAAAGCAGACTCGAGAAACTTTGGCGTCATCAGTAGGATTTGAAATTCATGACATTCTGTTTTTTGGGATTGCCGTATGAGGTTCACAACTTGCTTTTGAAGAAAAATAAGTGGTTACTCTATCAATATCGGGTACCGTCATACCGCATACGCTGCTTTTTCTGAAACAACTTCACTGGGATGGAAGAGACAACAAAAAAAAAAATTAAACAGAGAATGAATGATAATTATTGATATTGATTGAAAAAGAAGAGTACATCCTATTTATAAGAAATAAAATAAAATAAATAAAGAGAATATGATATTTTTTTTTATAGATATTAGATTAAATATTTTGTATTTAATAAATTTCACATTTAAAAGGAAGTAAATAATATAAAATATTCTTAGACTAAAAAGAGAAAAATAAAAATATTCTACCATTAATGAAAATCATAAGATACAAGGAAAGTAAATTTCGATATTCCCCCCAAACTCAAGTTGGTGTATCCAACTTGAGTTTAAACACTTAATTATTCTTAAAAAAGCGTACTTCTCCATGATTTTGTTGCAACAATTTAAAAAAATTGGTCTTCCTCATGTTCTTCTTCCACAAGTAGTATTTTTGATTTATCTTGAATGTTTTTAAACTTGCATACTTTTGTGACATGACCTTTTTGTTTGCAACTTCCACATAATGCATCATATATCCACCAACAAAAATTTTCTAAGTGTGTCTTCTTTTTGCAATATTTGCAAGGAAGATAATCAATTTTACATTTTTGGTGGTTCACATAAAAAATTTCTTCAGCAATTTTTTCTTCCCTGTAAGCACTTCTTTGCTCTTATCAATTCAGCAAGAGAAATGACAGAGTGATCTTTAGACTCTTCTAAAGAGGAGATTTTGGACTTGAATCTCTCAGGAACAGTCACCAGATTTTTTTTAACTATTCTATTATCCTTAAAATCTTTGCCAAATAACCTAATTCTATAGACAATCAAAGAAATTCTGCCAGAATACTTAGTAGTTGTCTCACCTTATTGCATCCTAAGTAATTCAAAATCTCTTTTCAAATTTAAAATTTGATTTTATCTACCTCGTTCACTTCCTTGGTACTCCTTTTCAAGCTTATCCCAAGCTTCTTTTATTTTTTCACATGCAATGATTTAAAAAAAAATTGAATCAACAACTGAATTTTAAATTACAATTTTTGTTTTAGATTTTTCTTCTGAGCGAAGTTTGATTTTAGCAGCAGAAGGATTTGCAGAAAGTGGTTGTTTAGATTTGTCTTTCTTTACAACTTCCCACAAATCATAAGCTTCAAGATACGATTTCATCTTAACTGCCCAAATTTGATAATTTTCACCAGTGAAGATTTGTGGGGCATTGAAAGAGAGAGTATTGCTTATCATGGTTAAAAACAAGATTTAAAATAATATGAGTTAAAAATCAATTAAAAATAGTCTTACGTTAAAAACAAAAGTAAGAGTTAGAAATAGTCTCGCGTTAAAAATAAAAGTATGGATTAAAAGTAGATTGAAAATAGGTATGAATTAAAAGTGATTGAAAGTTTTCCTTCAATAAATTCACAGATCCAAGAGGATCGATGAATACTCTTGATACCATTGTTATGAAATGGAAGAGACAAGAAAGAAAACTAAATAGAGAATGAATGATAACTCTTGATATTGATTATTTTCATTGATTAAAAATAAAAAAAGAGTTCATCTCTATTTATGAGAAACTAAATACAATAAATAAGGAGAATATATATTTTTCTTATAGGTATTAGACTAAATATTCTGTAATTAATAAACCTACACTTATAAGAGAGTAAATAATGTAAAATATTTTAGACTAAAAATAAAAAATAAAAATATTCTACCATTAATGAAAATTATAAAAAATAGAAGGAAGGTAAATCTCAACACAATTGTGGGTTTGGTATGACAAAAAATTATGATTTGAAAATAATCATTTTTGAAATATTAGTTATTTTTTAGTGTTAGAAAATATTTTCGACTAAATAAGAAAATAATTACTCGCTGAAGAATGAAGAGTATTTAAATATTAAAGAATGGCGTCGACGTTCATTAGGGTCAATGGTATTATTAGGGGTCGTTTGGTAGAGCGTATAAGAACAATGTTGCATTAATTATGCTGACATTATTTCTTATATATTATTTTATTTGACGTATTTGAAATAATATGTCTTATATAATTTTTATTAAAAAAATATTTGTTGACAAAAATATACGCAACATTTTCTTATCTGTTCTTTTATTAAAGCACAGAACAACTTGAAAGATAACCCCAAAATTAAAATCATTCGAATTCAAACTAGCTGTAGAGAAAGAGAATAAGTCGATACTGAACATGCTTCATGGACAAGATCTTAGAAGCTTGGAAGATTTGGATTCACCCAAGCTATTGCAAAGCTCACAAGATAGCTATAAGTTGGAGAACTGGTCAAAAACAATTTTCTCCAAACCAGTGAATCAAAGCAAAGTGAAACTAAGCAAAATGGACATAAAAGTTCTGTGCATGGCTAAGTTTAAAGAAGAGAGACAAAGTACAGAAAAGAGAGGTAAAATACTATAAAAAATGAATTGGGGGAAATATTGTAGTAGAAATTTGAGGGACAATTTTGTTATTTAATTTAGTTAATGCATGTATCAAAATATTTGTATTATTAATATTAACATAGAAAAATATGGTATTAATAATACACAGTTTAAATACACAATAGTGTGTAATTAGTAACTAATGCAAGCATTAATTATACATAGCCTAAAAATAATGTCAAATCTCTATCTCTATCTCTAATCTCTAATTTCTAATATATTAAAAGTGTAAAAACGTTTAGAAAAATGATTCAAGCTTTTTGTTCTTCATTAAATGTCTTTGCAATAAAAAAAATATTTTTTTACTTATTTTCTATAATTATTAAATTATTATAGTTATAATATTTAAAATAAAATAGTTTTAAAATATATGAAAAAAAATATTGGTAGATTTTTCTCTTTGTGTATTATAAAAAAGAGACCTAAAATATACAAATAAAGGGGAAAAAAAAGGAAATCCATCAAAATTGGAATAATAACATTGTAGGCAACAAAATTTTATTAAATTAAAATCCGCACAAAATTTGAATTATATTAAATTCAAAATATATTGGTCCCAAATAAATATTAGGAATTAATATAATTGGACTAATTATTTAAGTTCAAACATGAATGGATTTAATTAAAGTCCAATTTTTATTGGGCTAGCCCATTGATTTGGGCTAGAAATGACTAAGCCCACTTTAGCAAGCCCAAGATGTCATCATATTAGTTTGGGCTACAAAAAACTAAGCCCACTTTAACAAACCCGAGATGTCATCATATTCTAGAGGTCTAATTTGGTGCCACATGTCAAATGATGTGGTATGCCAAGTCATATGAAGGAGCCAATGTGACTGTGACACGTGTTAAAATGATGCGCCTAGTGAATTAAAAGCCCATAAAAGGTGGCATGTCACTTAAATCTGATTGGTCAAAGAAAGTTCATATTTATCATAACCATGTCACTTAAATCTGATTGGCCCAAAGAAATTGACCTTCACCATGACTCTTTTCTTTTCACAACTATAAATAGGGGTCTCATAAATCAGAAAAGGAGACCAATAAGTCTAGTAGGAAGTAAGAGAGAGCTTGTGGATCAAACACCGTAAATTTCTCTATAAATTCAAGAATTCAAGATCAGTTCATCAAGATTCAAGATCAAGACTACAAGATTCAAGAACAAGCTTAAAGACCCTTGAATTCAAGTAAGGAGATCAAGTTTATCAAATTGGCAAATCAAGTTCAAATTCAATATCAAGACCGCACGATTCAAGAACAAGCTACAAAACCCTTGGATTCAAGCACGAGTCAAGATCAAATCCATCAAGTTCAAGATCAAGCTTGAAGACCTTGAATTTACATTTGAAAGGCGAATCAGAGGATTCATAGAGATTGTAACACTCACGTTGAAATCAATAAAAAGATTGTTGCAGTATTTTTTTCATGTCTTGATTATTATTTTTGGTCCCGAGAATTTTATCATCCAACAAATATTTAAGAGCAACTTTATTTATATGTGTTAGGACTCTTTTCTTTGTTTTACATAACTAGTATTAGTACCTGTATGATGCACGAATAATATTTAAAGAAAAAGTTATAACAAAAATATAGAAAAAAATAATTTGGATCTACAAATTTACCAAATGAATATGAAGGAAAGTCAAAATTTTCGATTAAAAGAAGTAATCGGTCGATGTTCCATTCATATTTCTTATATTTTTCTTTATCATATGTTTATAGAACTAATTATCTAGTGATACTATTTTATCAAAAGTTTATAATCTAACAATGATGAAATTTATTACTCAATAACTTTCTTCTATTTAAAATTCTTATTGTCGTATGTCGCGCACCATTTTTCTCGCAAAAAGTGGTATTCGACGTGACTACTCTTTTTGGGATTGTTTGAGAAAATGTGAAGAGTTGCCACCTAACAAATTAAGGTGTGTTAGGGCACCAGTCTAGGCTAACTACGAACCTATATTGTTGTTTTGTCTTAGTTCACCAGAAATTCGGGTAATGGTTCAAATTACCTTGAAAGGAAGGTGTTAGGCACCTTTTGAGGTCTAAAAAGGTGGTTTTCGACCGAATTCGTATTTTATGTGGGGATTCTATGTGATAAGCAAAGGTCAATTATTTTATTAACTTAATGTTAACTAAGTGATAAAATAATTAATAAACAAACATGTTATTGGTTATTTCTATTTGATAATTACCTAAGTGGT
The DNA here is from genome assembly GCA_030864215.1 of Capsicum pubescens. NCBI lineage: Eukaryota > Viridiplantae > Streptophyta > Magnoliopsida > Solanales > Solanaceae > Capsicum > Capsicum pubescens. The sequence continues at coordinate 179,586,634 of CM061540.1, forward strand.
AAACAACACAAAAATTAATAAAAGAATAATAAAAGTGAGAAAATAAGAATGACAGAAATTATAGTAAAAGGGACTGCTTAAATAAACTAACTACCTCAAATAGATAAAAAGATAAAATAAAAGAATAAAATCAAAAAATCGAACCAAGGAAATGTTTTTGGTTTCATTCGGATCAGAACCCCAACTTGTTAATCATTATTCGACCCACTAGCCGGATTCTTAGAAAAGTGACAATGTCATAAGTTGTGTAATATATATTGGATATCATCACTTCCGAATGACGACCCGTTCCCCCACCTAGGCTGGTTGTTAACTTAAAGGCATTCTAAAAGAAAGGATAAAACTAACGCCTCTAAAATGTCTATCGTCCCAACCTATGGCCTAAGAGCCATTAGACTTTTCTAGTTTGGATTTGTGGTCTATACAAGCAAAGCTATGTTTCCTAGTTAGACTCAAAGTGCGTAAACACATTGGACAACAAGTAGCACACAATAGTCTCAATTAGGCCTCTTAGTTAATTAAGAGTTGATTAAGGTGATTAACATGCTAAGATAAATAATTATTTGTTTTTATTTAGTTAAGCCTATAGATATGGTATCTAGATGTAGACATATTGACATACAAGAATTAAGCAAGAGCGGGTTAAAATGTGAAATGATCTCATTAAAACTAAAAGAACAGACATTAACGGTGCCGAAATTGTTGTAGTTGTTTAGAAGTTACTTCTAAAGAAGAAAGCCCATTTATTGTTTAAACAAACTGACAGCAAATATTACCATTAAAAGTAGAAACCGACTTTTTGAGTTTGCAGAAAAAAGGGAACAAATCAGGACTAATATATGTCTATCTTGTTTGATTGCAAAAAAAAAAAGCGATTACAAAATGTAGTTGTGAACAAAGACTGATTGCAGTTTGTTACAGTGTCGAACAAATTGTGGAAAATCGTTGCTAGTTAGAACATAGTAAAGCATCTTTTGAGATTATCATAGAAATACCGATAATTAATGTTGAAAGGTAAATTTATATTGCTGAAAATTAATTTTAATATGTTTAAAAATTATTTAAAATGCTGAAAATGTCATTTGGATGTTGAAAATTAAAATTTAATTATTGAAATCGTTATTTAAACTGATCTAAATGTCATTTATAATCTATCCAAAACTTTGTTAAACATGTCAAAACATGTTGTAAATTAAGTTGACATATTCAAACTCCTAAAAGCATGATTTCTAGGTGATGAAATGAATTTATTGTTAATCCTATGATAAGGTTTTCCTAGATGATCACATAGCACATAAAGCACATAGACCTAAGTTGTGTTTGCCTATGCGATTCATAGAGCACATAAATCCCCGCCCCCGAGCAGTCCCCTAATTTATTATTACATCAGAGTTTTACAATAATAATACAGGCTAATAAAAATGAGAAGCCTCAACTAGGAAGGAAGTAAACAACCCCTCCCACACTTCCGGGCGACTCTTCAAACCCCAAGACCTGTTAGACACAATGAAATAGCACAGCAAGCACAAAGAGACAAACGAGCATATCATGGCATGATTCCGAACACAAAAATGACACAACGACGATACAACGAGCAAACGCCAAATAATTCCTGCGGATATACTTTCTAGTATCATAAAATCATCACATAAGATATAAAATTGCCTCGATTAGAGACTTACCAGTACGTCGTGAAGAAAATGATAGAGCATACCTTGACAAAGCAATGACAGTGATAGGACAAAGTTGAATGTCTTCTTTTAAAATGCAAAAGAACTTAAAATATACTTATAAATAGCTAGTAGTGAATTCGAGGCTAATATGAACTGAATGTTAATAAAGAGAGGAGGTGTTTATATAGTACTGAAGTTGACAATTAAGGAAAGAAAAAGGTACAAAATCATCCAGGGAAACAAAAGAGGAGGGAATAATCAAGGGGAGTGATTAAGGATCCTTTTCTATAAATACACCAATTATAATAACTAATACATATCAATCAAAGTTTTAATTAAGAGAAGATTATGTTATATCCTCACTTAATTATAAAAAGATGAATCAAATCTTTACCATAAATAATTAAGTATTAAAGTTTGCCACATATTCATTAAAGAAAAGAAGATCAATTATAGGTATGTTAGAATTAATTATAGAGGATTATGGATCGTAGGGATAAAATTAAGCATGAAATCAGTCAAAGCATACCAAATATAAATAATGCTAAGTTGTCATATGATTGGAGGATGATTAAAGACATCGCGCTACCTTATTAGCAAACCAGACTATTCAGAATCAAATTGAGCAGAGAAGTAACAAAACTGTAATTCCATCTTGATAAGCGAAATCAGTATCAACAAAGTCAATCATAAAACAACAACTTCATTTTAAAATTGAATAACAATAGTACTTAGACATGCACAATTGGGATTGACCAAAATCGATAGGCAAGCATATGGATTAGAATCAACATTAGGGTCAAAATTAAGAACATGCAAATTTAGGTGTTCTCACATAGGTCATTCTAAATACATAAACATACACAAAATTGGAAGAGACAATTCAAAATTCACACTCAAACTTCATCAATCCCGACTCTACTAAAATCAGTCAGAAGAAAACGGGAAAAATAGAGTAGAAGAAGAAAATTTAGACAAAATAACCAACTTGAGATGGATTCCAAGAATCCGTCATGAATTTACTCTTTTCCAGTGTCAATTGGCTGGAGTTTGGAGCGGCGAGGCAACATTTAGTTTGTTCTCCAGCTGTATGGATGCTATGTAGGCAGCAACGGTGGCTGGTGTTTTTTTGGGAGCGATTCCACAACTGGCGGCTGCGATCATTGCGGTCTGGTAGAGACGCGGTGGCCTAGAGGGGCATCTGGCACAACAGTTGTTGGTCATTTTGAGGCGGTGATGGCGTGCTCACCGGCCAGGAAGGACCAGCGGTGAGGCGATCCAGGCAATGATTGTTGCTGGTCGAAGAATGATAAAGACGAGTGGGTGGGCCCGTTAGTGGTTCACCGACGACTAGTTTAGCCGTGATGGCAGTATCTCCATGGCTCACCAGAGAAAGGGTGTGGGACAGCGATGGTGGCTAACTTTTTAGAGAGAGAAAGAGAGATATGGGAGAGGGCGGGTGAGATGCGACTGCATTCTTCTTTTAGAAATAGGATTAGGGTTTGAATAGAGATTTGATCTCACCCGTTAGATCAATTTTGATCAATGGTTGAGATTTAAGATTATGTGGAATTCAAAAATGTGGCTAGAATTATAATAAATTGACTGAATTAGGCTAAAATTATCATTAATCAGGTTCAAACAATGGCTAGAATTTAAATAAAATTGAGAAGATAGTTGAATTAACTTAGCACTGCTATTTTAATAAATGTAATAATAGAAATAATAATATGTCGTTATTAAAATAACTATGAATGTAAAATTTATGTTACATAAAACACATTATATAAAATAGTAATAATAATAATAAAAGACAATGCATTTATAAATTGTGAGTGTGCACATTTACGTAAAAAATAATTTAATAAATATTAATAAAATTATGTAAATAGCGTATTTGAATTAATAAATTGTATAAATGATAATAAAAAGTAATAAAATAATTTGTATATTTTTAAATCATAAATATGGCTTGTCAAAAATTATTTGATATCAAAATAATGCATATATTTTTTAAAATAATTTTGACAAAAATAGCAGCCTAAGAGAGCATCTGGATGTCAAAATTGGGTGTCTACAGCTGCCCCTTCGTTGCTTGAGAATGATGAAAGAATTGAGGAATGAAAGTTAACGTAGGAGATAATTTTGTTTGACCTAGAACAGGATTTGTTGGAATTAAAGCAACAGGAGGTGGTTTTAAAAATAGTGTGGCCAAGACTTTGGTCTTAAGTCACCTACATATCTCTGGTTTTACGAGAATCAGGACTTGTGTAGTTCTAGATTTAGGAACGAACAATATTCCTAAAGAATGTTAATGATAAAGGACGAGCATAAATAATGATGTCTTGGGTTGATAAGATAGGTGAGGTGAAATATGAATAGGTTGCGAGATATTGAGATAAAGAAAATTATGTATCAGAATTGATATATTGCGATAAGAAAATTTTGAAAGGAGAATTCTTCTCAAGTGTCTTTCATTTTACCCGTCACTAGATAAAAATGATTAGTACAGATAGAAGATGTAACAATGAGGTAAAAACAAACATAATGTAACAGTAATAATGAGAGGGGATAAGAAAACGTATCTGTCATGAGAGAGCAATGATTTGCTCATATAGATTTGAAGAGGTTGTGCTTAATATAGACTATGTCCAGTAAAGCAATAACATTTAATAACGCCGAGGCAGTTGTGCTTAGCATGTTAGGTATTCAAAAATAATATTCGTCCTTGAGTAACCCAGTCGACTTTTAGAGGACAATGCTTAGCCTCAGGCATTTTCTTGATAGAGTAGTGCTTAACTCCATCGAATTTCCGAAACAATGCTTAGTTCAGACGATTTCTTGAGAGAGGGTAGTGCTTAACGCAACTAACTTTCAAGGACAATGCTTAGATTTAGTCAGTTTCTCGAGGGGGTAGTGCTTAACCCAATAATCTTTCCAAGGACAATGCTTAGCCTCAGAGAGTTATTGATAGAGTCGTGCTTAACTCCATCGAATTTCTGAAACAATGGTTAGTTCAGACGATTTCTCGAGAGAGGGTAGTGCTTAACCCAACTAAATTTCAAGGACAATGCTTAGCCTTAGTCAGTTCTCAAAGGGGGTAGTGCTTAACCCCATTAACTTTCTAAAGACAAAGCTTAGCCTCAGAGACTTCTTGATAGAGTCGTGCTTAACTCCATCGAATTTTTAAAATAATGCTTAGCTTCAGATAATTTCTTGAGAGAGGGTAATGTTTAACCCAACTAACTTTTAAGGACAATGCTTAGCCTTAGTCAGTTTCTCGAGAGAGGGTAGTTCGAGAGGGTAGTGCTTAACCTAATTAACTTCCCAAGGACAATGCTTAGCCTTAGTTAGTTTAGTCCTTAACCCGCTCAAATTATAGAACGACAATACGTAACCTTATATATCTTCTGATGTTGTATAGCATACTAAAGATTTGTACTTGTCACTCTATTCCTGCACTCAAAGAAAAATTGTTAGTTTAAAAAAAAGGAAAGATTGATTCGTGTCTCTGTCAATTCCTTTACTTCAAGTTATGAATCCATTTTCTTTGATCATAAACTCTGTATCACTCTCTTGAGATGCAATCATTGATAAAAATTTTGAGGAGGATTCCTAAAAAATTTCTGCCCCAGTTTCACAACCTTAATCTTGCTAGTCTTGAACTTGAAGAAATGATTCTCGATAGAATTTTTGAGTCCCTCTAAAAAATTCTGCCCCAGTTATATGCTCCAAAAATATGAAAATTTGTTATGATAAGACCGAACTCCATAGGAGCGCCTACATATCCATCGTAAATGAGAATCAGGTCAAACGTAGTTCAAATTGCATAGGGGAAATTCATATTGTTCCAAGCATATGTAAAGATTATAGTAGCTCAAGTGCTTGAGAGCCTGGAATGATGAAACGATATGATTGTAACGCCCCAAAATCTGGTTCTTGGGATACCACACGGTACTCCGAACTACAAGTAGTCCTGAGCTAACCCTGGCTGCCTTTTCTAGATCTGAATCTCAAAATAGGGAAATATAGATGAAAAATCATAATATATGCAAAAAATTTTCTGAATCTTCTGAGTATATATGAATCATACTAAATCTCAAAAGTCTGATAAAACAAATCCTTAAAATCTGAATACTAACTCAAAGGTCTAAATCTGAATCTAATATTCCGACAACCCTCTACTATCTGAATCTAGAGAGTCACTGGGACAGGCCCCATCTGACTCAACTATTTGAAATGAGTAAAGACATATCTACTAGTAACTTGGAAATCTGAATAACTAAGCCCTCGAACTATGAGGACTCACCAACTGCAGGGATGTAGATAAGATACTCGAAGATCAATCACGCTGCTGAGACTGAGCACCTGAACCTACATTATGAGATAATGTAGCACATAGACATATATATGGATCAGTACTTTGAGGATGTACTGAGTATATGGGGGCGTATGCAATAAGTAAACAATATCATCACCGTTTATAAAATCATGCATACTAAATGTAAATGACTCACATAGATTGAGTAAATCTGAAATCTAAAACTCATAAATCATGAATAGTACAACATGTAGTATGAATCTCTTGAGTCATTACACTAAGTTCTAAAATCTGTATTCTGTTCTTGTTCTTGAATCATATAGGCTAAAAGAAGTCTGAAACTTATTCTATATGGTAAACACATTATCTCAAGACTTTAAATAATTAAAACTGTTTTAAGAGTGGGGGACATCTATTTGGGAGGTTCTTCTAACTGACATGTACACCATGTGAGCATCCATGGTGTCCCACGACTAGCCCCCGTAAGGTTAGGGTTGTTGTACCCTTGCCATCGGAATAGAACAATCTCATCTCAGTGATCACAATCTGAGTCATCCATGTAAAAGTGGGAATAATATAAATCCTACGTTGGCACGTAGTTATGAGGTATGAAACTGTAGTAATGTACCCATCTCAGTGCTAAATACTACTCCCAATCTCATGCTCAAGATCTCCAGAAAAATCCACTTTAAAAGTAATCTAATGTTTTATAATGAAAACCAACTGTAAATCTGTAATCTGAATCTGTAAAGTGGATTTCAAATCTATTCTGAGACCTAAAGGTCAAATCTTTTTCAATAATCTAAAAATATTCTAATCATGGGGTGCTTATAGCACAACAATTCTTTGAATAACAATCTTTAAATAGGGTTTAATGACCCATGTATTAATCTCATGATAAAACATCTCAAAATTCATGCTTGATAACATAAACATTCATAAATCATCCTAAACTCTGGAAATTTCAGCAACGTGCATAAAACATAAAATACTCATGTAATTCAATTTCTAAATCATTGAAAATCTCATAATCTCATGAATAGAAATAGGGGGTGTAAACCCAAACTTCAAATTTATAGGAAAACATATAAAATCAAATAACTTTCGCAATAAAATCAAGTTTTGGGCACAAGGAAGAACGGATTGTCCTTGTTCATAACCCCACATACCTTAATTGATGCTCTTTGATGAAAGGCTTGAATCTTAGATTCCTATTGGTGCTTTGGAGATGAATTATTAGTGTTCTTGTATTGGGAATCCTTAATTTTGGATTATCTTGGAGGATTAATAGAGAAATTTTAAGTTTCTTGGAGAGGAAGTATGATGAACTAGGGTTTTTCTTTGAGGAGAAAGATGAATAAACCATAAAGTTCTTTGAAATTTGATAAATCTTCTGTTTTGGACGGATTGGGAGTTAGGGAATTTACCAAAATACCCCCTTTAAATTCTTAAATGGAACTGGAAAACGTAATTTTTGCCGATCTGGGTGGCCACCGCGACATGCCACTATCACGGTGGCTCACTAGAAAATGACAATTGGAAACTGGGCAGACTCCGTGACGTGGAGTCATCGCGGTGCCTCTTTGGAATGCCATTTTGGCACATGGCACGATGTTTTATTATCGCGCTGGACCTCTGGAAATTGACAACTGGGAAATTGGCCCTCTCCGCGATGCGCCAATATCATGAAGGGCCACTGGAAAATTATAATCATCATTTAAATCTTCCCTGCGACGTGCTAGGGCGCTAAATGACGGTGTTTTGTGACTAGAACTTCAAATAGCTATAACTTCTTACCCGGTTATCGGATTTAGGAGAATCTTATATCACAGGAAATCTAATTCAATTTTCTACGTCATGGAAAGTCTAAATCTAAAGAATTCCACATGAAAATAAACATCATTCATTCTAGAAGCTACTCCTTGTCGTTCTCGGTACGAGTTTAAGCTAGGAAAAATCATGGAGTATTACCGTGATATCACTTCATTAATATCAGATAGATGCCAATAATTCTTAATAAACATAAAGATATGTCTCCGTCATATTTATCACCTTGGCATCAATCAGTGCTTAAATTTTATCCTTTAAAGCACGACATTCTTCTGTGGCGTGGCTTGTCATTCCTAAATGATAAGCACAAACTTTGAAATGATCAATTCATTTTGTAGATGTAGTTATTAAAATTGCAAAAATTAGAGTAATGTATCCATCAAACCTTAATCTCTCATAAAGTTGGTCTATAGGCTCAGCCAAAAGAGTGTACTGTCTTGATGGATTTTAAAGAAACTTAACTCGAGGTCTGACCAATTGATGGGATCGTTGATGTGTTGGTGGATTTTGATAAGCTAATGGTTGTTGGAATGTAGTTGGCGAAATTTAAAAGCACGCAGGTTGTGCAAGATAGTTGGTAGGATTATAAGATAACATGGGGTAATTGTACGGATATAAAGGTGCTTTATGTATGGGTGTTTGGTATTGAAGCGAAGGAAGTCGTGTTTGGTAAATTGGAGGGATTTTAGGTTCTTGCATAGTCAATACAACATTTACTTCCTTTATGTCATTGTTCTCATCCGTGTATGAAGTCTTAATCGCTTGCAGCGCCTCCAAATTTATTATCATGCCATTTTAATGTCTTCTTTAATTCTCTCACCCAATTTAATGATGTCAATAAGATTTTGATCGTCTATAAGCATCATCTTTTCATAATACTATGGCTCTTGGGAATGAATGGAAAATTCCTTCATTTGATTTTCATCTAAAGAAGGGCGCACTTTAAAAGCTTCACGTATCTATCTCATTCCATATTCTCAGAATAATTCTGTAGGTTTCTTCTTTAACTTCGGAATGTAGAACCAATCAGGCGCATTCTCAATATTAAACCCAAATCTTTCTATAATAATAGAGGCCGTGTCCATCTATTTTGACCATTTTCTTGCATCTTGTGCGATATACCATGATAAAGCATCTCCAGTGAGACTCCTTATGAATAATTTCATAAGAATTTGCTCATTTTTACCACCCCCTACTAGTTTGTCATAGTATAGTTTCCAATGGTCTTTCGGATCTCCAGTCCCATTATACAATTCAAATTTAGGAGGTTTGTACCCCTCCGGTAGTTCAACACCAGGGTGCATGTATAGGTCCTCGTAACTTAGCCCTTTCAACTCCTTACTATATTTAAGTTGTTCCAACCTCTCAACCACAGATTGCATAAGGGCATTTTTTTCTGGAGGTTTGGATTTATATTGGTGGTGGATGAATGAGGTCATTTTGTCATAACTTGGATCTAAAGTATGGTTTCTTGGATCATGAAAATGAGGCATATTTATGGTAAACATTGATGACATATTGTGGGGATGGATATGTATAGCATTGTGGTAGACAAGAATGTGGATATGGGTTGTTTTTAGGAAGCGTATATATGTGACTTAAATTATTTGGAGATGGTGAAATAGGATGTGATGGTAAGGGATGACTTGTGAATATGGCATGGGATTTAATAGCGGTGTTACCCTCAGCTTGTGGCTCGAGAGGAGCATTCAAAGAAAGAGGTAGATTAGACAAGTTACGAACTTGTGACAATTTTCCCTGTAATTGGAGGAATCTTTGTTCCATTTGTAAGATCGTCTCATTATGCTTATTTTTAGTATCATTGTTATCACCTATTTTCCTGTCTTGGTGACTAAGGTTTAAGAGAAGGAGCCTGAGCCTTTTCCAATTAATGTGATGAGCCAGAGAATGCAAGAATCAATCCTTGGGGTGTGGAAGAAAAAATAAAGAAAATAAAGTAAAAAAAAGAGTCAAGTTAGTAAGATGAAGATGACATATAGTGAAAGAATAAACATGTTAATTTGTAAGAATAAAACGTTCTATAATGGAAGGAGCCTTTGTAACGCCCCAAAATTTCCATCCCAAGACGTCACACGGTGCTTAGGGCTACACGTAGCCCCAAGCTAACCATAGGAGCCAGACATTACCTCAAGGAACTCAATTCAATAATAGTCATGTATAATAAATATATATATCACATCGAGTTCAAGAGAGATACTGGAGAATACTAAACTGTACAACCAAAATATATATTGAATATCTGTACATACCATCCCTCTAGTCTGACAAAGCCTCTATACATCAAAATTAAGGAGCCATTGGGACAAACCCCCAACTGACTCAAATAGTACTGAAAGCCATAACAACAGAACGATATCACCAAAAATATAGACACGGTCCTCGAACCATGAGGACTCACCACTGAGGGAACATAGTTGAGGCACTCGAATATCGCTAACGCAGCTGCGGCTGAGTACCTAAACCTACATTACGAGAAAATGTAGCCCATAGGAAAATATGTGGGTCAGCACTTTGGAATGTACTGAGTATGTGGGGGTAAATGAAATAATGTAAATATCATCATCAATTTCATGAAAATATACATATGTACAATGATGGCTCACTTGGCTTGAGTTAGATTGAAACATACTTTTCATGATCTCATAGTAAATAAATCATATGATAAAAACCTATTTATTTGGATTTGAACCTTATGGCCATTCAGTATATTTTTTCGCATTTTCATGTTATACTATGCAGTATACAGGTACAGATATTAGTCATGGGTTAGCTTGTGGTCCTTCTGGGTCATGAGCACCGTGTAGCTTTCCGGTTCAGAAAATTGGGTTGTTACAAACTTGATATCAGAGCCTAAGGTTCATTAGAGTCCTAGGAAGTCTGAAAGCCACATCTAGTAGAGACTTGTACATGCATGTGTTGTGCACCACACTTAAGTGCAGGAGGCTATGAGAAGTTTTAGGAACAGTTTCCCTTCTTTTATGTCTTAGATCGTTATATGGCAAGGTTCTCTAAGTAACCCATGCAGATTCACATCATGATCTCCTCATGTCAACTTTACCTTACTTCTAAGGTAACGTAAATAGTGAAGCACAAGTCCTAAAGATAGGGCTTTCTCAGTCAGTATCTGTTAGTTCCCTTATGTTCCAAAGTTGTACAGATCTTATTCATGATCATGAGAACTTATTCTCGAACCCAGATTTAGATATGCCATCTGATTCCTTCTCAGAATTCTATGATAGCATAGACCTAGAATTTTTAAGCATGAACTCAGGAGTTAACAGTGGTAGAGTTGGGATAGTATCATCTAGTTTGATCAGATTATGTATTCATGGGGATAGTTGTGCCAGAATAAATCAGTAGGCTTGAACTGTGTGAGTTAGAAATTTAAGTTTATTGACTTAAAAATTAAGCATGAAAGTGGGAATGTGATATTAGTAGTCTGTTAGGGATCGAAGGAAGATAATGGGATTAGTAAGGCAATCATGTGTTTGACAGAGTGTAAGTATGTTATAAAGATTACAGTTCAGTTCAAAGATTAGTTTAGTGTTCACATGCTTATGATGATGGCTTTAAGCTAAGGTCAAGATGATAGATCAAGTAACCTAGTCAGGCTCTCAGATTCCAGTAGTAGCGTCAGTATGTATAGAAAAGAAGTTAGGGAAGACGATTCCTGACCCATCCTTATCTCAGCGTAAAGCTTCGTACTTTAGTTAGCATAATGCCTATGCATGCTTCATGTCTCAGATTCCATGAATACAGCTTATGTTCACACGCCTTTCATAGAGTCTTGTGTGCTTTCAGTTCCCAGCTTAGGGAGTTCAATTCCAGCTCACTCAGTGTTTCAAATCATGTTCCACGAACTTAGAAATTCTAGACTCAAGTCATGCAGCTCATGACTCATGTACACGTATCATGCTCCCCAGTATACTTAGCTTCCATGACTCATGCTACACCCCCACTGATCTGATAAGTCCTGACTATGTCATGTATATCCTCAGTCCAGACCTTTTTGGTAAATTTATGCCACAGACATTCCATTCCCAAGTTTCAGTCATGTGTCAAATTTAGTCAGTATCCATTCATGCTTCAAGTCCTCCTGATTTAATCCTTCAGTAAGCTCTCCTTGTGGAACAGTGTAGTGGTGAGCAGTCACTTAGATGGGAGAGAGTTAATGTTTCATGTTAAGGGTAGACTATTGCATGCATATTTTATACGAGGGTGTAGATACGAAGATTGGCTTGAATATCCTTTTAGTATGCAAGCAAAGGGCTAGCAAGAGGTAGTAATTAGAGATTGGGAAAGTTCAGAGTGTGAATGAGTATTCAGATCCTTGACTTATGTCAGCCTTCATTATGCTACTATCATAACTTAGTTTCCATCTCAATTACAGTTTCAGTACTCAACACTCAGTAATTAGTGTTCAATCTCAGAATTAAGCACTTCAGCATCAGTCTAAACCTCAGGTTTAGTATTCAGTTATCAGGACCCAACATTTAGTTCCAATATGGATCCTAGTTACAGTCTAAAGTTATAGTGTCAGCTTCAGCTCAGTATTCAGCTCATAAATTCAGTTCATTTTTAGACTTGCTTTACCATAGTGTACAATTATTATCAACTCAGTTATAGGTATTTCAATACCTCAGTCTATGGAATGTTTCCAAATCATGTAATATGCTTGGTCCTGCATTTTTTTTAAATAGTATAGCTTTTAAGAAATCCATGATCAGTTACCTCATGTTACTTAGTTAGTTCCTTCTCATATGCATAATACTTTGTGGCCTCAACCCAACTATTCAGATTAAGTACAATTCAGTCTTGCATACCCAACATTCAGTTACCAGTTACTCAGTTAATCAGATAAGTCAGTATGTCTATGCATTTGTGTATCGCGCTTTAGTTTCAGATCTCAGATAATCTATCACGATTTTATTCCTAGGTTCCTTCAGCATCGCCTCAACTTCCTCAATATCTCATCAAGGTCAAACCCGCATCCTTTAAGGGACATAGTGTCCCAAAGGGGAGATACACTATAGCCCCCAAACTTTTATGATTTAAATATGCCATTTCTTTGATGAATTTGTCTTGGAGGAAGTGTTACTTACGAGCCAACCCTCTAACTTCAAAACTTAGCAGTAAGCCATGTACTCAATGTCTTAGTTCAGTTCATGTATCGTATTCCAGACTCGGTTATGTTCTTATGTTCCCGCTCATGCATATTGAGTAATTAATCTCAGACTCATCAGTATTTTTGATTCAAGGTAACAGTCTTGTTTGAGCTTACTCATTTTCATGTTCAAATTTTAGTACCAAACTTAGTATCCTGTTCCATGCTCAGTTTTTAGTTCAAACATGGTACCTTTACCATTGCATATTCAGTTGTATATTCATGAGTCATTTCCATCACGCATCAGATATGCGTGATCAGCTTATCAGTACTTCCATTCATGCAATCATGTATCATATCAGTCATATAATCATGCATCAGATATGCATGGATTTAGATTATCAATTTTTGCATCACATATGCATTCTAATTCTGAGAAACTTAGTTCATCAGAACACTCAGTCCTTCATGAATGAATCAGTTACCCATGCATCAGATATGTATGTTCAGTACGATATGCTCAGTTTTCAGTCATGTCAGTCATGAATCAAAGTTTTAGTAGTGTATGTCATGTATGTACTCCAGTTTATCTTTTCTCCACTATCAGTCTGTCTCATTTGAGGATGAATATTCCCAAGGGGGAGATATTGTAATACCCCGTATATTTCTAAGCTAGAAAATGAACCATTGTTCCTACATATGAAACCTCTTATCCTGTGATTCATATTTGAGTACATGAATTAGGATGAGTATACTAGTGATAATATAGATTATGATTTGTTAAGAATGTTCATAAGAGTCACTTAGAATAAGCCAAGCTAAGAACTTTTGAATTCACTAAATTTTCGTGTGTGATTTTACATAGGTCATCTTTAAATGAGCATAACTTTGTTTCTAGGTGGCATTTTGGAAGATTTATAAACTCCAAATTGTAGATAATTGAATAAGATTTCCGTCGATACCAAATTCGCCTAAAACGGACACCCGGTGAAGAAGTTATGGTGATTTAAAGTTTCAACAGTGTCATTTCAGTCAGTAGCACGTCGCATCTAAATCGAAAATGACGTTTGTCAATTTCCAGTGTCTCTCCATGATTCCACCACATCTAGGTGAGTTTACAGGTCATAAACAAGTGGCAACGCGATGTCTACGCGTCGCGCCGGGGGCCCTAATTGGGAAATTTTCACAGAAATTAAAAGACGCATCTAGAGGGGTATTTGGGTCATCTTCCCACCCCTATATATATTCCATAAACACGTAATTAAGCCATTATTTCACCAAAACATACTTTTTTTCATCAAAATACTCTCAATAACACATTAGGGTTTTTTTATAGAAGATTCAAGTTCAAGCAAATTCTACCATTAAAATTCCAAGAATCTCTCCGTCAATCTTCACTAAATCAAGAAGTAAGGTATGCGCAATGTTCATCCACATATCCCTTTAATCCGTGGAGTTCAAGAATCAATATTTAAATACTAAATTATGTTTGTTTTACGTGATATGATCATACTCATGTTGGTGTTTGCTATTTGTGCTATATAATAGTATTTTGATTGTATTTCATGAAGGTTATTATCGTGTTAGTTGAAACCCGTGAATTGGGTGGTTTAATATAGTGCAAATTTATGAAATACACCTATTCCTTAAAGAGTGCATGCAAGGTGTTTGATAAAATGCCTAAGAAACTAGAAATCATGTAATATAGCTATATTGTGACTAATTGAAGGATTCATGATTTGCCACTATGTTCCAATGACTTTCATGTTGATATTGAGTCTTGTAAATGTTGTTGGATTGTTTATGAACTAGTCTTATGAGATTATTCTATGCTTATTTGCGAATCCTACATATGTACAAGATGTATGATAACCATGTACCTCATGAAATTCCCCAAGTTATGATATTATGGAGTGTTGATGTTGATCATGTATTTAAGTCAGTCATATGTGTCAGTTTAGTTCCATCGAGTCCTGGGGGTACTTGTACCCGAAAAATATAGTTGTGTGCCTAAAGCCATGTCATGTTTTCATGATACTCTCGGTCAATCCATGATATATAGAAATCAGTCAGTCATGTGACTCAGGAAAACTTAGAAATCTCAGTAATCTCAGTAGTCCACAAATCTCAGTAATCTCAGTAGTCAAGTAATCTCAGTAATATCAGTGCTCAGTAACCTTAGAAACATCAATATTCACAGTTAATCTCAGTAACTTCAGTACTCTCAACCAGTCCTCAGAACTCAGTACAATTCGTCATTCATCGGAATCCAGTAAACTTAGTTTAGCTCTGCTAAACAATACCACTAGTATTATTCCAGTTAATCAGTATCAGTTCAGCTAATCAGTTCAGTTCAGTTATTCAGTTCATCTTAGTTATTCAGTTCAGTGTCCTTTAGATGGGAGTAGAAGTTAGCACCTAGTAAACCCAAGGATGGGAACTCACCTGCCAGTTCAGGGTGTGATTCTTAGTATTCATCCTTGTGTTCCAGAACTATGTAGCTAGCGTAGGTTGAGACATCTTAAACTGCCAAATTAGGGTTGATGAGATGGCTTGACCTATCAGTTTAGGGTTCCCATCGTTCTTATTCGAGTACCTGCCAGTTAAGGGTCACTCACAGCTGTCCTTACCAGTGGCGCGGTATTGACACCCTTCCAGTCGGGGTAGAGATTGGACCCCAACTTTGCTATATACGTCATAAGGGCATGTCGGTTAAGCAACTACCTCCCACAGTCTCAGTATCAGTTTCAGTAATAAAATTTAGATAGTTTTTCAGAATATCAAGACTGTCAAATACAGCTAACTCAGATACAATACAGAACTCATCTAGTTCCACCATATTCATGACTGTCAGATACGGTCATTCATGTTATCATTATTACCAGTTCTTTGAACTCATATTACCAGTATCTATCTTCATGATTTTTAGATACGGTCAAGCATTTCAGTTCCTCATATTCATGGCTCCCACATACAATCAATCAGATTAATACTTTATAATTAAACTACCAAATAAAGTCGACCAGACCAGTCCTTCATAATCAGAACTATCATATACAGTTATTTATGTATCAGTAACATATTACTAGTCCCTCAGTATTTAGTAATACAGTATCAGTTCCTCACTTATTAGTGATTTACATACTCAGTATTCAATTTCAGGACTGTTAGACACAGTCCATCAGACCACTTCTTCATAATTCGAACTGTCAGAAATAATCGTTCATCTATTCAGTATCTCAGTATCAGTACACTCATGTTGTCAGTATTCAGACTCAGTAGTCAGTATCATCACGAGTACAGTTATAGTTTCTCATGTATGTATGTATTCTCATGTTCATATGAGTCAGCATTGTTCATGCATATAACCCTTTGAATTTAGCCTACCTTACTCGTATACTCAGTACATTCAGTCGTACTGACATATTTGTGCTATAGTGCTTTCTCTTATGTTACACCATAGGTTCAGAGGCACGAGCTACAGATCAGCAGTAGATTCTAGTAATAGCAGTCAGAGTTAGAAGTAATTCCTCATCTTTCGAGGACACGATGATTTCATTACTATTTTAGTTTTTCGTTTATTTTAGTAGTTGGAGTTAGTTGGGGACATGTCCCATCAACTCCTTATTCAGACCGTTTAGAGGCTTTCTAGACTATAGCATGTCAGACAGTTATTTCAAAATTGTTTTGGTATTGTCATACCATTTTCAGACATTGTTCTTATCAGATGTTTATTTAGATTTGAACTTTATGTCCACTTAGTACATGTTTCCACATTTTTATGTTATACTATGCAGTATACAGGTACATATATCAGTCATGGGTTATCTTGTGGTTCTTCGGGGTCATGAGCACTGTGTAGCATTCCGTTTCAGAAAATCGGGGTGTTACAATTCATCACACATCCATCTTTACTTCACAATCCCCAAAATGTCATCATACTCTCAAAATATTAATTTGCTTATCGATATGTCTAATGATATCCATATTGCACTATTGTTCTTTGTGTCCAAAAACAACAACAAAACCCCAAGTGGATCCTACTTACGGAAACACATTTCTGAGGTCAACCAAATGTTCATACATGAACAAGTAAACATAATCCTGAATAAATTGGTGCAAGACAAGCAAAATTTAGGCTAAAATCATGCCCTAAGTAAATTGGGGTTTTGGATCTAAATAATGAAATTCAACCATGAATTCAAAGGATTCTTGCCCTAGATTTTAAGATATTCCCTTTAATATATGATATAAGATCTCCTAAGTCACCTACACAACTTAATTTTGAGATATCATAACCATTTAGGGATTCTGCCTCTCAAGGGTGAAGAGAAAATGACCAAAATCGCAACTTGGGGGTCTTTAAATACCCCTAGCAGGTAAAGAGGTGTTGCGATCGCCATCAGGAGGGTCCCTATCACATTATCAAAATTGCCCTATGTCCCTGTGATCTCCATGGTACGATCTCCATCCACCTTGCACAATTGTCGTGGTACCAATATCAACAACTTGAAAGTTTTTGAAGTCTCCAATGATGCCTCGAGATTTATTTGGAAACCAATTTTTGCCAATAAAAAATGTAACCACACTAAGTTCAATGTTTTAAATGGGTTGGAAAAGTGGGATTTTCAATCCTAGGTCGTTTCAAGCAAATGTGGGTCCCACACGTAAACTTCCAAATTTCCAATTTTCCAACCAATGGGTCAAAATGAGCTCGACTGTATTGGGACCCAAGCAAAAGATATACCTAGCCTAAAATCAACATTCTGGAGCTGCTGGCGCAGTCAAAATTTGCATCCGATATCATTTTACTAAAGTTTCACCCGATGGCCATTTTAAACCAGCAAAAATTTCAAAATAGGGAATTAGTTCTAAAAATAGAATGAACTGCTCGATAACTGAACTGTCACTCCCAGTGACCCATAAATGACTTGAGGCAGCTATGGAGAAACCTTAATGGCGAACATAAGCAAAAATATAATAAATGACCTGAAGGGTCATTATAATATCCACTACTAAAAGGAATTTCGTCGTCAACATATAGAAATGTTCTCAAAAGTTCAAAAGGATGAGATACTAGGCCCGCATGTTTCGAGCATGACTTCTATATAACCTTAATGAAGAATGGACACTTATAATGGACTTTGCAACAGGTATCCCTTTTTCAACCAGCACTCTCACTTTACTTCTAAAAAGCCGAAACTCAACTTCAATCACTAACTGACCTCTAATCAAACTGAAGAGGTTGATGCATGCATATTTGAACCACAACACATTAACACCATCTCTATACTTGTACATATACACAAATGCTTATCCAAGAAAAAAACACGTCGAGACATGAATCATAACACCGACTCCCAAATCAAAATACAAACTTTCTTTACCATTCCACACCTGCTATCCTTTCCAAGCTAGGAGAAAAATCACCTGAGTATCGTCTATGAAATCTCATCATAGGATACTCAAAGAACAAAAGTTGATACACTAAAAGTCCATACGACAAATATGAAAATAAACTCTTAAGGCACTTTCTGGGCACAAAAACAAAGATAATCAAGGAATGCAATCAAAGCAAATTCAACAACTAGACCGCATTGCAATTAAAACTGGAGTCCAAAAGATCTAGGCATAACTACTCATCACTAGACGATCCACTCTAAGATGTCCCATCAACCATGAATGGAGCAATAACAAATTCAAATCAAGTACACTACTCACACTAACTATATCATCAAAAGAATTTCAAGAAAGTTGTTGGCTCATGGTCAAAATAGTAGGGGCCAATACTGAGTCCATGGGCTATCATCTGAAGGCTTATCAACTATATTCCATCCAAAGTTAAGACAATCAAATAGTAACTACATAGCAGGCTCAACCGGCTAAAAAATTAAATTTGAACTGAGATGAATCTGAAAACAAAAGCTACACACAACTCCACAACTCTAAGCTAAAATCTCCACCCCAAGGCTGAATAGTTTGATCTCAACTATCCAAACCAAATGAAAATACATGTAAGCATTAATATTCCAAAACCATCTTCAATCCCAATCTGCCATTCCAAGGGGCCAAATAAAATAATTCGCTAACGAATCTAAACCAAGATCAAATACATATATGTCCATACTATCTGAACCATACATACCATAACAAAATCGTGTCGAGCTGAATTTTTTTTTTACCCAAAGTACAAAACTATGCTAGGGGATAATCACCCGCTTAAAACACATGAGAACAACTCCATATCCGCTGGAGGGCATAACTATAAAAACATGCTCAGGAACTCATAAGGGCTACAAATTAGACTAGTGATGGAAAAACACTAGCAACTCCAAAAAATGCAACTCATGCCAGAAACTAACCAATCTATACCTCCATTAAGCTTCATTAGGTCGAATAATTTTGAAATAGAAATTTCCTAAATCTACCAAAGTAGGACAATCATAACTCAAACAAACCATTAATCACATTATCGAGGAAAAATATACCAATCTTAAAGAAAAGGTCGAAATCAAGACCAACACCAAAAAATCAATAACTCAAGATGAAGAATTTTTGATTTGCCAACTTATGAAGCGATCACAGGAAAGTCCACCTTCATATAACTTTCCAACTCCTCTTAAGACAAAAACCATATCACCTCATGAAATGAGTATCCAATCTCCACACTAATAACAAGGGCAAGCAATCACAAGGAGACAATTCCACAAATCAAAGAGTTCAATCTAGGATATCTCAATCCCTATATCAAACCTACAAAAGGGCTATAAACTAGCCATGATTGATGAATGGGCCTCAAACAGGTGAATTACATAAATAAATAAAATAAAAAGGGATAGACAACACCTAAGACTTTGCACCCAGGAAGCAAGTCTAAGAATCTTAATCTCAATAACGAGCAATATAATTAAATTGCTAACTCTAGAGTCATACAGAACCATGGAAGGTCATCTTACATTTGATACCATAATATATTCTGAAATTAATCTAATATAGCTAACCAAGATGTAAAACAATCAACTTTGCCATGCTATAGGGATGAAATCATCAAGTCAGACTATATCTACTCATGACATAGAATAAGAATGACAAGGAAATGAAATAATAACCAGATTACTCTAGTTTATATAACTACCCAGTGATAATCAATTACATCACGTGATAACATAAACAATATAAATAACCTCAACC
The DNA here is from genome assembly GCA_030864215.1 of Capsicum pubescens. Lineage (NCBI taxonomy): Eukaryota > Viridiplantae > Streptophyta > Magnoliopsida > Solanales > Solanaceae > Capsicum > Capsicum pubescens. The sequence continues at coordinate 179,606,774 of CM061540.1, forward strand.
AGTGATAATTATAGTAAAAATAGTATCAATCATTAATGTACTAAACAAGTAAAACCAAAATAAACATTTATATCATGTACCATTCAAGGCCAAAATAAGGCTAATGTTCCAAGATAAATAGGGCTCAAACCAACAAGATACACCCTTGGGGGAAAATATGAATATAAATATACTTCATCCACTACTAGAAGAAATAATCCATAGAGTAGTAACATAATTATGAATTCGATAATAAGGCACATAATAAAAAATATAAATTCATCAATGCATATAATCATCAATGGAGATGAAAACCACAATATAAATTATAAAAGATAAATACGGGTAATAAAAGCATACCTATCATAGTAAAATCCACAAACATATGACTGACTGGCATTGGGAGAATAAGTCTGAATGGGTACAAACTCGGACCGACCGACTAAATCATCAATTGAGGTGCTAAGTGCACTATCTCAAACAAAAGACATAGGCTGATTTGAATGAGATAAATGACTAGGATTCCTATGTCGAGGATACTTCTAGTCTAGTAACCAATCTCTCTGATATAGAAAACACGCTTGAAGCTCTAATCTCGAAGGGAAACACAACTAATCCTAAATGGCTGGCCATCTAACACTTGGAGCAATCTGTGCTATAATAGTCATCCTTCCCATAATCATAGCCTATTTAAGGAATTCTAGGTAGGTAAAGAATACCTGCTAACTCTGTCTACTCAACTATATCATATATGAGGCACTCTCTGAGCTAGTGTCATATCATGACATAACTAAAATAACATCCTAGAATAATTTGAGATATTGACCCTCATAATCTAGCATTGCTGCCATAGACTAATAACCCATACCAAAACTCCACAAGATTTGATGGAAACTCTTCTCACTACAATTATCTTGGCTAATGTGAGATTTACTCATATTCTGGATTACTTTCCACATAGAGATCATGGGCTGCAGGTAAAGCTTAACTCTACCGAAAGGATCCTCTGTCCCAGTTGAAATACTAATTGTATAATACCAAGGGAATGTCCTTTTGTTTCCACCTTTATAAGTCTAAATATATGTGATCTTTTTGGTTATCACATAATCACCATATTGAGGAAGGAAGACTCAGCTTCTATCAAGTTCTTCGATACCAAGTGGAGTGATAATACTGGTTCTTTAACAAATCTATGTACTAAGTCTGACTCAGATGAATATAGCATAAAAGTAAGTATGGCTCGCTCGAGATACAAATCTTGTACTTAAAAATTAGCAAAAAGCCCCGATGAACACTAATAGACCCAACTCTGGTCTGAGAACTACTCTATGAGTCGAATGCCATCCATGGATAAAAGGGATCTGGAATATGACTTGAATCCCTAATACTGAATATCAAAAGGATAAAGTAGCCACGAGCTCAACTGGAGTCTAAGCTGGCCCCAAATCCTTTTTGAAAATGCAAAATGTCTTCAACATTCATCTTTGATTCTTTAGTTCAATGCTATGCTAAAACTGTGGAAATACATGTTGAATTCTCATTTGTATCTTTTGACCATCTTAATTATTGATTACGAACATAATAGATTTAAAGAATGTATTTGTGGTTCATAGCAATGCGGACACATGACAAAGAGTAAAGAAGTGAAATTCCTAAAATGTACCTATAGCCTCCCAAATATAGGTTATGGATATCTCTACATCGATCTAAAAGACTCCACTAACATTTTGCTCTTGTACTAATACAACAACAAAACCTAGGCTCTGATACCAATTTATCACGACTTGAATTATTAGGTCACGATGTTATATACTATAACCCATCAGTTGGAAAGAAAAACCCATTGTCCGAAATGACTAGTATTAGACAACCTAATTAGATAAATAAAAGAATGCAAAAAAGATAAAATTAAAGATCAATTACATAATATGGTCTCAAAAACCTACCGATATAAGTACAAGAGCTTCAAATATAATAAAGATACAATAATAAGATATCAAAGGAAATAAACTAATACAACTTATCACTGAATACAACATATTGACTAGTTTGATACATAAGAGAAGTATAAATTATACTCTGAATACCAGGAGCTAACTCTAAGTCTCTGAATTACGGCTACACCGCACGATGCATACACCAATGATGATAACCTGTATTATGATCTACAGGCTGCAGAAGTGTAGTATAACTACCAAACAAATGGTACTCAGTAGGCAACTGCCAACTGAGATCCAAATATAAAGTAGATATACACAATATTTAAACAAAATAAAAACTACACCAAGAGTCCAATAATTATATAACAAGACAATGAGATAATAAGAATATAATAGCCTATCCTATTAATGTTCAGGAGTTAAACATAATAAGTCAAAGAAAGTATCAAGGGTGAACTATCCTATTCCAGTCACATTTATTAATCTCAATCCTATACCATATATCCCAGGCCAATATACAAATAGAGGGCGAAAGAAGGATATATATATATATAAATATATAAGGCCAACGAATGAATATAAAATATGAAAAAATGAATGGAGGGATATACGGTAGTACCATATCTACATATACCAATATATATAAGCATAAGTTAAACTTAAGATACAACCTAGATCATCATATCTACATTTAAGGCCTTATTATAATACTATTGAGATTTAGTACTAACATACTCAGGGTTTCTAATCTATCCGTCTCATCATTAATTAATCATGCATAGTAATAATATCATTGGATAGAAAATGCCAAAATCATACCTAGAATCTCATTACTAAATCAATGACCAATTTGCCATAAGCTAGACATAACAATTATCATAACATTGAAAATAACAATATATATAACAACATAAGTAACCGACTATATTGGACAGCCAAACACCCAGATGAGCCTATACATTCCACATCACCCCAGGATAAAAAGGGTCAATCAGCGTACAACAACATAAGGCATAGTCCTAACCCATATCTTTACAACCATACTATATTGGTTGATAAATATAGATGCATTCTGATAATAGAAGATGCACATGCAAGAATGAATGTAAGGTACATAATTAATATAATTATCGGTTAATATAATTGCTTACACTTTTGTTGAGGGACTTGTCCATAACACAAAAATTTTACTAGATTCAGCTACAAGTTGTTAAGCATTAGATTTGACAAGTGATGAGATTCATACGTTGATAAACTATATTTCACTAGGAAATCCCGAGTGGCATTCAGACTCAAGGAATTCTACAAAAAAGATTAAAAGTGTGTTGTAAGTGAATTACTTTATGCTACTTCCACCCATATTTCTTACCTGTAAAATTAGATCAGCAATATAAAGTTGGGGGTTGAACATTTTATAGCTACAGTTAGTGCAATCCAACAGACTCTAGGTTGGTGCGAAGTTTGTGGAACAGTGGGCATTCAGAGATTATGTGTGTTGCAAATCCTGAGTCTATGATGTTTGTGGGGACTATTCAGAGGCCAAATTATTTGATTGCCTACAATCAAAAGTGGCAAACTTAGCTAGTGAACACCTCATGGAATAATCAACAGCAACAAGTTCAAAATAATTCGGCCACAACTCAAACTAGCAACGTGGAAGAGATGCTGAAGAAAATTATTGCTACTCAAGCATAATTGGCACCAGATATAAAGAGACAACAAGCAGCTACAAGGAGCACAAAGTTTAAAATTGGTAAGATTACGAAGGCACAAAATACCAGGCCTCAAGGTAGTTTACCAAGTGATACTGAAAATCCTATAAAAGTAATGGAAATCACTTTGAGGAGTGTTAAAGATCTTAATGTAGGACCTCCAAAGAAAACTAAGGAGGTAGATACTAATTTAGTTCTTGAATATGTAGATGACAAAGTTGCTGAATATTTGAGAAAGTCTGAGTACTCAAAAACAAAAGTTACTACAAGGTGACATAGAGATTACCACTACCATTTACATAAAGGCTAATACCGAAGAAGGATGCATGCATCAAGATGTTTTTTCACACATTTAGAGAGCTTCACATTAACTTACCTCTTTTAGATATTTTGCAGGGAATGCCCAAGTACGCTAAGTACTTAAAGGATGTGGCCTCTAATAAATTTAAGTTGTAGGATATGGAGGCAGTATCTCTCACTGAGGGGTGTAGCTCTTTGGTAATGAAGAAGATGCCCAAAAAGCATAAAATCCCTAGGAATTTCACTCTCCCATTCAAATGAGAAATAGTAAGGTGGTGCATGCACTTAGTGACTTAGGGGTAAGAATCAATTTAAGGCCTCTTTCTTTGTTAAATACTTTGGTCTTGGGGAAACTGAGATCGAGCTCTATGTTACTACAATTGGAAAATGGAACCATAGCCTGTCCTGAAGGAGTCATAGATGATGTTGTCATCAAGTTTGGTATGTTTATTATTCCTACTAACTTTATTGTTTTAGATTTTCAGGAAGATGAAAGAGTGTTAGTCATCTTGGGACATCTATTTTTAGTGATGAGAGGAGCTCTAATAGATGTGAGAGAGGGAACACTTACACTGAGGTTGGATGATGAAGAGGCGGTTTTTAAAGTGTACAAACCGCTCAACACACTATCCTACTATACAAATTTATGCATGATTATTGTTATTGAAAGAGATAAGTATGGGGTGGTAGAGTCTATTCCATAAAAGACCTCTTCAGACAACCTTATTGAGTAGCCCAAGCCATAAATACCGTAGAACAAAATGATTAGATTGATGAGCCTGAAAAGGCTAGAGTTGAGAAAGATGATAATCTTTAGATTTCACCCTCAAGAAGTTAGAAATTAATAAGAAAATGTCCTCATAGTAGGAGGAAAATAATGAAAGAATATGGTTAAGTTGTAGATTGGGTCGTGCCGCGACACTAAATCAGGCACTGCTTGAGACGCAACCTAAGAATAAGTATATTTTAGCTTTAGTATTTTAGTTTTTACTTTACTAGTTTTTATTTTTGTTGAGTCGCAGGTTGATGGGCAGTCTGAGTACTGAAAACCTGAGCTAAGTAGCATTGCAAAGACTAAGTTTAAGGTCCCCAGACCCTCTTGATGTGTAACGATACTACTAGCTAGGCCTAGAGGCCTTTGTGAGTATTTCTATCCCTACCTTTAGAGTATACTTTGGGAACAAAGTAGATTTTTAAGTATAGGGTAGGGAAATTCCATTTTTTAGGGAAATTTTAAAATATTTTGTTAAGAATAAATTTTGTATGTTCTTGTTGGTTTTATATTTGATGCATGATATAAGTGTTTTGGTTGTAAAAAGAATTTTGATGGTGTGAATTACTACTTTTTAAACAGTTTGGCTCTAATTTATGACTCTTGTACTTGATGGCTTAATGTTAAATTTATTTGTTTGTTTGATTGAGAATCGATGATGATCCTACTAGAGTTAAGCATATGCCTTTTGTGTGTAAGATATTTGTATATTTGTTGTTGCATATGATGTATAGAACTTGCGTGGTGTGTGTGCCAAGAGAAATAAAGACCGAGGATTTAGGATATGATATAGGCATTTCTTTGATAGCCTTGGTCATACCCTTTTTTTTGACCAACCCTTATGCATAATCCTTGTTAGCCCCATTGAGACTTTATATTTTTCTTTTGCAACCTCATATGTAGACTAATCCCCTTCTTTGAATGACCTTAATTTAATCCAAGATCTAAAGTATTTTAGTGTAAACTTAATTAAGTTAAGGAGTTAAGAATTCACGTAGAGGAAAGGTGAAAATAAAAACCCAAATTAATAGTTTTTGGTGCGTAAAAATTGCCATGTTGTGGTTGGGAGTTAGATAAATTTGTACTAAAGAAATTTCCATTTTTATCCTAGTCGTGTTACAATGAAGCTATTTTGGCTCTAGTCCAGCTTGGACATTGTGTACCTCAACTAAGGCAATTACTTGAGTTGACGGTGGCTATCATAGGGGTACATAACATATAATGGGTGTGAAGAAGGGTAAAATTTAATGATGTATGCATAACATACTCCCACCATAGTATATGTGAATAAGCTTAATGAGATGGGGCCAAATAAAATATGTGGGTAGACAAAAGTGGTATAAGTTGGTTGTTACAGATTGGTCTTAATTGAAAAATGAGATGTATTAAAGCTCTTATGGAAGATAGTCACTATTCTTGGCTAAAACAGTTCCTACCCATCCCTTAGCCTAGATTACAACCCTTAAAGACCTTTTTGATCCTAAGCTTCAACATTCTGATATTAGTTGAGTACTACATTAGTGTCAAGGCCATGGTTCAATATGTGTAAATTGTGAATTCCTTCTGAGAGTGAGCATAACTTGATTCTTATACCGATTGTGTTATAAATTATATTTTTGTGAGTGATTATGGGTGACTCACTTGTTGTTAGGGAACATGTTTGATGATTGTGGGTGATTTGTATGATGTCTTTTATTGTGCAATATGCATGAGTTTTCCAACTTGGTGAGTCAATTCTTGAGGCTAGGATGTTTTTAAAAAGTGTTCCTGAACTTTCAATTGGGTACATAACATGCTTAGTGTAGATATTTTCATTCTGTCTAGTCATAGTAGTACTAGATTGAGTGTCTTGCGTGTATTATAAGTGTAGAGTCTCGTCAACATATGATTCTTAGAGTAAAGAGTTGTTCAAGGGAAAACAAGGCTATAAGTGTAGGGTGATGATATGTGGTGTATTTATGTACTTTATTATTTTTATCCTAGCTTATTTAGCCTTGTTTTGAGGATAATTACTGTGCTTTATGTTTTAATATTGATATAAATAAGCATATAAGGGTTTAAGTTTGTGATTACAATGTTTAATGGTGTTTTTAAAATAGTTTGGGTTTAAATCGATCATTTATAGTCTATACGAGAAAATTAATTTTACTAGCTTGAACTAGGAGTTGTTCTAGTCTATCGTGGTGGATTATAATGTGTATAATGAGATACTAATGGTATTAAAATGAAATTTTGTATGGAAAAACTTGTTTATAATGTCCAAGGATCAATTGGGTCAAGTCAAGAGTCAAAACACTAAACAAAGATCAAAGCCGGCAGGCCTAGTCTTAGCTCGAGTTTCTAGTTCATAGTTATGAATGTTGTGTTGTTTGAGCTCTTATAATTGGTGTTTAATGATATAAGATTATTGGTAAGTTGATTTGGATGATACACAAGTGGAAAATTAAGTTGAAACAACACCATGAGGCTTGGTACGGAAGGAGAAAGGCTAAGGACAAGAGTAGATGTGAAATGCCAATTCTATTCAGGGAAGGAGAATAGGAGGTTGCACCCCCTATATATTGGTGGTGTAAGGAAGTATGATACTCCTTTATCCTTTTGGACTAATTCCTATGGAGCTCCAAGTAGTCCGGGGCTCTAAAAAAGGCTATGCCCCTTCTATTCCCACAGGGCTAAATTGCCTTCTACTATATATACGACACTTTAAAACACATTTTATGGATTTGAGGTGACATTTTTGGGAGATTATGGATCTCGATTAACACGAAAATTAGGTGTTACTATTCTTTACTTTAGCTTTTTAATAAATTTAATCATGTATTCATTAAATTGGATGATGGTTATGTCGATTAGTGTCTAAACACCCATTTTCTAGGGTTAAGGCCTAGTACATGTTTGCAATCAATATGAATTGAATTTGTTTGGATTTATTATCATATTTGGTTGTTTGTTCATCGTTATTTTAACTATTTTGAGGATTCACGACCCTTAGAATAAATATATTGTCAACCTTGTGATCTCGGGAGGGGGATTAGGAAGATAGTATGTGGGGATTAATAGAGTAAGGTTCTTATTCTTTTATAAAACAATGAATTGCATCTACCATAGGGATATACCTAGAAACCTTTCTTGGTTCACATGTAGGATGATATCTTTAAGCACTTAGTTTGATTATTACATCCCCTCTCATCGATGTTGTTGTAATGTCCAAGTTGGCAGAAGATTATAGTTTGGGAGACCATGATCATACTATAAACCCTACGAATCAACAACTAAGAAAAATAATCTAATGAATAAATTTCAATAGTGTTGTATGATTGTTCGTGGTGCTGTAACCCCGGGATTCCATCCATTGATTGTCCAAAGTATTTATTTTCACGCACTACTTACTTCATTTCTATTTTATTAACTTTTAAATCTCTTTTGGTTACATTTGTACTGTTAATCTCAATTGTTAAACTAGAATTGGATAGTTGCTTAACACAAGTCCCTGTGGGATTGATCTAAAGGGCCACTTTACTACTTGATGAGACCAAATACACTTGCGTGTATGCTTGGGCGCTGTCAGAATCATACCAATCATCGAGGCAAAGATCATAAATGTACCGAATCTATGCATACCATCACCAGTATTCAAACATTGGAATCATAAACATCATACCACACTTCCTTTTACCCATGCCGGAGAGATGTGTTCAAAAACATTTATATATTCATAAACTAAAACCATAGCTTTTACAAGGTAATTACTTCTTAGAAATCCAACTCATATCATAACACATCCTTCGGCCAAATAATGTGTCCGTAATAATCATAAGATCATAATCACAGCCTTAGACCCATATACGTATTTAGAACTAATAACAATACTCATATTAGTATACTATCTCTTATTCATACGTCATATCCTAACTATAGTTCATAACATATTTATAGGCCGTAAATCATAATTGTAATTGTCTCAAATCTAAGAGGCATTATCATAGGTAAGGAATCCCACATCTTGAACATTTAACATATCACTAGGCCATAACTCATAACTATGAGGCACATCACGTATATATGGAATTCATATCTATTAGCCATGTATCATTACTAAATGGAATATCATCTCTATAGGACAATTATTATATCTAAGAATTTTAATATTTCTAAAGGTCCAATATCGCATCTTTGAGGAAACAACATCCATAATTGCCCAATATCATATTTAAGAGGGAATAGCATTTCTAATGGCCCAATATCATTCTATAAGAAATATCATGGCCATAATCCATTAGTCAAAATCGATGGAAAGTTATCACAATTTACCATGTCACGAAGTAACTTATTCCAAAGACTTAACAATCTCAACTATGTCTAGCATCCGCAACTAAGTCCACAATGGCGAACATAAATCTTGGCTTCAGTAGGCCGGGCGAACCAACTTCTAATCCTTAATTTGCATATTTTGGAAATTTATACCCCAAATATGGATAAGGTATCTAGTTCAACTTATAGGTCAAAACCATCATCTCATTCCCAACTTCAATATTCAATACTATGTCATCCTATCCAAAATCAAACATAACATTCACACCACATGGAATATATATCACATATTATCTATTAATAAGAGTAGATCGAAGAATACCTCAAAACTGAACTGTAAAATTCCATCACAATTTCAAAATTTTAATTTACTCATCAAAATAAATCTAACGATACCCATTTTCCGTTATTATGCTTTGGGTTGAAAAAGGACACTATAAACCACAAATGGGTGCCACCTATGTAAACATATTTCCAAGATTAACCCAACGTTCATACATGAACAAGGAACCATAATCCTTAATAAATGGGTGCAAACCAAGAAAACTTTGGGCTAAATTTAAGCCCTAACTTAAATTAGGGTTTTAGGTCTAAACTAAGACATTCACCCATGATTTCAAAGGATTCATACCAAATACTCAAATGTTTTCATGTTAATATATAATAATCAAGCTCCTAGTTACCCACACAACTTAATTTTGAGTTATCATACCTTAGGGTTTTTGGCTCTAAAGGGTGAAGAGAAAATGACCAAAATAGCATCTTGGGGGTCTTTAAATACCCCCACCAGGTAAAGATGTTCTGTGAAAACCATCAGGAGGGTCACTGTTGCGTTATAGAAATCTTCCTATGTCCGTCACGATCACCATAGTGTGATTTCCATCCACCTTAAGCGGTCGCCGTGGAACCAACACCATCAACTTGGAAGTTTTCAAAGTTTCTAATGATGCCTCGGGATTCATTTGGAAATTAACTTTAGAAATAAATAATTTAACCACACTAAGTTCAATGTTTTTGATTGGTACAGTCGGATTTTTAATCTGAGATCATTTTTACCAAATGTGTATCCCACGACAAAACTTACAAATTTCCAACTTTCTGAGATATGGGTCAAAATGAGCTTGGGTGCATTGGGACCCAAATCAAAGGTCTACCTAGCCTAAACTCAATATTTTGGAGTTGTTGGTGTAGTTGGAATTTGCATCCAATATTGGTTTATTAAAGTTTTTGCCTAATGGCCATTTAGAACTAGCAAAGATCTCAAAATAAGGAATTGGTACTAAAAACCAAATGAACTACTCGATAATCGAACCGTTAGTCCTAGTAAGTCATAAATGACTTATGGAAGTTATGGAGAATCCCTAATAGCAAAGATAAGGGGAAATATAAAAAGTGACCTGAAGGGTCATTACATTTCATCAATCCTAGTATTTTACCATTCGGTGCTCCTATTTTTTTCATGAAGAATTAGGATGGTTCCTTGTAAATGTGTATTTATTACAGACACCTTAACAAGAAAGTGGTCAAAAATAGGTATCGTATGCCTTATTTGACCATCTACAGGGTGCAACAGTCTTCTCTATGAATGACTTGAGGTCTGGTTACCATCAATTGACAATTTGAGCTGGAGATCCCAAATACTACCTTCAAGAGACATTATGCCCATTATGAGTTCCTGGTTATGGATTTTTGGTTGACCAGTGCCCCATCCACATTGATGAATTTGATGAACTATGTGTTCAGGACTTATTTGGATTTCATCATGATTGTGTTCATCGACGATAGTCTTGCATACTTGAGGAGTAGGGATGCGCATATGCAGTATTTGAGGGTTGTGCTCTAGACTATGAGGGATTTTAAGCTTTTACCGAATTCTCAAAGTGTGAGTTCTGGGTTGAGTCAGTGATAGTCTTAGGACATGTGGTGTCTAAGGATTTGATTATGTTAGATCAAAAAAATATTAAGGCTATTAGTGATTTCGCAAGGCCTATATCTCCATTTGAGGTTCATAGCTTTATTGGTTTGGCTGGTTACTACAGGTGGTTTATTGATGGTTTTTCTACTATTATAGCACCGATAATTTAATTGACTTGGAAAGAGGTCCCTTTTTAGTGATTTAAGGAGTATGAGTTAAGCTTTCAGAGGCTCAATGATTTTCTCACTATAGCCCCTATTTGCTCTTCCTGTTATAGGTGAGGGATTCACTATATATTGTGATTTTTAGTTTGGGTTATGTTTTGATGTAGCACGGTAGAGTTATTACTTACGCATCAAGGTAACTAAAGGGGACAGAGTGTAACTACCCTACTCATGATTTTGAGTTGGTGAGTAGTTTTCATGACTAGGATTTGGAGGGATTATCCATATGGCTTTTTTTTTTAGATTTACATCGATTATAATAGTTTTCAGCATCTCTTAACTCAGAGAGCACTTAATTCTAGGCAACACAGATGGATGGAGTTGCTGAAGGATTTTTAAATCTCTATTTTATACCAACCATGCAAGGTAAATATGATAGCAGAAGCCTTAAGCTAAAAGGTGATGAGTATGGGTAGTTTAGGATCTAGTTTGGATTCTAAGAGGCTGTTAGCATGGTACATCTAGTTCTTAGACAACTTAATTATGACTTGATATTTTTAACTCTAGGATGATCCTTTCTAGTGTTGAGGCAAGGTCTGCCTTATTTGAGTAGATTCGGAGGAACTAGTTTGATGATAGGTGACTTTGTGTCATTCGTGATCAGGTGCTGAGGTGTGAGTCTAGGAGGGCTACTTTAGATTCTATGGGTATTTTGAGGTATAATTGTTGCATTTCTGTTGCATGGTCTTGCCTTTTAATTTAGTTGATATTGCATGAGGCTCACAACCCCAGATATTCTATCCACATTAGGACAACTAAGATGTATAGGGATTTGAGGCAACATTATTGGTGGGGTGCCACTAAGACAGATGTGGTGGACTTTGTAATCCATTGCTATGTTGTAAATAGGTTAAGTCTGAGCATCAGGGGCCTAATGGCTTTATTCAGAGATTGCCTATTCATGAGTGGAAGTGGGAGCAGATCACCATGGACTTTGTAAGTGTTTTGCCTTGCACCTCCCACGGTTCAAACAACATATAGGCTATTCTAGATTGGTTAACCAAATCAACAAATTTCCTACCTATTTTGATGTCTTTTAGAGTTAAGAGGTTGGCCCTTATTTATGTTTGTGAGTTAGTTTGCCTACACGGAGTGCCTAAATCTATTATTTTAGACATGGTCTTGGTATTAACTTCTACATTTTGGAGAACTTTTCAGGAGAAGCTGGGTACTCAGTAGATCTTAGCATAGCCTTACACCCTCAGATCAACGCACACTCGAAGCAGACAATTAAAGTTCTTAAGGATCTGCTCGATGCTTATATTATGGACTTTGGCGGTTATTGGTAGCAACACATAGCATTGGTTGAGTTGGCACATAAGAATAGCTACCATTAGAGCATTGAGATAGAACAATTCGAGGCAATATATGGTAGGCATAGTCGATCTACAGTTTGATAGTTTGGGATCTTTGAGGTTAGGCCCCATGGCACTGACTTTCTTTGTGAGTCACTAATAGAGCCAAGATGATTCAGGATTGTTGACGGTAGTTTAGGGTAGACAAAAGACATATACAAATTGTAGACTTTATGCCTCAAGGTTTGGAGTTGGAGACCGAGTATTCCTTTATGTATCGCCTATAAAGGGAAGAATGTTATTTGGGAGGAAAGGCTAGGAGGAAAGGCAAGCTCAATCCCAGATATATTGGATCTTTTGAGATCCTTTGCATAGTTGGAGACGTGGCTTATGAGTTAGGCTTTCCCTCAGTTACTGTTGTTCATCTAGTTTCCATGTCTCTATCACTACTTAAAAAAAGGGGAAAACCGACCATAAAAACTGACCACATGTGGTTGGTTTTTTCCAATTTTCGACCACAAAACCGATCAAAATGTGTGGTCGGTAAAGTAATGGTAATTTTTTTAAAAACCGACCAGAAATGGTCGACTTTTTTAAAAATATATATATATTTTAAGATTCATTATTTTTTTAATAAAATTGGAAAAAATAATTTTAGGAAAAAAACCGACCACAAGTGGTCGGTTTCGTACAAAATTAATTAATTAATTTTTTTAAAAACCTACCACAAGTAGTCGGTATTTATTAAATTAATTAATTAAATTTAATATAAAATCGACCACTTGTGGTAGGTTTTCTTGAAAAAAAATTCAAAAACCAACCACTTGTGGTCAGTTTTAAAAAAATAAAAATCAAAATCCAAATACAGCATACAACAACAACAATCCAATACAGCAGTAACCAATTTAAATACAGCAGCAACAACAAGCAAAAACCAAACGTAAATACTTTCAAAAGTGTACAACACATACAAAATGTCCAACAAAAGTTAGTATGAAAAAACTACAACAATAGTTTAAAACAACAAAATGTCTAAATTCAACGTAGAACACATACAAAAATAAAAAAAAACTTAAAGTGATCATCATCGAATTCGTCCTTGTCTTCCATATCATTATCCGCGGTGAAATCATCTAGGGGGCATAGACCTTTTGCAGCCTAAACTTCATCACCAGGACACGAAGGAATAACCCCCGCAGTGTGAATGAAAGAGCTAAACTGCTGCTGCAGTATCTTGATATATTATGCTTTTGTCTTCTCCGTGTTCTTCTGCCTCTCTCTCTGTTCATCAAACCTCTCTCTCTATTTAGCAAGCTCTATAGTGAGTTGAGAAGCCATATTTTGTAGTCTTTCAATGGTTTCTCTATCAACTGAAGAGCTAGAGTATGTACCGTCAGACGAACACCTAATATTATCGTCAAAAAAATTTGTGCGGTATCCGTAGAAATGGCCTCTATTGCAGGACCTGCAACTTTTGTCCATAAATCCTCCTGTACATGATGTGGTATTGGGTCACTCTGACTTTCAGGAGGCTGACTACTACGATACACACCAATAAGACGCGTATATTCGTGCTATATTCAAAGTAAAGTTAATACTAAAAGTCAAAAAATATTAAAGTACTTATAATTGAATAATATCAACTTTGAGAAAAAGATTCATAAATTCAAAATTTGTTTCTTATGTGGTAAGCTTTTGCATGAGCTTCAACCCAAACATCTTCATCAGTCGGGTTCTTTTTCTTTTTTCAGATGAGTCTGCTCGAATAGCTCATCAATTGGTATTTCCCTACACTTTTCTTTTTCTTGCATATGAAAAAATTATCAATGTTCAAATAATAAAAAAATTTAAATAGAAACAAACAATTAGAATTGTAAAAGTTACATACCATTTTTTCCTTCACAGCAAGAGTACTTCTGGCACTAGCAGTATGTAGGGAGCCACCCTTGGATGATGCCCGGACTTTCTTTCTTTTTTTACTCAACAATTGTTATTCTGCGCTACTCCAATAGCGAAGGTACAATTACCATGCGGGTTCAGGAATCCACTTAGGTTTTACCGATTTCTTTCAGGCATAATCCAAGAGATCGTTAAATCTGGCTCTACATCTAATGAAAAAGATCTTCTTTATAAGAAATGTTTTTGCATCATTCCACCAGTAAAATTTCTATAGTAAAAATACAATATTCAATCTTTTTTCTAACATAGAGCTAATAAGTAGTCGATAAATTAAATCCTTACCTTAAACTCTTCAATCATTCTATCCCTGTCAAGTTCTGGAACCTTTTGCTAGCTGCTTCAGTAGCCGTTGAAATGCCGAGTAATGCATATTCTCGCCTTTTGTCCAACTCTTGCATCCGGCCTAAACCTACAACAAAAGATCAAATAGTAATTTCATAGAGCATAATAATATAGTAATGAAAAAATAAGTAACATTATTATATTTAGAAATTTTACCCTCTCGCAACTAGAACAAGATAAATCCTTCCAGAATCACCTCTGTCTCCTCGCTGCCAAGTAAGTGATGGTGGATGCACTGGCATGGGTGGATCTGAAGCACCAGATAGAGTGACTCCAAGCTTAAGATTCGACAACCCAATAGATCCAGCTAAATCATTGTGTGAAGCTGCGTGACTGCTGCAGGAGTATGTCGATGATGGTAGATGTCTTGAGGGGACAATGGCCATCTAATAGTACAATGCTGCCGGTGGCACGATCATAGGACCAGAATGAGTCGTGTAGACCCATGTAGTTCCCCATATGCGTAGGAATAGGTATCAAATCCTAGGACGACCTAGAATATGAGGGTCGTCCTATCGCATCAACAAACCAACCCTCATATACCTGAATACCTGTTGGTTGTCTATATGGTGGAGGTTGGCTATTCTTTTTTGGTTTCGTAGTATTAATTTTTCCTTTACCTTTGTCACCTCTGCCTGACATCTAAATTATGTTAAGTAAACAAATAGTTAGTTCCTAAAAAATGAACGTATAAGAAAACATTCCTAGTAAATAATTTCAAGTTACTAATTCACATTTCAAATCGCTCCAACAACACGACATATAGACAATTTTTTTTTATTACTACATAAATAATGGAAAAGTGGAAACAACAAACTTAAATAGTATATTTCATATCAATCTTAAACAAGAAACATAAAGGTAAATATATAGTACAAAGCATAAAGACATCAATAAATAATAAATACAACCTACACAACTAATCCTCCTCTTCTTAAGACTCTCCACTAAACCATTCACCCTCTTCGAAGGTTTCCTTATCTCCTACCCTCTCATCCTCTTCTTCTGCAATATTAACTTCTTCAAATATATTTTCTGGGCGATTCAAACCGTCCACTAATTCAACGTCCACTAGCTGGTGATCAATCTGTATTTTATTTTATTCGCAGTCTCCAACACATTCTCAACTTCCACCCAACCTATAGGGTTTGTTTTGATTATATACCACCAATCAGACTTGTCATTGCACAACAGATAAGGAGCTTAATACACTTGTTTAGCATTTTGTGCTAGAACAAATGGATCGTAAATAGGATACGAGCTATTGTGCTTCACTTCAATGATGTTATGCTCCCTATGTACTCTTGTGCCTATTGTTCTTGGATCAAACCGCTTACATCGAAAGAGGACAATTCATTTTAATTGGAAACCAGCATACTCCATTTCTAAGATCTCATGTATGATGCCAAAGTAATAAATATCATCATCACCATTAACCCAAACACCACTATTATTTGTTTTCCTTGTTTTGGTGTGTTGTTCGATGGAAAATTTAAACTCATTTACTTTGTATTGGTACATTGCATTAGCTTCAAATGGACCCAAAGAAATATCTCTCAAAAACTGATCGTATGCGGCTGCATTTGGTGAATGGTGTACCTAAAAATATTATACATATATATATTTTAGTTGAGGAATGTGTAAATGTTTAAACTTTGTAGAAATATTAATACACTTACGAACCTCATTTTTAAACCATGTTGCAAAGGATACATACACTTGATTTTCGTGGAATTGAGTCTTAAATAAACTGAATATCCAACATGGAAAATACAATTAGTTTCATTAAGGGAATGAGTGAACAAATAAGATATGTTAAAATTTTAATCTCCTTACTTCAGAAAGGGCTCAATTTTTGGGCAATTCAGCATGACATACAAAGTTGTTGATTTGCGCTCTGAGGGAGTGAGCCGGTGAGGTATGGTCTTTTTAGCCTTACAACTATATTGATTGAAAATTGATATCAGTTGCAAATGAGGCTCATTCACATCGTCCTTATGAAGATTCGGTCGGTTTCTTGAACAAGCAACTTCATCACGAAAGTAGTATGAACAAAATGGAAAAGTTTCTCTCGTAAGATATGCCTCAACTATAGATCCTTCAACTCTATGTTTTTTTTGGGACCCCTTTTTAATTTTCCAATTTCCCTGTACAATCTTAAGGTTAGATGTTTACTATATTTAAAAAAGATATGTATGAATTTAAATATGTTGCAAATTCTTACCGTTCGAATGGATACATCCACCTAGTTTGAATTGGACCTCCTAGTCGAGCTTCGTGCACAAGGTGAATGAGAAGATGTTACATCACATCGAAGAACACTGGTAGGAAAATCTACTCCAACTTGTTGGTGATAACAAAAATATTACTTTCCATTTGCGCCAAATTTTCTTTTTTTAATGTGGTGGCACATAAGTCTTTGAAAAAAAAAACTGATCTCTGCTATTGGTTTCCATATGTTTTTAGGTAAATCAATAAAAACAATTGGATGTAATTGTTCCATGAAAACATGACAATCATGGTTTTCATTCCATGCAAGATTCCTTATGTCATATCAACCTTCTTTCCCAAATTTGAGGCATATCCATTGGGCATTTTCAAACTTTTAACCCACTCACATATATGACGCTTTTGGTCTAACCTGAATGTAAAACTAGCCTTGGTCTTAAGAACATTTCCATTGGGCCCCTTCTATAAGTGTAATTCTCTACGGTTGTAATATTCTGGTAAGTCAAGTCTGGCATTAGGATTATCCTTTGTTTTGCCGGTGACATCCATAACTGTGTTGAACAAGTTGTCAAGATAGTTCTTCTCTGTATGCATGACATCAACATTATTTCTAAGTAAATTATCTGGCCAATATTCTAACTCCCAAAATATACTTTTCTTAGTCCAGTCATGCAAAACGTCATATCCATCAAGCATGTACAATTGTTCCTCGCTGGCTTTATGCAAATCTAGAACTATTTCCCAGACGTCATGGCCAGACAGCCTTGGAGGTGGACCATCATGTTCCTTTCTATTCCTTCTAAATTAATTCTTAAGTCTCCTAAATTCATGATCAGGTGGCAAGAAACAACTATGACAACCAAACCATGAATTTTTTCTGCCATGTCTCAATATGAAAGATTTTGTTTTTCCCATGCAGTATGGACAAGCCAGCTTTCCAGCTGTCATCCACCCAGACAACATTCTATTAGCAGGAAAATCATTAACAGTCCAAATTAGATATAACACTGATTGAATTTTTTTTAAGAGAGATGTCCCAAGTTTCAACCCCCTTATGCCATAAAATTTAGAGTTCATCAATCAAAGGTTTCAAATAGACATCTATTTTGCTTTTTGGATTACGCGGGCGAGGAATAACATAATTCAGAAATATATAGGGACTAGTCATCAACAGTTTTGAAGGAAGATTATAAGGAGTGATAAATATAGCCAACATGAATATGGAGCACCACCAACTGAAAAAAGAGAAAATCCATCCGCACATAATCCCAATCAAATGTTTCGTGGCTCAGCTGCAAAATATGGATAAGTCGCATCAAAATACTTCCAAACCTCACATCAGATGGATGACACATAACACTAGTGGGCGTTCTATTTTCACTGTGCCATCTCATATGAGGAGCTGAGCTATTTGAAGCATACAACCTCTTCATCCTTGGTATAAGAGGTAAATAATGCATCGTCTTAATAGCAATTTTATTTCCAGTAGAACCACACTTATATCGAGAGTGCTGACAAAACTTACAGAACTTTAGCTTAACATCTTTCTTAAAGTATAACTTGTAGCCATTTTCACAACAATCAATTCTAACCGATGAGAGACATAACTTTGACACCAATCTTTTTTCCTTATAGAAAGACTCAGGCTAGGGTCAACTAACTCTTTAATAAGGTCTATCATTAAGTCTATTCCTCCTTTAGAAATATTCCAGTTAGATGTAATACTTAATAATCTAACAACAATAGACAAACGATAGTGCGAGCACCCATCAAACAAAGGATGAATAGCAACATGCAATTCTTTATAGAAATTGACCGGTTCACTATTAGGAACATCTTCAACATTTTCCCTAAAGTCAACCCCGTGTTGCATCCCAAAAGCATCGTGCACCATTTCTGTCATCCTAGTATCTTGATATTCATTATGCCCCCTATAAATACCACGCAATCTTAAAAAGTCATCGTGAAACTCCTTTCTATAAAGATGTTCCTTTATATCTTCTTCACTTGCAATATTTATACCATCACATCTAACACAAGGACAACAAATAACCCAATAACGTGTCCACATATCAAGTGTCTTAGCATGTTCAACAAATCTTTTGACACCTTTAAAAAATTCTTCCCTAATACCCATTCTATTATCATTGTTCCATTGATATGTCAAGCTATAATCAGGTTTCATCTACGCAATCAATCACATTCAACTAATTAGATCAAGTCAAAAAAATTTAGCCATTTTCAAACAACTAAGTCACCTAACAAACCACATTTAAAATAAAAAAATTCCCTTTAAAGTCTCTAAAGTCAACCATTTTCAAGCAACTAAATCACCTAACAAACCACATTAAAAAAACACACATTCAAAACAAAAAAAATTCCCATGAAAGTCCCTACACTTTACCATTTTCAACCAACTAAGTATCAAAATAAAACCATATTCAAAACACAAAATCCCCTTCAAAGTCCCTAGACTTAACCATTTTCAACCAAGT
Source organism: Capsicum pubescens (assembly GCA_030864215.1). Taxonomy (NCBI): domain Eukaryota; kingdom Viridiplantae; phylum Streptophyta; class Magnoliopsida; order Solanales; family Solanaceae; genus Capsicum; species Capsicum pubescens. The sequence goes on from CM061540.1 coordinate 179,626,247, forward strand.
AAGTCACCTACCAAACCACATTCAAAATAAAAAAATCCCCTTTAAAGTCCCTAAAGTTAGCCATTTTCAAGTAACTAAGCCACCTTACAAACCGCATTCAAAACAACAAAATCCCCTTTAAAGTTTCTAGAATTAACCATTTTCAAGTGACTAAGTCACCTACCAAACCATATTCAAAACAAAAAAATCCCCTTTAATGTCCCTACACTTAACCATTTTCAAACAACTAAGTATCAAAATAAACCACATTCAAAACAAAAAAAATCCTATTTAAAGTCTCTACACTTAACCTTTTTCATACCATTAACTATCAAAACAAAACCACATTCAAAACAAAAAGAATCCTCTTTAAAGTCCCTAGACTTAACCATTTTCAACCACCTAAGTATCAAAACAAAACCACATTCTCAATACAAAATCTCCTTTAAAGTCCCTACACTTAACCATTTTCAACCAACTAAGTCACTTACCAAACCACATTCAAAACAAAAAATCCCTCTTTAAAGTTCCTACACATAACCATTTTCAACCAACTAAGTATCAAAATAAAACCACATTCAAACAAAAAAAATCCCCTTTAAAGTCCATACACTTAACTATTTTCAACCAACTAAGTATCAAAATAAAACCACATTCAAAACACAAAATCCCCTTCAAAGTCCCTACACTTAACCATTTTCAACCAACTAAGTCGCCTACCAAACCACATTAAAAAGAAAAAAAATCCCCTTTAAAGTATCTAGACTTAACCATTTTCAACAAACTAAGTCACCTACCAAACCACATTCAAAACAAAAAAATCCTCTTTAAAGTCCCTACACTCAACCATTTTGAACCAACTAAGTATCAAAATAAAACCACATTCAAAACACAAAATCCCCTTCAAAGTCCCTAGACTTAACCATTTTCAACCAAATCACCTACCAAACGACATTCAGAACAAAAAAATTCTCATTAAAGTCCCTACACTTAACCATTTTCAACCAACTAAGTATCAAAACAAAACCACATTTAAAACATAAAATCCCCTTCAAAGTCCCTAGAGTTAACCATTTTCAACCAACTAAGTATCAAAACAAAACAACATTCAAAACAAAAAAAATCCTCTTTAGAGTCCCTAGACTTAACCATTTTCAACCAACTAAGTATCAAAACATAACCACATCCAAAACACAAAATCCCCTTTAAAGTCCCTAAACTTAACCATTTTTAACCAACTAAGTCACCTACTAAACCACATTTAAAACAAAAAAATCCCCTTTAAACTCCCTACACTTAACCATTTTCAACCAAGTATCAAAACAAAACAACATTCAAAACAAAAAAAATCCCCTATAAAGTTCCTCAACTTAACCATATTCAAGTGACTAAGTCACATACCAAATCACATTTAAAACAAAAAAAACCCTTTAAAGTCCCTAAACTTAACCATTTTCAAGCAACTAAATCACTTACCAAACCGCATTCAAAACAAAAAAAATCCTCTTTAAAGTCCCTACACTTAATCATTTTCTACCAACAAAGTATCAAAACAAAACCACATTCAAAACACAAAATTTCCTTCAAAGTTCCTAGACTTAACCATTTTTAACCAACAAAGTGACCTACCAAACCACATTCAAAACAAAAAAATCTCCTTTAAAGTCCATAAACTTAACCATTTTCAACCAGTTAAGTATAAAAACAAAACCATATTCAAAATAAAATGTCAACAAGACCAACTGGACCAACAAGATGTCAAGAACAATGCTAGTGAATAGCACAAGGCCAGACACGGCCTCACCAGACTTCAATATGAACAATAAAAGAAAGATAACAACAATAGTGAATCACACAAGGCCCCACACGGTTTCACTATGTCAACATACCTTTGATATTTTCCTTAATTTCTTGATATTTCAAAATGTCAGCTTTAATCTACTTATAGATTCTCTCACGGGAAGCTGCAAGATGGAAAATGATGAGCTAAGCAAATTAAAAGATAGACTAGTGTAATTTTCACCAAAATACCAATCTACTCTATGCAAGATATTACTCATTTCAGTCTACATAACATACACAATTCATAATACATTCCTCATTTTCAACCAAAACATAAGAACTAGGGTTTTAAAATTCAAAATAAAGTGAAGTTAACTCAAAACAAGGTCAACCAATCTAACATTCTTACTTACTTGAGTTGGAAAAATCAAGATTTGCTACGAGAACCCACTTCTTTGAATGATTTTAAGTGTCAGTACGTGTTTGTGTGTGTATGCGGGTTGAGTGTTTGGGTGTGTATGCTGTTTCTCGTTTGTTTTTATGTATATCAATTAAGAAAGTTAATTATTTGGGTGGGTCAGGTCGGGTTATAAATTGTTTTTAATTTTTTTATTTAACAGTTAAACCAACCACACGTGGTCAGTTTTCTAAAAATATTTTTGAAAACCGACTACGTGTGGTCTGTTTTTGGAAAATATTTTTTAAAACCGACCACTTGTGGTCTTTTTTTACAAATTTTTTGATAAATTAAATTTTAATGAACTACAATTAATAAATTAAAATTAATCTTTAATTAATTAATTTTTTTAATAAATTCTATAATATTTATAACAACATCCAATTAATTTAATACAATGTGTATATATAAAAATCAGATAATTAGTTATTTTATCATCACATTAATACGAGTAGTATATTTTCTCCATCCTATAATAATATCAATGAAATTTGCAAATTACAATAAATTTTTGGTTCATTAGCTTTTAATTATGATATTATATATATATACGTGTTAATCAGATAAATTATCGACGTCTTACATTATTACAACTTCAACAATATACGTGTTTCTACATTGACACAAAATAGTATATATATTTTTTTAATGGTATGATATCAATGTGTTATTCAAAATATTTTGATATATAGATTCAGTTGTCGAGCTTTTGATTACTGCATATGTCACTACACGAGATATATGTATATGTACATATATTCAATTGTCAATCACCTTTTAAATACGTAATATAAAAATCACATACATGATTTTTATACCCCATAATAATATTTAATGTATTTCACATATACTCATATACAAAAATTTTAAGTGAAAAAACTCAAATTTACCGCCAAAATTTAGCGGCCGTTCAAAATTTAAAATTCAAAGCAAATGGTAAGTATATGCCAGTTTCATGATTCAATTTTCTGTCTCCCTCCCCTACTTCCTTCCTCCCCCCATATACGTCGTAATACTTTCCTTACGTTATTACAACTTCAACAATATATGTGTGTCTACATTATATTGACACAAAATAGAATATTTGTTTCATCACTACACGAGATATAAGTATATATAAATATATTCAATTGGCTATCAACATTCAGATACGTACTATATATATCACATACCCAATTTTACTACCCCATAATAATATACAACGTATTTCACAGAAACTCAGTTGAATTATCGGTGGGTTTATCTTATGTCCTTAATATATATACCTTCATTATATAATATGTATATACTATATATATATATATATATATATATATATATATATATAAGTACCTATACATACACACACATATATATACACATTATCAACTATATCAATACGTACTATATATGTCACATACGTACACGAGTATCTTATCCAATAATATAATGCGACGTATTTCATATACATACTATATACATCATATACCTGATTTTACTACTTCATTGTATTTCACATATACTCAAATAAATTATCAATTGATTTATCTTATATCATTAATAGATTGTTGCTATATAATATGTATATATTATATATATACATATACATACACACACATATACACACTATCGACTATATAAAAAGTAAAATATGTACTATATACATCACATAAGTACACAAGTATATTATCCAATAATATAATGCGATGTGTTTCTTATACATACTTAGATTAGTGATCAATTAATTATATTTGATTAGCTTAATATATTAGATTTTGATTATATATATAATTAGGTGTTAGTTACTTAAAATTATTTAATTTTCAATTTCTTTACTTCATAAACCGACCACAAGTGGTCATTTTTTTTTAATTAGAAAACCGACCACTTGTGGTCGGTTTTTATAAGTATTTTTAAATTACTTTTCATACCATTGATATTATACCATAGTCCAAAAACATGGGGTCATAGTGTAAGAATTAACTAGTACAACTCAAGATCAAAATACATAAAATATAAAAAATAGGACGAACTCTATCTCTGAATGCATAATAAAGAAATTGTTTAAACAAAGAAAGGTAACAATAGACTTCGGAAGCAAGAATTCAACCACTACCTTGATAGCTCTAAGGTATTAACCTGAAGTCAATCACCATGAGTCTCACATTGATGTGCTATAGAAATATAGAACTTTTGACGCTTAAAACTATGAAAATATGATAGTTTCTTACGTGGTTTTGTTAGATATGATGTGTTTTGCGAATGTTTTGTAGGAAACTAGGTTTTGGATGCGGAGTTCAACAAAAATTGGAAAAATGGAGTTTTTGGCTACTTAATCATTTTTGGGTGTTTGTGACACTTTCTGGATGTACATGACTAAAGCATATGTTAACACTTGATGTTAGGATACTTGGTTACAAAATTTGTAAGGCTTGGCACATACCTATGTCTTCATGTGGACCGCATATGGAACATGTGGTCCATATATGACTAAGATAAGTACTAGAATTAAATATTCAGAGAGTGAAAGATCTGAAAAAGAACTTTTGGCACTTATCTATGTCCACATGCAGATAGTATGTAGCACATGCAGACCGCATGTGGGTAAGGTAAGTACTAGAAGTCCAAAATCCAAAGAGAAGATAGTGTAGGAATTTTGTCTAGCACCTACCCATGTCTACATACACCCACTGGCAGGCTGCATGGGTACATGCGCCCACTGACAGGTTGCATGTAGACATAGGTAAGTGGCTACATACACTTTTTCTCCTTTTTCATTTGATCTTTTATTTTAAGGGTTTACTCATGTACTATAAATATCCCTTATATGTTTTTTGTAGAAGTTACGCGTTCTTCATACTTACAAACACATTTTGATTCCAATATCCAGTTTTTGGTCTTGAAATTCTCTTGTATTGATTTTGGTTGATTGATTTGGTTAAATTTTTATGTTTTCAGTTGAGATTATAGTGATTGCATCTTATTCTTTGAGTCATGAATGTTGTTGATTACTTTAAAAGCATGATCGGCTAAAAACCCTTAGCTAGGGTTGTCGAAATCCTGGCGGATTGACAAAGTAGGGGAAGTTCTATGCTGTTCTGAACAAATACCCATGCATGGATTGTATTATCTTCACATTAATAGCTATCTTAGTGGTTGAAAACATTAGGATCCCTCCTAGATTATTTCCACTCACTCCAAAAAAGAGTAGTAAATAGGAAAAGATAATTATAACAAATTACATAAAGTTTAACTGTTGATCCATGCTACAAGGTATTATCTAAGTAAAATAGTTAGCTGTCATCTAATAACTAGAGACTCAAAAAGAAATAGTTAACTTAGATCGAGGAGGAGGGTTAGTAACGCGATATCCTGAGACTCAAAAGGTAAAGGGTGAAATTTGTCAACTAGTCTAAAAAAAGGTTGGTGGTAAATAACGTATCAAATTCTACATGCAATGTATCTAGTTTTTTCAGTAAATCACGATAAGATTATAGAGTTGAGAAGCCAGGGGAACACAATCCTAGTGTTCCCCGATGACTGATTACAACCAAAGTTGATACTAGCTACTTGTTCGATATTTATACTTTAATCCCCAAATTTACTTTTTTAGTTTTTCCCGTTAATTACAATAGCAGAAAGTCATAATTCCATGTATTCCCTTGGGACTTTACCCCAAGATTTGTTCAGTTACTATATTTGACAGCGACCGCATAATCATTATATTAAAGATGTAGCTTTGGCGTTATAAAAAATTTATTGTGTTTTCGGGAAATATAGTGTTGAGTTGTGTATCAAGGTTGTTTTAGTTCTTAGGTCGTTTTGTTTTATTTGTTAGTCGAGTATACGTCATTGTATGCCTAGAACATGAGGTAAAGGTAATCCCTTATTCCCTAAAAATTTGAATCCATAGAATATCCTACAAATCCCTAGTAAGATGACATAGCCAAAAAGATATGATATTCCTGAAGGGGTTCGTAATAATGCACACCAAGTGCCCCCCTCCTCCTTAAGAGTTCAGGACATTATTGACTAGCAGATAGGGGTTCTGTTAGCAAAAACTACTAATTAGTGGAGGGAAGATGATGCTCATAAGATAGCTTGAGAGGCAGAGTTAGCTATGCAAAGGAAGGAAATAGACTGCTGAGCTGTACTCGGTGGAAATTAAAATAGAGTTAGAGGTAGTTGTACTCATGTGATTCTAGTGTACAAATATTTGCAGCCATATGAGTATGATGAAGAGAAATTGGGGTACATTGTATTGGCAGAGATTGGAACCATTAGTCCTCCTGCCTTTCCCCCAATGTCATGTTTATTATCTCGTGTGCTATGATCTAACTCTTATACTTGAAGGGGGTGTCTGTTGGTTTGTCTAAAAATCACAAAAATATGCATTTGGCTAAATTTACCGGGATTTGCTCATCTTATACAAATCTGAGGGTTAATGAGAAGAAGCTCAGGCTTAGGTGGTTTCCCTTCTTACTTACAGGAGAAGCATTTTTATGTCTAGGGGAATTACTAAGATGATCTATCACTATAAGAATGTATTGCACAAGTAATTCTTGAACTGATTATTTTCTACATCTAGGGTGTTACAACTGAAGAAGGAGATTTATAATTTTAGGAACCTACTATCAAACTCTATGTACGAGGCTTAGTTATGGTTATGAAATAGTTCAACATGGTGCCCAATCATCGGATTTTAGGAACAACTTGATTGAGATATTCTAAAGAGCCCTGACCGTTAGTTATAAAGACATGGCAGATATTATCTCTGAAGGAGACATTTTGATATTATGATGGGAGATATATTCTAGCATTATGGATCAAATCTTACTAACTAACTGAGGGTAGCAAACTCGGCAGGTTGAGAGAGGTTCTGACACTTATGTCGTTGGTTTTTTAGGTGAGCAGAGAGTGACTGAGGATTCTATAGCTTAGTAGATTTTTCTATTAAGGACTGATACTTTTGAATTAGATAAGTATTTAGTAACAATAAATTCCAAAAAAGTTAGTGTAGTAGGGATACAAGGTGTAGCCTCTAGAGTCCATGAGACTGAAATAGAGAAAAAGGCAAAGTATCTGGATTGGCAAATAATGGGTTTTTGAGATCAAGGGAAAATAAACCAATGTCGAAACTATTAAGATGATAAATAAATAGATGGTGACTAAAGACAGGGAGATGATTAGAATCAATATAGAGACAAATTCACTACATCTTGAAGACGAGATGTAGAATCAAGAATAGAAGAAATATTGTATAAACTGGTGAAGGGTAAAAAAAGTCAAGAAACTTCCCTTAAAGAACTTAAGGTTGATATTTTAGAATTGACACAAAAGGTTGAGTCACATGCAAATACTAACAAGCAGTTAGAGCTGCAGTATCGGTAGATCTCTACCTCTTTGGCTCAAAGGAAGCCAAGTACTCTCCTTAGTGACACAGTGTAGAATCCTCTGACACTTCTTTATTATTTGGATATTAACACTAGGAGTGGAACCCCACCCGATGGTCATTTTGCGACCACTATTGATAAGTTAAAGAAGGATAATATTGTTGTTGATGAGGCACCTAAAGAAGAGTTTGAGAAGCTGACTTATAGTGACAATGATTATGAGAGTGAGGACTGTGACAAATGGGTCACAGATGAGCCCAGAGATAAGGTGCAACATTATAACATGGTTTCTCCTTCACCACTAGTAGAAAATAAGGGGGACCCAGGGGCAGTCCCCATCTCATGTTCTATTGGGCATTTTGATATAAATCATACCCAATGTGATTTGAGAGAGAACATAAATTTAATGCCACTAGTGATATACATGGTGTTTGGGTTAGGTGAAATTAAGACTATATCTGTAAGGATGCTAATGGTTGACTCATGTATAAAAGGGCCAGTGGGTATTTTGTTTGACGTAGAAGTAAGGATTTCATCCTTCACATACCCAACAAATTTCTTGATTTTTGACTGTGAAGCGGATGCCCAAGATCTGATTATCTTTGCCAGAATCTTCTTATCCACTAGTTGGATTTTGATTGATATGGACTTGGAAGATATCACTTTCAAATTGATTGATGAGCAAATAGTCTTTAATGTGTGCATGACAATGCAATAGGTAGATAATATGAGAGTGATGGCAGTGATAGATGCTGTGGATGATGACATTGTTGAAGTAGATGTACCTATTAAGGAAAGATCAGGGGTAGAAGCATTAGCAACAATGATTATGAAATTTAAGTGTGATAGGATAGAAGAATATGACTAGTTGGTTAATGCATTGCATGTTATAGGATCTTACAAATATTCCCCTAAAATGTTTGATCTGGATTTGAAAATTAAAGCCACACCTCCTACAAAACCATCCATTGAGGAGACACCAGTATTACAAGTAAAGTCCCTCCCATTTTTTTTGCAGTATCTATTATTTGGAACAAACAATAGTCTACCAGTGATTTTTGCGATAGATTTGGTAGGATCACAGGTAGAAGCTTTGATATTGGTGTTGCAAAAATTTAAGATATCTATTGAGTGGACCATAACAGATATTGTAGGGATTCAACTAGGTATATGCAGACACAAGATACAACTTAAGTCGGATAACATTCCCACTATTGAGCATCAGAGGTGACTGAACCCTCCTATGTAAGAGATGGTGAAAAAGGAAAATAAAATAATCAAGTGGTTAGATGTTGGAGTGGTTTTGCCCATTACAGATAGAAAGTGGGTAAGCCTAATTTAATACTTGTCGAAAAAAAGGGGAATCATAGTAGTTACAAATGAAAAGAATGAATTAGTACCCATGAAGCCAGTAACCAGTTGGAGAGTCTGCAAAAATTACAAGAAGATGAACACTGGACACAAAAGGACCATTTCCATATGCCTTCACAGATTAGATGTTGTATAGACTAGCAGGCAGGGGTTGGTATTATTTTCTTAATAGGTAATCAAGTTACAATTAAATCATGATTGATCTCGAATACCAAGAAAAGACTACTTTCACATACCCCTATAGGTCCTTTTTTTCAAGATAATGTCGTTTGGGTTATGCAACATACCTGCCACTTTTCAGAGATGCATGATATCCATACTCTATAATATGCTGGAGGACACGATTGAAGTATTCATTGATGAATTTTCAGTGATTAGGGACTCATTCAATGATTGTTTATCCCATTTGACCAGTGCAATAGAGAGATGTGATGAGTGCAATTTAGTGCTAAATTGGAAAAATACCACTTTATGGTGAAAAAAGGTATAGTTCTATGGCACAAGATTTCAAAACATGGTATTGAGGTAGACACATCTAAGATTGAGGTAATTGAAAAATTGCCACCACTAGTGTCAGTTAGAGGCATATAATGTTTTTTGAGACATGCAACCTTTTATAAGAGATTCATCAAGGAATTCTTCAAAATTTCAAATCCTTTTTGCAAGATTGTAGAGAAAGAGGCAAAATTTGTATTGGATGATACATGTCTCATGGGTTTTAAATGCATGAAAGAACGATCATCTTCAGTGTATATTATTGTGTCTCCTAACTTGTCTACATCTTTTGAGGTTGTGTGATGCAAGTGGAGTGACCTTGGGTGTTGTACTAGGAAATAAAAAATAAAGATCATGCATCACATCTATTGTTCCAGAAAGGCTTTAAACCTTACATGGAAAAATTATACACTTACAAAGCAAGATTTACTTGCAGTGTTTTTTTTCTTTAAAAAATTTATGTCTCACTTAATTGGGAATAAGGTCATAGTTTACACTGACCATGCAGCCTTGAAGTACTTGATGTCTAAAAAGAATGCCAAACCAAAATTTATTTGTTGGGTTCTCTTGCTGTAAAAGTTTGATTTTGATGTTAAGGAATGAAAAAGTGTAGAAAAATTGGCTGCAAATCACTTGTCAAACTTGAGGATGAGTCAATGTAGAAACTAGGGGATGATCTTGAGATTTATAGTTCTTTTCTAGATGAGCGGGTCTTAGCGGTATCTTGGGACTTAATTCCCTAGTTTGCTGATTTTGCTAATTATTTGGTAAGCGGTCCTGTCCTAAAAGATCTATCATTTCAGTAGCGAAGGAGATTGATCCATGAGGTGAGGAAGTTTATTTGGGATGAGCCATATCTATTTAGGATTTATAATGATGTTTTGATTCGAAGATACATCACAGAGGGGGAGTTGATGAGTATTCTAGAAGCTTTTCATTCATCACCAATTGGAGGTCATTATAGTGGAACCCGCATAGCCTAGTGTAGGGTTTACTACCCTATAATTTACAAGGATACTAATGATTTTTCGCACACCTGTGACCAATGTTAGAATCCAGACACTATTTCACTGTGCCATGAAGTCTCCATGACGCCTATTTTTGAGTTAGAGTTGTTTGATGTATGGGGATTGATTTCATGGACCCATTTATATATTTTTTTAGCAATTGACTATATGTCGAAATGGTTGAAGGTAATTTCACTTCCAAACAATGAAGGTAGATATGTCACTGCATTTTTAAAGAAAAATATCTTTTCTCAATTTAGCACTCTATATTCAATTATCAGTGATGGTGGGTTACACTTTTGCAACCACTTTTCAATGCCTTACATTATAGATATGGTGTAAGGAACAAGGTGGTGACATCTTACCATCCTCAAAAAGCATGTAAGTTGAGGCCTCTAATAGAGAGATAAGTTCCATATCGACAAAAGCTATGAATACCAACAAGACTAACTGGTCTAGAAATTTAGATGATGCATTTTGGGACTATCGAATAGATATTAGATCCATACAGGTGCCTCTCCATATCAACATGTATATGGTAAGACATGCCATTTACCTGTTAAGCTTGAGCATAAGGCACTATGTCCATTAGCAAGGCTAAATTTTGAGTGACCTGATGCAACCCACTTGAAGTTGAGCAAGGTAATTGCATTAGATGAATTTTGAATCCGTGCTTATGGATCTCTACCATATAAAAAGAAAGAATGAAGTTGTATCATGACAGAAAAATTGAGAAAAAAGTATTTGAACTCTCTGATTTTGTCTTGTTGTATAAATCAAGAATCCTCTTGTTTCTAGGCAAGCAGAAATCTAGTTGGACTGGACCATTCACTATGGTTAGGGTATTCCCATAGGATTCCACAGAAATAAAATGTGAAGGTAAAATCTCATTCAAGGTGAATGGACAACGAGTGAAGAACTACATGGGAAACTTAGAGGGAGTAAACGTTTATGTTAATACAGACCTTGGCAAATTCTGAGTAGCCAAGGGAACTACATCATACCACAATATTAAATCAGTCGCTACTTAGGAGACCACCTAAGGAACCTAAACGCTTAGTGCATTTACGGTATGTCCTCAATCACTTTGTTTAATATTATTTTAGTGAATTTGGGATAATGCACAATTTTTAGTTTGGGGTGGGGTATAACATAGCCACCACGGGTTTTTGTTATTGTGCTTCTTTTCCAGTCAATCGTGGTAAGGTTGTAAAACTAGCATGTCTAAGGTAAAATTTGTGTCATATTGTGTTTTGTTTGGTATTGTGTTGTGTTTTTGTGTAATTAGGAGATTCTTAAGTATTTTGAGCAGTTGTCATGTTTTTGATTGATTTTTGATAGAAATGATACCCATCCAAATTTTTAGAACTGTGTGAATATTGTGGAACTTTTTATGGAATTAGGATTAGGGACATGATAATAACTTGCTAACAATTGCATTAACCAAATAAGTAGTAGCTTGTACTATTGACATTGTGCCATGTGTGTGTGAGATTCTACTTAGTTCCATTGTGTGTTGAATTCAGAACATGCTCGGTTAGTCTGGACTAGCTTGTAGGATTGTTGGGTAAGAAAGAATCATAGGTCGTTTCAATTTTAGTCCACTTTTAGCATAAATGACCTTCCTAAGGTGGAATAGTATCCCTTGATCCCTCTTTGATCCTTTTAGCCTATTTTTATTGTTTCACCTATGACCTTTCCATTTGTGTTGAAGTAACCTATTTTGGCTTGTTCCTCCTTAGACAATGAGCACTTCAACTCAAGCGAATCACATAAGTTGAGGGTGTCTATCATAGGGTGTGTAATATAAAGTAGGTATGTAGAAGGGTGAAACAAGAGAAGAAGTTAGTAGGGATAGGTGTGTTTGCAAAAGTATAGAAAAACAATATGAGAAATTGAAAAAGAAAGAACAACAGACCACACCCAACCTAAATGTGCTTTAAAAAATAAAAAAAGTAGAAATGAGGTTGGAATAAAAAGTAAAAAAATTATTATGAGTAGGCCGCAAAGTTAGTGTTGTGCAAGGAGGCTTAGTCACTTGATAAATCTATATGTACCATACCAGCCCCCAAGCCTACATTACAAGCTGAATAAAGTCCTATAGTGATCCAAATTTGACTGTATGAAAACTAAGGTAAAGAAAATAAATGCAAAAATATGGTATTTGATGCACATTGGTTGGAGCTTCTCTTCTGAGTATGAGTGTCTGTTGAATGTCCTTGCATTTACATGCATCATTTCATATGAGTTGGAGGGACTTCATTATTGTGAGAGCTCATGATTCATATTACTAGTTGCTTATGGGGTTGGGTAGTGTAACTTGTACATATACATGGTTATATATTGCTAATGTAATTTCATACCTTGACCCCATTGTGTCACATTGTTGTCCTTAATGTTTAAACACAATTGATTTTGAATATTTAAAATAGGAGAGGGCATTGTAATTTGAAATTAAAGTATTGATTAACTGCCTTGGATACCTTAGATTCCCCTAGTTAAGTGTCGTGTTTTTTTTATTGCATTGTGTTGACTGAGGACATGCAAACCTTCTAGGTTGAGGGTGTTGATGTGCTACAGAAATATAGCACTTTCGATGCTTAAAACTATGAAAATATGCAAGTTTTTTAGTTTGTTTTGTTAAATATGATGTGTTTTGGGTATGTTTTGCAAGAAAATAGGTTTTGGAGGGGAAGTTCAAGGAAAAGATGAAAAATGGAGTTTTTGGCTAGTTACTTAATCATTTTTGGTGTTTGTGACACTTTTTGGATATACATGACCAAAGCATGTGTTGAAAATTGAAGTTTTGAAGCTTGGTTACAAGATTTGGAAGGCCTGGAACTTACCTATGTCAACATATCGCACATGTGGTCTATAAGTTACAAAGGTAAGTACCAGAATTGAATATCTAGAGAGTGAAAGAGCGGAAAAGATACTTCCAATACTTATCTATGTCCACACGCAAACTACATATAGCATATGAGGATGGCATGTGGGTAAGGTAAGTGCGAGAAGTCCAGAGGCTAGATAGCAGACAGTGCAGGAAACTTTTTTAGCACTTACCAATGTCTACATGTCCCCACTAGTAGGCCGCATGTGGTAAATATGCCTATTGGCAAGCTGCATATAGACACAGGTATGTGTCCACAAACCATTTTTCTCCTTTTTCTTCTGAGATTTGATTTTTAAGGTTTCTTCATGTATTGTAAGTACCCCTTATGTGTTTTTTAGTAGAAGTTACAAACTCATGATACTTAGAAACATATCTTGATTCTGATATCTGATATTTAGTCTTGGAATTCTCTTGTATTGATTTTGGTTGTTTAATTTAGTTAAAGGTTTGGGTTTTCAATTGTGATTCTTGTGATGGCATATTTTTCTTTCAATCATAAATGTTGTTGATTACTTCGTAGCATGAGTAGCTAAAAACCATTAAGAGTTGTGGAAACCCTCGCAGATTGAAAAAGTTGGGGAAGTGTTATGTTGATCTGAATTGATACTCGTGCATGCATTATATTATCTTCACTTTAATAACTATCATAGCGGTTGGAAACGTTAGGATCCTACATAGATTATTGCTACTCACACCAACAGAGGAGCAGTGTCTTTGGAAAAGATAATTACAACAACAATTTGAAATTTAACTGTCGATCCATGCTACTAGCTATTATCTAAATAAGATGATTAGTTGTCATCTAATAACTAGAGACTCAAAAAGTAATAGTTAACCGGGATCTAGGATAAAGGTAAGTAAGGCGACTTCTTGAGACTCAAAAGGCAAAGGGTGAAATCTGACAGCTAGTCCAAAGGACGGTTGGTGATACATAACTTATTAGATTCTGCATACAAGGTATCAGATTGGTTTAGTAAAGAATGATAAGTCTACGGAGTTGAGCAGCTAGGGGGAACACAATCCTAGTGTTCACCAACGACTTATTACAACCAAAGTTGTTACTAGCTACTTGTTCGATATTGATACTTTAATCCCCCATTTACTTTTCCAGTTTTCCCATTGATTACAACAGCTAAAAGCCACAAGTCCATGTATTCCCTTAGGATTTGACCCCAACTTTTGTTATGTTACAATATTTGACAGCGACCACATAATCTTCAGATTAAAGGTATAGCTTGGGCGTTATCTCACTCGAACCTGGATTCATTCTGAAAAGGTGCAGTAGGGTTGAGTACGGTCCAATTGAACTGAGTACGTATCATAGGCTTCGTAAGTATAGCAGAAAATAAAGCATACAAATTACTCACTAAGGGCATGCCACTTGGAACCAAAAAATGTCCCAAACGGTAGTCCACACCGTCTCCAGTAACAGATCTATAATATTCGTATACACCATAACAATACAAAAGAGACGTACAAGTATATAGGTATCACACATATGAATACGAAGGAAGAAATACACATAGACAGGTATCAAATCAAAGAAAATAATAAATAACAGAAATGTACATAGTAATGACAAATACAATGTACATGATGATGATAATCCAAATGATGATGATGATGCCCGCGGTTGTCGTACGACTTCCACATACACCTCAGAGCTAAAGCTTCCAAATGTAGGACCCATGGGGGGTTCGTCAACCAGTATAAAACCAATTTCCATAACTCCTCTCCGACATATACATCGGTAGAGGGTTTTAAAGATGCCATATTTCTGTCCAAAAAAGCCAGTGTTCCTAGTATTTCAAAATTTTCCATGGTGGTACCAATATTTCATGAATGTTTATGATATGAGGATGTAATGCTCACAACCAACGAGAATGAGTATTTCCATATCCAACAAAAATACCAACCAAGTAAGCCAATAATCTACTTAATATTTCCAACCATCCATGAATGACAACATAAACCATATGCCAAGAGAATAGAACATAATTAAATACACCATTGATACCATAATAAGCTTTTTTCATTATACAAGAGATAGTTAATTTGATGTATTCACAACCAACAATGTCATATAGTATCCCACACGGTCACATATAGCAAATAATATTCCAAAACCACTAATCATAATAATATATAGGCCCCCACATGGACCTAACACAATAATTATAGCCATTATTGTGATTAGTTCCCACATCTTTAACATGCTTTTGTATCGACATTATCTACCCAGCTAAGTCTTAAGAAAGTTAATCCATAACCTACCTCGATTGCCGTAAGCTAGTCTAGAACCCTTCTATCTAAAACATACTCCCCATGAACAGACTTGAAATCAACTAAAATATATAAATATAGAATCTATGTATCAAAAGAGATCCCACGATACCCATATCGACCCTTTTTAAGTTGATGTCAAAACGGACCCCTTAAATGAGTTTTTTAAAAGAAGCTAAAATCATAACTTTATTTTTAATACATGTTTCGCATATTTTTTGGAGTCAATAGCTGAAAACCCCATAAAAAATGAGTTTAAAACAAGGTCCAAATTGAAGAAAAATCACGTTCAGGCTTTACCGGCAAAAATCCCCAAAATTTATTTTAAAATTGAGAATTGATGTTGTTTTGAAGATGAAATTGAAAGACAAGTGATACTTATAATATTAGAAACTCACCAAAGTAAAAATGGGTTGAAATTAAGGTCAAAATTGGAGAGTTAAATTTTTTAGGCCATATGAGCCTATATCCCCAATTTCTACCTTTATATTTCGTGTTTAAACTAGAATTACTTGATAAAATTTGGAGAACGTAGTTCAAATAGGTTTTATGGAGCTTGACAAAGATTACAAGTTGAAAAAAAATTACTCAAAATCACAAAACCCTAAGCTTTAAGACTCAAAAATGGCGAAATATGGTTATATAAAGGACCCTGGCATCACATACGTGATCACTGGGTCACGTACGCAGTACCTGGCTTGAGGGCAGGTATAGTATATGCAATCATCTCATTGCATTCGCTGGGCTTGCAATCCCGACCAAGATGTCACATACGTGATACTTTGTGTTGATTATCTGAGTCTTGTATACAATTGGCCAATCACAAATGCGAGTGCACCAGCACCAGTTGGGGACTTGGAGAATTCAAAGTCTCCACGAACCCCTTAGGATTCATTCGGAATCCCGTGAGTGCAAATGAACTATACCACCCTATCTAATTCGATGCTCCAAAATAAATGGTGATATCAGATTTTTAAAAACATGTCATTTTCATAAAGTTGACCTTGAAAACCAAATTTCACAACTTTCCGAATCGAGTGTTAAAATGCGATATAAATGTCATAAAACCACCACAACCATGTTACCAACGTAAAATCAACAACTCGGATATGTTGGCATAATCAGTTTTGCCATCTGATACACATATCAATGAATGATGACCAAAGTCAACTATAAGGCTTCTCATGTTATGAAAAACCCCAATATCACATAAGTCATACTGAAATGCATTAAGAACGGTGCCAATTATTCCTACACTCCAGAAATACTACAAAGCAACCACGAGGAGTGGATAACAAGGTCAAATCAGATAGTAATGAATATTCCACAAACGTAAAAAAAATCAGGTCGTTATATCATCCACAACATAGAATCTAGTTCGTCTTCAAAGTAAAGGCAAGGGAAAATACCCGAATTTGCAAAAAGCTATGCATAATAACTATTTATATCAGACTAGACCTCCCAATTAGCCTTATCTATAGGTCGATGCTTCTGCTGGACCATAACCCCTGGAATAACTCTAGAACCCAGCCGCCTGACATATCTAGCAAAGATGGAAATAGGCTGCTCTACAAAAGACAACTTCTTATTTAACTAAATCAAATCCCAATGAATGACATGAGACTCATCTAGAATATAACAACGAAGCATGGAGACATGAAAAACTTGATGAATAGTTGATAAAGCTAGGGGTAAAGCCAACTCATAAGCAACATCATGAACCATCAAAAGAATCTCAAATGGCATAATATACCTGGGGCTAAGCTTGCCTCTTTTCCTAAACCTCATCTCACCCTTTATGGGTGAAACTCGAAGGAAAACATGTTAACAAATACTAAATCTCAAGGCACAAGTCTACGATCTACATAGCATATCTGCCTACTATGAGTTGCTCGAAGTCTATCCTGAATGATACAAACTCTACCAAAGACTTAAAAAGTAGGTCCGTACCTCGAGGTCTAAGCTCAGAAACCTCAAACCAACCAACTAGAGAGCAATAATGCATATAATACATGGCCTCAAAAGGAGCCATATCAATACGGGAATGACAACTTTTATTATACCCAAACTCCACCAAAGCTAGATGTTGCTCCCATTAACCACCAAAGTCCATCTTCAAAAACATGAATAGTGCACTCTAACTACTTATCAGTATGGGGCTAAAATGTAGTACTAAGATCAACTCGAGTACCCAACTTATCCTAAAAAGTCTTCCAAAACTGAGGTGTGAACACTGAACCTCAATCAGAGATAATAGCCATTGACACATCGTAAAGATGTACAACCTCACAAATATAGTTACGAGCTAACCTATGAGCACGGAAAGAGAATTGAACCAGAATAAAATAAGAAGATTTGGTTAATCGATCACTAATGATCCAAACACAATCAAAACCATGTGAAGTAAGAGGCAACCCAGTCACGAAGTCCATAGTAATCAGTTCCAACTTCCACTTAGGAATGGGTAACCTCGGTAGCAATCCACTAGTCCTCAAATACTCAGCCTACACCTTCTAGTAACATAGGTAACAAGCTATAAAATTTTCTACATCTCTCATCATACCACCCCACTAGTAATGCTACCTCAAATCACCATACATCTTAGTCACTCCTAGATGGATTGGATACTTGGAAGAATGAGCCTCCACAAAAATTAGTGTAATCTAATCACCCACTCTAGTCATGCAAACTCGGGCTCTAATTCTCAAAACACCATTTGAATTAAGTGAGGCTTTATTAGCGTTACCACTTAACACCTTATCCCAAATCAATCTCAAAACAGTATCATCATACTAATGAGCTTGAATCTAATCCATAAAGTAAAAACTAGCCTCCACGAATGCTAAAACATACCCAGTCATCAAAATATCCAGCCTAACCATCTGGTAAGCTAAAGATTAAAACTTTAACAAAACATCGGTAGTAACCTTCGATGCTAACAAGAATATTAATCTCAGTGGGTGAAGTAGGCCTGGCCCAATCATGAACCACTACAATATTAGATGGATCAACCATAATACCTTTTTTAGTCACCATATGACATAAAGCAGAGATAGTCTCCAACTCAAACTCACACTTAGAAAACTTAGCATAAAACTTCTTATCCCCCAATATCTAAAGAACAATCCATAAATGCTCTTCATAATTAGTCACACTATTGGAATAAACCAAGATATCATCTATAAATACAATAACATAAGGGTTGAGATTCCATCAAAATACCAAGTTTATCAACTTCATGAACGTTTCTAGGGAATTAGTCAACCCAAAGGATATTATCAAGAACTCATTAGGATCATAACAAGTTTGAAAAGTTTTCAAAATATCCGAAGCTGTAACCTTCAACTAGTAATACCTAGACCTAAAATCACCCTTTAAAAAACACCAAAGTACCCTAAAGATGATAAAATAAATCATAAATACAAAGGAGAGGATACTTATTCTTGTCCGTCACATTGTTCAACTATCGATAATCAATACATATATGCACACACCCATCTTTTTTCTTCACAAGAAAGACAGGCGCACGCCAAGATGATACACTAGATTGGATAAATTTCCTTATCCAACAACTCCTATAGTTGATCCTTTAATTCTCTCAACTCGGATAGGATCATCCTATAAGGAGGAGTAGAAATGGGCTTGGTGCACATCTCAGCATTAATAGCAAAAACAATATCATGATCCAGAGTCATACCTGGCAAATCTGTGGAGAAAACATCCATGAACTCGCTAACCACATGCACAAAATCCAAATAAGGAGGTAAAACATAACTAGTATGATGAATATAAGACAAATAAGAAAACTATCCCCTCTCAAATAGGGAACGAGGTTGAACATAATATGTAACCCTTTTAGGACCTGAATGAAGCATAACTTTCCAAGCTATCTTTGAAACACTCGGTGAAGCTAAAGTCATAGTCTTAGCATAACAATCTTGGGCAACATAGTCAGGAGCCAACTACTTCATAACTAAGATGACATCAAAATCTACTATATCCAATACAATCAGATCTACCCAGGTATCATACACAGCAAAAGTCAAAACAAAAGATTGGTACAATCGATCCACTATGAAAGAGGTTTCTACAAGGGTAGATACACCAATAGGTACATTAAGAGGATGACAAACTAAATCAAAACCCAAAGAAAAGTACACAGACACATAGGGTAAAGTCAATCATGGGTAAAATAACACAAATATAGATTTGAAGTAAATAAGGAAGATACCTGTGATGGTAGCATCAAAAGCCTCTACCTCTAGTCTAGTGAATATATCATAGCACTATCCATGACCACCAACTGGCTAAATAGCACTGCGACCACAATCATGGGCTCCACTACACCTGCCTCCCGCACCTCTAGTAGGACCCTTACCTCTTATAGCAAAAATAAAGTTGCCCTGAAAACATGGTGAGGATAGTCCTTGGCTAAATAACTAGTCTCCTCACACATAGAGCAACCTCTATTACCCAATTCAATATGAAAACGTATGACTATATCGAAGAGGCCACCCAAAACTATTGAACCAAAAGACCCACTACTTAAACTCTGCAAGGCTGCCTCCACGGGTCTACCATAATAACTATGAAAAATTTTAGACTCTCTACCTCGAGAAGTATGACCTCTGAACACGCCCAGATGGCGGACCCTCTTAGTACCTCCCTGAGATACTTGAAGAATACCCTAAGTCATTGTAAAATTATCCACTATACTCTAAAATAATGCTCCAAATACTACTTGAAGAAAAATATCTAGCCTCTTTATGAACTTCCAAATCTTCTTAAATTCGATGGAAATGCTGGAATAGAAATATCTTGACAAAGCATGAAAGTATACCTCGTACTCTACAATATTCATAAAACCTTGATATAGGTGATCAAGCTTATTCCTCATCTGATCCCTCAGATTGTGAGGCACAAACCTCTCTAAAAAAGACTTAGAAATATGATCCTAGTTCATCTTGGTAGAATCAAGAGTCTACAACCAATAAGTGACCTCCACCGATCCCAAACGACGTCGCTTAAGTGATAAGAAGTATACACAACACCATTCAGCACATGCAAACCTAGGTTATGAAAATTTTCATGAAAGTCAGTCAAGAACTCATAGGCATCTTTGACCAAAACATCACTGAACCTAGGAGGACCCAAATAAGTTAATCTGTCAAACCTCTTCTGATTCTTAGAAGATATAACTATGCTCGCAATAAGAGGAGTCATGGTGAATCTTTCATACTGAGATCCCAGTTTAATAGGTGACATAGATGAAGGCTGAACCCTTAATCTTAGAATACCATACTCAGACATAGGCGGTGAAGGAGGGATAACACTCGGAGTTTATTGAGTACCAAAAGTAGAAGTAGGCACTACTGGACGATCAATAGTCGAGGATAGAGAAACACCATAATAAAATTTTTGCATAGATGGAGGTACAATATTTGAATATAGGGGAACACTATCATACATAAATGAGTGCCCTCCTAATGGATCAACAAGCGAATTACCAACCCCTTAAAAAATGGGGTAGAAGAACTTAGTCGAACCAAAGTTGAACCTATATTTCCAATATGCTCATCCGGAGTATAGGGGAAAGTCTACTAGAACTACTCATCAACGTGGCAAATCCGCTACCTCAAACCCATCCACGACTCGTAACTTGCCTTCTAGACTAGGCTATCTCCTCAAATTAAATACTATGCATCTCTCACCTCATGAGATCTAGTCATCACCATCTACACAGAAGAGATTGAAATATGACTTAGAACACAAGTTCTGAAGGAAATCCGTATGATAAGGAACAAAATGAGGGAAATTTCCTAAATACATCTTATTGCCTCTCTAAGATAGATTCAAATGTCTATGTACTGATTCACATGACTCTATTAGACTCCTCATTCTTACACTATTGAGACTAATGAACCTACTTACTCTGATACCAATTTTTCATAACCCAAAAACTAAGGATCGTGATGGCACTTGTCATGGAAAGACTTGATATGTAAGCTTATCACACAAACTAATACAAAAAGGGAAACTAATAACAATAACCTAAAGTAAGGATTCTAGAACAAAGCCAAACCACACAATATAATAAAAGCATAAGAAGATAACAAAAGGGATCATACCATAATAAAAAAACCTAGTGTCATAGTGTAGAATTAACTAGTAGAACTCGATATTAAAATACATAAAATATCTAAACATAAACAACTTTGTTTCTGAATTCCAAATAAAGACATAGTCAAAATAAAGAAAGGTAGTAGTAGATTCCAAAAGCAAGATTCTAACTGCTACCTTGAATATCTCTAAAGTATCACCTGAAGTCAACAATCGTGAGGCACACTTGAACCTAGATCTATAACAAAAGGGTGCTGTAGGGATGAGTACGATCCACTTGTATTCAATAAGTATCATAGGCTGACTGAGCAAAGTAAAAAATAAAGCATACAAAATACACACTAAGAGCACACCACCTGAAACTTGAAAATGTCCAAAATGGTAGCTCATACCGTCTTCACTAACAATTTTATAATATTCACATATTCCATAACAATACAAAAGAGAAGTACAAGTATACAGATACATACTTACGAATACGAAGAAAGAAATACACATAGAAAGTTATCACATCAAGAAAATTAATACACCACAGAAATGTACATAGTAAATAGAAATGCAATAGAGATAAGATTATAATGCAAATGATGATGATGATAATGATGATAATGATGCCTAAGGCTGTCGCATAACCTACAGAGCTAAACTTTCCCAACGTAGGACCCATGAAGGGTTTGTCAACCCATATAAAACCATTATCTAATACCAAAATCCATAACTCCTCTTTGATACATCAATAAGTAGAGAGTTTAAAGAATGTCATATTTCTGTTAGATAAAGCTAGTGTTCCCAGTATTTCTAGAATTTCCACGGTGGTACCAATGTTTCATGCATGTGCATGATATGAGAATGTAATGCTCACAACCAACAAAAATGAGTATTTTTATATCCAACCAATATACCAACCATATGAGACAATAATTGGCTTAATAATTTTAGCAATCCATGAATGCAACATAAGCCATATTCATAGAGATTAGAATACAATTAAATACACCATTCAAACTATTATAGTCTTTTCTATTATACAAGACACAATTAATTCACATATTCATAGCCAGCAATATAATGTAGGACACCACATGATAACACGTAACAAATAATAATTCTAAGCCACAAAACATAATAATATATAGGCCTTTGATAAAGCTCAACTTACGCTATTATTTTGATGCAAGGCGGTGGTGGAAATATTTACTTAACATGAGTCGGGGTTGAATCCTTGAGCAGTGCAAGCTAGCTTTAAATAACTATGCATGTTAAAGTTAACTATGTGTTAACCCGTAATACATGACTAAAAAACCATAAAAGCAAATTGGGGAGTTTGAATATTAAATTTTGTTGAACACAATTACCAAATCACACTAGCAAGAGATCGATACAATCGTCAAAGTTATAAAATCAAAAGAGATCTTAGGGTTATGTTCTCCTAAGTAGTGTTCATGCTTGGGCAATCAAGAGTTAGTCCCAGTTTTGCTAAGGGTTGTGGGTAGGCTAGATTTAGGGTCTTAGTGTTAATATTTAGATAAAACACTAAATTTCACTCATGTATTCTTTCGAACACATCATGAGCATGTCAAGATTACCAATCAATAACATCAACTTAGCATATTTATTCCTAAGATGATGCTTATGAACATAGCCAATTGACTCAATAGACGTATTTCTAAGATAGTGCTAACAAAGAAGCTATTTTAAGGTGTTGTTTGCAATCACTCTTCACTCACATCCATCTTTCAAGGATAATATAGGATTTAAGGCAAATGGGGTTTTTACTCACAATTGTAAATTTAATTATAGATTAAGAGAAAAATCCACACAATTAACCAATTATTTAAACTAAAAATCAACACCCACACATAATTCACTATCTAATAAAACATAACCCCAAGGTATAAGATTAGTTACTCATGAAATTAAAGAGAGGAATTATACCTCAATTTGCATGTACTTGATCCATAATAATCTATATAAGAGTAAACCCAAACTTTAATCTCAATTTACATCCAAAATCTCTTAGAATCAACTTAAGAAATAGTTTCTAACTAAAAAATAAAGTGTTTTCTTCTTTTCTAAAACTAAAAATTAGACGCTAGATGACCCTGAAATGTGAAAGGGTTTTGTCTTTTATGATTTTAGTATTCAGCTTTGTGAGATTCCAATTCTTTGCTTAAAGAATTCATGGCGTATCGGGATCATCCTCATCTAGTTTCGATCACGGTTCTGTGATCGTGTGGCGTCTTCATGCGATCGCTATGGGCTAACTTTTTTTTTTACTGACTTGAATAGCTACCTTCAGGTTGTGATTGTGGTACCTGAGGGTTTTCTAATCTTCAGCCTTTTTATCTTCTTGCCCAGTTCTCTTCTCTTCCATCTTGATATCGATTGATCTTTATCATATTTTCTATAAGATAAAACAAACTGGATGTTAATGTTTATAAATAGCAAATTAGTCTCATTTGTACAATTAAATCATTGTAGTGTACAAGAATTTGGATGTAAATGAGTGACCAATTTGCCACTCATCAACACCCCCAACTTAAAACTTTGCTTGTCCTTAAGCAACACTACTACATACTCAATGAGACTACTCAACTTATAAGCCCAATATTAAAACCATATGATTACTATGAATCCAACTTGGTTAGCACTAACAATTAGACACCAAGCATGAGAGGAACTATTAATGAACACACCTCAAAATCAATGACATTTTTCAAGGATGGAAAAGACTTTTAAGAATAATCAAGTAACAACAGCAAACTCTCAAGAGATGACTCTCTATAAATAGTAACTAAAATACACTTTTTTTCCTCATCTTAGGAATATGATGAATTCATCAACCTTTATTAGTTTACATGCCTCCTCACGAAGAAAAAACCCAACACACAAAATTTAAATCATGCAACAAAGGATAAATGTGCGAACACTTACACTCACAAAGAATCTCTCAATGTAAATAAGTATCATACAATATGCTTGCCCTTATTTTCAATCACCACTAACTTGAAAACACTTGGTTGGAGATCCCAAAGGACTTTTTTAAGCTTGTATGTAGACTCAGGGAAGGGCACGATAAACATTTGGGATAGGAGTGACTATATCCTCCTTGAACTCCATATAAAACATTATTAGATATGACCTTGGGTCATGGGACACTTCATTTATTCTTAATTAAGACATGTGCCTTCTTTTACCATATTGTTTTACCCGTCTTTTGAAAGCATTTTCTTCTCATTTCTCTCTTTAGTGTAATATCATGCTTTTTATTATTTTATTTATCCCTTTCTTTTTCTCATTTATTAGTCCTCATAAATTAGAGTTTAGGCACCCGTTTATAATATTATGGTCCTAGATCACCTCTTCCAATATTCACCACCCCAACTTAGGATTTTAGCCTTAAGTTTCACATTCAAATTCAAGGACGGTAGGGTTAAAAAAAGGGACATCTTTCAAAATATTTAAGGCTTGTAATATGGTTGCCAAAGAAAGGTTTAAAGTACCAAATGGTAGACTAGGGATTCCATTCTAGCATGGGTAGGCTTTTTAGGATAAAGTGGTTTTACAAAATCACAATGATAGCCTAAGATTATTTTCCAATAGTGTGTGATAAATATTAGCTTCAAAATACCAATGGGGTAAGCTCTAGATGGCACAAGTATGCATGACAATCATTCAACTAAGCTTACCGCACATGGAATGCAATATTCTCTAGGAAAATCAGTTGCATTTCCTATTTGAGACAAAAGGAGTTAATTACCTCACACCACCTAATATAGAATTTGGAGTCACAAAAAGAACTAAAGTGTTGTAACAAGATCATTCACGTCCATGCCCTTGATTTTCACAAAAGAAAAAATTTGGACGGGGTGGGGGGTCTTGCTTCTCATTTCACCATGCAAGATTAATTATTGTTGTAACCAAATCAAGCTATCATTTTACATTTGGTCTCTCACAAGGGCAAACAATATGGCTACTCAGACATCACCATAAGAATAATGGCAATCCTAAATCTAGAATTCCACAGGTACTCAGATTTCTTTTGCAGTTTTAACTCAAAATCCTAACATGAGGATTTTCTCTTAAGAATCTCATCACTCAATCTATCACAGGAAAAGCTCATCCAACACCACATCAAAAGAAAAATAAAAAGCTAAAAATAAAATAATTAATTAACAAAATCTCCATGCTCATTGTGAACTAATATTTGAATAGTGCAACCCAAAATTTGAATATTGCAAATCAATGCATGCACACACAAGCGCAACACACCCCACCTTTAAGACTTGTAGTGTCCAGTTTACATAACAAATAAGAGTAAAAAGGGTTAATAAGGTCTTTCTAAAACCGCATCGAGGACTAATGTGAAAGATGAAAATACTATCGCAATCGCCACATAATCAGTGCAATCGTGATACTACGATCGTGATCCTTGGATTGAGATCGCGGTACCTAAGGTATTTTGCTCCTTTATTTTGCCCTACTTTTTACATGTCAACCACATTTTTAAACTCAATTTCCCCTATTTTTGGCTTCCAAAACATCAATAATACATTTAAAGCATAAAAATTAGGTGAATTAATAAAAAATAAATGGAACAAACATGAAACAGATGGGTTACCGCCCATCAAGCCCCTGATTTAACATCGCGACATGAAACTTTTTTATCTTCATTTTGGATCCTTGAAGTGAAATAATTCAATCTTGGCTTCCCCAGGTCTACCTGTATTGTAGTGCTTTAGAAATTGCCCATTCTCCACAAATGTTTTTTTCTCGAGGTCTTCTAACTTGATCGCACCACTAGGATACACAATTATAACCATAAAGAGACATGGCCACTTGGATTAAAGCTTTCCCACAAAACTCCTCAATAAAGAATTATTGAGGAGTACATCATCTCCCACATAGAACTCTCTCTTTAGAATTTTTAGATTATGCCACTTCATCATTTTTCCTTGTTCAATATGGATCTTTCATATGCCTTGAGTCAGAAATTTTCTAACTCATAGAGTTGAGTCACTCTTGACTTCGATGCATTTACCTAATCCATATTCAATTTTTTCAGGCCCCACAAAGCTTTATACTCTAGTTCAACGGGTAATGACACGCCTTTTCAAGAACCATTTATTATTGGGATATACCAATAGGAGTTTTATAAGCTGTCCTATAAGCCCAAAGTGCATCATCTAGTTGTCATACCAAATTGGTTTGGCCAATATTTATGGTTTTATCAATAATAGATTTTATTTCCTGATTAGACACCTTGACTCGGCCGCTCATTTAGGGGTGATATAAAGTAGAAACATTATGCTTCAATTCAATTTGTCAAGAAGAGCACCAGAAACCCGATTGTAAAAATATGAGACTCCAGTGCTAATAATGGCCCGTGGAGTTCCAAACCTTGTAAAATATTCTTTTTGAAATGCCTTTGCCTTCATTGTTTGGGAGAGCCACAACCTCTACCCATTTTTAGACATAGTCCACCGCCACTAACGTGTATTTGTTATCAAAAGAGCTCTTAAATGGGCGAATAAAATTAATGTCCCGCATGTAAATTAGTTAAACTTCAAGATTGGGTTTCAGGGGCCTTTCATGTTTTCTCAAAATGCTACGTTGCAACTGACAGTGATGATATACTGTTACCATTTCAATGGAATCTTTATGAACGGTGGGCCAATAATAACCGCATTGAAGAATTTTGATGGTGATGTGAATCCCTCTATGGTGACCACCGAAAGAAAAGGAGTGACATGCTTCAAGGATATTTTTAAATTCCACAGATCATACCATCTATGTATTCCAAAAATAAAAAAAGGCTCATCCTTAAAATACTTCTTTACATCGAATAAACACCACTTTTTTTGATGATAACTAAGATTCTTGGGAAGTAGACCATTTACCATATAATTAGCATAATTCTCATACCAAGATGTAATATTTCCTGAGATTAACATGACTAGTTCATCAAGAAAGTGTCATCAATCTCAATGTCACCCCACTTCTCATGATTACTTTTTAGGCAGGAAAGGTGGCCAGCCACTTGGTTTTCTCAACCCTTTTGATCTTTTACATCAAAATCAAACTCTTGCAAGAGTAAGATCCACCTAATCAAGAGGTGCTTAGTCTCTTTCTTTGCCATGGGGTTTCTAAGGGAAGTATGGTCCTTATGCACAACAACTTTTGTGCCCAACAAGTTCGCTCTAAATTTTACAAAAGAGTAGACTACCCCAAGCAACTATTGTTTCGTAACTGTATAATTTTGTTGGGCATCATTCATTGATTTTCTTGCATAGTAGATTAGATGGAACAAAATTTCTTTCCAATAGCCAAGACCGCGACTGGAGTAACACTTGTTGCATCTCACATTAGTTCAAAAGGTGAGGACCAATCCGAGGTAACAATAATTGGAGCCACAACAAGATATTCATTAGGATGATTAAATTCCTTCAAACACTTAGCATTAGACTCAAATATTACCTCTTTTTCAAGGTGTTTACATAAAGGGTGTGAAATCTTTGATAAGTCTTTGATGAATTATCTATAGAAACCCACATGAGAAAAAAAGCTTCTCACATCCTTCATGCAGATAGGAAGAGGTAACTTATCAATTAACTCAACTTTTGCTTGATCCACTTGGATACCATCCCCTGAGATTTTTTGCAAAGCACAATTCCCTCCTTAACCATATAGTGACATTTTTCCCAATTCAAGACTATATTGGTTTCAACACACCTTTAAAGAACTTTTCTTAAGTGAGAAAGGAATGACTCAAATGACTCCCATAATATGGACAAGTCATCCATGAATAGCTCCATTGAATCCTACACCATATCCATAAAAAAAGATAATATTCATCATTGGAACATTGTACAATCAAAAATACATGTCCTTGAATCGAATGTGCCATAGGGGCAAGTGAAAGTTGTCTTTTGTTTGTATTTCAGGGCAATGGAAGTTTGATTATACCTTGAATAACAATCAAGAAAGAAATACCACTCCTACTCGGATAGCCTATCTAGCATTAGATCCATAAAGGAAATAGGGAAGTAGTTCTTCTCGGTCCATGAGATAAACATATGGTAGTTTATCATAGCAAAGATAGGAAGGCAATGGTTTTAACTAAAGTTGGGGAGGTTTATTGATGGATGACTTCGCAAGTGGACTTTCATGATTCTTAAAGCCTTGATCTAATTTTGCTGAATTCTTGTTGTAAGATCCAAGAACCATCAATGAAGTGACCACCTTACCATATACCTCAATTTCTTCACTCCCAAAATTCCATAATACTCCTACTAAGGGGTCATTCACAAGATCCACATCAATTATATTCATTATTTCATTATCAATGACATCAATCATTGAGATCACTTGTAAGTCCATAGGTTTCTTCATGGAATTTCATTCATCAAAGGTGACTTCCTTATCATTTATCAAAAATTTTATCTCTCCACACTCCACATTGACTAATGCCTTTCCGGTTGCTAGAAATAATCTACCAAGAATGATTAGAACTGCATGATCAATAAAACAATCAATGACAATGAAGTTGGCAGGAAATATAAGCCTATCAAATTTCTCAATCACATCAAATAACACCCCAATGGGTTTCTTGATTAAGCAATCAACCATCAAAAGCCTCATGGTGGTAGGCTTAAGAGAACCAAAACCCAACTTGTGAAGCATGGCAAATCGCATCAAGTTTATTATTGCCCAAATATCACACAATTCTTTAGAAAGTTTAAATATCCCCATGGTGAAGGGGATGGTAAATGCACTCGAATCTTCCTTATTCAACGCCATTGTGCTCGATATGATAGCTCTCTAATTATTAGTAACCTCTATAGTTTTGCAATCCACGACTCACTTTTTGGAGACCAAGTATTTCATGAATTTAGAATACCCCCAAGATTTATTACAATCCTATATCAATGGAATATTAATGGATAGGTTGCTAAATTTATCAAGAAACCTCTTTGATTAGGCATTGTTGTCTTTATTCTTAAGCTTTTATTGGAATGGGAGAGGAACTTTAATTGGTGGAAATGGGAAAATTAATGGTTCATTCATTAATATATCATTACCCATAACTACTTCAAGAGGATCTTCCCTCTCACTCTTGTCTTCAACTACCTTTGGTTGCTCACTAATTGCATTATTGGTCTTAAGGGCCTCATTACTTGGATTATCTAACAACTTTTATTTTACATTAGATTGCCCATTATTTGCCTTATAATTGGATATTTTATCAATATCAACAACCTTGTCTCCATGAGATCCACCACTAGTAGTGATGATAGACTCGATGTGAGCATTTTCTTTTATATTGGCCACCACGTTACTAGGTTGTCCCCTATTTGTCTAGCCATAAGTTGTGCCAATACTTGGTCCACTTGTTCCTCTAATTGCTTGATGGATGTTGAATGGGATGTCACCGTTTGGTTTAATATTGAGAAATAACTTCTCATTCCCTTACCATTTTTTGTACCTACAACAACCCTCAAAATTTGAACCAAAATATCTTCATTTTTTCTCCATTCTTGATTGTTCTGACCTTGATTTCCACCTTTCCTTTGATAGGTAAGGTGGAAACCCTCTAAATAATTTTACAAGAACCTTATTTCTTCATAAATTGACTCCTTTTACTCATCTTCATATACCCTAGTGACTTTGGAAGCAATTACATTAACCACTCCATGACTAGTCCCCATCACATGTTGAGTGAGAATGATAAGTTGGGTCATTAGCTTGTCCATATTTCCATTTCTCTCTAAATATCCTCACCTTTGTTCTTGACCCACAAGAGTTGATAAGGGAGCCCTTATGTTCACATCGGCATTTCTTATGACAACCTCTCTATAGCTTTGTCAATTGATTAAACAAATTCAATGCAACCACATAAGATAACTTGACAATCAACCTTCTAGATACGTTATCAACAACTGATTTATTCATTTGGTATAATGCTAAATCAAATATTTGGATAAAATTTTTTTTTGGCACTTCATAATTTGGGCATTGCATAAGTTTGTAATTGAACCTTTTCCACACCTCATAAAAGGGCTCACCACTAAATTAATGAAAATTTGTGATTTTGTCTCTTAGTTGTAGCATTCTAGATGGAGGGAAATATATATACAAAAAGGCCTCTATAAGTCCGAACCAAGAAGTAATAGACCCAACGGGTAGAGATCTCAACCACAAAACAACTTCACTCACTTAGGAGAATGGGAATAGCCTCAACTGTATAGACTTTTGAGTAATATAGGCAATGTCAAATGGGGAACACACCTCAATAAAATTTATCAAATATAGGTTGGCATCTTTATGTGCTTGGACTCTGAATAGTCTTTTCATTTATAACATATAGAGCATTAGACTCGTGACATGGAATACCCCATTTCCCTAGTCTGGTGAGATACGGATTGCACTAGCACAACCTATATCATTAAGATAATTTTCACCTTGAGATGTCTATCAAATAAGCCTTTATTGCTCATATTATGTCTTATGGTGTCATTATTATTATGAAAATTACCTCACAAAACAAAAAACAACAAACAAGGTAAACAAAAGCAACGTAAGTAACCCACATTCACTAATAACACCGCACTAGTCAAAACTAAGCTTCACTCTCCGACAACAATGCTATTTTGATAACGCTCAACCTAGGCCGTCATTTTTATTCAAGGCGATCATTGTCAATATGTACCCAACATGAGCTGGGGTCGAATATTCCAGTAGTGCAAGCTATCTTTCAACACCTATGCGTGTTGAGAGTTAATTATGTGTTAACCCATAATACAAGACTAAAGCATAACATGAAAGTAAATTGGGGGGTTTGAATACTGAATTTTATTAAACACAATTACCAAATCACAATAGCAAGAGATCAATAGAATTGACAAGGTTATCATATAAAGATCGATCTTTGGGTTATGTTCTACTACGTAGTGTTCATGCATGGGCAGTCAAGAGTTAGTTAAACTTTTGGTAAGGGTTGTGGGCAAGCCAGATTTAGGGACTTAGTGTTAATGTTTCAATAAAACACAAAATTTTAGTCTTGGATTCTTTCGAAAACCTTATAAGCATGAGAAGCTTACCAATCCATAACCTCAACTTATCATCCTTATTCCTAAGATGATGCTTATAAACATACCCAATTAATTCAACAACCTTATTTTTAAAATAATGCTAACAAACAAGCTATTTCAAAGTATTGTTTGCAATCACTCTTCACCTATATCCCTATTCCAGGGATGATATGGGATCCAAGGCAATTGGGTCTTTCACCCACAATTCTCAATTTAACTATAGAGTAAGAGCAAAACCAGAACAATTAACAAATTTTTTGGACTAACAATCAACACCCAAACATAATTCACTACCTAATATAACATGACCCCAAGTAATAGGATTAGTTACTCATTAAATTAAATAGAGGAATTATACAAAAATTTCCATGCACTTGATCCATAATAATCCAAGTAAGTGTAAACCCAAATATCAATCTAAATCTTCATTCAAAATATCTTGGAATCAACTTAACAAATTGTTCTCAACTAAAACATAAAGTGTTTTATTCTTGTCTAAAACTAAAATTGGGTGATAGATGACACAAAATGTGAAAGGATTTTGCCTTTTGTGATTTTAGGATTCAGTTTTGTGAAATTCCAATTCTACCCTTGAATAATTCTTGGCCAATTGTGATCGCCCTTTTCTAGTCGCAATTGTGGTTTTGCGATCGCGTGGCCTCTTCATGCAATCACTATGGGCTAAACTTCTTTTTATTGACCATGATAGCAACCTTCAGGTTGCGATCACAGTACCTGAGGGTTGTTTAATCTTCAACCCTTTTCTCTTCTTACCCACTTGTCTTCTCTTCCTGCTTGATCTCGATTTATCTTTATCATGTTTCTTAAAAGATCATAAAAAATGGATATTAATACATATAGAGCGCAAATTAGTTTTTTTTGTATAGTTAAATCATTATAGTCTTCAAGAATTTAGATGTAAATGAGTGATAATTGTTGACTCATCAGCCGCACACGGGTTCAATACAATAGTTATACCAATTTTTGTTATTAGTTCCCACACCCTTAACATGCTTTTGTATCGACATTAACTACGTTTCCCAGTGTAAAGAAAGTCAAGACATAACCTATCTTAAATGCAAAAATATAGTATGAAACCCTTTAATAAGAAGCCTTATCCCTCATGAATAGACTCAAAATCAACTAAAACATAGAAATATATAATCTATATATCAAAAGTTAGTAAATAATACCCATATTGCCCATTTTTTAGTCGGGATCCACACAGACCCCTGAAATGGATTTAAAAAAAGGGTAAAATCGTAACTTTGTTTTTCAAATATGTTCCCCATAATTTTAGAAGTCAATAGCCGAAAACCCAAGCAAAAATGAGTGAAAAATCAAATTGAAGAAAAATCATATTCAAGCTTTACCAGAAAAAATTCAAAAATTTTATTTTAAAATCAATAGTTGATGTTGTTTTTAAGATAAAACTAAAAGAAAAGTGATAATTATAAGATCAGAAAAGCGCCTAAGTCAAAATGGGTTGAAAGAGAGGTTAAAATTAGAGAATTACAATATTTAGGCTTACGAGCCAAAATTCCCAATATCTAACATTATATTTTATGTTTAAATAAGAATTACATGATAAAATTTGGAGACAGTGGTTGAAATTAGTGTTATGGAACTTAGCCAAGCATAAAAATTGAAGAAATAACTCGAAATTATGAAAACCTAAGCTCCAATTCTAAAAAATAGTGAAAAATAAAGAAACATGGGTATATAAGGGAACCGAGCATCACATGTGCAAGAATCAAATAACATTAGCTGTACCTGGTCTGAGGGTAGGTGTCACATACATGATCATGTTGTCACATTAGTGTGGTTTTCGAACACGACCAATATATCACATATGTGACACTTAGTGTTGATTAGTTGAGTCATGTATGTGACTGGCCAATCGTGAACGTGGGTGCACAGCACTAGCAGCAGACTTGATGAATATCAAGTGTCCGCAAACCTCTCAAGATTCATCAAGAATTCCATCAGAGCAAATGCACTTTACTACCCTATAAAATTCAGTGCTTTGGACTCAACGGCGATATCAGATTTTTTCACAAAGTTGACCCTTAAAACCCTATTTCACAACTTTTTAAGGCAAGGGTCATAATAAGATATAAAATCCATAAAACCACACCAACTATTTTACATACCTAAAATTGACGTTTTGGATCTATTGGTACTGTTTGTTTTGCCATCTGATGCACAAATCAATGAATGTTGATCAGAGTCAACTATAAGGCTTCTAAAGCCACTAAAAACTATAATATCTTTACATATCACATTGAAATGCATCACGAACCATGTGAATCATCCCCTCACCCTAAAAATACCATAAATCAACCATAAAGAGAGGTAAAATATTAAAATCACACAAAAAAATATTTCACATAAGTCATAAAATATCAGGTCATTACAACACGGTTCTTAATGTATTTTGATGTTATTTATGTAAGATTTTGGAATTTAATGGTCTAAAAGGCTTACTAGTTGACTTTGTTAACATGTTTTGATCTATACATCCAATGGCAAAGTGGATTGTGCCAGAAAATCTTGATCATCGACTTTAAGTTGGTAATATGGTTGGTGTAGTTTCACGGCTTTTATATCTCATTTCAACCGCCAGTTGAAAAAATTGTAAAATTGGATCTCGATGGTCAACTTTGTGAAAATAATATTTTTTTAAAAATTCTAACAATGACATTGGGTTTAGAGCATCGAATTTGATAGGCTAGCATAGTTCATTTGCGTTCTCAGGATTTTGGATGAATCTCGTAAGGTCTGCAAAGACTTGGAATTTTATACGTCTCGACAGTAGGTGGATCTGCTAAATTTCTGCTTCTTCCACATTAGAAGTAGGAGTTAAAGTACCACTTGGACACTTTATCAATTGACTACTAGCTGGGAAAGAGTGCTTTAGCATCCCTCATTTGCTTTGGTAGAGGGGGGTAAGCCATTATACACTTTAGAGGAATAACACACTAAGTGGGTACTGCTAGACTGGTACTTGACCGCTAAAGTGTTACCTAAACTCATTATTAGAGATATCTAAATTGTCCACTAGATAGCTTTAGATTCAACTGGAACCTGGGTATATGTAACGCCCCGAGTCTGTATTCCGGGCGCTACACGGAGCTTACTACCCCGAAGGACCACAAGCTAACCCATGACTGATATCTATTGTGAGCACTAAAATATGATACTGTAATAAATGCAGAAGAATAGGTTGAAATGACTTAAGGTTCAAATTAAGTAAATACTGATAAAGTGTATCAACTGAAATAACAATCAGTAAAACGGAACACTATCTGAAAACTAATCTAAAAAGCCTCTAATATGAAATTGTCAAAAAGGGGAGTTGATGGGACAATCCCTTAACTAACTTCATCTACTGAAATACTAAATCAACTGAAATAATAAAATGAAAGAATATCCTCGATAGATGAGGACTCACTACTAAATCTACTGCTGGCTAAATCTGGATCTATCTATACATGGTTAGGATACTAAGCGTCTGAACCTATGATCTAAGACATCATAGCGCAAATAAAGAGTATACATCAGTACATGGAATGTACTAGTATGCTAGATGAGGTAAGGCTGAATGTAAGGGTTCATATACTTGAACAATAACTGACTGAATGCTATAGAGAAACTGAACATGAGAGTACATGGATAATATGAACTACTATAAATACTGAGCATGTAATACCGTTCATATATATATATACTGTAACTGAGCTTTTTTGAAGTAAAGTACTGAGTTCTGATATAGAGTAACTGATAATCTGGGATTTCTGATAACTGAGTTATTGATACTAATTGACTGTATCTAACAGTCTTGATTCTTTAGAACTAAACTGAGTTTTATTCTGAAGACTTAAACTAAAACTGTGGGAGGTAATCATCTAACCGACATGGCCCAAATAAGATAAGATAACTGACTTGGGGTCCAATCTGTAACCCCAATTGGAAGGGTGTCAGTATCGTGCCATAGGTAAAGACTAGTTGAGTGTTACCCTCATCTGACATGTAATCTAACGAGAATAGTGAAGCCCTCATATAGCATGTTAAAATACCTCATCAACCCTTAACTGGAAGGTTGATGTCTCAATCTATGCTGGCTATGTAGTTCTGGAATGCCAGGATTGCATCTAAGATCACACCCTCTACTAGAAGGTGAGCCCCTATCTGTGGGTTTACTCGGTGCTGAATCCTACTCCCAACAAAAAGACACTGAACTGAGTATTCTGAACTGGACTAGACTAAGACCGAGTTTACTGTGTTTTTCATGAGTTTAGTAATTTTCTGAGTTCTACTGAGTTCTATAACTGGCTAAGAGTACCACTTATTGTGAAATGACTGATACTATTTTGTATCTGACACTACCTCTTGATAAATAGCTAAATTGTCGAGTATTAAATACCCCCAGGACTCGATAACATGAAAAGTAAAGAATAACAAAATCTTGAAAATATAATAATGGCTACTTGATCACAATCCACTCATTGAGATATTTTAGCAAACACTTGAAATGAATTTACTCATACATGAAAAGAGAATACTTGTTATCATGTTATAACGACACTATTTCATTCACATAGGCATTTTATCAAACACATGGGGAGCATGCTTAGATCATACAATAATCAATACATATAGTTATCATGCCTATATAAATCAAGTTGCAAATTGAAGGATTTGCCATGAAAATCATGTAATTCAACACATAAAATGATTAATTGTAATACCCCGTATTTTCGTGCTAGAATTCGAACCGTCGTTTCTACGCGTCTAAACTCTAATCCAAGTGACTCTCATGTGAATATAGTTTTCATGACCATTATCCTAGTCTATTAAGTATCCATTAGGTGAAAAATATTCATAGCAATGACTTAGAACAAAGTTGAGCTAAGACCAATTGATTCATCCAAAGTTTGACATTCGATTCTACAAGGGTCTACTTCAAACGAGTATAACTCTTTATATACATGAAATTTTTCATCCTAATACCTATCCAATTGTAGATAATTGAATTATATTTCCAACGATATCAATTTTGTAAAAATCCGATACCCGAGCAAAAAGTTACAACCCTTTTAGTGAAGAGCTGTCAGCCAGGGCGATTAGGCCAACACCGCGCGCAAATCACGCGCCAACACTGTTTTAGATGCGAATTTCAGTTTTTTTTATGGGTTTAGGGGCGTTTTGGTCATTTCCCCTCACCTAAAATCTGTCCAAACCCTATATTAAAGTCTATTAGAAGCATTATATGTTATATTTCATCAAATTCCCTCAAAAAGAAAACCCTAAGCTCCTACATCAAACTTCAAGAATCTCCAAAGTTCACCATTAATTCTGCATATTTATTCAAGATTCCAAGTTCCTAGTTCAAGAGCTCCAAGAACCATCATTCAAAGGCACGATTAACATCTAAAAAACGAGTATCGATCTAAAGTTCATCATTCAAGGTATGTGAGGTTTTTCAACAAGAACTCTCTTTTGTTCTTGTGCCCAAATTGATTTTTCTTTTATGAATATACATGATTTTACATGTTTTGATATGAATTTGAAGCATGAATTTATACCCTATATGATTTTATATGAGATTATGATACTCTCTATGTTTTAAAAGTTGAATTGAATGAGAATGATGACATTTTTGTACAAGAAGTTAAATTTTCCATATTTTAAAGTAAGTTATATATATTTATGATGAAAAGCATGAATCTTGAGAAAAGTTAATATGATTTTGATGTATGAGACCTTAAGTCCTAATTGAAATTGTACTTTGAGAAATTATGTGCTACAAGCACAATGAGATTTGATTCCCAAAGCTAATTTTCTTTACAAAGATGAATGATTATAAAGCTGAAATTATAAGTTTTAAGTGATTATTTTTGTGCTTATGTCATAAAGTATGAAACTTTGGAAGGTTTTATGGTGATATTGATGTATGGGTTTTTGGAACCCTATTTGAGATTATTATTTTGAGAAAATCATATGTTATAAACACCTTGAGTTTAAATAATTTGAGATGTTTTGAATGATTTGACCTTTTGGTCTTAATGGAGTTGTTTTGAACTCGAGTGTGAAAGAAATCCAAAACGTGGTTGATTTTGATAAATGAGAAGCATGATGACTCCCGATGTATATTTATATATTACTGAAATTGTTTTGTGGTGGATTGTCTTTGAAATGATCTGAGCTAAGCCCGGGAGAAATCTTTAGAATCGAGTGGGAGGAATAAAGTGACCTTACTTCCCTAGAACTACGTACCCTTGTAGGAGTGAGCCTGAGGCTGATTTATATAGTGATCACTAGTGTTTTTGAATTGATATTGGAAGTCCTACTCTAATGGCAAGGATAGGAAAGCTCTTCCCAACGTGGGTTGGACGTTGGACTCCATGTGGCTCACATGGTTTATGTCGGTTATAGGATCTCCCAATGTGTATGTGTACTCTTCTACCTGAGATGAAAACATATTTGCTTAAAAGGCTGAGTTTGAGAAAGTCATTATTCTTAAAAGATTTAAGGAATATATTCTAATGAGAATTGACATGAGATTTGATTGTTTTGATGATTTGAAATTGAGATGAAAGTGAATTGAGAACGTATTGTAATGACTCACTTGTTTTAATTTATATGTATTATTCATCCATGATTTTGATGATTTAATTCGAGCGAAGTGAGTCATCTATATCAGCATGCATAATTTTATAAACTGTGATGATATTAAGATATTATTTTATATATGCATTGCACCCACATATGCTCGGTATATTTCCATGGTACTGACCTACATATTCATATATGGGCTATATTTTCTCGGAATATAGATACATAGTATAGTTGTACCTTCGGATCCAGTCAGTTCATGGTATCCAGTCAGCAGGTCATGAGTCTTTTTGATTGAAGGGCTTGGGTTAGTTATGCAGAGTTTATAGTGT
This sequence comes from Capsicum pubescens, assembly GCA_030864215.1. Classification (NCBI taxonomy): domain Eukaryota; kingdom Viridiplantae; phylum Streptophyta; class Magnoliopsida; order Solanales; family Solanaceae; genus Capsicum; species Capsicum pubescens. The sequence continues at coordinate 179,665,047 of CM061540.1, forward strand.
TGTATTTTCTTTATTCAGTTGTATTGAGTTGGGGTAGTTGGGAGTTATGACCCTGCTACCTACATTCAGTACTAGTAGAGGCTTCATAGACAGTCAGTAGAAGTTGATGTATTTTGTTTTAATTGTGGTTGTAAAGGTAGAATTGTAATCCTGTAAAATTCCATTTTTGTATCGATCAGATTCAGAAAAGAGTTAATTTCTGCTGATTTGTCTAGATTTGTGTTTTTATTCAGTTGCGTATGATTTATGCCAGTAGAAGGGTTAGCTTGGGGTCACTTGTGACCCTAAGCACCGTGTGACGTCTTGGGACCCAATTTCGGGGCGTTACAAACTTTTTATCAAAGCACAGAGTTCAAGTGTTCTAGGGTCGTGTCTAGTAGATTCTTGCAAAAAGGTACGGAGACGTCTGTACTTTTCTTCAAGAGGTTACAAAGTATTTAGGGAATGTTTCCTTTCTTTCAAGTCTAAGATCATGCTATAAAAAGGTTCTCCAAGAAGCTTATATAGAGTCTCATCTTACTCTATTCTGGCCAACTCTGCCTCATTTTCAAGGTATCAGAAATAGTTAATCTTAATTCTCCGTAGATAGTTATGGGATTGTAAGAGAGCTAGAAAGTATCCTGTCAGTGCTTTTGAGTTCCAAAGATTGATGTACTTTATTCATGTTCATAAAAGTCGTGAACTAAGCCTAGGTTGGGTGTGCTTTGAGATTCCTCCTCAGAATCTATAATGTTAATCTATACTTCTCCCTCTATGTATTATTTTTGAGATAACATGATTCGCAAGATCCAGTTCTTCCCCAGGTAATGCTTCTATATTTTCTAGAAGATATTTCAAAAGTTACACAAAGGGCTTGAGAGGATCTCTCTAGTGTGTTAAGTTTCTTATGTTGAAAGTTATGCCCTCATTCTTATGAGTTATTTAATTAAGACAGAGTAAGGTGTATTCTTAGATCGTTGAATATTATTTTTCAAGTTTCTATCTCTTGTATTAAGTAATCTTGTTACCATTATGTTTGTGAAAAATTAAAGTCTAGTGAAGCCGTGTGGGGCTCTTTCGATTCTCTAGCATAGCTTCTTTGTTATTCATCGCATTTTCTTGATCAAAACACAAAACCAAAGTCTAGTGAAGCCGTGTGAGGACTATTTTGATTCAGAAGCAACTTGTTATTTATCTTGTTGTTCCTGTGTTAGTTGAAAGTGTGGGTTTAGAAGTGTAGTGACAAGAAAGATGGTAAGGGTGATTTAATGAATATGTACATCTGAATTTTTGCTTATGATTGAATTAGTAATGAAGTGATATACCCTTGTTTGTTAGTATAGTGAAAGTTAGAGGATGGGTCTTAACCCATATTTATTTTAGTGTGGGTATTTCAGTTATTCCAATATCTACTTATGCCTTATGTGTCAGTTCAATGATCATAGTTCATATTTGCGTGCATAATAGAGAATCATGTATCTTTCCAGTTCTTAATATGGGGAGTTCTAGATCATTCAGAAGTCGAAATCACCTTCTGTAAGTTATAAATTCCAAAAATTTATGTCATGTATCTCCTGACTCATGTACCCATGCAACACTTTTAACGATTAGTGAAATTCAAATTTATATCAGATACGTCTTTAGATTAGATCTCTTTAATAAATCCATGCCATGAATCCTCTACTCCTCGGGCTTCAGTAAGGTGTTATGTTATGCTTAGTATCCCTTCATGTTTTGAATCCCAATATTCCAACCTTTCAGTGACCTATCCTTAGATGAAGATACTAATGATGAATGATTGTGCAGATAGAAATAAGTAGTTGTGCCATGTTGGGAGAGATTGTTGTATGGTTGTTTTATGTAATTCCATGAGTGGAGAATATTGAGGTAAAGTCCTGTGTATGATTTGTTTAGTTGAGAATAGTTTATGTGTGTCTTACAAAAAATTGAATGGTGTAGATGTTGATATGAAAATAGGCTTGAATATCATGTCGGCATGTAAGAAGTTGAATTTAATGGTTGAAGTGATGAGGAAAATCATCCTAGAGTGAGTAGTTATGATAGTGCTCAGAGTGTTGAATTCATGGCCCAGATTTGTATTATGGTGTGGAGTTACATGTAGCACCTTGTGGTTTCGAGTTAGGCCTTACCATAACAAAGGGAACTAGTTCGTTTTAGACTTTAACAAGCGAATTCATCAATGCCTTATAAAAACTTTAAGTTAAATCAAGCGAGTGTGATATTTGAAGTGAATAGCCTAGTCGAAGAAGAATTTGATCGGTGTTGCTAAGCTTGAAAGTAAGAAGTCGCATTTCCAAAGGCCTAGTAATTCTATCCTAGCTTACGATTTACGGTCTGATGTTTCAGGTCACATAGGAATAGAAATGTTGTAATTGCTTATTCAGATGTTTTATTTTGATTATGCTCAAAGCTCTTTACTTCCTAATAGCATCAGTTTCTGATTCAGATGTTAAGCCATGATTCAGTTCGTGAGTATCCTGTGTATCATCTCGATCTTCATTAGTATTTCAACCAAATCGAAATCATTCGGGGACGAACGATCCCAAGAGGGGGATATTGTAATACCCTAAGTTTTCATTTTTATAAACCTCTGATCTTTTCTCATGAGATCAGGTCCAGTGCAAATTAATGGTGTCTCATAAGTTGACACTCTTATTCCTATCTTAGCCATATAGCTATTTTCATAAGAATTCGTGCACTTGCGGATCAGTTCAGTGGCTCTTTATGTTTGAGATTCAGTGATTCAGTTTATATCAGTTGTACATGATAAATCAAAGACCAAGATTCCTTTGTTTTTGAATTTAATTATTCACACTCGAGGACGAATGTTCCCAAGGGGGAGATAATGTAATACACCGTATTTTCTTTCTAGAATTCGAACCGTCGTTTCTACACATCTAAACTCTAATCCCAGTGACTCTCATGTGAATATAGTTTTCATGACCATTATCCTAGTCTATAAAGTATATTTGAGGTGAAAAATGTTCATAGCAATGACATAGAACAAAGTTGAGCTAAGACCAATTGATTCGTCCAAAGTTTGACATTCGATTCTACAAGGGTCAATTTCAAAAGAGTATAACTATTTATATACATGTAATTTTTCATCATAAGACCTATAAAATTGTAGATAATTTAATTAGCTTTCCAACGATACCAATTTCGTAAAAATCCGATACCCGAGCGAAGAGTTACAACACTTTTAGTGAAGAGCTGTAAGCCAGGGCGATTAGGCCCGCACCGCGCGCAGTTCACGCGCCAACACTTTTTCAGACGCGAATTTCTGTTTTTTTTCATCGGTTTAGGGGCGTTTTGGTCATTCTCCCTCACCCAAAATCCGTCCAAACCCTATATTAAAGCTTATTAGAGGCATTATATGTTATATTTCATCAAATTCCCTCAAAAAGAAAACCCTAAGCTCCTACATCCAACTTCAAGAACCTCCAAAGTTCACCATTATTTCTGCAAATTTATTCAAGATTCCAAGTTCCTAGTTCAAGAACTCCAAGAACCATCATTCAAAGGCACGGTTAACATCTCAAAAATGAGTATCGATCTAAAGTTCATCATTCAAGGTATGTGAGATTTTTCATCAAGAACTTTCTTTCGTTCTTGTGCCCAAATTGATTTTTCTTTTATGAATATACATGATTTTACATGTTTTGATATGAATTTGAAGCATGAATTTATACCCTATATGATTTTACATGAGATTATGATACTCTCTATGTTTTGAAAGTTGAATTGAATGAGAATGATGACATTTTTGTAAATGAAGCTAAATTTTCCATATTTTAAAGTAGCTTGTATATATTTATGATGAAAAACATGAAACTTGAGAAAATTTAATATGATTTTGATGTATGACACCTTAAGTCCTAATTGGAATTGTACTTTGAGAAATTATGTGCTACAAGCACAATGAGATTTGAATCCCAAAGCTAATTTTCTTTACAAAGATGTATGATTATAAAGCTGAAATTTTAAGTTTTAAGTTATTATTTTTTTGCTTATGTCATAAAGTAAGAAACTTTGGAAGGTTTTATGGTGATATTGATTTATGGGTTTTTGGAACCCTATTTGAGATTATTATTTTGAGAAAATCATATGTTATAAACACCTTGAGTTTAAAAAATTTGAGATATTTTGAATGATTTGACCTTTTGGTCTTAATGGAGTTGTTTTGAACTCGAGTGTGAAAGAAATCCACAACGTGGTTGATTTTGATAAATGGGAAGCATGATGACTCCCGATGTATATTTATATGTTACTGAAATTGTTTTATTGTGGATTGTCTTTGAAATGATCTGAGCTAAGTCCGGGAGAAATCTTTAGCACCGAGTGGGAGGTATAAAGTGACCTTACATCCCTAGAACTACGTTCCCCCGTAGGAGTGAGCCTGAGGCTGATTTATATAGTGATCACTAGTGTTTTTGGATTGATATTGGAAGTCCTACTCCGATGGCAAGGATAGGACGACTCTCCCCAACGTGGGTTGGACGTTGGACTACATGTGGCTCACATGGTTTATGTCGGTTATAGGATCTCCCAATGTGTGTGTGTGTACTCTTCTATCTGAGATGAAAACTTATTTTCTTAAAAGGCTGAGTTTGAGAAAGTCATTATTCTTAAAAGATTTAAGGAATATATTCTAATGAGAATTGACATGAGATTTGATTATTTTGATGATTTGAAATTGAGATGAAAGTGAAATGAGAACGTATTGTAATGACTCACTTGTTTTACTTTATATGTATTATTCATCCATGATTTTTATGATTTAATTCGAGCTAAGTGAGTCATCTATAACATCATGCATAATTTTATAAATTGTGATGATATTAAGATATTATTTTATATATGCATTGCACCCCTATATGCTCGGTATCTTTCCATGGTACTGACCCACATATTCGTATGAGGGCTACATTTTCTCAGAATATTGGTACAAGGTATAGTTAAACCTTTGGATCCAGTCAGTTCGTGGTATCCAGTCAGCAGGTGATGAGTCTTTTTGATTCAAAGGCTTGGGTTAGTTATGCAGAGTTTATAGTGTTGTATTTTCTTTATTCAGTCGTATTGAGTAGTGGTAGTTGGGAGTCATGACCCGGCTACCTACAGTCAGTACTATAGAGGCTTCATAGACAGTCGTTAGAAGGTTATGTATTTTGTTTCAATTTTTATTGTAAAGGCAGAATTATAATCCTTTAAAATTCCATTTTTGTATCAATCAGATTCAGAAAGGAGTTAATTTCTGCTGATTTGTATGGATTTATATTTTTATTCAGTTGCTTATGAGTTTTGCCAGTAGAAGTGTTAGCTTGGGGTCACTTGTGACCCTAAGCACTGTGTGACATCTCGGGACCCGATTTCGGGGCGTTACAAACTTTGTATCAAAGCACAGAGTTCAAGTGTCCTAGGGTGTATATGAAGTAGTGTCGAGTAGATTCTTGCGGAATGGTACGGAGACGTCTGTACTTTTCTTCGAGAGGCTACAGGGAATTTAGGAAATGTTTCCCTTCTTTCAAGTCTAAGATCGTGCATTAAAAAGGTTCTCCAAGAATCTTATATAGATTCTCATCTTACTCTATTCTGGACAACTTTGCCTCATTTTCAATGTATCAGAATAAGTTAATCTTAATTCTCCGTAGATAGTTATGGGATTGTATGAGAGCTAGAAAGTATCCTGTCAGTGCTTTTGAGTTCCAAAGATTGAAGTACTTTATTCATGTTCATAAAAGTTGTGAACTAAACCTAGGTTGGGTGTGCTTTCAGATTCCTCCTTAGAATTTACAATGTTAATCTATATTTCTCCCTCTATGTATTATTTTTGAGATAACATGATTCACAAGCTCCAGTTCTTCACCCAGGTAATGCTTCTATATTTTCTAGAAGATATTTGAAAAGTTACACAAATGGCTTGAGAGGAGCTATCTAGTGTGTTAAGTTCCTTAAGTTGAAAGTTATGCTCTCATTCTTATGAGTTATTTAATTAAGACAGAGTAAGGTGTATTCTTAGATCGTTGAATATTGTGTGTCAAGTTTCTATCTCTTGTATATGTAATCTTGTTATCATTATGTTTGTGAAAAATTAAAGTCTAGTGAAGCCGTGTGGGGATCTTTCGAATCACTAGCATAGCTTCTTTGTTATTCATCGCATTTTCTTGATCAAAACACAAAACCAAAGTCTAGTGAAGACGTGTGAGGCCTATTTCGATTCACTAGCAACTTGTTATTTATCTTGTTGTTCCTGTGTTAGTTTAAAGTATGGGTTTAGAAGTGTAGTGATAAGAAAGGTGGTAAGGGCAATTTATTGAATATGTATATCTAAATTTTTGCTTATGATTGAATTAGTAATGAAGTGATATACCCTTTTTCGTTAGTTTAGTGAAAGTTAGAGGATGGGTCTTAACCCATTTTTATTTTAGTGTGGGTATTTCAGTTATTCCAATATCTACTTATGCCTTATGTGTCAGTTCAATGATCATAGTTCATATTTGCGTGCATAATAGAGAATCATGTATCTTTCCAGTTCTTGATATGGGGAGTTCCAGATCATTTAGAAGTCGGAATCACCTTCCGTAAGTTATAAATTCCAAAAATTTATGTCACGTATCTCCTGACTCATGTACCCATGCAACACTTTTAACGATCAGTGAAATTTAGATTTATATCAGATACGTCTTCAAATTAGATATCTTTAATGAATCCATGCCGTGAATCCTCTACTCCTTGGGCCTCATTAAGGTGTTAAGTTATGCTTAGTATCCCTTCATGTTTCGAATCCCAATATTCCAACCTTTCAGTGACCTTCCCTTAGATGAAGATAGTAATGATGAATGATTATGCAGATAGAAATAAGTAGTTGTGCCATGTTGGGAGAGATTAATGTATGGTTGTTTTATGTAAGTCCATGAGTAGAGAATATTGAGGTAAAGTCCTGTGTATAATTTGTTTAGTTGAGAATAGTTTATGTGTGTCTTCCAAAAAATTGAATGGTGTAGATGTTGATATGAAAATAGGCTTGAATGTCATGTCGACATGTAAGAAGTTGAATTTAATGGTTGAAGTGATGATGAAAATCATCCTAGATTGATAGTTATGTTATTTCTCAGAGTGTTAAATTCATGGCCCAGATTTGTACTATGGTGTGCAGTTACATGTAGCACCTTGTGGTTTCGAGTTAGGCCTTACCATAATAAAGAAAACTAGTTCATTTTAGACTTTAACAGACGAATTCATCAATGCCTTATGAAAACTTTTAGTTGAATCAAGCGGGTGAGATATTTGAAGGGAATAGCCTAGTCGAAGAAGAATTTGATCAGTGTTGCTAAGCTTGAAAGTAAGAAGTCGCATTTCTTAAGGCCTAGTAATTCTATCCTAGCTTATTATTTACGGTCCGACGTTTCAGGTCACATAGGGATAACAATGTAGTAATTCCTTATTCAGATGTTTTATTCAGATTATGCTCAAAGCTCTTTACTTCCTAATAGCATCAGTTTCTGATTCAGATGTTAAGCCATGATTCAGTTCGTGAGTATCCTGTGTTTCATCTCGATCTTCTTTAGTATTTCAACCAAATCAAAATCATTCGGGGATGAATGATCCCAAGAGGGGGATATTGTAATACCCTAAGTTTTCATTTTTATAAACCTCTGATCTTTTCTCATGAGATCAGGTCCAGTGCAAAGTAATGGTGACTCATAAGTTGACACTCTCATTCCTATCTTAGCAATATAGCTATTTTCATAAGAATTCGTGCACTTGCGGATCAGCTCAGTGGCTCATTATGTTTGAGATTCAGTGATTCAGTTTATATCAGTTGTACATGATAAATCAAAGACCAAGATTCCTCTTTGTTTGAATTTAATTATTCACACTCGAGGACGAATGTTTCCAAGGGGGAGATAATGCAATACCCCGTATTTTCGTGCTAGAATTCGAACCGTCGTTTTTACGCATCTAAACTCTAATCCAAGTGACTCTCATGTGAATATAGTTTTCATGACCATTATACTAGTCTATGAATTATCTTTGAGGTGAAAAATGTTCATAGCAATGACATAGAACAAGATTAGCTAAGACCAATTGATTCGTCCAAAATTTGACATTCGATTCTACAAGGGTCTAATGCAAACGAGTATATCTCTTGATATACATGGAATTTTTCATCCTTAGACCTATCATATTGTAGATAATTGAATTATCTTTCCAACAATACCAATTTCGTAAAAATCCGATACCCGAGCGAAAAGTTACAACACTTTTAGTGAAGAGCTGTAAGCCAGGGCGATTAGGCCCGCACCGCGGGCAGATCACGCGCCAACACTGTTTCAGATGCGAATTTCAGTTTTTTTTTAATGGATTTAGGGGCGTTTTGGTTATTCCCCCTCACCCAAAATCCGTCCAAACCCTATATTAAAGCCTATTAGAGGCATTATATGTTATATTTCATCAAATTCCCTCAAAAAGAAAACCCTAAGCTCCTACATCCAACTTCAAGAACCTCCAAAGTTCACCATTAATTCTGCAAATTTATTCAAGATTCCAAGTTCCTAGTTCAAGAACTCCAAGAACCATCATTCAAAGGCACGATTAACATCTCAAAAACTAGTATCGATCTCAAGTTCATCATTCAAGGTATGTGAGGTTTTTCAACAAGAACTCTCTTTTGTTCTTGTGCCCAAATTGATTTTTCTTTTATGAATATACATGATTTTACATGTTTTGATATGAATTTGAAGCATGAATTTATACACTATATGATTTTACATGAGATTATGATACTCTCTATGTTTTGATAGTTGAATTGAATGAGAATGATGACATTTTTGTACATGAAGCTGAATTTTCCATATTTTAAAGTAAGTTGTATATATTTATGATGAAAATCATGAATCTTGAGAAAATTTAATATGTTTTTGATGTATGAGACCTTGAGTCCTAATTGGAATTGTACTTTGAGAAATTATGTGCTACAAGCACAATGAGATTTGAATCCCAAAGCTAATTTTCTTTACAAAGATGTATGATTATAAAGCTGAAATTTTAAGTTTTAAGTGATTATTTTTGTGCTTATGTCCTAAAGTATGAAACTTTGGAAGGTTTTATGGTGATATTGATGTATGGGTTTTTGGAACCCTATTTGAGATTATTATTTTGAAAAAATTATATGTTATAAACACCTTGAGTTTAAATAATTTGAGATGTTTTGAATGATTTGACCTTTTGGTCTTAATGGAGTTGTTTTGAACTCGAGTGTGAAAGAAATCCACAAATTGGTTGATTTTGATAAATGGGAAGCATGATGGCTTCCGATGTATATTTATATATTACTGAAATTGTTTTATTGTGGATTGCCTTTGAAATGATCTGAGCTAAGTCCGTGAGAAATCTTTAGCACCGAGTGGGAGGTATAAAGTGACCTTACTTCCCTAGAACTACGTACCCCCGTAGGAGTGAGCCTGAGGCTAATTTATATAGTGATCATTAGTATTTTTGGATTGATATTGGAAGTCCTACTCCTATGACAAGGATAGGATGGCTCTCCCCAACGTGGGTTGGACGTTGGACTCCATATGGCTCACATGGTTTATGTCGGTTATAGGATTTCTCAATGTGTGTGTGTATGCTCTTCTATCTGAGATGAAAACATATTTGCTTAAAAGACTGAGTTTGAGAAAGTCATTATTCTTAAAAGATTTAGGAATATATTCTAATGAGAATTGACATGAGATTTGATTATTTTGATGATTTGAAATTGAGATGAAAGTGAATTGAGAACGTATTGTAATGACTCACTTGTTTTACTTTACATGTATTATTTATCCATGATTTTGATGATTTAATTAGAGCTAAGTGAGTCATCTATATCAGCATACATAATTTTATAAACTGTGATGATATTAAGATATTATTTTATATATGCATTGCACCCCCATATGCTCAGTATCTTTCCATGGTACTGACCCACATATTCATATGTGGGCTACATTTTCTATGAATATAGGTACAAGGTATAGTTGCACCTTCGGATCCAGTCAGTTCGTGGTATCCAGTCAGCAGGTGATGAGTCTTTTTGATTCAAGGGCTTGGGTTAGTTATGCAGAGTTTATAGTGTTGTATTTTCTTTATTCAGTCGTATTGAGTTGGGCTAGTCGGGAGTCATGACCCGGATACCTACAGTCAGTACTAGTAGAGGCTTCATAGGCAGTCAGTAGAAGTTGATGTATTTTGTTTCAATTTTGGTTGTATAGGCAGAATTGTAATCCTGTAAAATTCCATTTTTATATCGATCAGATTCAGAAAGGAGTTAATTTTTGCTGATTTGTATGGATTTGTATTTTTATTCAGTTGCTTATGAGTTATGCCAGTAGAAGGGTTAGTTTGGGGTCACTTGTGACCCTAAGCACCGTGTGACGTCTCGGGACCCGATTTCAGGGCGCTACATTAATTTCTTAAAAGCTTGTAATTTAATCATGAACTAAAACCCAACAATAACGTAAACATGAATTCAATTCAATTCAAGCATGGAAGTTCATAATTCAACAATCTTGTAGTTTGAAAATGGATTCGTGGACTCTATCGATGAAAGGAACCCATAGATGTACACCTAACATACCTTGGAAATTTAATTCTTGAAGGTTATTGAAGAAATTCTTAGGCTTGTTCTTGATTTCTTGAAGCTAGGGTTTGTTTTCTTTAGAGAGAATGCCTTTTTTATTTGGGGAAAACTATTAAACAATGAGTTCAAAATATTTTTAAGGCTTAAATATCAGACCTGGGTGGATTAAAATTATAGGAAAGGACAATTTAACCATAGACAAAACTTTGGATTTCCGTCAAAATTTTTTGAAACTACCCCATGGCGTGACGCGGCACTATCGTGTCATGTCACTGGAAATTGACATCTGAGATCTTGGCCATTGGCACGATGTGGCACAATCACGGTCCTTCACTGGAAACTGACAACTGGGAACTGGGACATCGGCGTGACACGTCAGGATCCCGATAGAACACTAAAAAATGACAATTAGGATTTTAGCAGGTGGCGTGATGCGGTGGTATCGCGGAACATAACTGGAAAGAGACAAATCCCAGTTTTCCTGTCTCCACGATGCACCAAAGTGCCAGTTGGCACGTTGTCTCACTAAATTGGCCATAACTCTTCGCTCGGTTATCTGATTTAGGTGAATTTTATATCGTTGGAAATCTAATTGAATTTCCTACCCAATGGTAGGATCTAAACTAAAAAAATACTGTGTACTTCAAAAATTTATATTGGATAACTCATGGATTAAGAGTTAATTTTAAGCTAAGGAAATACGGGGTATTACAATATCTCCCTCGTGGGAACATTCATCCTCGAATGAGACTAATTAAGCTGAGACTCTGATAGACTAAGTTTACACACTGAACATGCATATCTGATGCATGAATACATGATTGAACTACTGAAAAACTGAGCTATTACACTAAACATACATATCTGATGCATGGAATACATGACTAAAGCTACCGATAAGCTGGATTTTCATACTGAACATGCATATATGATGCATGAGTACATTACTAAACTAATTCATGAATACATGGATGAATATGCAATGGTAATGGATACCAACTTATAATTATAACTTAACATAGAACTGAGTAAAGCTAAGGAGGACTGTTAGCTTAAGATGGATCTGAGGTTGCACAAAAGAGGTGAGGATACTTGTTCTGCATATCTTCTTCTTCTTCCCAAGTAGCTCCCTCTACGGACTGATTCCGCCAAACAACTTTGACTAATGAAACTTTTTGTTCCTTTTTCTGCAAATCTGATGATCGAGGATCTAGACTAGAACCTTTTGGAAAGAGAGATCATTCTGAATATTTACATACTCTAAGGGGACTATGACTGCTGTGTCACTAATGCATTTCTTTAGAAAGGAGATATGGAATACTGGATGTACTGAAGCTAGATATGAAGGTAACTCAAGCTCATAATCTATCTTTCCAAAATGACTGACAATCTTGTAAGGACCGACATATCGGGGACTGAACTTTCTCTTTTTTCTGAACCTCTTTACTCCTTTCATGGGAGAGATTTTCAAGTATATAAAATCGCCAATCTCAAACTCAAGATCGTTTCTCCTCACATCTACATATGATTTCTGTTATCTCTGGGTTTCCCTAACTCTTTCTCTGATCAACTGAACCTTCTCTAAGTCATCAAACATTAGGACAATCCCTACTATTGGAACCTCACCTACCTCGAACCAACCAATTAGAGATCTGCATCTCCTAGCATAGAGAGCCTCAAACAGAGCCATATGAATACTGAAATAATAGATGTTATTATATGCAAACTGGACCAAAGGCAATTGGTCATCTTAACTACCCTTAAAATCAACAACACATGCTCTTAGCATATCTTTTAGAGTCTGAATTGTCCTTTCTGCTTGACCATCTTTCTGAGGGTGGAAGGATATACAGAGATGAACTTGGGTACTAAGACCTTTTTGGAATGCTTTCCAAAAATGAGAAGTAAACTGGGTTCCTCAATCTGAGATAATAGATACTGGGAATCTATGAATCCCGACCAACTCTTTGATATAGAGTTTTCCATAGTGCTCGGTTGAATAAGAGTTATAGACTTGCAAGAAATTAGTTGATTTGGTCATCCTTTCTATGATAAACTATATAGAATTATGTTGATGATGAGTATGAGGCAAACCCATCACAAAGTCCATGTTCACTTCTCCCCATTTCCATATGGGAATACTGAACTCCTGCATGGACCCACTAGGCTTCTGGTGCTCAATCTTAACTTGTTGTCATGTTGAGAATTTAGCTACAAATTTTGCAATACCCCTCTTTATCCCACTCCCCCAATAGATCTCCTGCAAATTACGGTACATCTTAGTTGCCCCTGGATGAATAGTGGAATGCACACCATGTGCTTCTACAGGAATTTGTTGCCTTAAATCATCTACACCTTGCATACATAGCCGACCCTGATAACGAAAAAACACCATCTCCTCCTTGGTATAAAACCTCTACTTTTTAATCTCTAACTGACTCTATCAGCTTAACAAAACTAGGATCTCTATCCTATTTTTCCATCACCTCGGAAACAAGAGAGGATTCAGAATTGTTCTGCACCCATACACTACCTTCTACTAAATCGACTAAGAGGACACCTAGTCGGGTATGATGATGAACTTCCTAAACTAACTTCATCTTATCATTCTCAACATGAGTAATATTACCCATAGACAGTCTACTGAGAGCATCAACCACTATATTGGTCTTGACCAGATGATAAAGAACACTCATGTTATAATCTTTCAATAACTCTAACCACCTTCTCTGACGTTAATTTAAATCTTTCTGAGAAAAGACATACTGTAAGCTCTTGTGATCTATGAACACATCTACATGCACCCCATACAAATAGTGCCTCTAAATCTTTAAGGAAAATACTACAACTGCCAACTCAAGATCATGAGTAGGATAATTATTTGAATGGGGCTTAAGTTACCTAGAGACATAGGCTATGACCTTACCTCTCTACATGAGGACTTAACCCAAACCTACTATGGATGCATCATAGTACACAACAAACCCATCTGAACCATCTGGTAGAGTTAAAACTGGGTCTGAGGTAAGTTGAGTCTTCAGCTCCTAAAAACTCTTCTCGCAGGAATTTGACAACTGAAACTGGACTTTCTTTTGAGTCACTCTGTACATGGGGGATGCAATAGATGAGAACCCTTCAAAAAACTGACGGTAATAGCCAGCTAAACCCAATAAACTCCTGATATCTGATGGAGAGATGTATATAGGCCATTTTCGCACCACTTTTGTCTTTTAAGGATAAACTCTAATGCCATCACTGGATATAACATGACCAAGGAATGCTACACACCTTATCAAAAATTTGAACTTACTGAATTTAGAGAATAACTGGTGAGTTTTGATAGTCTGAAGTACAATTCTTAGGAGGTCTGTGTGATCATTCGCGCTATGGGAATAGACAAGAATATCATAGATGAACACTATAACAAACATATCCAAGTACTGATTGAACACGCGGTTCATTAAGTCCATGAAAACTGAAGTGGAATTAGTAAGATCAAAGGACATGTAACGCCCCATATTCTAAACCCCGAACGCTACACGATGTTTATGATCCCAAAAGACCACAAGCTAACCCTTTTCTGGTACCTGTAACTGAGCACTGCATAATATACTATAAAAATATAGAAAACAACTGTCGGAAACTTTTCATAAGGTTCAAAACTAAAATACAACTGAATAAATTATCAAAAATACTAAAGCAACTGTCTAAAAGACTCAAAACCATCTGAATAAAGAGTTGATGGGACAAACCCCCAACTAACTCCATCTACTGAAATACTGAATCTAATGCAACACTGAAATAAGGAACATCCTTGAATGATGAGGACTCGCTGCTAAGTCTACTACTGCTGGATGAGTCTGAACTGCTAAGGATGCTTTGGAGTTCATACTTCTGAACCTATGGTATAAGACACCATAGCACAAGAAAAAAGTATGCATCAATATTTTGAATGTATTGGTACGCTAGATGAGGTAAGGCTAAATGTAAGGGTTTATATGCATGAACAATACTGACTGAATAATCTGAGTATACTGGATAAGGATATGTGCATAAATTCATAAACCATAACTGAAATCATAGTGACACTAAATACTGAGATTCTAATGATTCTTTACTGACATCTGAGCTTACTAATACTGGGATACTGAACAAATGAATCTATTGATATTGGTAATCAAGTGTTGAGCTTGAGATCAGTCCTATCTAGCGGGTGATCTCTGAATATAATAATAATAACAATGATTAACTGAATCTGAGATCAATCGTATCTAGCAAGTGATCTTTAAATCTATTGATAATGAAGATGATTTAACTTAGTATGAGAACAGTCCTGTCTAGCAGGTGATCTCCAACAGTCCTGTCTAGCAGGTGATCTTTAAATTTATTGAATGCTAATGGTTGAATGTATCTAATAATCCTAAATCTGTAATAATGAGCTGAGTTCTTTTACTGAGACTGATTCCAAAACTGAGACGGGGGGAAATAGTCATCTAACTGACATGCCCCGAATCTGAACTAGTGGGGTCCAACCTGTAACCCCAGCTAGAAGGGTATCAGTACAAAGCCACGGGTAAAGAGACTACTTCTGTGGAGTCAGTCCTATCTAACGGGTGACCCTTGGGGTATACCAGTCCTATCTAACGGGTGACATCTTATACCTATGCTAGCTACGTAATTCTTGAACTTAGGGATTTATTCTAGGGATCTCATTCCTCTCTAATGGGTGAGCCCCAATCCATAGGTTTTCTTGGTGCTGAATCCTTCTCCCAACTAAATAGACACTAATTGATTCTTTTACTTAGATTGTGCTAGACTGAGCTAAATCTGTTACTGATAAAGTTACTTAACTGATCTAGCTGAGTTCACTTAGTTCCAAAAACTAATGGAATTCTATGGGATCATTATCTGACTGAATGCTACTAAGTTTTGAATTGAATACTAGAATACTACTAAGATCTGCGCTGACTACTGAATTAAAGATGGAATGCTAATGATACTGAGATTACTGAAATTTCCTAAGTTTTGTAACTATCTGAGTTCTACTAAGTTCGGTAACTGACTGAGAGTACTATTAATCATGGCACGACTGAGATTATCTTGAGACTAAAACTTGCTCTAGATAAGCAGCTAATTTGTTGGGTATAAATACCACCAAGACTCAATAGCATAAATAATACAAGATAGGGAAACTTATACATAATATGACAATAGGCAATCATCCACGACACAATCAGTGCGACATCTCGTCAATCACTTGAGGATCATAAACATGTAAATATATAGGGAATGCATACTAATATATCATAAATCATCCAAAAATGTCTTGCATCAGACACTTAACATGCATTAAAGTGTAAATAATTGAGGATTTCATGCTAACATGTCACAATTCATTCACTAAGACTTTTCAACAAAAACATGGCATGCATGGACTTTTACATAATCGGGGATTTCTTGTAAATATGCGATAATGAATCTTATTCATTCACATAAGAATTTTATAAAACATATGGGGATCATGATTTGGTTATTCAATAATTTCTACACCTAATTATCATGGATACATCAATCAACATGCAGCTTGAAGAAGGTTTATCATGAACATCACACAATTCATCACATACTAGAATCAATTCTTGAAACTTGTAATTCATCACATACTAGAATCAATTCTTGAAACTTGTAGTCTAAATCATGAATTAAATCTCAACAATACATAATCATGAACTTCAATTCACATAAATTATGAGATCTCGTGAATACACAAATTTTAAAATTTGGAAAAGGATTCTTGAATTTCTTGGGTGGAAGAAACCCAAGAATAAATGTCTAACATACCTCAAAAGCTTGAATCTTGAAATATAACTAACGTTTTCTGAATGTTTTTGGATTGGGAAAAACAGATCTTTATGTTTTCTTGATGGTTCTTGAACTTGAAGAACTTGAATTTCTTAGTTTCTTGAAGAAGGTTTTGGATCTTGTTCTTGGGGAATGATCTTGAAAGAAACCCTAATTTTAATGTTATGTATGAATGAGGAGTTATGTTCTTTGATTTGATGTAACTAGGAGTTAAAAAGGTTGGAAAAAGACCCCAAAAACCCTTTAAAACGTCGTTTTAACGCTATTTCAGACAAAGTTGATGGTCTGGGTGACGGACCGTCACTCTGGTGATTGACCGTCACTCCAACCATCATTTTTGAGCCAAAAAGTGGCCTTACTGCCTCAGTTGCGATGGTCAAAGCGATGGTCCGTCAGCTTGCCCGTCGCTCATGGGCAGCTCAAACAACTCTCAGTAAAATGGCCATAAGTTTTTACTCCGATACCAGATTTTGGACAAATTGGTATAGTTGGAAGCCTAATTCAATTATATATGTTTTGGTATGTCATGAGCTCAAAACTATTTGTATAATGGGTAATATGATCGTTTGAAATTGACTATTGCAATGTCCTTCTCAAGAATTCAATTGATAAAGGATGTTTTTATTCGTTTAAAATCTAGGACGTATTTGAGGCCTTAATATACATCAAACTTGATCATAAAACTACCAAATCACTAAGATTTATTTCTCATTATTTTGAAGCATGGTTCTACTATTAGTTGGGATTCTCGGGGTATTATAATATCTCTCTCTTGGGAACATTCCTCCTCAAATGAGTTTAGTTAGGCTGAGAATACTAGTGGGCTGAATGTACTTACTGGACATAAGAATCTGAAACATGACTATATGACTGAAACTACTGATATACTGAGATCACATATTAAGCATGCATATCTGATGCATGAATAACTGATTGAACTTACTTATGAATGCATGAATGAATATACAACGATAATTTATATCGAGTTGTATAGAATAACTGAGAATGAAACTTAATGGGTTTAAGGACATGAAAGTATCGGGGAAATATGGGATATCTCCCCTTTGCGACACTATGTCCCTCTAAGAACTCTTACTTTACTGAGGTACTAGGGCGATGCACAAGGAACCTACGAACTGGATCATAACTGAACCTCGAGAGTCTGAAACTAATGCATGATTCATGAACTGAACTAAACTCGCAACTACTGGGACTCTTTATCTTTGAATAGTTACATTCTTGAGATTTCTGATAGTATGATTAGGTAGAAAGATAGGAAAATAAACCATATGAATCTGACTTCCTGACTGCTAAACTGACTTACTGGCTGCTCAAACTAACTCATACTGAAAACTTATGCTTAATTGGAGTACTTCTTTTGCACTTTCTCAACTACACTCTCCACTTTAGCTTCAAGTCATAACCATAAGTCTGTAAATACTTTACTGAACTCTGAACTGAACTATAATAAATCTACTCTAGAGTTTGGGTGCAATAATGTACATAAATGATAAAATCATTTTGAAAAATTGTAACTTAAAGTATAAAACTCACTGCTAATACTATCTCTTGGGATACAACTCTTAATTTCCTTTATCTCCTACAATCATCGTCGCATACTTACACTATTTTCAACACACTCTTGTCTCACTAAACACATCATCTCCTTCTATTTATTCATCGACTACTAGGATCAAATCTCCTAACTCATATCCACACATTCACGCTTAGTTTTCGATCAATAACCTTAAATTCTTGCATGCACTATTCAAGCCTACTGATTTACCTCTTATACAACTATCCCCATGAATACATAATCTTCTCAATAAGGTTAATACTATTCCAACTCTACTACTTCTAAACTTCTGGGTTCCTGCTTCTAACTCTAGGTCATATGCTATTATAGGATTTTGAAAAAGGATCTGATGGAATACTGCTGAGCCTGTGGGTGATCCCATAACTGTCTGCAAGGATGGTCTGAGAAAGACCTATCTCTAGGACTTTGAGATTTACTGTTTCTATTACCTTAAAGGTAAGGTTGAGTTGGAATTAGTGGAGCCTGCTGAGAATCTACATAACTTTCTTTAAGGACCTTTTTATAGCATAATCTGAGACATGAAAGAAGGGAAACTTTTCCCAAAACATCTTATAGCCTCTTGTACATAAATATGGTGCGCAACATACCCATGTACAAGACTCTACTAGATGTGGCTTTTAGACTTCCTAGAACATTATTTAACCTTAGGATCTGATACCAAGTTTGTAATGCCCTGGATTCTTAACCCCGGACACTAAACAGTGCTTATGATCCCAAAGGACCACAAGTAACCCTTTTCTAGTACCTATAACTGAGTACTGCATAATATACTATCAAAATATGAAAAAAAACTGGTGGAAACTTGCCATAAGGTTCAAAACTAAAATACAACTAAATAAAGTATCAAAAATACAAAAGCAACTGTCTGAATATCTAGTCTGAAAGACTCTAAACTATCTAAATAAGGAGTTGATGGGACAAACCCCCAACTAACTCCATCTACTAAAATACTGAATCTAATACAATACTGAAATAAGGAACATACTGAAATGATGAAGACTCACTGCTATGTCTACTACTGCTGGATATGTCTGGACTGCTAAGGATGCTCTAGAGATCCTTCTCTTGAATCTATGGTATAAGATACCATAGTGCAAGAGAAAAGAATGTGTCAGTATTTTAAATATACTGGTACGCTAAATGAGGTAAGTCTAAATGCAAGGGTTCATATGCATGAACAATACTGACTAAATAATCTGAGTATATTGAATGAGATCATAGTGACACTTAATACTGAGATTTGAATGTTGCTTTACTGACATCTTAGCTTTTTAATACTGAGAGACTGAACAACTGATTCTACTGATGTTTGTAACTGAGTGTTGAGGTTGAGATTAGTCCTATCTAAAGGGTGATCTCTAAATCTAATGATTATAAAAATGATTAACTGAATCTGAGATCAATCCTATCCAGCGGGTGATCTCTGAATATATTTATAATGAAGATGATTTAACATAGTCTGAGATTAGTCCTATCTAGTGGGTTATCTTTAGATTCATTGAATGCTAATCGTTGATTGAATCTAACAGACCTAAATCTATAGTACTGAGCTGAGTTCTTTTACTGAGATTGATTCTATAATTGAGACTGGGAAGTAGTCATCTAACCGACATGCCCCGAATCTGAACTAGTAGGGTCCAACCTGTAACTCCAGCTGGAAGGGTATTATTACCGTGCAATGGGTAAAGAGATTACAACTATGGATTCATTCCTATCAAATGAGTGACCCTTGAGTATGCCAGTCCTATATAACGGGTGACATCACGTACCTATGCTTGCTACGTAGTTATGGGTGACCTTTTGTTATCTGACTAAATGCTACTAAGTTCTGAATTGAATACTTGAATACTACTAAGATCTGAGCTGAGTATTGAACTGAAGCTGGAGTGCTAATGATTCTGAGATTACTGAGATTTCATAAGTTCTGTAACTTTCTAAGTTCTACTGAGTTCTGTAACTGACTAAAAGTACTATTGATCATGGCATGACTGAGATTATCTTGAGACTGAAACTGGCTCTAGACAAGCAGCTAATTTGTCGGGTATAAATACCCCCATGACTTGATAACATAAATAATACAAGACAGAGCAACTTATACATAACATGACAATAAGGTATCATTCACGACACAATCAATGCGACATCACATAAATTACTTGAAGATCATAAACATGTAGATATATAGGTAATGCATACTAATATATCATAACTCACATAACTATGTCTTGCATCAAAAACTTAACATGCATTAAAGTGCACATAATTGAGGATTTCATGATAACATGTCACAATTCATTCACTACGACTTTTAAACAAACACTTGGAATGTATGGACTTATACATAATTGGAGATTTCTTGTCAACATGCAATAATGACACTAATTCCTTCACATAAGCATTTTATCAAACATATAGGACACATGTTTTGGTTATTCAACAATTTCTACACCTAATTATCATGGAAACATCAATCAACATACAACTTGATGAGGGTTTATCATGAACATCACACAATTCATTACATACTAGAATCAATTCTTTAAACTTGTAGTCTAAATCATGAATTAAATTTCAACAATACATAATCATGAACAATAATTCACATAAATCATAAAAGCTCATAAATACACAAACTTTAAAATTTTGAAAAGGATTCTTGAACTTTTTGGGTGGAAGGAAACCAAGAATCAACATCTAACATAGCTCAAAATCTTTAATCTTGTAAGATAACTAACATTTCTTGAACTTTATTGGATTGGGAAACACAGATCTTGATGTTTTCTTGATGGTTCTTAAACTTGAAGAACTTGAATTTCATAGTTTCTTGAAGAAGGGTTTGGATTTTGTTCTTGAGGAATGATCTTGAAAGAAACCCTAATCTTAATGTTATGGATAAATCAGGAATTATGTGCTTTGATTTGATGTAATTAGGGGTTAAAAAGGGTGGAAAAGGACCCAAAAAGCCCCTTAAAGCGTTGTTTCAGCGTTGTTTCTAACAAAGTTGACGGTCAAGGTGACGGACCATCACTCTGGTGAATGAACTTCACTCCAACCATTGTTTTTGGGCCAGAAAACTATCTTACTACCTTAGTTGCGATGGCCAAAGCGATGGTCCATCGCTGACTTGACGGTCCGTCAGCTTGCCCATCTCCCTTGGGCAGCTCGGACAACTCTCAGTAAAATGTCCATAAATTCTTACTCCATTACAAGAATTTTTCGAAATTAGTATTGTTGGAAAGATAATCCAATTATTTATATGTTGGTAGGTTACGAGCTCTAAAATCTTTGTATAATGGGAGATATGATCGTTTGAAGTTGACTATGGCAATGTCCTTCCCAAGAATTCAATCGGTAAGGGTTGTTTTGATTCGTCTAATAGCTAGGATGTATTTGAGGCCTTAATATACATCAAACTTGATCATAAAACTACCAAAGCACTAAGATTTATTTCTCATGAGGTTGAAGTATAGTTCTACTATCGGTTTGGATTCTCGGGGTATTACAGGACCTAACTAGAAACTCAAAGTGACCATACCGGGTTTGAAAAGTTGTTTTCGGAATGTTATATTCTCTGAACCTGAGTTGATGATAGCCAGATCTTAGGTCTATCATATAAAAGTAACTAGCACCCTAAAGTTGGTAAAACAAGTCATAGATTCTGGGAAATGGGTATTTATTCTTGACTGTAACTTTGTTCAACTGATGGTAGTCTATACATATTCTGAGGGAACCATCTTTCTTATGCATGATTAGAATTAGTGCGCCCCACAAGGAAACACTGGGCCTGATGAAACCTTTATCTAGGATATCCTTAATCTATTTATTTAACTCTCAGAGTTCTGCTGGAGCCATTCTGTATGGCGGAATAAATATGGGCTGAGTATCTGGATGAAGGTCTATTACAAAGTCTATTTCCCTTTCGGGAGGAACTCCAGGGAGATCTTCATGAAATACATATAAGAATTCATTTACTACAGGAACTGACTCATGATTGGGAGTTTCTATATTAGAGTCTTTGACTCGCATAACACGATAGACACACCCCTTGGATATCATTTTTCTCGCTCTAATGTATGAAATTAACTGAACCTTAAGTGTTGTAGTACTACTCCTCCATTTAAGGATTGGTTTATTTGGAAACTGAAAATGAACAATTCCACTTCTACTATTAACTGAGGCATAGCATGAATGGAGCTAATCTATGCCGAGAATGATGTCAAAATCTATCATCTCTAATTCTACTAAGTCTTCTAAAGTGACTTTCCAAGATATCATAACCGGACATTGCCTGTATACCCGTCGTCTATATTAGACTAACACTCTGGGGTTGAGACTGAGAATGGTTATGTTAAGACTTTAAGGTCGACTGCTATGTAAGGAGTTATGAAAGGCAGAGAATCTCCTGGATCTAATAAGCCATAAATATGTAAATGGAATATCTGTAACGTACCAGTGACCATATCAGGAGAATTTTCCTGATCTTGTCTGAACTGAAGTGCATATAGCCTGTTTGGGAGATGCCCACTGGTGGCACCGGAAGAGGCACCCAACTAATTCAAGAAATCGGACTGAGATGAAGGAAGATTATACTTACCCTGAGAAACTAATTGAGGACAATACCTGACTATGTGGTCTGGCTTGCCACACCCAAAACAAACATCACTGCCAGCTCTGCAGACACCCTGGTGGTTTCTGCCACATAGCTGACACAGAGGATTTGTTCGAGCACTGCTGACACTACACTGAGATTTAGATCTTGGTGCTCTATCTTTATTATCATTTTTGAATGTAGGAACTGGAGCATTGGCTGAGGACGAAGGTGGAACTAAAGAATTTGCGTAAAATTGGGAACGGTTATCGCCCTCTGACTTAGGCTGATGAAAGTTAAAGATACCTATTCTAGCTCTCTTATTCTATCTCACTCTCTCTACGATCTTAGTATGTTTTATCTACTGAGCATGGACCATGATCCTGGATATGTCCATCTCCTTAATCAACATCACTACTCTGCATACCTTAACCATACTATTTGACACCTCAGATACGAACTTGCTCATTTTGGACCTACTGTCTGCCACTCTATGTGGAGCATATCTAGCTAACTGAGTAAACTTAAGGGAATAGTCTTTAACACTCATACTTCCCTGTTTGAGGTTTATGAACTCTAATACCTTGGCTTCTCTCAGCTACAAGGGAAAGAATTTATCTAGGAAGGCTGTAGCAAACTCTTCCCACTCTAAGGGATCTGTATCTATGCCCTTGTCTAACTTACACTACTTAAACTATGTATAAGCAATATCTTGCAGTTGATTGGCAGCTAGCTCAACACTATCACTAGAAGTCAACTCCCATGATGTCTGTGACTTTCTAAACCTAGTCGAGAAACTCCTGTGGAGTTTCCTCTGACTTAGATCCTGAGAATAGGGAAGGATCCATGTAAGACCTCGTAAAATCTAAAAGCTTAATTCATTCCTTTAATCTTGTCAAGGGGTCCCAGACTTAGAAAATTCTGGCTAGGTTCCTAGACATAGCCTATTATTGGCCTTCAAAAGTTGGCAATTTCATTTCACCACCTTACCATCGTTTAATGGTCCGTATTTTTATTAGTTCATGATCAAGAAGGTTAATAGGTGTTCCCAAAAAAGTTTTGGATTTTTTAAAACACGTTTAGATCATGTCCGGAGTCCCAAAATAATGGACCAACATGATCATGGAGCGCTGCGTCGCCAATCGCGTTGGTCAATATTTGTGTAGGATGCTAGATCTTAAACTTCTGAGTCTAGATGAAATCATGGTGCGAAGCATCGAGTATCGCATCACAACCATCAATGCACCACTTCGCTTTTAGTATCGGCACCTAGTTTTTAGTCATTAAATGTCTGTATTTTTAAGGGTAAAAGTGTCAATTTCCCATCCTTAGATAAACCAAATAACACGTGATTCAGCCATATTTCACCCAAAATATAGAGTTTCTCTCAAGTTTCTATCAAGAACAAGTTAGGGTTTTCAATTAAGGATTCAAATTCAATACTCAAATTCAAAGAATCTCTCCGTCAATCTTTGTAAAATTAGGAACTAAAGTATGTCAAGTGTTGATTTATGGATTCCTTTCATCCATGAAGTCCAAGAACCCTCTTTCAAATTATAAAACATGATATTTATGTTATGGGTTGTTTGTAACCATGTTCATCTTGTTTTATGATTCCCAAGTTTGAATCTATATGTATTTTCTTGAAACTACATTAGCATGTAAGATAAAATTCATGAATTGAGTTGTTTATGATGTGTAATTTGATGATTTCTCCTATTCCCTAAGTTGTGCATGTAGGGTGTTTGAAAAAATGGATAGGAGGATAAAAATTGGGTATGTTAGCTCAATTATGACTCAAATAATAAATGTATGCTTTACCCTTATAACCAAGACTGACTTCCATGATACTGTGTGCATTATGAGTATTTGATGGAATGTTCATGAGATTAGGTTGGTGAAAGTATGACATGTCTACATACAATTCCATCCATGTACAGAATTATGAATTATTGATATTGGTTATGTGTTCACAAAGCATTAAGTCTTGTTAGTTTCATTCTATCGAGTCCTGGGGGTACTTGTACCCGACAATTTAGTCATGTGCCTAGATACAGAATTATTTTTCACGATACTCCCATTGAAGCCATGATCATTAGAATTCAGTCAGTTACATGGCTCAGGAAAACTCAGTAATCTTAGTAATCTCAGTCAGTTATTTGATCTTAGTAGTATTTTGTCAGTCAACGAAATTTAGTGAACTCTGTTCAAATCAGCTAAAAGATACTATTACCAACAGTTCAGTTCAGTTTAAATCAGTTCAGTGTCTCTTCAGTTGGGAGTAGGATTCATCATTGAGTGAACCCAAGGATGGGAGCTCACCTATTATCCAGTAGAGGGTGTGACCCTTAGAAGAAATCCTTACATTCCAGAACTATGTAGCCAGCGTAGGTTGAGATGTACCCTATGAGTTTAGGGATTAGACACCTAATTTGAGTTTTTCCAACAAGAAGGGGTTGACGGAAGAGCTCCCTATTAAAAAGGATTTACTCACAGCTTATCTTTACCCGTGGCATGGTATTGACTCCCTTCTAGTTGGGGTTACTGGTTGGACCCCACTAGTTTAGTTTTGGGGCATGTCAGTTTGATGATTACCTCCCACAGTCTTAGTTTAGGATCCAGTCTCAGTAATAGAACTCAGTTCAGTTATATAGTTTTGGGACAGCCAGATACAGTCGCTCAACTCAGTACAAAACTAAGCTAGTACAATGAGAATCAGGACTGTAAGACAGAGTCACCCAGTCAATAGTATATTAATTATACAAAATTTATGTTACCAATATTCATATTTCAGGACTGTTAGATATAGTCAATCAGACCAGTTCTTCATAATTAGAACTGTCAGAAATAGTCATTCCTTTATCAGTAATATGACATCAGTTCCTCAGTACTCAATAGACTTTGTCTTTCCATATACCAGTATTTGTACCAAGATATCAGTAAATCCACGCTATCAAAATTAATGAGTCAGTGTTATCACGATCTCAGATATAGTTATGTATTCATGCATGTATTCTCATATTTATGTTATTTAGTCAGTTAGTATTGTTCATGCATATGAACCATTGCATTCATCCTACCTTACTTGCATACCAGTACATTCAATTGTACTGACGCATTTGTGCTATGGTATTTTATACCATAGGTTCAGAAGCACGCGCTCCAGAGTATCAGTAACATTCCAGTTTTAGCAGTTAGAGTCAGTAGTGAGTCCTCATCATTCGAGGATGTTATTATTTGATTATTTCATTCTTTTAGTATTTAGTTTATTTTATAAGATGGGGTTAGTTGGGGGATTGTCCCATCAACTCCTTATTCAAACAGTTCAATTTTAGAGGCTTTCAGACGATAGCATATTCAGATAGTTATTTCCATTGTTTGGGTATTGTTATACTGTATTTTCAGTTATGTATCAGTATTGAACCTTATGGCCTTTTAGTACATATTTCCACATTTATGGAATTACCATTATTATTCAGGGTTTAGTTACATATATCAGTCATGAGTTAGCTTGTGGTACTTCAAGATTATAAGCACCATGTAGCATTTTGGGTACCAGATTTGGGGTGTTACAAACTTGGTATCAGAGCCTAAGGTTCAAAAGCATCCTAGGAAGTGTAAAAATCCATATCTAGTAGAGTCTTGTACATGGGTGTGTTTTGCACCATACTTATGTTCAGGAGTCTATGAGATATTTTAGGAATAGTTTCCCTTCTTTCAGTATTCATGTCGTGCTAGTGAGAATGAGCTCAAGTCAAACTCTCAGTTTAATCCCTTCTTCTCTTCCGTTTACAAAACATGCTTCCCAAAAGGGCTAATGAAAGAGGAGTAGGGAATCAGTCAGCACCTCAGCCCATCTAGGGAGATCCTCTGGATGAGCACGCCTCTCATGTAGAATTCAAAACTGCATTCACTACTCTAGCCAATTCAATCATAGCTCAGAATGACCGGCCAGATGTTGTTCTGGCCAACCCAGTGGCCAATTCTACTGCAGCCAGGATTTTGGACTTCACCCAAATGAATCCTCCCCTATTCTCTGATTCTAAGTATGAAGAGGACCCATAAGAGTTCCTTGACCAGGTTCAGAAAGTCACAAATATCATTGGAGTGACTTCCAGTGAGAGTGCAGAATTAGCCGCCTATCAGCTACATGATGTAGCCCATATGTGGTTTAAGTAGTGAAAGGTTGAAAAGGGTGCAGATGTAGAGCCCATAGAATTGGAAGACTTTGCTATGGCTTTCTTAGGTAGTTCTTTCCCCTAGAGAAGAAATAATCCAAAGTGTTATAATTCATCAAAACTCAGACAAGGTAGCCTGAGCGTAAAAGAATACTACCTCAAGTTCACTCAGTTAGCGAGGTACGCTCCTCATGTAGTAGCAGATAGTAGATCTAGAATGAATAAGTTTATGTATGGGATATCAGGTAGAGTAGTTAAGGAGTGAAGGACTGCGATATTGATAAAGGTGATAGACATATTTGGGCTTATGGTCCATGCTCAATAAATTGAGGAGCAAAAACTGAAGAAGAAAGAGAGGGAAAATAAGAGGGCCAGAACTGGTAGTTATAGTTTTCCTCATCCAAGGTCTCATGGTGGTAACCGTTCTAAGCATAGATAGAAGTTTTCAGCCCCAGTTCTATCTTCAGCTAGTGTACCAATACCAAAGTTTAGAAGTGACTGTAGAGACGGGGCACCAGGCTCCAAGGCCCAGGGTAGTGAGAGTAGGGATTTTACTCATCCACTTTGTGAAGAGTGTGGTCAGAATCATAAGGGTATATGTAGATCTGAGAGTGATGTGTGTTTTTGATATGGTGAGCTAGGTCATAAGGTTTGAGATTGTCCTATGCCTGGCCCTAAATGTAAGCACGGTCGTCCTTCAACTCAGTTCGGTCCCCTGAATCAGCAGGGTGCTAATGCCAATGCTATCAGTAGGAAATGCCCAAATAGACTCTATGCACTTCAGTCCCGATAGGATCAGGAAAGTCCTCCTGAAGCAACCACTGGAATGTTATAGATGCCTCATTTACATGTTCATGTTTCTTTATATTTAGGAGCTTCCTTTTTATTTTGTAACTATTTGAATAACAGCCAACTTTAAGGTCAGACCAAATGCTAATAGGACTTTTTTCCAGTCCCCACCCTAGTGAGTCAGTCTAACATAACCCGACCGGAATACAAGAACTGTCCGATTATGAAATCTCTGAAAGTCAGGCCTTCAGGTTCTAGTAGTAATACAAGTATGTGTAGGAAATCCATAAGGGAAGATTATTCCCTACCCATTCCAATCTCAGTGCAAAGTTTTATACTTCAACTATTACGATACTTGTGCTTGCTTTCCGTTTCAATCCCACGAATACAACTTATATACATGCATTTTTCACAGAATAGTCTGTGTTTCAAGGTTCTCGTATAAGGAGTCATAGTTTATCAAATTTTGCGGATCATGTTCCATGAATTCAGAAATTCCAAACCCAGTTCATACAGCTCATGACTCTTGCACTCATTACATCCTTTACAGTATGCTTAGCCCACATGATTCATGACTTCACTCCTAGTGTTTTGTCAAACTCAGATTATGCAACATATACCCTCTGTTTAGATCCCTCATTGTATCTGTAGTGTTAACATTCCATCGCGTAGGCCACAATTACAATGTCAGTTCAGTAATCAATATTCAGTAAAGGACTCAGATAGTCCTACAGAACTATGGCTTTCAGCCATAAGTTACATAGCCATCAGAATTTAGTACTCCCATACTATTCTAAACCTAAGTTATAGAAAAATAACATTCAGTCTCAGTTATAGTCTTTGTTACAGTTATAGTCTCAATTACCGTCTTAGCTACAATCTCAGTCCCAGTCCTAGTCCTGTAGTCAGATCAGAAACTCAGTCAAGTTTCAAGATTACCCGACCAAAGAATATGGCCATTATTTACTCAGTTATTATTATTATGTACCTCAGTTTACAGAATGTTTGCAAATCATGATTAGACGCTTGGTCTTGCGTTCCTAAGGTAATACAATTTTTCCTCACTTATGCTCAGTTACCTCATGTTTCCCAGTCAGTTATTACATCCTATGTATAATCCTCTATAGTCTCTATCCAACTATCTAAACTAAGTACAATACAGACTTACACGCCCAGTATTCAGATATAAGTTATTTAGTTAATCAGATAAAGTTACTATATATTTAGGCATTCGTGCTCAACACTCACGTAAATCTTTTCAGTAGTCTCAGTTGTAGTGCATAAGGTCTAATCACTTTGTCTTAGCTTTAGATCCCACATATCCAGTGCGATTCAGCTCCTAGGTGCCTTATACATCGCCTCAGTTTTCCTCAGTATCTCAGAAAAATTAGTATTCTTCGAGGGACCAAGTGTCCCAAGGAGGAGATACATGATAATTCCACAAACTCTCATGACATAAAATATGGTATTATCTCTTCTTGTAATGAATCCAGTTTGTAGAAAGAGGTACTTCTAAGTTGAACCTCAAACTCCGACCTCAGCCATAAGCCGCGTATTAAAGGTACTCGGTTCAGATCATGATATCCAGCTCATATATCACTTTCCATTCTCAGTTACATTTACGGTTTTCCACTCATGCATATCTAATAATTAACTTAAGGCTCATTAGCATTTTCAATTTAAGGAAACAATGTCCGTTTATCCAGTTTCATGATCAGATTTCCATGATAAACTTGGTATCAATTACCATTGCATATTCAGTTATGCATTTATGAACCAGCTAACTATTCATCAGTTATGCATGTTCTGTATGATACATTCAGTTTATCGGTCATGTCAGTCATGCAATCATGTTCCAGTTGTTCATGTTCAGTATGCACGTCAGTTTATCTTTTCTTCCCTCTCAGTCAGTCTCAGTCGAGAATGAATGTTCTCAAGGGGTAGATACTGTAAGACCCCGTAAAATCCTAAAGATTAATTCAGTCCTTTAAGCTTGTCAAGGGGTCCCAAACTTAAAAAATTCATGCTAGGTACCCAGACTTAGCCTATTATTGGCCTTCGAAAGTTGGAAATCTTATTACACCACCATAACATCCTTTAATGGTCCGTATTTTTATTAATTCATGATTAGGAACGTTAATAGGTGTTTCTAGATGTGTTTCAGATTTTGTTGAACACGTTTAGATCATGTTCAAAGTCCCAAAATAGTATACCACCACAATAATGGCGCGCCGCATCGTCAATTGCGTTGGTCAACATTTATGCAGACTTCCAAAGCCAAAACTTTTGAGGCTTGATGCGATCATGGTGCAACACATTGAGTATTGCATCGCAGCCATCAAAGCGCCGTGTCGCTTGTAGCGTCGGCACCCAGTGTTTAGTCATTAAATGTCCATACTTTTTAGGGCAAAAGGGTCAATTTCCCATCCTTAGATAAACCCAATAACACGTGATTCAACCATATTTCATCCAAAATATAGATTTTCTCTCAAGAACAAGTTAGGGTTTTTAATTAAGGATTGAAATTCAATACTCAAATTCAAAGAATCTCTTCGTCAATCTTTGTAAAATCAAGAACTAAGGTATGTCAAGTGTTGATTTAGGGATTCCTTTCATCGATGAATTCAAAGAA
The DNA here is from genome assembly GCA_030864215.1 of Capsicum pubescens. Lineage (NCBI taxonomy): Eukaryota > Viridiplantae > Streptophyta > Magnoliopsida > Solanales > Solanaceae > Capsicum > Capsicum pubescens. The sequence continues at coordinate 179,695,317 of CM061540.1, forward strand.
CCCTCTTTCAAATTATAAAACATGATATTTATGTTGTAGGTTGTTTGTAACCATGTTTATCTTGTTGTATGATTCCCAAGTTTGAATCTTTATATGTTTTCATGAAACTACATTAGCATGCAAGATGAAATCCAAGAATTGAGTTTTTTATGATGTGTAATTTGATGATTTCACCTATTCTCTAAGTATGCATATAGGGTGTTTGATAAAATGGCTAGGAGGATAGAAATTGAGTATTTCATCTCAATTGTGACTCAAATAATAAATGCATGCTTTACCCTTATGACCAAGACTGACTTCCATGATATTGTATGTATTATGAGTATTTGATGGATTGTTCATGCGATTAGATTGGTGAAAGTATGACATGTCTATATACAATTCCATCCATGTACAACATTATGAATTATTGATATTGGTTATGTGTTCAGAAAGTGTAAAGTCTTGTCAGTTTCATACTATCGTATCCTGGGGGTACTTGTACTCGAAAATTTAGCCGTGTGCCTAGAGCCAGTGTCTATTTTCATGATACTCCCATTCAAGCCATGATCATTAGAATTCAGTCTGTTACATGACTTAGGAAAACTCAGTAATCTCAGTCAGTTATTCGATCTCAGTAGTATTCCACCAGTCAACGAAATTTAGTGAACTCTATTCAAATCAGCTAAAAGATACTATCAATAATAGCTTAGTTCAGTTTAAATCAGTTCAATATCTCATCAGTTGGGAGTATGATCCAGCATCAAGTGCACCGAAGGATGGGGAGTCACTGTTAGCAAGTAGAGGGTGTGATCCTTAGAAGTAATACTTGCATTCCAGAACTACGTAGCCAACGTAGGTTGAGATGTACCCAATAAGTTAAGGGATTAGACACCTTATTTTAGTTTTTCCTATTAGAAGGTTTGACGTAAGAGCTCCCTATCAGAGTGTGTTTACTCACAACTTGTCTTTACTCGTGGCACGATAGTGACAACCTTTCAGCTGGGGTTCTAGGTTTGACCCCACTAGTTCAGTTTCGGGGCATGTCAGTTAGATAATTACCTCCCACAGTCTCAGTTTTGGATCCAGTCTAAGTAATAGAACTCAGTTTAGTTCTATAGTTTTAGGACTATCAGATATAGTCACTCAGCTCAGTACAAAACTCAGTTAGTTCCATCTAAATCAGAACGGTCAGACATAGTCACCCAGTTAATAGTATATTAAATATATAAAATTCATGTTACAAGTATCCATATTTAAGGACTATCAGAAACAGTCAATCAAACCAGTTCTTCATAATCATAACTATCAGAAACAGTCATTCCTTTATCAGTAATATAACATCAGTTCCTCAGTATTCAATAGACTTCGTAATTCAGTATCCCAGTATTAGTACACAAATATCAGTAAATCCATGTTATTAGAATTCCTGAGTTAGTGTTATTAATATCTTAGATACAGTTATGTTTTTATGCATGTATTGTCATGTTCTTATTATTCAGTCAGTTAGTATTGTTCATACATATTATCCATTGCATTTAGGCTACCACACTTACATTCTAGTATATTCAATCGTTCTTATGCATTTGCGCTATGGTGTTTTATACCATAGGTTCAGAAGCACGCGCTCCAGAGTATCAATAGCATACCAATTTCAGTAGTCAGCAGTGAGTCCTCATCATTCGAGGATGTTATTATTTGATTATTTCATTCTTTTAGTACTTAGTTTATTTTAGCAGATAGGGTTAGTTGGGGATTGTCCCATTAACTCCTTATTCAGACAGTTCAGTTTTAGAGACTTTCAGACTACAGCATGTTCAGATAGTTATTTCAGTTTTTTTGGTATTGTTATACCATATTTTTAGTTATGTATCAGTATTGAACCTTATGGCCTTTTAGTTTATGTTTTTGTATTTACGATATTACTATTATTATTCAAGGATCTATTATAGATATCAGTCATGGGTTAGATTGTGGTCCTTACAAATATCAGTATTGAACCTTGTGCTTACGACCCTAAAGGACCATAAGTTAACCCATGACTGATATCTTCTATGAGCACTAATAGATGATACTGTAATAAATGCAAAAAAATAAGTTGAAATCCCATATGGTTAAAAATCTTTAAAAACTGATAAAGAGTATCAACTAAAATAACAATCTATAAAATTTAACACTGTCTAAAACTAGTCTGAAAAGCCTCTAATCTGAAACTGTCTGAAAGTGGAGTTGATGGGATAATTCCCCAACATACTCTATCTACTGAAATACTGAGTCTACTAAAATAATAAAATGAAAGTATATCCTCGATAGATGAGGACTCACTACTAAATCAACTGCTGGATAAATCTAGATCTATCTATGTGTAGTTAGGAACGTGAGCGTCCGAACCTATGATATAAGACACATAGTACAAAGAAAGAGTATGTGTCAGTGCGTGGAATGTACTGGTGTGCTAGATGAGGTAAGGATGAATGCAAAGGTTCATATGCATGAACAATAACTGACTAAATGATACAGAGAAACTGAACATGAGAGTATGTGGATAATTTGAACTACTGTAAATATTGAGCATGTAATATTATTCATATAGATATTATAATTGAGCTTTTTTGAAGCTAAGTACTGAGTTCTGATATCAAGTAACTGATAATTTGAGATTTATAATAACTGAGTTACTGATACTGATTGACTATATCTGACAGTCTTGATTCTGTAGAACTGAACTGAGTTTTATTCTGAAGACTGAAACTCAAACTATGATAGGTAATTATCTAATCGACATTCCCTAAATAAGATAAGATAACTGAGTTGGGGTCAAATCTATAACCCTAATTTGAAGGGTATCAGTACCGTGCCATGGGTAAAGATAAGCTGAGAGTTACCCTCATCTGGCAGGTACTCTAACGAGAATAGTGGAACCCTCATCTAGTAGGTTAAAACACCTCATCAACCCTTAACTAGAAGGTTGATGTCTCAACCTACACTATAGAAGGTTGATGTCTCAACCTACACTAGCTACGTAGTTCTGGAAAGAAAGTATTTCTTCTAAAGGTCAAACCCTCTACTGGTAAGTAAACCCTCATCCTTGGATTCACTCGGTGTTGAATCCTACGCCCAACTAAAAGATACTGAACTGAGTATTCTTAACCGGACTGGACTAATAATGAGTTACTGAGTTTTTCCTGAGTTCTGTAACTGTCTAACTCTAGATAAATAGCTAAATTGTCTTGTATTAAATACCCCCAGGACTCGATAGCATGAAAAGTAAAGCATAGCAAAATCTTGAAAACATAATAATGGCTACTTGATCACAATACATTCATTGAGATATTTTAGCAAACACTTGTAATGCATTTACTCATACACGAATTGAGAATACATGCTATCATGTTATAACCACACTATTTCATTCACATAGGAATTTTATCAAACACACGAGCAGCATGCTTAGATCATACAATAATCAACACATATAGTTATCATGGCTATATAAATCAACATACAAATTGAAGGGTTTATCATGAAGATCATGTAATTCAACACATAAAATGATTAATTTCATAAAAGCTTGTAATTTAATCATGAACTAAAACCCAACAATAACATGAACATAAATTCAATTCAATTCAAGCTTGGAAGTTCATAATTCAGCAATCTTGTAGTTTGAAAATGGAGTCGTAGACTCTACGGGTGAAAGGAACCCATAGATGAACACCTAACATACCTTGGAAAGTTAATTCTTGAAGGTGCTTGAAGAAATTCTTGGACTTGTTCTTGATTTTATAAAGCTAGGGTTTGCTTTCTTGTGAGAGAATGTCTTTTTTATTCGAGTAAAACTATTAAACAATGAGTTAAAAATGTTTTTAGGGCTTAAATATCACACCTGGGAAGATTAAAATTATGGGAAAGGACCAATTTAACCCTTGACAAAACTTTGGATTGCCATAAATTTTTTTTTAAAATTACCCCCTGGCGAGACATGGTGCTTACACGTCATGTCACTGGAAATTGACATCTAAGAATTTGTCCTACGGAACAATCGCGATCCCTCACTGGAAACTGACAACTGGGAACTTAGACATCGACGGGATGCGTTAGGATTGCAATGGAATAATGGAAAATGACAATTTGGATTTTGTCTGGTGGCGCGATGCGGTGGTATTGCGGAGCTTCACTGGAAATTTCTGAATGCCATTTGTTCTGGCTCTACGACGCGTTGGAGTTCCAGTTGGGATGCTGCTTCATTAAATTGGCCATAACTCTTCGCCCGATTATTGGATTTGGGTGAATTTTATATCATTGGAAAGCTAATTAAATTTACTATGCAATGGTAGGATCTAAACTAAAAAATACTGAGTACTTCAAAAAAATTATATTAGATAACTAATGGACTGAGAGTTAATCTTAAGCTAAGGAAATACGGGGTATTACAGTATAAATAATCCTTTACTTGATTTTTCCTCACTATTTTTGAGACTTGGAGCATATGAATTGAGTTTTTGGGTATTTTCTTTCATTTCTATGCTTGGGTAAGCTCCAAACTTCTATTTCAACTATTATTCTTTGATTTCATCATTTAACTTTTGGTTCAACTTGGATTTAAAAGTGGAATTGGGGATTTTTGCCCCAAAGGCCCAAATTATCATTTCTTCAATACAAACCTCAAATTCACCCTTTTTTTTAATTTGGTTTTCTCCTATGAGTTGCTTTAATCCTGTGAAAAAATATTTGGAAAAGAATTTCAGTTTACCTTTTTTTTTGAAAACTCATTTTGGGGGCCCATTTTTTCCCCAATTTAGAAGTGGGAAATATGGGTATCATTGACTTCCATTTGATTCATAGATTCTATATGTTTTAACTAATTTCTGGGTTCGTGCATGAGGTGAAAGCTTGGTGATAAATGCTTATTTCTTTTGGTTCTAATATTCGAGGTAAGTTATACCTTATCTTTCATCAGACTGGGTTGGGTAGCTAATAATAATGTAAAAGCATGTTATATGTGCTGGGGTTGTACCATGAAAAATGTGTTTAGGTATTTCATTTTCCTGTGTGGGGGCCTATATGGATAATATTTGGTGATTTTTGAGACATTATTTTCTATGTGTGATCCTGTATGACGTTGTTGGCCTAATATTGATATGTGTATACCTGATTGTTCTCTTTTTGGTGGAAAAACCCTAGATTTTTGTGATTTATATGGTATAAATGATATTTTGTTGCATGCATCATTTGATTGATTATCAATTATACTGGATCATGGATATTTAGTTGATTTGAGTGGATTTTTAGTTCACATAGCTGGTGTATTGGCTGGATATTGAATATTCTTATTTTTGTTAGTTGTGAGAATTACATTGTCATATAATATTTATTTATGAAACATTGGTACCATTATGAAAATATTTGAAAAACAGGATTTTTCTAACAGAAAATATGGTATTTTTAAAAACCCTTTACCAATGTATGTGTAGAGAGAAGTTATGGATATTTGTATTGGATATTGGTTGTATATGGGTTGAAGAATCTCCTATGGGTCCTACCTCAGGAGAACAACTCACTAGGTATATAAAAAGGTTGTGCGATGATCTCATGCATAACATCATCATTATCGTCATCAGCATTATCTTTATTGCATTACATATATTTTGCCTATTCTGTGATTATATTCCTATTTTTGACTTGATAGATTCCATTTGTTCTATATTTTGATATGTTCAGTTGGTGTATGCGTATATTTATTCCTCTTTCCACTTATTTTATTTGTTATATATGTATATAATAGAACAGTTAGTGAAGACGGTGTGGACTATCATTTGGGACATTTTCTAATTACAGAAGACGTGCCCATAGTTTATGTTTATATGATTCATTTTCTAATTTAATCAGTTGAACTATGATACCTAATGAGTATAAGTGGACCATACTCGTCCTTATTACGCCCTTTAGACAGATCTAGGTATGAGTGTATTGCACGTATAACTGATTCAGGCAGTATTTAGAGTCTATTTGAGGTAGTAGTTGATCTATGTATCTAGAGTTGGCCACTACCTTTTCCTATCTAGAGTATGTAATAATTTTATTTAGAGACAGAGTTTGTTCCCTTTTTGATATCCTATATATATTCTGACTTTGAGTTGTATTAGAAGCCTTGTCTTGGATTTTGGTATTGATTTCTCTTATTATATCAGTTTGGTTGATAGGCTTACTTTTCAAGGCTAACCGCAACATGTGCCATCATGACCCTTTGTGTTTGGGTCATTATAAATTGGTACCACAACAACTAGGTTAATTGGTATCAATAGTATAATAATAGGGTGTCTAATAAAGTCTCATAGATCAGTCCACAAACGTCTGTATCTTTCTTTGATAGTCTGTAATATGTCTTTAGGAAACTTTCCTTATTTTGACCCTCATCTTGTGGATCTTTCATAACTTGTGTTCTTAGTCATATTTCACTCTTTCTGCTAAGATGGTAAGGACTAGATCAAGTGAGGCTAGATATTGTTATCCATTACCTGAGAAGAGAACCCAGTCTAGATGGCCAGTTGCGAGTCATGGTTAGGTTAGATGTGGAGGACAGGCATGAGGATTTACCCTACCTAGATATATATCTAGGGACTCTTACTTGATTCCTACGTTGATCATGTTGGAGTTATGGGGTCTACTCCAGCCCTGTAGAGTTATTCTGCCCCAATCTTAGAGTGTTTATTGATTTATTTGTTGATCCTTTTAGAGGATGATCCTATAAGTGCACCTAATGTTTCTTTAGGTTTGAGTATTGTACCTCTATCTATGCCAGAGTATTCTTTTGGCGTTCTTCTGGTTTGAAGTATGGATCCTCCTGTTATACCAACATGTGCTTATGGTACTCCATAGACTCCAAGTGTAGTGCCTAATTGAATACTTGTATCTGAGTATGGTATTCTGAGATATAGAGTTCAAACGTCTCCTATGATGCTTCCTAAGAAGGTTTATTGGATTTCTAGATTTACTATGTCTCTTATTATTGCAAGTACAGTTATGTGATCTCAGGATCAAAACAAGTTTGAGAGATTCACTCATTTGGGTCCTCCTAGGTTTAGTGGTGCTATAGGCAAGGACACCTATAAGTTCATCATGGATTATCGTGGGAAGTTTCATAACCTTGGTTTGGTTGTTTCTTATACTACTTTCAGTTAAGAGATACAACCACAAATAGGTGGAGGTTACTTATTAGTTGTTGATCTCTTGGTTTGCTAGAGATGACTTGGGATTAGTTTATCGAGGCCTTTTTTGATAAGTTTGTGCCTTACAGTTTGAGGGATCATATGAAAGATGAGTTTGATATATTCGAGTAGGGATCGATGACTATTGTGGAGTATGAGGCATGTTTGCATACCTTGTCTATATATTCTTGTGCCATTATTTCCATTGAGTTAGAGAATATTAGAAAGTTTGAAAAGACGTTGGATCTACCGCTTCAACTAGCTACAATATCACGACCTGTACCAAGGCCTAGTCATGACATGTATCTCAAGTGCGTCAAGGACCGGAGACCACCCCCATTAACCTAGCCAAATAGAACACAGTATAAATAGCACTGGATGAACTCCAAACATATAACAAGATAGAATTGAGTTACGGACATAGAACAAGGTAGATAAATCAACTGAATAGGATCTAAGAATCCGCGACACCAAATACACCCACATCCTGTTGTCCACAAAAGTCTCTAAGAAAATAAAAAATCAACCTAAGTCAGGACATGCCCCCCGGCTATTGCAAAAAAGGGTACTAAGAAGGTATTTTAGAAATAAATAAAGACAAGACCATGAAATAAGGGCCTTCAAGATAATAGAAACTCACCAGTTTAAAGCTGACTTTCGGATAATCCAGAGATCACCTACCACTGTGCAAAGAAACAGAAGTGTTTTCAGACACTGCTTAGCATAGGATACAACATCTGGGGATGATTAACGGGGTGAGCGCTAACATGTAACTTATGGAAGGTATAAAGTAATGCCATGATCAAGTTAGTCCAAAATCAATGAAAGCCATTCACACAATCATTTATATATATACACCATGTTGGGTTAGGGAACAAGACTTAGCATGTTATTTAAAACATTATCCTGGAATGTGTAGCTTAAATGCCAAAAAAACACCCGTAGGCTATATGGCTTTAGCCTTCTTACTAGATGGTCCCTAGTGTATGTTAGTCGTACAAACCGAATATATTATAGAAGGTCGGGGAATCTAGGATGCTACGCCATCCATGTTACATATATCTATAGTGTTTGACAAGAACACAGTCATCAAAACCTACCCTCACATTGGTAAACGTGAGTTTCCAGTATTAGTCCCTCGGGACCTCCACTTTCATGGCTCAGCTACACGACCACATTTAAGCCTAATTAAATGATTACACATTCCAATTCATTGAACCAATAATCATCCATAAAGGTATAAGCAATTGGTATCATCATACCAACTAATCTTGCAAACTATAATAAACATGCCATTCAAATTATCACCACTTTTGTGAATCCACAACCCTACAAGCTCCAATCATTCAAACACATAGGGTAATCCACGACCCTTGAAGTTCAATGTTAATTATCCATTACCTTGGGGGAATACATTACCCCAAGGTTAAATTTAAAACCATTATGTTTCACTAACCTTCTATATCATGCAATAATTCCAAAAGTAGTTTCAATATAAATATACTTATGTTTCAAAGCCAATTGCATATGGTTGGGTTGAGGTTATTTCCAATTTCAATTCCAAATACATTTATTGGGTGGTATCCATGACTTCCATACCTATTTACCATTCCCATTCACCCAATGAGTTCAAAAAATATCATTTCAAAATATGAATGAATAACAAAAGTCATGGGAAAAACAATTTCATCAACAACATTCAAGGACACTCTACCAAATTTCTAAAACTACCCATTAATCGTATGAATAAAAATTTAAACATATGATTTAAAAAAAGAAAGTTTTAGGGAAGGGATATATGCCTGAGATATCAAGAGTGAAGGATAAGATGTCTTAGATCCCTTGATGACCAACCTTGAGAAACCCTAGTTGTTCTTGACTTAATGATTCGAGTGAGTAAAAAGTGTGTTTGATTGATAAAGTAATGAAAATAACCCGATTTAGGTGTTTTATGGTCGTGGGTTTAGATTAGGTAAAGCAAAAAAGGCCAAAGTTCCTTTAAATGATTCATAGGAAAAACAATTGTAGGCTGTTACGGGTCATGTCACGACTCATGATGACCTGGTATTAGTCACTTCCTAGAGTCTTAGACTGGGCAGTGAATCAGGGCATCCTTACTGGTATGGTCATGGGTCACACCCTATGAATCATGACCAGACCCTACAACTCGAAGTGTTTTAGATCTTACAAAGACTGCAACCTTGGGCCATCTTATTGGTTTGGTCAAAAGTCCCACCCTATCACTCGGGACCTTACCTTATGACTCATGAGGTCCAAGTCATAACCTCAGCAAAAAACTATGGATAACTTACTAGTCAGATAACTATTGGAGTCATATGACTCGTAAGGGGTCTTCACAACTCATCACGTAAGTCGTACCCTGTATAGTGAGCTCAAAACTATAAAAAATTTCATTGGCAAAAATTTGAGGTGTTACATACAACTCAGATGGTAGTTTATAGGGTATCGTATTATAGAATTATGGATCATGCTAACATGACTGAGTCTATTCTTTGAGCATCTTAGTTTAATGACCCGAGAATACCCCCTTGTCGTAACACGATTCTCAAAGTCATAAGTGATCCAAAGATAACCCATGGCTTGGCAAAACATTAAGAATATTAAAGAAAATGATTAGATATTAAATGTAAACTAAACTGAAATAACCTGATTATAATAAAATAATCGAAATCAATACTGGATAACAAAACTAAGTTTGTTTTATCCAACGCTATTTGACAAAATCATTATACTAAATATATGACTATCTGTCTGAAAGCCTCTAAATCATAAAAGTTGTTGGAAAAAGCCCCCACCTAACTCTAACTGTCTGAAACTAGAATATTACCAAAAATATATTCATAGCTAGCCCTCGAATGATGAGGACTCACCAACAATGCTGCTGATATGGTATGGAACTGTACTAAGCATGATGGATATTAAACGTCAGAACCTACATTATAAGACAATATAGCAAAAAAAAGGCATCCAGTCAGTACTTTTAATTTAACAAGTATACAAGATGGGAAAAATAACTGATATAGGCTGAAAATGATGCATGTGATATGGTAAACTAACAAAAGACTAAGTATTAAACATAAGCTATGTGATAATCTAAACAACTGAATACAAAGTTATGCAAGTATATAAATTTGAACTATTAATTGTGGATTGTGTGAGTTACGATTAACCAACATACCCCAATCTGATCTAATAGAGGTCCAACCTATAACCAAGTTGGATAGTGTAATACCCTGAAGTTTTCTAACTAATTTTTTCCCAAGAATGTCTAGTATTATCTTCTAAATTGAATGATTTTTATTCCATGGTGGAATATTAAGATTTTCACCTTTTTCATATGGAAAATTCAATAAGCTTTTCATCAATATAAGATTTGCCTAAATCTAATAACCGGGTAAGAAGTTATGAGTATTTCAAGTTCCCGTCGTAAAAAAGTGCCATATTAGTCTGTGGCGTACCACGCCATAAGAGAAAATGGCATTTGTCAAATTCCAGTAGGGGTCCGCGATATTAGAGCATCACTCTAAACTTCCAGGTCACAAATAAAATGGCAACGCGATGGCTCTGCGTCGCGCCATCCCCCAATTTCTCAATTGTCAAATTCCAGTGACACGACGCGATAGCACCGTATCGCGCCAGGGGTCCATTCGGGAAATTTTCACCAATTTCAAAGATGCGTCCAGGGTTAAAATGGTCAATTTTCCACCCCTATTTAAACCTAATAACACGTGATTTAGCCATTCCTCACCCAAAATATACTAGTATCTCTCAATTTTCTCTCAAGAACAAACTAGAGTTTCAATTGAGAATTTAATTTCAAGAAAATCTCTCCATCAATCTTTGCTAAATTAAGAACTAAGTTATGCATAGTGTTGATTTATGGATCCCTTTCATCCATAAATCTCAATAACCCTATTTAAAATTGTAAATCATGATATTTATGTTTTGGTTGGTTATAACCATGTTTATCTTATTATATGATTCCCAAGTTGAAATATTTATGTATTTTTCATGAAACTACATTTGAAAGTGAGTGAAATCCATAAATTGAGTAATTTATAATGTGTCAATTTAATGAATATGTCTATGCCCTATGGGTGCATGCAAAGTGTTTGATAAAATGCCTAGGAAGATAGAAATTATGCACTGTAGCTAAATTATGACCCAAAATGACTTCCATGTTGTTCTTATGTATTGAAATTGTTGGTTGGATTTATAATGAGTTATATTTATGAAATTATACTATGTATACATGTTATCTTATTCACGTACCAAGCTATGATAATCAAATGCCGATGAAATATCTCCAACTATTATATTATGGATTGTTGATGATTGGTCATACATTCAAGAATGTCATGCCTTGGCAGTTTCCTTCCATCGACTCTTGGGGGAACTAGTACCAGAAAAATATAGCTATGTTCCTAGAGTCAATGACATGTTTCACAATATCCTTAGTCAAGCCATGATCTAAGAATTCTGTCACTCATGTGACTCAGGAAATCTCAGTAATTCAGTAAACTTAGAACTATTCCATCAGTCAACAAAATTCAGGTAATTTAGTACAGTTCAGTTTAGTAATTCATGTTTAGTGTCTATTTAGATGGGAGTAGGAGTTAGAACCGAGTGAACCCAAGGATGAGAACTCACCTGTTATATACGGGTGTGATTCTTAGAAGCAATCCTTGTGTTCCAGAACTACGTAGCCAGCGTAGGTTGAGATATCATATCCTACTATATAAGGGTAGGTGAGGTGGATTAACCTGTTATATAAGGGTTCCCACCATTTTCACTAGAATTACCTGTTATATGAGGGTTACTCACAGATTGTCCTTACCAGTGGTGCGGTATTGACACCCTTCTAATTGGGGTTATAGATTAGACCCCAACTCAGCAATAATGGAGTATTAGGGGCATGTCGGTTAGATAAATATTACCCACAGTTTCTGTTATAGAATCAGGACTATCAGATACAGTCATTCAGTCTCAGTAATAGAACTCAGATAGTTCTACAGAATTCAGGAATGTCAGATACATTCAACTCAAATACAATACAAAACTCATGTAGTTCCATCAAATTTAGGACTTTTAGATACAGTCACCCATGTCATCAGTTATATCAGTATAAGAATTTAGTTATCAGTTATGTTAGTTATCAGTAAATTCATGTTATCACGATCTCAGATATAGTTACTACGTAATCATGCATGTATTTCCACGTTCATATTAGTCAGTTAGTTAGTATTGTTCATGCATATGAACCCCATGCATTCAGCCTACCTTCCATGCATACCAGTACATTCAAAGTACTGACGCATTTGCGCTATAGTGTCTAATACCATAGGTTCAGAAGCACGAGATCTAGAGCATCATTAGCATTCCAGTCTCAGCATTCAGAGTTAGAACTGAGTCCTCATCTTTTGAGGACATGATCATTTATTTATGATCTCATTAGGTAATTCATTTGTTGCAGTTAGTTGGGGACTTGTCCCATCAACTCTTTATTCAGACAGTTCAGTCAATTAGAGGCTTTCCAGACTATCATGTTCCGATATCATATTATGTTAGTTTTGTTTTGGGTATTTCATACCCTAGTCAAATGTTATATCTTTATCAGTTTTGTTATAGTCTTAAACCTTATGGCCTTTAAGTTCATGTTTCCATAATCATACAGTATCTTATGAAATATATAGGTACAAATATCAGTCAAGGGTTAGATTGTGGTCCTTAAGGGTCATGAGCACTATGTAGCATTTCGGGTACCAGATCTGAGGCATTACAAACTTGGTATCAGAGCAAGGTTCAATAGAGTCCTAGGACATCTGAAATCCTCATCTAGTAGAGTCTTATACATCGGTGTTTTGTGCGCCATATTTATGTACAAGAGTCTATGAGAAGTTTTAGGAACCGTTTCCCTTCTTTCAATATTTATGTCGTTCCAGTGAGCATAATCTCAAGTCAATCTCTTAGTCTAATGCATTTCTCCCTTTCTTCGACAGAACATGCCTCCTAAAAAAGAAATAGGAATCATTCAGCCCCTCAACCCGAAGATCCTTTGGGTGAACATGTTTCTCATGCAGAGTTTAGAGTTGCAAGCTTTAGGTGGTTCCAAGCTTCCAGTTCACAAAAAAAGTGGCAACGCAATATCTCTGCATCGCACCATCCCCCAATTTCACAATTATCAAATTCTAGTGACACGGCGAGATAGCGCCCCATCGCACCAGGGGTCTAGTTCGGGAAATTTTCACCAATTTAAAAGATGCGTCTAGGGTTAAAAGGGTCAATTTACCACCCTTATTTAAACCTAATATTACGTGATTTATCCATTCTTCACCTAAAATATACTTGTTTCTTTGAATTTTCTCTCAAGAACAAACTAGGGTTTCAATTGGGAATTCAATTTCAAGAAAATCAGTCCATCAATCTTCGCTAAATAAGGAACTAAGGTATGTATAGTTTTTATTTATGGATCCCTTTCATACATAAAGCTCAAGAACCCTATTTGAAATTGTAAATCCTGATATTTATGTTGTGGGTTAGTTTTAACCATGTGTATCTTGTTATACGATTCCCAAGTTGAAATATTTATGTGTTTTTCATGAAACTACATTAGCAAGTGAGTGAAATCCATAAATTGAGTTATTTATAATGTGTCAATTTGATGATTATGCCTATTCCCTATGGGCGCATGCAAGGTGTTTGATTAAATGCCTAGTAAGATAGAAATTAAGCACTAATGCTAAATTATGACCCAAAATGAATTCCATGTTGTTCTTATGTATTGAGATTATTGGTTGGATAGCTCATGAGTTAGCCTTATGAAATTATACTATGTATTCATGTTATCTTATTTACGTTCCAAGCTATGATAATCAAATGCCCATGAAATATCTCCAACTATTGTATCACGGATTGTTGATAATTGGTCATGCATTCAAGAATGTCATGCCTTGTCTGTTTCCTTCCATCGAGTCATGGGGGGAATTATACCAAAAAAATATAGTTGTGTGTAGATTCAGTGATATGTTTTACGACATCCTCAGTCAAGCCATGATCTGTAGAACTCAGTAAGTCATGTGACTCAGGAAATCTCAGTAATTTAGTAATCTCAGTACTATTCTGTCAGTCAATGGAATTCAGTTAATTCAGTTTAGTTCAGTTTGTTAATTCATGTTTAGTGTCTATTCAGATGGGAGTAGGAGTTAGCACCGAGTGAAACCAAGGATGGGAACTCACCTGTTATATGAGGGTGTGATTCTTAGAAACAATCCTTATGTTCCATAACTACGTAGCTAGTGTAGGTTGAGACATCATAGCTTGCTATATGAGAGTAGATGAGGTGGTTTAACCTATTATATAAGGGTTCCTCACGTTATTACTAGAGTTACCTGTTATATGAGGTTTACTCACAGATTGTACTTACCAGTGGTGCAGTATGGACACCCTTCAAATTGGTGTTACAGATTAGACCCCAACTCAGCCAAAATGGTGTATTAAGGGAATGTTGGTTAGATAACTACTTCTCATAGTTTAAGTTACAGAATCAGGACAATTAGATACAGTCATTCAGTCTCAGTAATAAAATTCAGATAGTTCTACAGAATTTAGGAATATCAGATACAGTCAACTCAGATAAAGTATGGAACTCAGCTAGTTTCATCAGATTTTGGACTGTCAGATACAGTCAGTTATGTCATCAGTTTATTAGTCATCAGAATTCAGTATTCAGTCATGTTAGTTATCAGTGAATTCATTTTATCACGATCTCAGATTTAGTAACTACATATTCATGCATGTATTCTCACATTTATATTAGTCAGTTAGACAGTATTGTTCATGTCTATGAAGCCAATGCATTTATCCTACCATCCATGTATACAAGTACATTCAAAGTACTGGCGTATTTGCGCTATGGCGTCTTATACCATAGGTTCAGAAGAACGAGATCCAGAGCATTATTAGAATTCTAGTCTCAGCAATCAGAGTTAACAGTGAGTCTTCATCTCTCGAGGACATGATCATTTATTTATTATCTCATTAGGTAATTTATTAGTTAGAGTTAGTTGGGGACAAGTCCCATCAACTCCTCATTCAGATAGTTCAGTCATTTAAAGGCTTTCCAGACTATCATGTTCATACAATCATGTTATGTCAATTTTGTTTTGGGTATTTCATACCCCATTCAGATGTTATATCTTTATCAGTTATGTTACAGTCTTGAACCTTATGGCTTTTCAGTTCATGTTTCCACAATCATACAGTATATTATGGAGTATACTAGTACAAATATTAGTCATGGGTTAACTTATGGCCCTTCGAGGTCATGAGCACCATGTAGCATTTCGGGTACCAGATCCAGGGCATCACAAACTTGCTATCAGAGACAGGTTCAATAGAGTCCAAGGAAGTCCGAAAGCCGCATCTAGTAGAGTCTTGTATATGGATGTGTTGTGCGCCACATATATGTATAAGAGGTATAAGATGTTTTAGGAATAGTTTCCGTTCTTTAAGTATTTATGTCGTGCCAGTGAGCATAATCTCATGAAAATCTCTAAGTCTTATCCATTTCTCCCTTTCTTCTACAGAACATGCCTCCTAAAAGAAGAAACAGGAATTAGTCAACCCCTCGGCCCGAAGATCCTTTGGGCGAACATGTTTCTCATACAGAGTTTAGAGTTGCATTTACTATTCTTGCTCAGTCAGTTACTGCTAAGAATGAATGACCATCTATCATTCCGGGCAACCCAGTGACTAATTCAGCTTAAGCCTAGATTCAAGACTTCACCCAATGAATCC
Source organism: Capsicum pubescens (assembly GCA_030864215.1). NCBI lineage: Eukaryota > Viridiplantae > Streptophyta > Magnoliopsida > Solanales > Solanaceae > Capsicum > Capsicum pubescens. The sequence goes on from CM061540.1 coordinate 179,711,321, forward strand.
TCTATCCTTTCTTGGGTCTAAGTTAGATGAGTACCCTTAGGAATTCATCGATCAGGTTCAGAAGTTACTAATATTATGGGGGTTACTCCTAGTGAGAGTGCTGAATAAGTTGCATACGAGTTGCAGGATGTTGCTCACACTTGGTACAAGAAGTGGAAGTCAGAAAGGCCAAATGATGCAGGGCCTATAGAGTGGGAGGATTTTGTCACCGCATTCTTAGATAAATTCTTTCCCCATGAGCTGAGAGAGGATAAGGTGTCAGAATTCATCAACCTCAGGTAGGGCAACATGACGCTGAAAGAGTATTCTCTTAAGTTTACTAAATTAGCTAGATATGCTCCTCATGTAGTTATAGATAGCTGGTCCAAGATGAGTATGTTTGTTTCTGGGGTGAATGATAGTGTGGTCAACGAGAGTAGGTCTGCAATGTTGAATAATGACATGACTTTAGCCAGGCTTATAACTCATGCTCAGCAGATAAAAGATCAAAAGATTAAGATGAGGGAGAAGAAGAATAAGAGAGAAAAGATAGGTATTTTCAACTTTGCTCTGCCCTAATCAAAAGAAGGAAACCGTTCTCAGTTTCGTCCTAAGTCATCAGTTCCAGCTCCTTCTTTAGTCTGTGCTCCAATTCCTATGTTCAGGGATAGTAACAAAGATAGATCGCTAAGCTCTAAGTCTTAGGGCAGTGTTAGTAGTGCCCACAACTATACTCTTTTCCAGACTTATGGCAAGCACCATCAGGGTATTTAAAAAATTAGAAGTGGTATTTGTTTTGGATGTGGTAAGCTAGGCGATAGAGTAAAAAAATATCCTCAGCCAGGTCCTCCCGGTAAGCAGAATCGTTCCTCAGCTCAGTTCGGTCACCCAAATTAGTAGGGTGCCACTTCCAGTACTACTGCTGGGCAACGCCCAAATAGACTCTATGCTCTCCAGTACTGGCAAGATCAGGAAAATTCTTGTTATGTGGTTACTGGTACATTATAGATCTTTTATGTGAATGTTTAGGCTTTGTTAGATCGATGTGCTTCCCTGTCTTTCGTTACTCCCTATATAGCAGTTGATTTCAGAGTCATTCCTGAAATTCTAGCAGAGCCCTTTTCAATCTCTACCCTAGTGGGTATAACCATCATAGCCCGACGGGTATACAGGAACTGCCCGATTATGATATTTTCGAAAGTCACCTCAGCAGACTTAGTCGAATTAGAGATAACTAATTTTGATATCATTATCGAGATGGATTATCTTCATTCCTGCTATGCCACAGTCAATTGTAGATACTTAATAGTCCAGTTCCAGTTTTCGAATGAACCCATCATAAAGTGGAAGGGTAGTGTATCCGCTTTCATAGGTCATCTTGTTTACTACTTTCGGGCATGGAAAACGATATCTAAGGGATGAGTCTATTATATTTTTTGAGCTAAAGACACTAGTTCTAAAACTCCTAGTCTTGATTCAGTCTCAATCGTGAATAAATATTCAGATGTCTTTCCCGAAGATCTTCTATGAATTTCTCCCAAAAGGGAAATAGACTTTGGCATAGATCTTCTTCTAGATACTCAGCATATATCTATTCCGCCATACAAAATAGAACTAGAAGAGATTAGAGGATTGAAAAAATAGTTAAAGGATCTCTTAGATAAGGGGTTCATCAGACCTAGTGTGTCCCCGTGGGGTGCACCAATCATATTCATGCAAAAGATAAACGATTCTCTCAGGATGTGTATTGATTACCGTCAGCTCAATAAAGTCATGGTAAAGAACAATATCCTCTCCCCAGAATCAATGACTTATTTGTCCAACTTCAGGGTGCGAGCTATTTCTCTAAGATAGACCTCAGATCAGGCTACCATCAGGTCAGAGTTAGAGAATGTGACATTCTGAAAATAGTTTTTCATACTTGTAATGGTTACTTAGCATTCCTATTCATGTCTATTGGTCTTACCAATGCACCTCCAGTTTTCATGGACTTGATAAACCGTGTGTTTAAGAAGTACTTGGACATGTTCATCATAGTATTTATAGATGATATTTTGGTCTATTCCCACAGTGAGCGTGATCATGCAGACCATCTAAGAATTGTACTTCAGACTCTCATAGATCATCAGTTGTCCTCCAAATTTAGTAACTGTGAATTTTTACTAATATAAATAGAATTCCTTGGCCATATTGTTGTAGGTGATGGCATTAGAGTAGATCCTCAAAAAATTAAAGTGGTAAGAAATTGTCCTAGACCTGTCTCTCAATCAGATATAAGGAGTTTCTTGGGTTTGGCTGGATATTATAGGCGGCTTGTTGAGGGATTTTCTTCTATTGCATCCCCTATGTCCAGATTGACTCAAAAAAAAGTCAAGTTTCAGTGGTCAAACCCTTGTAAGCAGAGTTTTCAGAAATGGAAGACTCAACTCACCTCAGCTCCAGTTTTGGCTCTTCCTGATGGTTCAGATGGTTTCGTAGTGTATTGTGATGCATGCGGAGTAGGTTTGGGTTGTGTCCTCATGCATCATGGTAAGGTCATAGCCTACGCCTCCACACAGGTTAAACCCCATGAGAGAAATTATCCTACTCATGATCTTGAGTTACCAGCCATAGTATTTGCCTTAAAGATTTGGAGGCATTATTTATACGCTGTTCATATAGATGTGTTCATAGATCACAAGAGTTTTTATAATGTCTTTTCTCAGAAAGATCTCAATCTTTGTCAGAGAAGGTGGTTAGAGCTCTTAAAATATTACGATATGAGTGTCCTTTATCACCCAGGCAAGGCCAATGTAGTGGCCGACATTCTCAGTAGACTGTCTATGGGTAGTGTTGCTCATTTTGAGGACAGTAAGAAAAATTTATCTGAGGAAGTCCATCAGCTTGACAGACTAGGCATTCTCTTAGTAGATATAGAGGAGGGTGATATATGGGTTCAGAGTAGTTCACAATCATCTCTAGTTTCCAAGGTGAAAGAAAAGCAAGATAGAGATCCCAGTCTAGTCAAGTTGAAAAAGTCAGTCAAGGAATAGAAAGTAGAGATTTTCTCCCTAGGGGTAGATGGTATTTTGTGTTGCTAGGGTCGTCTGTGTGTTCCAGGTGTAGATAACTTAAGGCGGCAAACTCTTGCAGAAGCTCACGATGCATGCTACTATATTAATCCAGGGGCCACAAATATGTACCGCGACTTGTGGGAGACCTATTGGTGGAGTGGTATGAAGAGAGATGTTGCATAGTTTTTGGCTAAGTTCTCTAAATATAAGCAAGTTAAGATAGAACATCAGAGTCCTAGTGGGTCCATGCAAGAGTTCCATATTCCTACTTTGAAGTGGGAAGAAGTTAACATGGACTTCGTGATGGGTTTGCCTCATACTCGTCATCAACATAATTCATTTTGGGTCATTGTAGACATAATGACAAAATTAGATCATTTCCTTCCAGTCTATACCTCTTATTCAGCCGAGGATTATCCAAACTCTACATAAGAGAGTTGGTCAGATTATATGGTGTTCCATTATCTGTTACCTCAGACAGAGGTACCCAGTTTACCCCTTATTTCTAGAAAGCATTCCAAAAGGGTTTTGGTACCTAAGTTCATCTCAATATAGCCTTCCATCTTCAAACAGATGGTCAAGCATAAAGGACCATTCAGACTCTAGAAGATATGCTGTAAGCGTGTGCAATTGATTTCAAGGGTAGTTGGGATGACCACTTTCTTTTGATTGAGTTTGCATACAACAATAACTATCTTTCCTGTATTAAGATGGCTCCATTAAAAGCACTCTATGGCAGGAGAAGCAGATATCCAGTCGATTGGTTCAAAGTTAGTGAGGCCTCAGTTATAGGGCCTGACTTAGTATTCGATGATTTAGAAAAAATCCAGTTGATCAGAGAAAGACTCTGGGCTGCTCAGATCCGATAGAAGTCTTATGCAAATATACGTAGAAAGGATCTCGAGTTTGAGATTGGTGACTATGTCTATCTAAAGATCTCTCCCATGTAAAAAGTGAAGAGGTTTGGTAAGAAGGGAAATCTCAGTCCCCGATATATCGGTCCCTTCAAAATTCTCAGTCGCTTCAGCAAGGTACCTTATGAACTCGAATTGCCTTCAGATCTAGCCTCAGTTCATCCAGTTTTCCATGTCTCTTTGCTCAAAGAAGTGCATAGGTGACCCAAAACTTGTAGTCTCTATTTAGAGCATAGATGTTCAGAACAACCTTTCTTATGAGGAGATTCTAGTAAAAATTCTTGACTATCAGACTCGTATACTAAGGAACCAAAAAGTCCCTCTAGTCAAAGTTCTTTGGAGGAATCAGTTCATTGAGGGAGCTACTTGGGAAGCAGAAGTCGATATACAAACCAAGTATCCTCACCTTTTCCCAGCTAACTCAGATCAAGATTAAGGTAACAATTCTTCTTAAGTTTTTCAGTTTTCATGTCTAGATTTCAGTTATAACTTTGTATTAGTCTCATGTTTAGGGTTCCATTTTTAAAACATGGTACTAAGTACCATTGCATATCCAGTCATATGTTCATGTATCATATTAGTAATGTTATCATGCATCAGACATGTATTATCCTAGTGAGAAACTCAGTTATCAAAAATCTCAGTCATGTGTTCATGAGTCAGTTTAGTCATGAAACCATGCATCAGATATGCATACTCTGTATAAATCTAAGACAGATCAGTCATGCTTCAATTGTTCATGGTCAGTATGTACTTCGGCTTACTTTTTCTCCCATCTTAGTTAGTCTCATTCGAGGACGATTGTTCCTAAGGGGGAGATATTATAATACCCTAAAGTTTTCTAACTAATTTCATCCCAAGAATGTCTAGTATTATCTTCTAAACTGAATGACGTTTATTCCATGTGGAATTTTTAAGATTTTCACTTTTCGTCATCTGGGAAATTCAAAAATATTTCCATTGGATATAAGATTTGTCTAAATTCGATAACCGGGTAAGAAGTTATAACTATTTCAAGATCCCATCGTAAAACAATGCAATATTAGCCAGTGACATACCGCGCCACAATAGAAAATGGCATTTGTCGAATTCCAGTAGGGGTCAGCGATAGTGGCACGTCACGCCCAGTTTCCAGGTCACAAACTAAGTGGCAACGCGATGGGTCCGTGTCGCAACATCCCCCAATTTCCCATTTTTCAAATTCCAGTGACACGACGAGATCGTACCGTGACGCGCCAGGGGTCCAGTTAGGAAAATTTTCACCAATTTAAAAGATGCATCCAGGGTTAAAAAGGTCAATTTCCCACCCCTATTAAAACCCAATAATACGTGATTTAGCCATTCTTCACTCAAAATATACTAGTTTCACTGAATTTTCTCTCAAGAACAAACTAGGGTTTCAATTGGGAATTCAAGTTCAAGAAAATCTCTCCATTAATCTTCGCTAAATTAAGAACTAAGGTATGCATTGTGTTTATTTATGGATCTCTTTCATCCATAAATCTCAAGAATCCTATTTCAAAATGTAAATCATGATATTTATGTTGTGGGTTGGTTTTAACCATGTGTATCTTGTTATATAATTCCCAAGTTGAAATATTTATGTGTTTTTCATGAAACTACATTAGCAAGTGAGTGAAGACCATAAATTGAGTTTTTATAATGTGTCAATTTGATGATTATGCCTACGACCTATGGGTGCTTGCAAGGTATTTGATAAAATGCCTAGGAAGATAGAAATTATGCACTATAGCTAAATTATGACCCAAAATGACTTCTATGTTGTTCTTATGTATTGAAATTGTTGGTTGGATTGCTCATGAGTTAGCCTTATGAAATTATACTATGTATTGATGTTATCTTATTCACGTACCAAGCTATGATAATCAAATGCCCATGAAATATCTCCAACTATTGTATTATGGATTGTTGATGATTGGTCATGCATTTAAGAATGTCATGAATTGTCTGTTTCCTTCCATCGAGTCCTGGGGGTACTTGTACCCGAAAAATATAGTTGTGTGCCTAGAGTCAGTGATATGTTTTACGATATCCTCATACAAGTCATGATTTATAAAACTCAGTCAGTCATGTGACTCAGGAAATCTCAGTATTTTAGTAATCTCAGTACTATTCCATCAGTTAACAAAATTCAGTTTATTTAGTCTAGTTCAGTTCAGCAATTCACGTTCATTATCTATTTAGATGTGAGTAGGAGTTAGCACCGAGTGAACCCAAGGATGGGAACTCACCTTTCATATGAGGGTGTGACTCTTAGAAGCAATCCTTATGTTCCAGAACTACGTAGCCAGTGTAGGTTGAGACATCATAGTTTGCTATATGAGAGTAGATGAGGTGGCTTAACTTGTTATATAAGGGTTCCCACTGTTATTACTAGAGTTACCTGTTATATGAGGTTTACTCACAGATTGTACTTTCCAGTTGCGCTGTATGGACACCCTTCAAATTGGTGTTACGGATTGGACCCCAACTCAGCCAAAATGGCGTTTTAGGGGTATGTAGGTTAGATAACTACTTCTCATAGTTTAAGTTACAGAATCAGGACTGTTAGATACAGTTATTCAGTCTCAGTAATAAAACTCAGATAGTTTTACAGAATTCAGGACTATCAGATACAGTCAACTCAGATAAAGTATGGAACTCAGCTAGTTTCATCAGATTCTAGACTTTCAGATACAATCTGTTATGTCATTAATTTATTAGTCATCCGAATTCAGTATTCAGTCATGTTAGTAACCAGTAAATTCATGTTATCCCGATCTCAGAAATAGTAACTACATATTCATGCATGTATTCTCACATTTATATTAGTCAGTTAGCCAGTATTATTCATGCTTATGAACCCCATGCATTCATCCAACCTTCCATGTATACCAATATATTCAAAGTACTGACGTATTTGCGCTATGGTGTCTTATACCATAGGTTCAGAAGCATGAGCTCCAGAGTATCAGTAGCATTCCAGTCTCATCTGTCAAATTTAGTAGTGAGTCTTCATCTCTCGAGGAAATGATCATATATTTATTATCTCATTAGGTATTTATTAGTTGGGGACATATCCCATCGACTCCTCATTCAGACAGTTCAGTCAGTTAGAGGCTTTCCAGACTATCATGTTCAGACTATCATGTTATGTTAGTTTTGTTTTGGGTATTTCATGCCCCATTCAGATGTAATATCTTTATCAGTTATGTTATAGTCATGAACATTATGGACTTTTACTTCATGTTTCCGTAATTATACAATATATTATGAAGTATACAGGTACGGATATCAGTCATTGGTTAGCTTGTGGCCCTTTGGGGTCATGGGCACCATGTATCATTCCGGGTACTAGATCCAGGGTATTTCAAACTTGGTATCAGATCCAGGTTCAATAGAGTCCCAGGAAGTCTGAAAGATAGATCTAGTAGAGTCTTGTACATGGGTGTATTGCATGCCACATTTATGTACAAGAGTCTATGAGATGTTTTAGGAATAATTTCCCGTATTTAAGTATTCATGTTGTGCCAGTGAGTATAATATCATGTCAATATCTTAGTCTAATCCATTTCTCCCTTTATTCTACTAAACATGCCTCCTAAAAGAAGAGATGGGAATCAGTCAACCCATCAACCCAAAGATTTTTCGGGCAAACATATTTCACATGCAGAGTTTAGAGATGCATTCACTACTCTTTCTCAATTAGTTACAACACAGAATAAATGACCCACATTCATTTCGTCCAACCCAGTGGCCAATTCAGCTGAAGCCAAGATTTGGGACTTCACCCTAAAGAATCCTCCATCCTTTCTTGGGTCTAAGTCATATAAGGACCCTTAGGAATTCATCGATCAGGTTCAGAAGGTTACTTACATTATGGTGGTTACTCCTAGTGAAAGTGCTGAGCTAGATGCATACCAGTTACAGAATGTTGCTCACACTTGGTACAGACAATGGAAGTCAGAAAGGCCAGATCATGCAGGGCCTATAGAGTGGGAGGTATTTGTCACCGCATTCTAAGATAGATTCTTTCCCCATGAGCTGAGAGAGACTAAGGTGTCAAAATTTATCAACCTCAGGTAGGGAAACATGATGGTGAAAGAGTATTCTCTTAAGTTTAATCAATTAGCCAGATATGCTCCTCATGTGGTTGTAGATAGCAGGGCCAAGATGAGTATGTTTGTTTCTGGGGTGAATGATAGTGTGGTCAACAAGTGTAGGTCTGCAATGTTGAATAATGACATGAATTTAGCCAGGCTTATGACTCATGATCAACAGATAAATGATCAAAAGATTAAGATGAGGGAGAAACAATATAAGAGAGCAAAGATAGGTAGTTTCAACTTTGCTCATCCCTAATCAGATGAAGGAAACCGTTCTTAGTTTCGTCCTAAGTCATCAGTTCTAGGTCCTTTTTCATCCATTGCTCTAATTCCTAAGTTCAGGGATGGTAACAATGATAGAGCGCCAGGATCTAAGTCTCAGGGCAGTGTTAGTAATGCTCGCACCTATACTATTTGCCAGACTTGTGTCAAGAACCATCAGGGTATTTGCAGAATTGGAATTGGAATTTGTTTCAGATCAAGTAAGATAGGCCACAGAGTTAGAGACTATTCTCAGCCAGGTCCTCAGGGTCAGTAGAACCGTTCCTCAGCTCAGTTCGGTTCCAGTTTTCAAATTTACCCATTATAGAGTGAAAGGGTAGTGTATCCTCTTTTAGAGGTCAGCTTGTTCTCTACCTTCAGGCAAGGAAAATGATATCTAAGGTATGAGTCTATTATCTTTTTTGAGTTAAGGACACTAGTTCTAAAACTCCCAGCCTTGATTCAGTCTCAGTCGTGAATGAATATAAAGATGTCTTTCCTAAAGATCTTCTAGGAATTTGTCCCGAAAGGAAAATAGACTTTGGCATCGATATTCTTATAGATACTCAACATATATCTATTCTACTATACAGAATGGCACCAACAAAGCTCAGAGAATTGAAAGAACAGTTGAAGAATCTCTTAGATAAGGGGTTCATCAGGACCAGTGTGTCCCCGTGGGGTGCACCAGTCTTATTTGTGTGAAAGAAAGACGGTTCTCAAATGATGTATATTGATTACCGTCATCTCAATAAATTCATTGTCAGAACGAGTATCCTTTCTCGAGAATTGATGACTTGTTTTACCAACTTTAGGGTGCCAGCTATTTCTCTAAGATAGACCTCAGATCAGCCTTCCATCATCTTAGAGTTAGAGAATGTGACATTCTGGAAATCGCTTTTCATACTCGGTGTGGTCACTTAGAATTCCTAGTCATATCCTTTGGTCTTACTAATGCCCCTGCAGCTTTCATGGACTTGATGAACCGTGTGATCAAGAAGTACTTGGGCATGTTTTTCATAGTCTTTATAGATGATATTCTGGCCTATTCCCACAGTAAGCGTGACTATGCAGACCATCTCAGAATTATACTTCAAACTCTCAAAGATCATCAGATTTTTGCTAAATTCAGTAAGTGCAAATTTTTGCTAAGGTCAATAGCATTCCTTGGACATATCATTTCAGGTGATGGCATTAGAGTAGATCCTCATAAGACCGAAGTAGTAAGACACTAGCCCATACCTATCTCTCAATCAAATATAAGGAATTTCTTGGGTTTGACTGGCTATTACAAGCGGTTTGTTGAGGGATTTTATTTTATTGTATCCCCAATGGCAGATCCTTGCGAATAGAGTTTTCAGGAGTTGAAGACATACTCACCTGAGTTCCAGTTTTGGCTCTTTCAGATGGTTCAGATGGTCTCATAGTGTATTGTGATGCATCCAGAGTAGGCTTGGGTTGTGTCCTCATGAAGCATGGTAAGGTCATAGCCTATACCTCCAGACATCTTAAACCCTATTAGAAGAGTTATCCTACCCATGATCTTGAGTTAGCAACTGTAGTATTTGCCTTAAAGGTTTGGAGGCATTACTTATACGGTGTTTATATAGATGTGTTCATAGATCATAAGAGTATTTATTATGTCTTTTCTCAAAAAGATCTCAATCTTCATCAGAGAAGGTGGTTAGATCTCTTGGAAGATTATGACATGAGTTTTCTTTATCACCCGAGCAAGGCCAATGTAGTGGCCGACGTTCTCAGAAGACTGTCTATGGGTAGTGTTGCTGATTTTGAGGAAGGTAACCAGAATTTATCTCAGGAAGTCCATCAACTTGTAAGACTATGCATTCAGTTAGTCGATTCAGAGAAGGGTGATATATGGGTTCAGTGTAGTTCAAAATCATCTCTAGTTTCCGAGGTGAAAGAAAAGCAAGATAGAGATCCCAGTCTAGTCAAGTTGAAAGAGTCAGTCAAGGACAAGAAAGTAGAGGTTTTATCCTAAGGAGGAGATGGTGTTTTGCGTTCTCAGGGTCGTCTGTGTGTTCCGTGTGTAGATGACTTAAGGTAGAGAATCCTTGCAGAAGCGCATGGAGTACGCTACTCTATTCATCTTGGGGACACAAAGATGTACCACAACTTATGGGTGATCAATTGATGGAGTGGGATGAAGAGAGATGTTGCAGAGTTTATGGCTAAGTACTCTGTATACAAGCATGTTAAGATAGAGCATCAGAAGCCTAGTGGGTCAATGTAAGATTTCCATATTCCTACTTGGAAGTGGGAGGAAGTGAACATGGACTTCCTGATGGGTTTACCTTGTACTCGTAATCAACATAATTCAGTTTGGGTCATTGTAGACAGAATGACAAAATCATCTCATTTTCTTCCATTCCATTCTTCTTATTCAGCCGAGGATTATGCCAACTCTTCATCAGAGAGTTGGTCAGGTTGCATGGTGTTCCGTTATCTATTATCTCAGACAGAGGTACCCAGTTCACCTCATATTTATGGCAAAAATTAAAAAAAGGTATGGGTACGCAAGTTCATCTCAGTATAACCTACTATTCTCAAACAAATGGTCAAGCCGAAAGGACCATTCAGACTCTAGAAAATATGCTGCGAGTGTGTGCAATTGATTTCAAGGGTAGTTGGGATGACAACTTGCCTTTCATTGAGTTTACATACAACAACAACTATCATACTAGTATTAATATGGCTCTAGTCGAAGCTCTCTATTGCAGAAGATGCAAATCTCCAGTCGATTGGTTCTAAGTTAGTGATGCCTCAATTATAGGGCCTGACTTAGTATTCGATGATTTAGAAATAGTCCAGTTGATCAGAGAAAGACTCTGGGCTGCTCAGAGTTGATAGAAGTCTTATGCAGATATGTGTAGAAAGGATCTCGAGTTCGAGGTTGGTGACTATATCTATCTAAAAATCTCTCCCATGAAAAGAATGAAAAGGTTTGGCAAGAAGGGAAAGCTCAGTCCCCGATATGTCGGTCCCTTCAAAATTCTCAGTCGCTTCAGGAAGGTAGCTTATGAGCTGGAATTGCCTTTAGATCTAGCCTCAGTTGATCCAGTCTTCCATGTCTCTTTGATCAAGAAGAGCATAGGTGACCCAACAGTTGTAGTCTCTATTTAGAGCATAGATGTTCAGAATAGCCTCTCTTATGAGGAGATTCTAGTCAAAATTCAGACTATCAGACTCGTAGAATGAGGAACAAATAAGTCTCTCTAGTTAAAGTTCTTTGGCAGAATCCGTTTGTTGAGGGGGCTACTTGGGAAGCAAAAGCTGATATGCGAACCAATTATCCTCACCTTTTCCCTGCTACTTCAGATCAAACTCAAGGTAATAGTTCTTCTTAAGCTTTTCAGTTTTGATGTCTAGATTTCAGTTACAACTTGGTATCAGTCTCATGTTTAGAATTCTCTTTTTAAAACTTTGTACTAAGTACCATTGCATATCCAGTCATATGTTCAAGCATCATATTAGTCATGTGTTTATGCATCAGACATGCATTCTAAAATTAATGATGTTTATTCCTTGGTGAATTTTTAAGATTTTTGATTTCTGCCATGTGGGAAATTAAATATGCTTTTCATAGATATAAGAATTTCCTAAATCTGATAACCGGGTAAGAAGTTATGACTATTTCAAGTTCCCATTATAAAACAGTGCCATATTAGTCAGTGGCGCGCCGCACCACAAGAGAAAATAGCGTTTGTCAAATTACAGTTAGGGTCCATGATAGTGGCGCGTTGTGCCAAGATTCCAGGTCACAAACGAAGTGGCAACGCGATGGCTCCACGTCGCGCCATCCCCCAATTTCCTAGTTGTAAAATTCCAGTGACACGGCGTGATAGCGCCGCATCGCGCCAGGGGTCCAGTTCGGGAAATTTTAACCAATTTAAAAGATTCATCTAGGGTTTAAAGGTTCAATTTCTCACCCTTATTTAAAGCCAACAATACGTGATTTAGCCATTCTTCACCCAAAATATACTAGTTTCTCTGAATTTTCTCTCAAGAACAAACTAGGGTTTTAATTGGGAATTCAATTTCAAGAAAATCTCTCCTTCAATCCTCGCTAAATCAAGAACTAAGGTATGAATAGTGTTTATTTATGGATCCTTTTCATCCATAAAGCTCAAGAACCCTATTTCAAATTGTAAATCATGATATTTATGTTGTGGGTTGGTTATAACCATGTGTATTTTCTTATATGATTCCAAAAATTAAATATTTATGTGTTTTTCATGAAACTATATTAGCAAGTGAGTGAAATCCATAAATTGATTTATTTATTATGTGTCAATTTGATGATTATGCCTATTCCCTATGGGTGCATGAAAGTTGTTTGATAAAAAGCCTAGGAAGATAGAAATTATGCACTATAGCTAGATTGTGACCCAAAATGACTTCAACGTTGTTCTTATGTATTAAAAATATTGGTTGGATTGGTCATGAGTTGTCCTTATGAAATTATACTATGTATACATGTTATATTATTCACGTACCAAGCTATGATAATCTAATGCCTATTAAATATCTCCAACTATTTTATTATGGATTGTTGATGATAGAATGTCATGCCTTGTCTATTTCCTTCCTTCGAGTCCTGGGGTTACTTGTACTAGAAAAATATAGTTGTGTGCCTAGAGTCAGTGACATGTTTTACGATATCCTCAGTAAAGCCATGATCTATAGAACTCATTCAGTCATGTGACTCAGGAAATCTCAGTAATTCAGTAATCTCAGTAATATTCCCTTAGTCAACAAAATTTAGTTAATTCAGTCTAGTTCAGGTAAGTAATTCATGTTTAGTATCTATTCAAATGGGAGTAGGGGTTAGCACCGAGAGAACCCAAGGATGGGAACTCACCTGTTATATGAGGGTGTGATTCTTAGAAGTCATCCTAATGTTCATAACTACGTAGCCAGCTTAGGATGAGACATCATAGCCTACTATATGAGAGTAGAGAAGGTGTCTTAACCTGTTATATGAGGGTTCCCACCATTATCATTAGAGTTACCTGTTATATGAGGGTTACTCACAGATTGTACTTACCAGTGGTGCAGTATTGACACCCTTCTAATTGGGGTTACAAATTGGACCCCAACTCAACCAAAATGGCGTATTAGGGGAATGTTGGTTAGATAACTACTTCCCACAGTTTTAGTTACGGAATCAGAACTATTAGATACAGTCATTTTGTCTCAATAAAATAACTCAGAGATTTCTATAGAATTCAGGATTGTTAGATACAGTCAACTCAGATAAAGTATGGAACTCAGCTAGTTCCATTACATTCAGGACTGTCAGATATAGTCACTCATGTCACCAATTTATCAGTCATCACAATTAAGTTATCAGTCATGTTAGTTATCTATAAATTCATGTTATCACGATCTCAGATATCGTTACTATGTATTCATGTATGTATTCTCACATTCATATTAGTCAGTTAGGTAGTAATTATTCATGCATATAAACCCTATGCATTCAGCCTACCTTCCATCCATACCAGTATATTCAAAGTACTGATGCATTTGCTCTATGTTCTCTTATACCATATGTTCATAAGCATGAGCTGCAGAGAATCAGTACCATTCTACTCTCAGCAGTCAGAGTTAGTAGTGAGTCCTCATATCTTGAGGACATGATCATGTATTTATTATCTCATTAGGTAATCTATTAGTTGGAGTTAGTAGGGGACATGTCCCATCAACTCCTCATTCTGACAGTTCATCCAGTTAGAGGCTTTCCAGACTATCATGTTATGTCAGAATGAGGAAACCATTCTCAGTTTCGTCCTAAGTCATAAGTTCCATCTTATTCTTCAGACAGTGCTCCAATTTCTAATTTCAGGGATAGTAACAAAGATAGAGCTCCAGGCTCTAAGTCTCAGGGGAGTGTTAGGAGTGCCCGCACCTATACTATTTGTCAGACTTGTGACAAGATCCATTAGGGTATTTTTGGAATTGGAAATAGTATTTGTTTTGGATGTCGGAATCCAGGCCACAACGTTAGAGACTGTCCTCAGCCAAGTCCTCAGGGTCAGCAGAATCATTCCTCAGCTAAGTTCAGTCGCCCAAATTAGCAGGGTGCCACTTTTTGTTCTACTATATGGCAATTCCCAAATAGACTCTTTGGATTCAAGTCCCGGCAAGATCAGGAAAGTTCTCCTGTTGTGGTTAATGGTATGATACAAATCTTTCATGTGCATGTTTATGCTTTGCTTGATCGAGGTGCTTTCCTGTCTTTCATTACTCCTTATATAGCAGTTGATTTTGGCGTCAGTCCCTAAATTCAAGCAGAGCCCTCTTCAGTCTCTACCCTAGTGGGTAAAACCATCATAGCCAGACGGGTATACAGGAACTGCCCGATTATGATATTTCATAAAGTCATCTCAGCAAACTAAGTCAAATTAGAGATGACTAATTTTTACGTCATTCTCGGCATGGAATGTTTTCATTCCTTCTATGCCACATTCAATTGCAGACACAGAACAGTCCAGTTCCAGTTTTCAAATTAACCTATCATAGAGTGTAAAGGTAGTGTATCCGCTTTCAGAGGACAACTTATTTTCTACCTTCGGACAAGGAAAATGATATCTAAGGGATGTGCCTATTATCTTGGTCGAGTTAAGGACACTAGTTTTGAAACTCCCAGCCTTGATTCAGTCCTAGTCGTTAATGAATATTCAGATGTCTTTCCCAAAGATTTTTGAGGAATTCCTCCCAAAAGGGAAATAAACTGTGGGATTGATCTTTTTCTAGATAGTCAGCATATATTTATTCTGTCATACAGAATGGCACCAGCAGAGCTTAGAGAATTGAAAGAACAGTTGAAAGATCTCTTTGATAAGGGGTTCATCAGAACGAGTGCGTCCTCATGTAGTGCACCAGTCTTATTCATGCGAAAGAAAGACAATTCTCTCAGGATGTGTATTGAATACCTTCAGCTCAGTAAAGTCATGGTTAAGAACAAGTATCCTCTACCCATAATCAATGACTTGTTTTACCAATTTCAGGGTGTCAGCTATTTCTCTAAGATAGACCTTAGATCAGGCTAACATCAACTCAATGTTAGAGAATGTGACTTTTTAAAAACAACTTTTTATACTCGGTATGGTTACTTAGAATTCCTAGTCATTTCCTTTGGTCTTACCAATTCCCCTGCAGCTTTCATGGACTTGATGAACCGTGTGTTACTTACAGATGATATTCTAGTCTATTCCCGTAGTGAGCATGATCATGCAGACCATCTCAGTATCGTACTTCAGACTCTCAGAGATCATCAACTATTCGTCGAATTCAGTCAGTGAGAATTTTGGCTAAGGTCAATAATATTCCTCGGCCATATCATTTCAGGTGATGGCATTAGAGTAGATCCTCAAAAGATCGAAGCAGTAAAAAACTAGCCCAGACCTATCTCTCAATCAGATATAAGGAGTTTCTTGGGTTTTGGTGGCTATTACAGGTGCTTTGTTAAGGATTTTTCTTATATTGTATCCCCTATGTCAAGATTGACTAAGAAGAAAGTCAAGTTTCAGTGGTCAGATCCTTGCAAGAAGAGTTTTCAGGAGTTGAAGACTCGACTCACCTCAACTCCAGCTTTGGCACTTCCACATGGTTCAGATGGTTTCGTAGTGTATTATGATGCATCCAGAGTAGGTTTGGGTTGTTACCTCATGAATCATGGTAAGTTCATAGGCTATGCCTCCAGAAAACTTAAAACCCATGAGAAGAATTATCCTACTCATGATGTTGAGTTAGAATCCATAGTATTTTCCTTAAAGATTTGGAGGAATTATTTATACGGTGTTCATATAGATGTGTTCACAGATCATAAGAGTCTTCATTATGTATTTTATCAAAAAGATCTCAATCTTTGTCATAGAAGGTGGTTATGGTTCTTAAAAGATTACGACATGAGTGTCCTTTACCACCCAGGAAAGGCTAATCTAGTGGTCGATGCTCTCAGTAGAGTGTGTATGGGTAGTGTTGTGCATATTGAGGATAGTAAGCATAAGTTAGCTCAAGAAGTCCATTAGATTGCCAAACTAGGCTTTCACTTAGTCTATATAGAGTTAGTGATATATTGGTTCAGAGTAGTTCAAAATCATCTCTAGTTTTTGAGGTGAAGAAAAGAAAGGTAGAGATCCCAGTCTAGCCAAGTTGAAAGAGTCAGTCAAGGAAAATAAAATAGAGGTTTTCTCCCAAGGTGGAGATGGTGTTTTGCATTGTCATGGTCGTCTATATATTTCAAGTGTATAAGACTTAGGGCAATGAATTCTTGTAGAAACGTATGGTGTGCTCTACTCTATTCATCCATGGGCCACAAAGATGTACTGTGACTTGCGGGAGATCTATGGGTGGAGTGGGATAAAGAGAGATGTTGTAGATTTTATGGCTAAGTGCTCTGCATGTAAGAAAGTAAAGATAGAGCATCAGAATCCTAGTGGGTCCATGCAAGAGTTGCATATTACTACTTGGAAGTGGGAAAAAGTGAACATGGACTTCGTGATGGGTTTGCCTCATAGTCATTTTCAACTTAAGTCAGTTTGGTTCATTGTATACAGAATGACCAAATCATCTCATTTCCTTCCAGTCCATACCTCTTATTGAGCCGAGGATTATGCCAAACTCTACATCAGAGAGTTGGTCGGATTGTATGGTGTTCTATTATCTATTGTCTCTAATAGATGTACCTAGACCTCTTATTTCTATAAAACATTTCAAAAGGGTCTTGGTACCCAAGTTTATCTCAGTACAGCTTTCCATCCTCAAATAAATGTTCAATAAGAAAGGAATATTCATACTCTCGAATATATGTTGTGACCGTGTGCAATTGATTTCAAGGGTAGTTGGGATGCCCACTTGTCTTTGATAGAGTTTGCATACAATAACAACTATCATTCCAGTATTAAGATGGCTCCATTTGAAGCTCTTTATGGCAGGATATGTAGATCTCCAGTCGGTTGGTTCTATGTTAGTGAGGTCTTAGTTATTGGGCCCGACTTAGTATTCAATGATTTAGAAAAAGTCCAGTTGATTAGAGAAAAACTCCGAGCGGCTCTGAGCCGACAAAAGTCTTATGCAGATATGTGTATAAAGGATCTCGAGTTCGAGATTGGTGACTATGTCTATCTAAAGATATCTCTCATGAAAATAGTGAAGAGGTTTGGAAAGAAGGGAAAACTAAGTCCCCGATATGTCGGTCCATTCAAAATTCTCAGTCGCTTCAGTAAGGAATCTTATGAGCTCGAATTGCCTTCAGATCTAGCCACAGTTCATCCAGTCTTCCATGTCTCTTTGCTCAAGAAGTGCATAGGTGACCCAACAGTTGTAGTCTCTATTTAGAGCATATATTTTTAGAACAACCTCTCTTATGAGGAGATTTTAGTTGAAATTCTAGATTATTAGACTCGTAGACTGAGGTACAAAGAAGTCCCTCTAGTCAAAGTTCTTTGGCGAAATTAGTTTGTTGAGGGAGATACTTGGGAAGCATAATAAGATATGCGAACCAAGTATCCTTACCTTTTCCTTGCTAACTCAGATCAAGCTGAAGGTAACAGTTCTTCTTAAGCTTTTTAGTTTTCATGTCTAGATTTCAGTTACAACTTGGTATCAGTCTCATGTTAAGGATTCTATTTTCAAAACATAGTACTAAGTACCATTGCATATCCAGTCATATGTTCATGCATCATATTCAAGTTATGGTTCCGCGTTGCGCTATCCCCCAATTTCTCAGTTGTCAAATTCCAGTGACACGGCATGATAACACCGCATCACGCCAGGGGTCCAGTTCGGGAAATTTTCACCAATTTAAAAGACGTGTCCAGGGTTAAAAGGATCAATTTCCCACCCCAATTTAAACCCAATTACATGTGATTTAGCCATTCTTCACCTAAAATATACTAGTTTCTCTAAATTTTCTCTCAAGAACAAACTAGGGTTTTAATTAGGAATTCAATTTCAACAAAATCTCTCCATTAATCTTTGCTAAATCAAGAACTAAGGTATGCATATTTTTGGTTTATGGACCCTTTTCATCCATAAACCTCAAGAACCCTATTTAAAATTGTAAATCATGATGTTTATATTGTGGGTTGGTAATAACCATGTTTATCTTGTTATATGATTCCTAAGTTTAAATATTTATGTGTTTTTCATGAAAGTACATTAGCAAGTTAGTGAAATCCATAAATTTAGTTATTTATAATGTGTCAATTTGATGATTATTCCTACGCCCTATTGGTTCATGGAAGGTATTTGATAAAATGCCTAGGATGATAGAAATTATGCACTATAGCTAAATTGTTACCCAAAATGACATCCATGTTATTCTTATGTATTGAAATTGTTGGTTGGATTGATCATGAGTTAGCCTTATGAACTTATACTATGTATACATGTTATGTTATTCACGTACGTAGCTATGATAATCAAATGCCCATGAAATATCTCCAACTATTGTATTATTGATTGTTGATGATTGGTCATGCATTCAAGAATGTCATGCCTTGTTAGTTTCCTTCAATCGAGTCCTGGGGTACTTGTACCCAAAAAATATAGTTGTGTGCCTAGATTCAGTGACATGTTTTACAATATCCTCAGTCAAGCCATGATTTATAGAAGTCAGTCAGTCATGTGACTCAGGAAATCTCAGTAATTCAGTAATCTCAGTACTGTTACGTCAATCAATGGAATTTAGTTAATTCAGTCTTGTTCAGTTTAGTAATTCATGTTTATTGTCTATTCATATGGGAGTAGGAGTTAGCACCGAGTGAAACCTAGGATGGGAACTCACATTTTATATGAGGGTGTGATTCTTAGAAGCAATCCTTGCGTTCCAGAACTACGTAGCCAGTGTAGGTTGAGACATCAAATCCTGAAATATGAGGGTAGATGAGGTGGCTTAACCTATTTTATGATGGTTCCAACCGTTATCACTAGAGTTACCTGTTATATGAGGGTTACTCACAGATTATCCTTACCAGTGATGCGGTATTGACACCCTTCTAATTGGGGTTACAGATTAGACCCCAACTCAGCTATAATGGCGTATAAGGGGTATGTCGGTTAGATAACTACTTCCCACAGTTTCAGTTACAGAATAAGGACTTTTAGATATAGTCATTCAATTTTAGTAATAGACTCAGATAGTTCTACAGAATTCAGGACTGTTAGATACAGTCAACTCAGATACACTATGAAACTCAGCTAGTTCCATTAGATTCAGGACTATCTGATACAGTCACTCATATCATTAGTTATATCAGTCATCAGAATTCAGTTATCAGTCATGTTAGTTATCAGTAAAGTCATGTTATCACGATCTTAGATATAGTTATTATGTATTCATGTATGTATTCTCACATTCATATTAGTCCACTAGCCAATATTGTTCATGCATATGAACCTCATGCATTCAACTTACCTTCTATGCTTACCAGTACTTTCAAAGTACGGAAGCATTTGTGCTATGGTGTCTTATACCATAGGTTTAGAAGCACGAGCTCTAGAGCATCAGTAGTATTCCATTCTCAGTAGTAAGAGTTAGAAGTGAGTCCTCATCTATCGAGGACATGATCATTTATTTATTATCTCATTAGGTAATTTATTAGTTGGAGTTCGTTGGGGACATATCCCATCAACTCCTCATTCTGACAATTTAGTCAGTTAGAGGCTTTCAGACTATCATGATCAGATTATCATGTTATTTCAGTTTTGTTATTGGTATTTCATACCCTATTCAGATGTTATATCTTTATTAGTTATGTTACAGTCTTGAACCTTATCTCCTTTCAGTTCTATAACTTTACATCAAGCCTATTTTAATGTTACAGGCTTGATGTCCATAAGGACTAAGGTATCAAGCCTATTTTAATGGGTGAAACTTTAGAATATATGGTAACATTGTAGTTCTATAACTTAGGGATGTCTGCTAAAGGTCTCAACTTAATTGACGGGTGAGCCTCCAGCCGTGCTTCGCTAGGTGATAAGTATTACTCCTAACTGAATAATATTGATAACTAAAAATGCTCAGTAATTGAAATATTATGAAAATCAACAATAAATTCATATCTGAAAGTATTCAACGATATGTAATCTAGAGAATCTAGCATTCATATATGTATACATCAAATCCTAGGTAATCGGGTGTTCACAATCCACCATCTCTAAATAATGCCACTAATCATGACAATATTAAAATTTAAACATAATAAGAAATTTCATAATTCAAGTCCAAAAATCAAGGATTTACCAATATAATGAGGTTTTATAGTTATGATTGTGGAAAATGCTCAAATATATGGGAAAATATAGATTCATGGTTTAGTTAAAGAAATAAACTGAAAACTTAAAGAATTTACACTTCCCATGGAAACCCTAAGTTTTAAGGCTGAATTAAACTTGGGAATTGAGTAATCTTTTAGACTTAATGGGTGAAAGGAGACACAGTGATGAAATCCTACATACCTAAGGTTTAAAAACTTGAAGAAATCCTAGGATTTGCAGCCATAAGTTAAAAAGCTTTACTTCTTGCTTGGAGCAGAAAATCATCTCTTTCTCTCTAAATTTTCTAAGTATTGAATGAATCTTGAGGAATGAGGGACTTAGGGGTGTTTTAGTATAATTATTCAGCCCTCCGAAAGCCTAATGTACATATTTTTGGTGCTAAAATTGTTAGAAAAGACCAAACAATCCTTCAAAATCATCTAGAAAACTCCTGGAAGTAGTCACTATAGCTTAGGTGACGAGTCATAGGGTATGGCTACGAGTCATTGAGAAGGGACTCAAATTTTTGTCTCCACAACTATGAAGACGAGTTATCCGAAGCCTCGTAGTCTTGATGATGATTTGTCATCATTGGCAACTTTGACAGTGCTTCATTAAATTAGCCATAACATTTTACTACAATATTAGATTAAGGAAAAACTTGATGCATTGGAAAGATAATACAATTATATATATTTATACACACACACACACACACATATATATATATTTGTGGATATTAACTAAAAAAATTTAGTAATATAAAATTTATGGTCGTTTAAAGTTGCCCATAACAATATTCTTCTCAAGAATTCAATCGGTAAGGGATATTTTGACTTGTCTATAAGCAAGGATTTATTTTTGTCATTAGTATATGTATAAATCAATTATCAAAATACCAAAACATTATGTTTGATTTTTCATAAACTTGAAGTATTGACGTGGATTTTTGGGGTGTTACAATATCTCCCCTTGGGGGTCATTCATCTCTGAATGAAAACTAACTAAGCAGAAATGTTAGTGTAAAAGTTGTAATTCCAAAACTAAAATCCTAAAACACAAATACTGACTTGATAAATGAATCATCAACTAATATATGTATTGAACCAAACTCATGGATACATGTTATTACATGAAAATAGCTCGGTGGCCTAAGATTGAAAGAATTGGTTTAGGGAAAACTGTTACCTCATGTTTGGACTGAGTTAGAAAATAAAATATGGGGGTACATTGTCATCATATTTTCCTCTATTTACCAAGTAGCTCCCTCCACTGACTGATTTCTCCATAGAGCCTTTAAAAAAGTGACCTCTTTATTTATCACTTTACGGACCTAAGGATCAAGGATCTTAAATAGGACCTATTAATAAGAGAGACTATATTTTACACCTACACTCTCTAAATGAACAAATGATGTTGGATCACCAATGTGTTTCTTTAACAACGAAACATGGAAGACTGGATGAACTGATGCTAAAAGGCAATTCCAACTCATAGGTTAAATTACAATAGAGACTTAAAATATTATAAGGACCTAAATAGTGGGGACTGAGATTTCCATTCTTGTAAAATCTCTTTACCCCTTTCATGGGCAGAACCTTCAAGTAGACAAAATCACTAATAGAAAACTCAAGCCCTATTCTCCCCATATCTACATAGAATTTTTGATGATTCTAAGTTGTTTTTCGCCATTCCCTAATATATTAAGCTTTCTCCATCACCTCATGTACTAAATCTGTCTCTATCCAGGTAGATTCACAAATCTCAAACAAACCAATAAGAGATATACATCTTTTACTATGATGTTGTAAAGCCTCGAATGTGGTACCCCGGAATACTACACAGTGCCTATGACCCCGAAGGACCACAAGCTAACCCATGAATGATATCTGTAACTAAGCACTGAATAATATACTGAAATTAAGCTAAATACATAAAATCTATAAGGCCATAAGGTTCAAAACTAAATAAACATCCACTAGAGCAATATCTAAAAATGGTACAATAAATACAAAAACAAATCTGAAGTAATGTCTGGCATGCTATAGTCTGAAAGCCTCTAAACTGTCTGAATAAGGAATTGATGGGATATGTCCCCAACTAACTCCAATAACTGAATTAAACTAAAAGATGAAATAGTAATGTAATCATCATGTCCTTTAAGGATGAGGACTCACTACTGACTCTAACTACTGAACTGGGATGCTATTGATGCTCTGAAGCTCGTACTTCTAAACCTATGGTATAAGACACCATAGCGCAAAAGTGTCAATACTTTAAATCTACTGGTATGCAAGTGAGGCAGGCTGAATGCAACTAGTTCATATGCATGAACAATACTAACCGAGTAACTAACATGAATGAGAGAATACATGCATGACTACGTAACCGTAACTGAGATCATGCTAGGACTGGATACTGAGTCAACTGATATTAACCCCTGAGTCATTGATAATTGAGAAATACTGATACTATATTACTAAATACTGAGGGTCTGATACTATATTACTAATATATCAATAACTATTTCTGACAGTTCTGATTATGAAGAACTGGCCTGGTTGACTTTATCTGACAGTCCTGAAGTTGAATACTGACAACATGAGTTCTTAGAACTGATATAACTGATAACATGAGTGACCATATCTGACAGTCCTAAATCTGATAGAACTAGCTGAGTTCCGTACCGTATCTTAATTTGACTGTATCTGACAGTCCTAAAATCTGAAGAACTATCTGAGTTCTTTTATTGAGGTTGAGACTGAGACTGTGACTAAGACTGTGGGAGGTAATCATTTAACCGACATGACCCGAAACTGAAATGGTGGGGTCCAACTTGTAACCTAAGATGGAAGGGTGTCAATACCGTACAACGGGTAAAGACCGATTGTGAGTGTACCCTTGCTGATAGGGAGCTCTTCCGTTAACCCCTCCTAGTAGGTAACCTAAATGAGATGTATATATATATATCCCTAAATGCATAGGGTTCATCTCAACCTACATTGGATACCTAGTTTTGGAATACAAGGATTGCTTCTAAGGATCACACCCTCCACTGAATAACAGGTGAGTTTACATCCTTGGGTTCACTCGATGCTGAATCCTACTCCCACCTGAATAGACACTAAATTGATTAACTAAACAGAACTGATTAACTGATGGTATCATTTAGCGGAGCTAAAACTGAATTTACTGAGTTCTGTTGACCAACAAAATACTACTGAGATCTGAGGACTTACTGAGAGTTCTGAAGTTACTGAGACTTACTAGAAATACTGAGATCACATAGGTTACTGAACTACTGAGATTACTGAGATTTCCTGAGTCATATGACTGACTGAGTTATATGGATCATGACTTTTTTGAGAGTATCGTGAAAACATGACATCGCTCTAGGCATACAACTAAGTTGTCGAGTACAAGTACCCCCAGGACTCGATGGAAAGAAACTGACATAACATAACTTACTCGAATATATGACAAACATCACAATTCATAATTCATATATTGAAGCACTTTATCAAACATGTGATACGCATAAACTTGTACATAAATGGGGATCTCATAATATCATACTAGTTGGGCACTTTTCCTTCATATAGGCATTCAATCAAACACATGGTAGGCATAATATATGTAAATAACATTGTACAACAATTAGACATTATGGTTCAATTATAATTTCATCATTATAGGGTTTAATCGTAAGTTCACATGAATATATATCTATACTAATCAATTCCACATAAAATTGATCACCCAACATGGATTAGAATTCAATTAATCATTCTCAACATGAACAAAAACAAACCCAATATGAAACTCATAAAGAAATCCATAAACATAAAGTTGGAAAAGAGATTCTTGGGCTTTATGGATGAAAAGAGTCCATGAATGAACACTATGCATACCTTGATTCATAAATACATAAAGATTGATGGAGGAAATTCTTGAACATGAATCTTCTATGAAAAACCCTAATGTGTTCCTGAGAGGATTTTGAGATAATAGAGTATATTTTGGTGTAATAGTGGATCAAATCCTTGTTTTAAAGCTTATATAGGGTAGGTAAATTGACACTTTTAACCCTAGGATACGTATTTTAATTCTTGTGAAAATTTCCTAATTTTTATCCTTGGCGCGACGCGCCACTATCGCACCAAGTCACTGGAACTGGACAATTGGGAATCTGCATGGTGGCGCGACGCGGATCTGTCACGTTGCCACCTTGTTTGATACTTGCAAGTTTGACGTGATGCGCCACTATCACGGATCAACACTGGAAATTAATAATTTCTATTTAAGCTGGCTCTGCGACACGCTGATGGCTCAGGTGATACACTGGCTCTAACTCTTCACCCATATGACAAAAACTGAAAATCTTGAAAATACCACATCTATAAAAGTGGATTCATCTTTCAAAGAAAGCTTCTAACATTTTTGAGGGAAAAATTCAAGCTAGGAAAAGTACGGGTATTACAATATCTACCCCTTGAGAACATTTGTCCTCGAATGAGACTGAGTGAGAGGGGAGAAGATGAAATGACGTACCTATTGAACATGCATGTCTGATGCATGACTGATAAGCTAAATTCATGCATATATGATGCATGGATAATTGACTTATGAATACATGACTGAATGTTCTGATGAACTGAATTTCTCGCAGGGAGAAGGCATGTCTGATGCATGATTACATAACTGGTCTGGTATATCAATGCATGAATGAATATGCAATAGTACTTAGTACAAAGTTTGTAATGGGGATCTGAGCATGAACTAAATAACAAGTTTGTAATGGTAGTTTGAACATGAACTGAGTAAGTTTAAGAAAATTGTTACATGACTGAAAGGCGCTGATGACCCCATGATTATGCTAGAAGTATGCATGAACAGGGACCTGAGAACGTGACTGAGGCTGAAATATGGCATATAAACTGAATTTTGTTAACTGATCCGAGGCCTTAAGTACATGGATCACGACTGATATTCGAATTTGAGAGGGTCAACTTATGAGTATAACCTACTTCAAAATGGATTCATTTCATGAGAAGAGAATGGAACTCTTATGTTATAAAGGTCCGGGGGATCATAGCATATTTCCCCCTTGGGACACTAGATCCCTCTAGAAATACTGTCTTAGCTGAGCTACTGAGGGGAAACTGAGGCGATGCGCAAGACACCTAGTATATGAATCGTGATTCATTATTTGAGATTTGAAAGTTGAGGCCTGATACATCATCTAAGATAAAGCAACTAAGCTTCATGCACTGCAACTGAGACTACTAAAAGATTTATGAGGTGCTGAGCCCGAATGCGTAAACATACTGACTTATTTGATTAACTTGATAACTGATAGCTTAATATTAGGTATGAGAGACTGGTCTATACTTAGTCTAAATAATAGGACAAAAGATGTAAAACATTATGCATAGGAGATAATGATTGACTTGATAACGTGATGTAACTGAGAATGAATGAGCAAAACTGCATCACCTCAAGAATGCAAGGCTTGACGTATATCATGGTTTGGAAATATTCTTTAGTCTGCAGTACTAAAACACTACTAACTGAGTGACTGATAGCTGTAGCATTGGTCCAGTAAGTCTGGAATTGAACTGAGTTTCTGATCTGATTACTGAACTGAAGTTGGTATTATAACTAAAAATATAACTGAGATTCTAACTGCAACTAAATATTGGGTTCTGATAATTGAGGTTTAGACTGATATTGAAGTACTGAGACTGGATACTGATAACTACATGGGGATAGATTTTCATAGGCAAGGATTCGATGCTCAAATAAATACTATATCGACCTGAACAGTCGACTAAGGCCTGAGGAATAGAGTACCAATAATATGGATTTATCAAGAGATTTAAACTGGAGGTATACATGACGTAATGTTAGCTTGACTGATCACTAGGAGTAGAGCATAAGTCATGTGGACTGGAAATATGGTGAAACATGACATGAGTACCTGAGTCATAAGCTGCATGGCTTAAGCCTAAAATTTTCTGTATTCATGGAACATAGCTCGTACTACTGAGGGTGTTGGAACTCGTCCTTCTAGGAATTTAACACGAATAAGATCCTATGGGAAGTATGTGAAACATGTGTAGGTAAGGTGATTACTATGGTACAAAATAATTTCACTGAGATAAGAGTAGGTTGGGAATAATCTTCCCTTAGTGATTACCTATATATACTGGAACTATAACTAGAATCTAAAGGCTTTACTTTCTGACCCCATGGTTTAACTGCTATGCAAGGTTTCAAAATATAAAGGTACTCATGAATATGAAGAAGTGTGAACATGTAAATGAGATATCTATAACATACCCATGACTACATCAGGAGGATTTTCCTGATTCTGCCGGGACCGAAGTTTATAGAGTCTTCTTGGGCGTTGCCCACTGATAGTGCTGGAATTTGCACACTACTGATTCGGGTGACCAAACTGAAATGATAAGCAGAGATGACTCTGATAACCTGACTGGGGATAGTCTCTGACCTTGTGACCTAACTCACCACATTCAAAACACACACCACTACCGACTCTACACACATCCTTATGATGCTTACCACACTCTGTGCAAAATGGATGAGTAAGAATCCTACTCTCACTATTCTAAGCCTTGGAGCCTGATTATCTATTTCTATGATCATTTTTAAACTTTGGTATTAAGGAACAAGCTAAAGAGTAAACTGGAGCTGAACGTTTCTGACACAACTGAGAACGGTTACCACCCTGTGACCCATGCAGTGCAAAACTATAACAACCTGTTCTAGCTCTTTTTTTCCCTCTCCTTCTTCTTAAGCTTTTTCTCCTCCATCTGTTGGGAATATATCATATATTAGATATGTTCTACTGAGATCTGAGGACTGCCTGAAAGTACTAAAGTTACTAAGACTTACTGGGAATACTGAGATCATGGATGTTACTGAACTACTGAGATTATTGAGATTTCTGAGATTTCCTGAGTCACAAAACTGACTGAGTTTTATGGATCGTGAATTGTCCGACAGTATCGTGAAAACATGAATTGGCTCTAGGAACCCAGCTAAGTTGTCAGGTATAAGTACCCTCAGGACTCGATGGAAAGAAACTGACATAACATGACTTACTCGAACATATGACCAATAACACAATTCATAATTCATATGTTGAAGCACTTCATCGAACATATGATATGCATAAACTTGTACATAAATGGGGATCTCATAATATCATTCTAGTTGGGCACTTTTCCTTCATATAAGCATTCAATAAAACACATGGTAGGCATTGTATATGTAAACAACATTGTACAATAATTAGATATCATGGTTCAATTCTAATTTCATCATTATAGGATTTAATCATAAGTTCACATGAATATACATCTATACTAATCAATTCCACATAAAATTGATCACTCAACATGGATTAAAAATCAATTAATCATTCTCAACATGAAAAAAAACAAACCCAATATGAAACTTATAAAGAAATCCATAAACTTGATGTTGAAAAAGAGATTCTTGGGCTTCAGGGATGAAAAGAGTCCATGAATGAACACTTTGCATACCTTGGTTCGTAAATACATGAAGATTGATGGAGAAAATTCTTGAACATGAATCATCTATTATATAGGGTAGGGAAATTAACACTTTTAAACCTAGGACACATATTTTAATTCATGTGAAAATTTCCCAATTTTCATCCTTGGCGCGACGGGCCACTATCGCACCAAGTCACTGGAATTGGACAATTAGGAATCTGCAAGGTGGAGAGATGCAGAGCTATCACGTTGCCACCTTGTTTGAGACCTGCAAGTTTGGCGCGACACGCCACTATCGTGGAGCAACACTAGAAATTGACAATTGCCATTTAAGCTGGCTCCGCGATGCGCTGATGGCTTAGGTGATACACTGTCTCACTAAAAAGGCTCTAACTCTTCGCCCGGGTGTCGAATTTGGGAAAATTTTGTATCGCTGGAAAGCTTATGGAATTTACCACATGAAAAAAGTATAAATCTTAAAAATACCACATCTATAAAAGTGGATTTATCTTTCAAAGAAAGCTTCTAACATTATTGGGGAAAAATTTCAATCTTGGAAAAGTACGAGAATTACAAAAGTGCTTCAAACAGGGCCATCTGAATACTAGAGTAGTAGTTGTTATTCTAAGGAAACTCAATCAAAGGAAAATAATCATCCCAAATAAACTTAAAATTAATCAAGAATGTTATCAACATGTCCTCTATTGTCTTAATGGTCCACTTTTCCTGACCATCTGTTAGTGGGTGAAAAGTCATACTAAGATGAACGTGTGTACCAAAACCCTTTTAAAATTTCTTTCACAATTGAGAGGTAAATATAGTACCTCTATATAAAATAATGGTCAAAAAGACTCCATGCAATTTCACCAACTCCCTAAGATAGAGTTTTGCATAACTTTTGGTTGAGTCTGAATTGTTAATTGGTAAGAAGTGGGTTGACTTAGTCATTCGGTCCACAATAACCCAATAAAATCATGTTGTTAATGAATTTAAGGCAACCCTGTAATGAAGTCCATACTTCGCACTTCCAAGTAGGAATGCTAATTTCCTGAAGCGTACTACTAGGTCTCTGGTACACAACCTTAAATTGCTGGCAATTTGGATACTTAATTATAAATTCTGTGATAACCTTTTTCACGACGTTCCACCAATAGATTTCCTATAAATCATGGTATATCTTAGTGGCTCTTGGTTAATTGAATATTAAGACTGTGAGATTTTTCCAGCATCCGCTTTCTCAAGTCATTTATATTCTAAACACATATTCTACCTAACAATGAAGGGCATCATCTATCCATTGGGAGAAAACCTTAACCTTCTAACTCTGGGCGATTTCTTTCAACCTAAGAAAAATAGGATCACTATATTTATTTTCCTTCACACTAACTATCAATAAATATTTTGTACTATTCTAAACCAAGAAGTTACCTTCGATTGAATCAACAACCAATTTTCTAACCTAGAAAGCTGGTGAACCTTACAAACTAACTCTTTCTTCTTATCCTTAATATGAGAAGCACTCTCCATATATAGTCTTTTAAGAGAATCTACCACACCATTGGATTTACTCAGATGGTACAAGGCACTAATATCATAATCCTTCAACAACTCTAGCCACCCTTTTTTATGAAGATTTAGATCTTTCTGGTTGAATACAAACTGGAGACTCTTGTGATCAATGAAAAAATCTACATGAACACCATAAAGATAATTCTTCTAAATCTTTAATGCAAAAACAACTGTTGTCGACTTATGAACATGAGTCAAAAAGTTATTCTCATGAGGTTTGAGTTGACTAGAGGCATATTCTATGACATTTCCCTATTGCACCAACAATAAACCATAAACCTATCTGAACCATGAAAACGTTTTTTGCAAGAAACGAACCATTGGAATTTGACTTTATTATAAGTCACTCTGGACATGGGAGAAGCAATGGAGGAAAATACTTTAACAAACTTTTTGTAGTAATTGGGTAAAACTAAGAAACTCCTAATATCCGATGGGGAGATTGGTCTAGGCCAGTTCCCCACTACTTAGGTCTTCTTAGGATCAACACGAATGCCTTCACAAAAAATAATATGACCCAGAAACACAATTGATTTCAACAAAAATTCACACTTGTTGAACTTAGAAAATAATTGGTGATCTTTGAGAGACTGCAAGACAATCCTCAACTGGTCTGCATGTTCATCCTCACTCTGAGAATAAACGAGGAGGTCGTCTATGAAAACTATAACGAAAAAGTCCAAGTACTACTTGAACACCCTATTATCAAATCCATAAAACTGCAGCAATATTTGTTAGTCCAAAAGATATGACAAAAATTCAAAATGACCACATCGAGATTGAAGTTTATCTTTTGAATGCCACATAATCTGACTCTAAGATAATGATTTACCGATCTGAGGTCTTTCTTAGAGAACCAATTAAAACCCTGAAGTTGGTTTAACAAGTCATCAATCTTTGGAATAGCATACTTATTCTTGATTATGAATTTTTTCAACTGAAAGTAGTCGATGCACATTCTTAGAGAACCATATTTCTTCTGCCTAAAAAGAACTGGATCACCCTAGTGAGAGATACTAGGAGTAATAAACCCCTTGTCTAAGAGATTTGTCAATAGTTCCTTTAATTCCTTAGGCTCGGCTAGATCCATTCTATAGGGTGGAATTAAAATAGGATGGGTATTTGAAAGGAGATCTTTTTAAAAGTCAATTTCCCACTCGGGAGAAACTCTTGGTAGATCTCTAGGAAACACTTTTGGAAATTCATTTACCCTAGGAATTGACTCAAGGCTTAGGGTTGTGGACCTTGAATTTTTGGTCCAAACAAGATGATAGATGCATTATTTGGAAATTATTTTTCTTACAATAATTAAAGAGACAAACTATTCAATAGTCACTGAGGAACAACTCTGCGACTCTAAAACTGGCTTATTTAGAAACTGAAATTGGATTACTCTATTTCTGCAATAAACTGAGGCATATAAAGAGTGAAGAGAATCCATGCCAAGAATATCATTAAAATCTATCATGTCTTACTCTATAAAGTCGACTAAGGTGACTTTCTGGGATACTGTGACTAGGCAATTTTTGTATACCCATCTTGATATAAATGAATTATCGAATGTAGTATAAATAGAGAAGGGTTCAACAAAGATTTTAAGGCTGACACCAAATTCTATTGTTATATAGAGGGTCATGAAAGAACATATGGCTCTGGGTTTAACAATGCATAAACATGAATATGAAAAGATTGCAACATACCAGTGACCACATAAAGAGAATCCTCCTAATCCATTTGATTCTAAAGGTCATAGAACCTATTTTGATGATGTTCATTAGATGTACTAGATGTGGAACCCTACTAAGTAGAGTGACCCACTAGAGCTGCTGAAGAGTTAGATTGACTTTGCTGATGAGTATCCCTACATATTTATAAGGCTATTGGGTATTCCCTACATTTGTGGCCTAATTTGCCACACCTAAAACAAGTAGAACTACCTGCCATATACTCACCCTTGTGGTTTTTACCATATTTATTGCAAACTAGGTTATTATAAATTTTATTGATACTACCGTAGGACTTAGAGTCTGGTGCTCTATCTCAAGTATCCTGACTGGACTTGGGAACTAGAGTGCTAAAAAATATGGGGCTGGATATATATATTTCTGGAAAAACTAAGAATGATTACCCCCAGCTAACCACTGTTGAAGGAAAATAAAGCTACCAATTGTGGCACTCTTATTTTCCCATTCCTTCTCTTTACTTTTCTCCTTTTCAATTAGTTGAGCATGAACCATCAACGTAGAGACGTCAATTTCCTTTACCGTCATATATGTTCTATACTCTTTGACCATATCCTTAGAAACACCCAAAACAAATTCGCTCATTTAGGCCCTAGAGTCAGCAACCATAGTTGGAGTATACCTTGATAACTGAGAAAAATTTAGCGAATAATCTTTTACATTCGTGTTTCCCTACTTCAGGTTTATGAATTCCTGTACCTTGTCTACCTTTACCTTAAGTAGGAAGAAACTATTAAAATGCAATAACAAACTCATTCCACTCTAGTGATCCTGCATCTACACCTCTATCATTCTTCCATTACTTGTACCTATGATAGGCACTCCTTGCAATTAATAAGCAACAAACTTATAACTTTTAATTAAAGTGACACTAATTATTTTAGTCATTTTTAGATACTATCAAGAACTTAAATGGATTCTCTTTAGACTTAGATCTAAAAAATATGAAAGCATTCATTCAAGAGAAGTCTTAGACTCTCATTGCCGTCATATTCACCATTGGGTTGGGTAGTGAAAACACATTCTTGTTATTTGGGTTGGTCATGAACTAGGCTAATACTGTAAAAAAAGCCCTAAACTTAGCATGGGAGACTTGTTCATTCAGAGGGTTTGTTGGAGTAGGTAGTGGTGCTTATTGGTTCCTATTCCTCCTTCTGTTAGTTCACTCTTGTAAGGAATTATCTATAAATATATAGATTATGAGCTAGAAGAATATTTTAATAGAGTTCAAACTCTATTGCAAAACATGAACATGAAAGAAGTCAAACTTTTCCAAAGATATGTCAAAGACTCTCGCTAATAATTATGGTGTGCATCACACATATAAGCAAGACTCTACTTAATGCTACTTTCAGTCACCCTAGGATACTTTATACCAAATGTTTTTTTACCAAGTTTGTAACGACTTGAGACTGCCCCTAGTCGTAACATAGTACTAAAAGTCATATGTAACCCAAAGCTAATCCATAGACTGGAAAAACACTAAGAATACTAAAGAAAATAATGGGATACTTAATAAAATTAAACTGAAATAACCTGATTATAATAAGAGAATTGAAATCAATATTGGTTATCAAAACCAATACTGTCTAACAAAATCAACATGTTGAAAATTTGACTATCTGTCTGAAAGCCTCTAAATCATATTAGTTATTAGAAAAAGACCCCAAATAACTCCAGCTATCTAAAATAGTAAAATTACTAAAAAGAAATATTTATAATTATCCCTCGAATGATGCAGACTCACCAAAATTGCTACTAATATAGTGTAGAACAATACTAAGCTTGATCTGGATGTTAAACGTTGAAACAATATTATAAGATAATATAGTATAAAGAAAGTTCACGGTCAAGACTTTAATTTACTAGGTATATGATATAGGAAAAATAATTGATATAGGCTAAAAATGATGCATGTGACATGGTAAATTGATGCAAGACTAAATAATAAAAATGGACTATGCGATAAGTTGAACAATAGAATACAAGGTCAGACAAGTCTTTGAACTATGAACTATGGACTTTGGGAGCTACCATTAATTGACATACCGCAATCAAAGCTATCCAAGGTCTAACCTATAACCCCAAATAAGTAGGTGTTTTGTACCTTGTCAAGAGTATGAAAACTGACTGATGTGGATCTACTAAATTGATGTTCGAAAAAACTAAGGTAATAATCCTGACCTGATGGGTAACCCTTTAGAACATACAGTGGTGTTGTAGTTCTGAAACATAGGGACTTCAATTAAAGGACTCAACCTAAATGATGGGTGAGCCTTCATCCCTGTGTTCGCTCAGTGCTAAGTACTACTCCAACTTAATGACATCGATAACATAAAATACTCAATAATAATAATATTCCAAAAATAAAAAAACAATTGCATAATAAAAAATTATTCAAATATTTGTAAGCTGGATAATCTAGAATTTTAATTGTATTCATGGAATCCTAGGTTATATGGTGTTCATAACACACCATTTTTGAAGAATGCAACTAATCATGATAATATTAAAATCTAAATGGAATAAGGAATTTCATAACTAAAGTCCAAAAAGAAAGAATTTATTAATATAATAAGTCTTTACAGTTATGTTTATGGACTATCAAATTTATGGGAAAACATAGATTCATGGTTTAGTCTAAGAAATAACCTAAAAACATAATGAATCTACAATTCCCATGGAAACCCTAAGCTGAATGGGCGAATTAAACTTGAGAATTGAGTAATATTCAGGACTCAATGGGTGAAAGGAAAAGCATTCATGAAATCCCACATACCTGAGGTTTAAAACATTGAAGAAACCTTTGAATTTGAAGCCAGATGTTAAAAGTCCCTGGGTCTTTCTTGGAGAGAAAAATCACCCATTTTTCTATAAATTTCCTAAGTGTTAAATGAATTTTATGGAATGAGGGACTTAGGGGTTATTTAGAATAATTATTTGGACCTTGTAAAGAAAAATAGACATAGTTTTGGTGTTAAAATTTTGAGAGAACACCAAATAGCACATCAAAAGTAATTTGGAAAACTCATGGAAGTAGTCCCGACTACTCAGATAAAGACTCATCGGGTCTGAATATGAGTCTTAGTCAAATGACTCAAATTTTGGTCCCCACATCTGTGATGATGTTTCACTTGATGACTTGTAGTAGCCTGACGATGAGTTGTCATCAGAGTTGTCTTCGTTGGTAGCTTCGACAGTGCTTTAGTAGACTTGCAATAACATTTTACTCCAATATCAAATTAAGGAAAGACTAGATCCATTGGAATGATAATTCACCTTTTTCATTTGGTGGGTCATTACGACAAAAACTTGTAGTGATATAAAATTTATGCTCGTTAGAAGTCGACTATAGTAACAATCTTATCAAGAGTTTAATCGGTAATGGATATTTTGACTTATCTGTAAGCTAGAGGTTATTTGTGTCCCTAATATATGTCTAAATCACCTATCAAACTACAAAAAACATGATGTTGATTTTTTATAAACTTGAAGTACGCACCAGAAAGGTGCATCGTCAGGGAGATTTAAAGGTCACATTTTTTGAGGTAGAGAGTTTAGATGATTTACTGGATATCATGGTAGACTAGTGTAGGAAGCCTTACAAATTTTAGTTACTAAGTCTTCTAGTTCAGCAAATTTGGGTGGTCATTCGAGTTCAACCATACATCATTCGATTAATCCAAGCTACAGGGTTTTCTATACGTGTGATAAGATATTCCATTCAGTCAAGTACTATCCCTGTCTAGTTTCCAGTGCTACTCTATATTGGTCGTGAGTAGTAGAGGTTCTACTAGGGGTGTTAGAGGCAGAGGTAGTGATGCTTGTGGTGGTGGTCACGGTGCTACTTTGTTGGTTGGTGGACATGGTTAGTTCTATTTTATACCTATAAGTATAGAGGCAGAGGCCTCTGATGTTGTCATCATAGACATCATCCCTATTTTTTTCAGATCTAAATCTTTGTTATTTTATTTGGGATCTACTATTTCCTATGTGTCTGCATATTTTTCTTTGGGGTTTTCATTCTTCTTATAAGCCTCTTAATGTTCCTATTCATGTATCTACCTTGGTAGGAGACTCTTTAGTGGTGGATCGGATGTACCAATCTTGTGTTTTGAATTTTGAGGGGCGTGAGACTTTGGAACACTTGATTCTCCTTAATATGGTAGATTTTGATGTCATCTTGGTTATGAATTGGTTACCTCCTTATCATGTTTTTCTAGATTCTTATTCTAGGACCATGACCTTAGCTTCACCCGATGTGCCAACAATAGCTTGAAAGGATATATTTCATTCGAGTCTCGAGAGAGTTATATCTTTCCTTCATGCTCATGATTTGGTTGAGAAGGGATGCATGTCCTTTTTGGCTCATATTCATGACACTAGTGCTTCCTCAATTTTGTTTGTGTAGTCTATGAATTCGCGGATGTTATCCCTATGGGCTTGCATGGTATGCCTCCAAATTATGGTAGTCACTTTGCAATTGATGTTAAGTCAGTCACTGATCTTGGGCATATTTATACGTCTAAGCAAAAATATTTACCCATATTTATACTTGTTCTGCTAAGCTAAAATGTGTACATTGTATTGTGTTTGATCCTAAAATGTATTCTTCAGCTAATGGACATGGTTAGTTTTGCAAGGCTTGATTTAGGTGAAATTGAACATTATTTTAAGCAATAATAAAAGAGATTGTGGACCATGGAAGCACTTGGAGTGACATACTGGACTTAAGAAGTTGGAAAAAAGATTTGGAAATCATGTAATAAAGTGGTGAATGTCAAAATCCAGATCTTATAGCAGAGATCTACCTCAGTGTCGCAGAGGATAATGATTCCCGAAAGTCAAATTCCAGTAGCCTTCTGCGATAGCCTGAGTCACTGAGGCTGAATTCTTTCCACAAAATTTAAATCCCTAGCTATCTGCTATACATCAGTGTCGTGGACCTAAGAATCTTCAATAGGCTCTGTGACACAGTTGTGAGGAAAATATGGCTTAACATCTCCTACTATAAAATGAACATTTCAAATCAATTGGGGATAATTTTGGCATACGTATAACTAAGGAAAAACTAATTACAATACTTCTGTTAGGGTTCATTGAACTTTTGTCTTTTAACATTAAATTTTGGTATGATTTATCATATTTCTTTGATACTGATTTCGAACATGAGTGGCTAAACACCCTTGTTCTGGGGTTGAGGCCAAGAACATGATTATATTTTTATATTATTAGAGTTGTTTAACATTTATTTGTCATATGTGTTTGTCTTATTCTCTTGTACTCACTAAATTGATGAATGGACACCATTAAAATACATCTATAATCCTTTGTGAATCCGAGAGTAGAATCATTGGGATAGATCGAAGAGTTTAGGGAGAAAGTTCTTATTCTTTTACAGGTTAAAGGATTTGAATTAGAGGGTAGGATAAAGATATACCTAGAAGCCTTTTTCGGTTCAGTCGTAGGAAAATAACTTAATGCATCTAAATGAATTATTGCATCTCTGCTCAACGATATAGTTGCGATGTACCTTTTGGTAGAAAATTCGTGGATCGAGAGCCTATGACATAATCAAATCCTAGTTAATCAATATCTTGGTAATCAACATGACCATAATAAGGATAGAGATTTATTAGATTGTTAATAATGTCTCAACCCTGGAACATTCACTCGTATTGTTTACAACTTTGCTTACGTTGCTATTGATACACTTTGTTATTGATTTATTTTGTAGATTCTTAATTAAATTATCTCAATCATCTTGATACTCTAAAACACTTTAATACCTTATTGTCAAAACTAAAGGTGATTAAATTACTAATCTAGTAGTCCTCGTGGGTACGATATCCAATTCATTTAGTCACTATATTACTTGTACAATCACGTGTACTTGCGTTTGTGATAGACATCAACAAGTTTTTGGCATCTTTCTCGAGGAGTCAAATAATTAGTAATTTTCTAAGATTTTTGCTTTTGATAATAAATGTAAGTGTTAACAACTTGATCTTAGTGGCTTCCTTTTCCAAGAACAGAGAGATCTCAAACTGGCAATAGTGAAAAAATTGGTAGAGCCTTATTCGGACCCAGAATAGGTATTTCATCTAAGGCGAAGTACAGCAGAACTTCACTACCCAATTCAGTAAGTTCAAATGGGAGATCAAGGGATTCTAATCTTAATGTTACATCTCCAGTAGCTCTAGCTTTAGTGGTTCCAGCTGCTCCTACTCAAGTAGAAGCTAGACCTATTTGTGAAGTGGCCATCCCACTAACAAACAATGCTACTAAGTGCATCTGCAAGAAAGATATAGATTATCGGTTTGAACTAAAAAAAATATGGTGCAAATTTTGTGCACGAGTGGAAAGTTAATAGGTTTATCTCATTAGGACCCACAAAAGCATATTCATAACTTTCTTGAGATCACTGATACCTACATTCCTGCCGGGGTATCTATTGATTATGTCAGATTAACTCTATTCCCTTTTTCTCTATTAGAGAAAGAAAAAAGGTGGTTATATGTTGAACAACCAAACTCCATCACCTCCTGGGATTATCTGGATTAGAAATTCCTAATTCGATTCTTTCCATCTGAGAAGGAAACATATTTTAGAAGTGAGATTCTGAGTTTCAGGCAGAAAGATGAAGAAAATACTTACCAAGCCTGGGAAAAATTCAAGAGTACGCTCAAGAATTTCCCTCCTCCTTATCAAACTAATGATGTATTAATACACACTTTCATTAATGGTCTTAAGCCAAATAGAAAGATATAGTTGGATTCAGCAGCAGGTGGTCAAGATCTAGAGAAGACGTATGATGAATTATACACACTGCTGAATTGGATTTCACATAGGAATCTTAATTCGCATGTCGATGAAATGAGTGCTCTAAAAAAGGTTAGAGGTGTGTTGGAGGTTAATAAGTTCATTTCTATATCAGCCCTAATTGTTACACTACATAATTATCTAGCTACACAATTCAGCAATATGAATTTAGGAATCACACAACTCACACCAGCAATAACAAATGCAGTTCATCAGGCCCATACTTTGTGTGAGGTTTGTAGAAGCAGTGATCATGCAGCAGATACTTGTGCGTCTAATCCTGAGTCTGTTAATTATGTGGGAAATGCTAATCATTAAGGACAATAGAACTTTGGTAACACTTAGAATCCTAATTGGTGTAATCATCCTAATTTCTCATGGGTTGGAAATCAGGCACAAAATACCAATTAATACAGGCAGCCAGTACAACAAAATCACCAATAGCATGTTTAGTGTAATCAAGCTTCTACTCAGTCAAGTAACATAGAAGAGATGTTAAAATAGATTATGGCTACACAAGAACAGTTGATAGAAGATATAAAAAGTTAGTAAATGATTATAAAGAACTTAGAGGTTCAAATAGGTGAGATTGGATGAGTACAGAAAAATAAACCTGGAGAAGGTCTACCTAGTGATTCTGTGGCAAATCCAAAATTGGTAAATGCGGTCACTACTCGGAGCAGACCATAGCTAAAGGAGTTGGAACCTAATCTGGTGAATCACAAGGCTAATAATTGTGAAATAGCAAGGGATGAAGAGAAAGTTACTGAAGACAAAGTTTAACGCAAGGAAACTAAGGTGAATAAAGTGATTCCACCTCCACCGATCCCACAATAGCTCCAAAAGCATCAAGAGGGGGCTTGTTACATGAAGTTTATTAATATTTTTATATAGGTTCAGATCAATCTTCCTCTAGTTGATATTTTGTAGAGTGTTCCAAAGTATGCAATGTATGTGAAAGAAATTTTGGCAAACAAGAATTATTTGACTAAATATCTTATAGTAAAACTTATTAAGGAGTGCAAATCTTGGATTCTAAAGAAATTGCCCACAAAGCTGAAAGATCAAGAAAGTTTCACTCTCTAAATCACAATCGGTCAAACCATCAGTGTTCAGGGCATATGTGATCTTAGGTTAAGCATAAATCTTATGCCCACATCCTGGTTTTAAAAATAGGTTAAGGCAGCCCGAGACCCACCACAGTCATTTTGTAATTGTCTAATCGATCACTTGCTAAAATAGATGGAATAATTAAAGATTTATTGGTGCAAGTGGGATCACTTATCTTCCCAATAGACTTCATTATTCTATATTTTGATGCTGATCCAAAAGTCCAATTATTTTTGGGACGTCCCTTTTTAGCAACAGGGCGCTCAGTAATTGATTAGCGGCAGGACAAATGACTATGAAAGCTCATGACAAGGTTGAGGTTTTTGAAGTGTATAAGGAAATGATGTTGCCTATAATATATGAAGAATTTTCTGCTATTACAGTCATAGACCTTGAATCTGAGCTCCACCTTCTATTGTCTAATGACCCATTTGATCGAGCATTGATGGGGTACGACCTTTTTCTAATTTTGAAGCACTTAAAAACGTACATATTATGGATATGGCTAGAATTAATACCATAATTACTAAATTTGAGTTTTTGAATCAACTAATTTATCCCTCCCCCAAGGCATCTACTGATATTGTTTGAAGAATTACCCTTTTATTTGAAGTATGCTTTTCTTGGTAAGGCTTATACTTTGCCTGTGATTTGTTGTTAGGTTTTTCTGATGTTTAGGTGAAAGAGGCATTGACAGTAATAGACAAGAAAGAAAACAATCAGATGGAAAATGTCGAATATCATAGGAATCAATCTTGTCTTCTATATGCCAAAAATATTTATGGAAGAGGGATAAAAAGCAAGTTTGAAACACCGGCTTAGACTAAATCCTGTGAAAAGAAGTAGTTAGAAAAGAAGTCATTAAGTGGCTTAATAATGGGATAGTTTATCCCATATCAGGTATTAAATTGGTTAGCCTTGTGCATTGTGTTAAAAAGAAAAGAGGGATTATTGTTTTGACTAATGATGATAATAAGTTGATTCTATCTTGTACAGTGGCTGGGTGGAAGATTTCATAGATCACATATAGTTGAATGATACCAATTGGAAGGATCTCTATCCCATTTATTATATTGATCAGATCTTGGATAGATTGGGGTGACAGGAATATTACTATTTTTTGGACGGTTATTCAACTATAATAAAATAACAATTGCACTAAAATATAAGGAGAAGACCACCCTTACCTATCTTTATGGCAATTATACATTCATATGCATACCATTTGGTCTTTGCAATGCACCAGTAACTTTCTACAGT
Source organism: Capsicum pubescens (assembly GCA_030864215.1). NCBI lineage: Eukaryota > Viridiplantae > Streptophyta > Magnoliopsida > Solanales > Solanaceae > Capsicum > Capsicum pubescens. Next base: position 179,751,969 of record CM061540.1, read on the forward strand.
TGTATGATGGCTATCTTCTATGAAATGGTGGAAGATTTGCTAGGTAAGCTAATGAGATTATTTTTGAGGCTTCTAAATGGAGCCCGAAACTAGCTCCTGCTTGTGAGGTATGGAAAGAGATCGTATTTAATTTTTCAGAAGTGGATGTTTTGGATAAGTAAAAATAGTAGACATTAGTAGATAAATTAGCAGGAAATAACAAAGGATAAGGAAAAATAACTCGAGTAATTTTCCTTCATTCTCTTGATTGAATTGCAATTAAACTCGGCCCAATCTTTTACTAAAAGGATTGAGCAGAATACAAAAAAAATTCTATTGCATTTATTTTGATGAAGTATATACTTACATAGATATACAAGATTTAAAATACATCGAGATATTTAAGAATGATTTTTCCATTATTGGTAATTTATTTGATAGGAGCTTGCAGAACTTAGACAAGGTCTTATCTCACTGTGAAGAAACCAAAATGGTATTAAACTAGGAGAAGAGCAACTTTTTTAAGGAAGGTATTTTCCTTGGTCATACAATGTTATACAGAGGACTTGAGGTAGACATATCTAAGGTAGAGGTCCTTGAAAAGCTCCTTGATGAAGTGTCAATGAATGGTGTCAGAATCTTTATCGAGCATACGAGGTTATACAGATGCTTTATCAAAGATTTCTCAAAGATAGCAAGTCCACTATGCAATATGTTGGAGAAAGAGGTTAAGTTAGACTTTGGGGTTGAGTGTTAGAAAGCATTTAAGAGTCTGAAAAGAAGAATGACAGAAACAACCATCCTAATCTTTAGTGATTAGGCATTACTATTTAATTTGATGTGTTATGTTAGTGATGTGGCTGTTGGAGAAGTATTGTGGTAGTGTAGAGATAAGGTATTTAACTCTATCTACTATGAAAGTAAAATCTTAGATGTAGGAAAGATAAAATATACAATCATAGAGAAGGAGATACTGACACTTGTATATGCATTTGATAAATTCAAAGCATACTTAGTGGGCATGAAGGTAATCGTTTATACTAATCATGCTTCTATACAATATTATTTCAACAAGAAAGAGGTTAAGCCAAGATTAATGATGTGGATTCTTCTGCTCCAAGAATTATTTTTGGAAGTACGAGACAGAAAGAGAGCTAAATAAAGTGGCCGACCATTTATATTGACTTGAAAGTCATGCTCATATTGCCAATGATATGCTATGTATTTGGGAAGAGTTCCTTGATAAGAAACTGATGACACTAGATGCAGCTGAAGTTCCATGGTAAGCCGACATAGTTAATTTTTTAGTTAGTGGCATATATTCTCCCAGTACAACAAACTAACAAAAGAAGAAGTTGTTCTGCGATCCTCATACATATTTGTGGGATGAGCCATATCTCTTTAAAAGGGTGTATATAAAATAATAAGAAGGTGTGTTGCAAAAATCGAATATAAAAAAGTGTTTGAAATTTGTCATTCAGTGCCTTATGGAGGTCATCATGGTGGAATAAGAACAGAATGAAAAGTCTTACAAACTGGTTTTTTCTAGATCATACTATTTTAAGATGATGTAAATTATGTTTGAGGGTGTAACCAATGCCAGATATCAAGGTTCCTTGAAATACCCTTGAACAATATTCTAAAATTGGGGATCTTTGATTTATGGGTTATAGATTTTATGGGGCCATTTCTGCCATCAGATATATTTTGATGCTTTTTTATTACGTGTCAAAGGGGGTAGAAGATGAAGCTCTCCCCATAAATGATGCTAGAGTATTGGTGAAATTCCTCAAGAAGAATATTTTCTCTTTCTTTGGCATACCTAAATCATTTATCAATGATGTGGGAACAAACTTCGTAGATAATTGGTTCAAGAATTTTTGGATAATTATGGGTTTGACAAAAGTAAGCCACAACAAATCAACCTCATAATAGTGATCAAGTAGGTGTGTCTAATCAAGAGATTAAGAAAATCATACAAAAAATGGTCAATGGACACCAGAAGGATTGGCCGGCTAAGATAGATGATGCATTATGGGTGCATAGGGAAGCCTATAAAATGACTATTGGGACCTTTCCTTATCACTTGGTGTATGGAAAAGATTGTCACCAAATAGTAGTGCTTTAGCATCTGGCATATTGTACTAACAGAAATTTGAATCTTTATCCAAATATTTCAGGGAATAAGAGGATGTTATAGTTGGTTGAGCTTGATTAGTTTGTTGTTATTAAATTCCATATTGAAATTATTTCTAGGCAAGCTGAGGTCCAAGTACTCTGGACCATTTTAAGTAGTGAGAATGACCTCTCATGGGGCTGTTGAACTATGGAGTAAGGATAAATGTGAAACATTAATGGTAAATGGATAGAGAGTCAAGAATTATTGGGATGATCATATGGATCAACACAGGACATCCATCACCTTTGAAGAAAAATAAAGTTATGTGTGGTCATTCCATGATATTAAATTAGGCATTGCATAGTAGGCTACCCACGAATGAGATGTAATAAATTAGATACTTCCTTATTATATGAAAAAACAAAAAAAGAGAAAAGAAATTAAAAATACAAAAAGATGTGTTGATCTACAACCAAAACTAAGACGTTGGGTAGGAAGCAACCCACCTTTACTTAGTATTCATATTGTTTTTGTTGAGAGTGTGGGAATGAGAGATTTATGATATGGGGAAGAACAAGAAATGAGTAAATATTGTGTTTAGGGAGGATATCAAGTACGTAAAAGATGTATTAAGTTGATGAAAAAGAAAGGAAAGAAAAAGGGGGATACAATTCCCCTAATTGAAAATTCAAGTGAGCCTCCACGATAGCCCGCATCACGAATCATGCTATATGTATTTTTGATGATGAGAAGCTAAACTGCAAGGGACCAAGTTCCTATATATCCAATGTACTGTACAGCTGGCACACAAAAGCTGCACAGTTTGTCCTCTCGTGTAATAAACTTGCAGGTACTATTTTGTATTGACTTGGACAGCTGCTCCAATGATATTCCATCTATAATAATCACCCAGCTATATAAGGAAAGAGATTACTCTTCAACTATTAGTTTTTTCTAATTCTAAATAGAGAGAAGAGAGGCAGCAAAAACTCTATATTAAACTGCTCAAGCATTGCTCATGTTCCTATCTTTGTAATATGCTTAAAGAGTGAGTGAGTATTCTTGCGTGATAATTTGTAAAATCACTACTCATGTTATAAGGGTAGTGTGTTCTTGTTGAGAGTGTTGCTAAGTTATAATTGACTAAGCTTAAGACTGATTAGAGATAATTAGTGTAGAGAGAGTCCTTGATAGATTTACCAAGATGAGCTTCTAGTAGAGTTTCTACTAGCGTAAGGATCCTAGAGTTAGGTTTAAATATAGACTATAATCAGGACGTTTAATATTATGGATTTCATTGGTGCTTGTCAGAGAAAGCCTTGGGTTTTCCAATCTTGGGTTTCCACGTAAAAATCCTTGAGTCTTTTACTCTTTTTGGACTCTATTATTTTATTGCATATGATTAATTCTGAGGGACCTTGTCCCTTACTATGCGTAGCAACCCAATGGGTTTCACCAATTGGTATTAGAGCCTAGTCATTCTAGAAGGTTCACATCTAGAGTGTCTTAGTTAGAATAGTTGCTCCACCTAACTTAGAAGAAGGTAAATATACATCTAAACTACCAAGATTTAATGAATAGTACTATGGGTGGTGGAAAACAAGAATGTTTGACTTTATTATGGATGAGAATAGTGAGTTTATTGACATTATTCTTGATGGTCCTCATATAACTATAAGAGAAGTCAAAGAAGAAGTTGTGAAGAGAATGGTCATAAAAATATTGAGGGAGTTCAATGATGAAGATTGAAGGAAAATTGAGAAAAATTACAAGGCCAAGAAACTATTTGTTTGTGGGATAGGGCCTAATGAATACAATAGGATCTCAGCTTGTGAAAATACTAGAGAGATCTGGGATTTTTTAAGGACTGCTCATTAGGTAACAACAGATGTGAAGGACTCTAAAGTTGGCATACTGACAAATCAATATAAAACCTTCACTAGGTAAGGAAATGCAATACAAGAAATGCATACAAGATTCACCTTTATCACAAATGAGCTACAATTCTTATGGGAGGTGATTCTATTGTATAAACAAGTGAGGAAGGTCCTTGTTGTTCTTCCCAAGTCATAGTAATGTAAAGTGAATGCTATACCCAAGGCAAAAAATCTGTAAACCCTCACCATGGATGAGTAGATTGGAAAGATAAGAACTCTTGAGCTCCAAAAGCAACAAGAGCTAGAGAAGAAAGATTTCAAAAGTAAAAAATCTTAGGCATGGAAGGCTTCAAATAATGACTCAAGTGAAGAAGAGATTGATGTTGCCTATTTGGAAATTAGAATTGTTAAAGCAATAGAAAAGAGTGGTCAATTCAAAATATGAAGAAGAAGAAAAAGAAGTAGGGTGAAGCAATATTGAGGTGTGTCACACATATGGAAGTCCTGAGCATTTTATCAAGGACCATCCAATGCATAAGATGGTTTATGAATATTACCTTAAGGCTGAGGGTGACAAAGGAAAGATCAGGGACCAGGTCACTGATAATTCAAGAAGGAAGGTAGCAGTTGAATATGCTCTAAAGCAAGCTCTGGTAGTATTGAGAGACTCTTCCAGTGATTTAGGTAATGATGAAAGGACTAGAGGTGTTTCTATGCTACCAGTGGAGGAGAATAAAGTGACCTTTTACACCTTGATTACTTATATGGAAATCACTAACGATTAAGAAGATAGGATAACACTCACAGACATTAAAAAACACCTAGAAAACTACTCTTCTAGAAAAGCATAAAAAGTTTCCAATAAGTTGATTGATTCTATATGTGAAATTACTAATGAAAAAAATACTCTGGAAGAAAGGTGGAGAGTCAAGAGCTTGAGTTAATTTTTCAAATATCTAAAACGGAAGTGCATGTGACTAAGTTGAAATATGAACAATCAAGCATAGTCAATCAACAGGAAAAAGCTAATAGTGCATGTGAGAAAGAAAATCTTAATATTCTAGAAGCAAAGATTAAAGATCAGTATCCTGAGCAGATATGTTTGACTCTCCAGATATCAGAAACTGAACAACAAGTTGTTATGCTAAAACTTAAAAATCTGAGTTTGGTAAGTCCACAAGAGGAAAAAAGATGGTTCCAATTATAAAATGGAGAAGAAAGTCTCAAAGTTTTAGGTTGAGCTTAAAGAAAAGCTGGAGAATTCTCAATGTATTCTCAAGACTACACTTCAGGAGAATGAGGAGTTATAAAGGGACCTGGTCCGTCTTATGGAAGAACTTAATAAATCCCTACAATGGACTGCATCATCTCAGATCCTTTCTAACTTGACTGATTAAGGTGCTAACAATAGGAAAGGGCTTTGTTATGAAGAAAGAACGTAACCTTTTGGGTCTCAAAGGACAATTGATCATAATGATAAGAACAAGGTTCACAAGCCTCTATGCCTTATTGTGGAAAAAAATGTGCATACAAAGGGTGTTGTCAGAACTGGATTCGAACTAGGATGAATGTTTCCAAATATATTAAGCAAGGAAATTCTCACTCTAAGAGTCTCAAGTATCATGGAAATGTGAAAAGGAAGTCTCAACCTAGATAGGACTAAAGGAGTTTGATAACACCATTGTCCTACTAATGCGAACTCAGACTCAAGTGGGTTTCCAAATCGGGCAACTTATCATTATTCTAGGCATAAGAAGAGATTGCCGTCATGGATAGTTCATTGATTTAAATATTTCAAAGCTCAATTATGGAAAGTCTAATTATGCTCTTTCTCTCAAAACTCTTCTGGTGAAAGTGTCTTTTTATGAAAAGATGATTTCAAGGACCTAATCCTATCCTGTGAAAGTTAATATTCAAGAAGAGAGTATATGAAGCTTGTGTTCGAAAGGAAGGCCTAGAATGACCTTTAGATATAATGAATGAAAATGACTTGAAAATGAACTAAAAAGGTATTCTGTGGGTGGATAAGAGGAGTGCATAAAGATCTTTATTTGTCAAGAAAATCATTGATTCTTACTAGCGATAAATATGATGAGCAAGAGGATAAAAGATACAAATAAGTCCTGATTCTCAACAAACCAGTCACTAGTAAATTCATCACAAATGGAGAAGCTTCAGAAGCTTGAATTAAGTCTAGTATAGGACATGGTCCCTAGACCTACTTTGGGAACAAGTTCTGAGCAAAAAGGGAGCATGCAGAGATAAAACATGATAGTAACTTAACCTAATATTTGAATCAATGTTTCTGCACAAAATTAGATATGTTCAGGAGTTTGGAATCCTTAATAAAGTAGGTGCAGTTTAGTCTAACTTGGTACTATACCCTTGCAGGTATAAACCCATATGACCAGCTTAGGAATTTGATAAAAGTGATAAGAAAAAACTTGAAAATTCACTCAAAGAAGAGAGAACTAGTATTTTCTCTCACGTTAGTATCACTATAGTATGCATTAATAATCATAAAATATATTGTCTAAGAAAGCCAAGTATCTTTTCCTTCACTTATAAAAGTTGTCAACTCGTTTGCAAAATGAAGAGTCACTCATATCAAAATCAAACATGTCATTCTATGATGAAAATGGTCACCTCTTCAAATTGCTAAAATAGGTTACTTCCTAGTCTGAGTCTCAACTCATCACTTGTTGCCTTAACTAAACCAAACTGATCCTTCTTATTCTCCTTTATCAAGAAATTCAAATTATAAATGCCCTCATCAAATATATTTATCCTTCATCAACAAAATCCATAGAAAACTTCTTCTTATGTACTCTAAGTCAAAGTCTGGTAACCATGCTTGAACGAGGAAGAAACACATAAGCTTTAAAATGGAAGAAATCCTCTAAGAGGCCTGGTCCCTAGAAGAAAAAGTTGTTATTAAAAGGAAAGGGGAAAGTAATGAGATCTAGGGAAGAGATAAAAAATATGGTTGGTTAAAAAGGGAATAAAAAGTTGATGACTTAGAAAGTTCTCCTAGGAAAGAAATCTTGATCCCAAAATATATATGAAAAGGGAGACATAAAATAACATACGGGTACATCCTCAACAAAGTATTAAATCACTTTGGGGTACTCAGAAAAAGGATATCACATGGAACAATCAAGCTGATATTCAGTTTGAACAAAGCATGTGGAGAATGTATATCAAGTATCTGAATTACTAGCTATTCAAGAGAAGTTAGGAATCAAAGTGGAGGAGTTAAGAATTAAGTCAACTATCAAAGATTCTAGATTAAATGTATTTGAAATTCATGTAACAAGGGTTATCCTCTGAAGGACCAAGTTTCGTTGATGAACATGCTGCTAGAAATGCAAAACTATAGGCAAGAATGGCTAAACTAAGTGCAGAAGTGAAGATCCTTACAAAATAGTTTGTGGATACTCACATTAATATAAATTCAAGAATGGATTACTACTTAAGTCCATTTTACCCAATCCTCATTCCACCCGATCCCTGTTATCCCCATTCCATCATCAACCTTGTGTTAGTTTCATATCTTGGTTCTCATAGTTGTTTTTAAAGAATGTTGTGTTGTGATGATTATTTAGCCTGCTATACTGGTATTGACTATTATGAGTTAATGAATCTTTAGTTTGTTTATATCATCTGTCTCCATACTTTAAAGTTGTTCTACATGTTATTGTTGCCCTAGTGGCCATGAGTTAAATATTCTATGCTTATTTTTACTCTTGGTTTACTGTTAATAATTTTTTGATAATGCCAAAAGAGGGAATACTGACCTCATATGTAAGTATTTGGTAGCATGATATAGTAGCACAGTGACAAGAAGAAGTGTGTGCAATAACGAAGGGAAGTGTGCAAATGGCAAATGCAAAGGAACAAAAAAAATGAATATGGCATGATAACAGGGGGAAGAAATCCAAATGCACAAATTGAAGGTACATGATGACAGGGGACGTTTTTGCTGAAAAATGACAACAAGGGACAAGGTCCCTATGTTGCATCATGAAAGATAAAGCACGATGTAGGGGGAAGATTTATCCTAAAGTGGTAATCACTCTGATTAAATTGATGAATGTGCATGGATGCTCAAATTGTATTTTTTGGTCTTCATCATCAAATATAGGGAAAATTATTATATGTAGTTTTGATGATGAGCAGCTAAATTGCAAGGGACCAGGTCCCTAGACATGTTAAGTACTATACAGTTGGTACACGATATTTGTACAATTTTATGGGCTAGTACAAAAAACTTGAAGGTGTTATTTTGTATCGACTAGGACTGCTGGTCCAATGATATTCCACCCCTAATCATCACCCGACTATAAAATAGAAGAGATGCCTCTTCAACAATTAATTCTAAATAGAGAGAAGTGAGGAAATAAAATCTCCATCTCAAGACTTCTCAATCATTGCTCATGTTCCTTTCTTTGTATTATGCATAAAGAGTGAGTGGGTATTCATGAGTTCTGATTTTTTAAAAATTTACTTCTGTTATAAAAGTAGTGTTTTCTTACTGAGAGTGCTTCTTAGGTAGAGTTTCCTAATCTTGAGACTGATTAAAGCTAATAAATATAGAGAAAGTCCTTGGTAGAGTTACCAAGATGAGTTGGTAGTAGAGTTGCTACTAGCGCAAGGAACCTAGAGTTTGGCTAAAATTTCGACTGTAACAATGAGGTTAATTATAGTGGATTTCATTGGTTCTTATGAGGTAAAACCTCGGGTTTTTTTATCTTCGGTTTCCACATAAAAATCCTTATGTCTTTTACTATTTCTGCACTGTCTTTAAATTCCGTGTACTCTATTGTTTGATTATTTGTGATTGATTCTATGGGACCTGGTACTTTATTATGTGGAGAAATCCTATAGGGATTCATCAAATCACATCGCATAGAGCTACCTCTACGTTGTGGCAAGGTTAATTTTTAGGGGACACATTCCAGTGATCTTCAGTGATAGCTCCACGCCATGAAGATTATCGCGGATACCATCCTCCTCATCGTGGGGAAGTGTTTGTCTTGGGTATATTCATTAAATAGTCAGGTTTTAACCCAACCTACCTCTTTGATAATACAAATATTCCCTTTATAATACCTCAAGTACCCACATTTCATTTCCCTTTGTAACCCTAATATGCCACCGTATTTCAAATTCCTCTTTAAATTCTCTCATTCTCAAAGCGTTTTGCGGCAAGAATAAATCAAACGACTTAAAATTTTCTTTCGCATAACTTCAACCAAGGTAAGTTCTCGTGTTTTAATTAATGCATTTTATCTAAATGAAGTAATTCAATAAGTGCTAGGATTAAAATTGTTGAGGTTGTCAATGTTGTATGTAATTCTTAGTTGTTTAAGTCATGGCTACTTATTTGTGTTATGGGTTCAGTATTTTGCACAATTTGATGGGTTTTATATCATTGTATATCTTTTGGACTTTGGAAATGCTTTATTATTTTACATGAATGTGTGGTTTAATTAGTGCTTTGAATTTTGATGCTAAAGTGTGCTAATTGATATTGAGTGTGCTAAGTAACCTCAATGTCCCTTGTTGTAATTGTAATTGGCATGATGAGTGCGTAGTGAGTTCCTTAATCTCACATAGTGCACACTAAAGTTAGCAATTAAGTTTGGGGAGGACTCTAAATCCTGTCACACTTGGTGTTCGCTAATTGGATTTGTTGAACATGTGACTTGGTAAATGTGCTTGTGCGCACATAATGATACATTGGGATGTATAACTGTGAATAACCTTTTTTGAGAGTACCAAGTGTGAGAGATGGATCAGATGGTAGCCATGGTGTTCATGCCAGTTATAATTTACCTCAATCTTGGGTAAGTGAATGGGATGTTAAGTTACTATTCTTAGACCCAAGGGTAAGCATTCTATTCTTGTGAACCTTATGCTTGTGCATTTTATTCAGATATTGATTCAGAGGAGAAGGAAGATGTGGACCTAGATATGGGAACTGAGGAATATGGTCCATATGATGATGATGGCATGGCCAATACCTGATCAGGGATTGTTACACCACCTTATTATTTTTTAAGGTCTACAAGCACTAAGGGCAGTGCTACATTTTAAGTGTAGGGTTGTGGTTCTCATTTCTCGTACCTTTCCCTGTCTTTTTGTTGTTCGTAAATATTTATTTTTGTTACTGTTGATGTGTTGAAGTAACTCTAATTGACATTCTTACTATTCAATATGTAATAGTTAGTATTTATTTATGATATTTGCTATTGGGTAGTTCACGGTGAGTAGTGATTTCTTTATTTTGCATAGTTCATTACTTTTTGTTCAAAACTAGGAGTAAATTTTTTTGATTTTTTCCCATAAAGGTGTAAAAGTCCCTTAAAGGCAAGGTTAATAAATTGTCGTGGTGAACCTTACATCTACTATCTTAAAATCTCCAACAATTGCCCTAGTCAAGAAACCTGGGATGCACCCAAACCTGGATATGCACCAGAAGGGTAAAATAGGAGTAAGTACGGTCCACTTGTACTCAGTAGGTATCATAGGCCGACCAAGCAATATAGAAAATAAACATACAAAATACACACTAAGGGCATGTCACCTGCAATAAAAAATGTCCCACAATGTTAGCCCACACAACTTGCAATAACAACTCTAACATATACATATCACATACATTGTAACAACACAACCAGGTAGAACACAAGTACACATTATATCACATATGCTTAGAAACAAGGAAGAGAATGTATATACAAGATAGTCAAGTATAATTAATGGAGATAGAACAAATAAAGATATGACAAGTCAATATGGAAATTTAATCACAATATAAATACAATAATGTAAGTGCAACGTATAATAAAATGATGATGATGATAACGATGATGCATGAGTTTATTTCACAACCTCCGTATACAAAAACGTAGGAAAGATTCTCGACGTCCATGGGGGTTCCTGATATAAAATCCATATATCCATATCTCCTTCCTGTCACATCCAATGAGAAAGGTTTTATAGGGGTTATAATATCTGCTCCTCGGCACATCCCTCCGGGAGAGTTTTAAAAAGGTGTTGCCAGTGTTTCTCAGATATTGCTACAGTGATACCAATTTTTCATGAATGAGTATGCTATGAGGATGTAATGCTCACAACCGATCACAATTAGTATTTCCACAACCAATAAAAATGATACATTTCCACAACCACGTGAGCCAATATCCACTCATTATTTCTAACCATAAGATCCCACATAGTAACACATCACATATTATCCCAAATTCAATAATGACATCACATATAGGCCCCCATACGGACACAACACATACATAGTCATTATTCATGATTAGTTCCAACCCTTAACATGTATTTTGTACCAACATTTACTACCCAAGCCAATCTAGAAGAGTTAATCCGTAACCTACCGAAATGCCAAAACTGATCTATAACACTTCATTCTCAATGTCGTACCCCTTATTAAAGATCCCGAAATCAACTAAAATAAAAAAATATAGAATCTACGCATTAAAACTCAGACAACGATACCTATATTGCATATTTTTTGCTCGAGGTCAAAACGTATCCCTGAAAAGGGTTTTCAAAAAATAAGGGAAAAAACCAAAACTTTATTTCAAAACAATGGTTTCCCATGCTTTTAGGAACCTATAGCTATAAACTCAAATCAAATCGAGTTAAAACGAGGTCCAATTAGAAGAAAAATAATTGTTAGACTCTACTAGTTAAAACCTTTGAAATCCATTTTAAAACTAGTAACTATAGGAATAGAAACATTATACAACGGGAAAAAACTGAAATTTGGGGATAAATCAAGTAATAAGATTTTTTGGGTTTTGAACAATGAATCAAGAATTTGAATAAGAAAAAGGTCAATTCATACCTTAAATCTATAAGAGAGTTGGGAAAAGTATGTTAATCTAGTTTCCCAAGAACCTATAATCTTTATTTTTGAGATCTAGCACTATTTTAAGGTTTATCTCTCAAGGGGTAGGGTAAAAAATGAGTTAAAATGTGACAAAAGGGGCCTTTTAATACCCTTACCAGGTCATCAGGTCTTGCTATCGTACAACTAAGTGTGTGATCACACATATGGCTGCAGGAGAAGATGTTGAAATTGCAACACTCCCTCGGTGTGATTGCACTACACTTTACACAAGAGGTGCAATTGCAGCCCACACCAGATATCAGCTGAAACTTTGAATTTTTCCATGTTTTCACTGAGGCCTCAAGATTTATTTGGAATTTGGTTTATGCAAATGAACTATGTAACCACACTAAATTTGACACTCCAGACTCAATGGTTGTATTAGATTTTTGAAAAGACATTGTCTTTACAAAGTTGACCCTAAAAACCTAAAATCATAATTTTCTAAATTGAGGGTCGAAATGAGATGGGAAAGCTGTTAAACCAGACAAAATATATTACGGCCCTAAAATCAACATTCTAGATATATTGTCATAATTCATTCATCCATCCATCACATGGATCAAGAGATAACCACATAAGTCTATAATAAGGCTCTTGAAGCCACCAGACACTACAATATAGCATAAAAGACACCAAAATGCATCAAAAACCATGCCAATCAACCTCATACCCTAAAAATACCACAATGTAACTATGAGGAGGGGTAAAGTAGTCAAATCACACTAAAACACATATTTCATCTAAATTTCAGGTCGTTACACCATCCACAACTAAAATTTAGTTTGTCCTCAAACTAAGGCAAATGAATACCTAAATCAATGAATAGCTGGGGATACAAACTACACATATCAAACTTGACCTCCCAATTAGCCTCATCTACATGTCGATGTCTCCACTAAACCTTAATCATAGGGATGACTATAGAATGCAATCATCTAGCTTCCCTATCCAAAATGGAGACCGGATCCTCAATAATGGACAACCACTCATCTAGCTTAACCGAATCCTAACGAGTGACATGAGGCTCAACAGGAATATAACGACGAAGCATAAAAACAATGAAAACTGAATGAACAACTGACAAATCTGGGGACTAAGCCATTTCATAGGCCACATCACCAATGGGCCAAAGAATCACAAATTGACCAATATACCTGGAGCTAAGCTTTCCCCTCTTAACAAATGTCATAACACCCGACATGGGTGAAACTCAAAGAAAAAAATGGTCACCAATGTCAAATCCAAAGGAATAAAGTCTCCAATTCGTATAACACTTCTGCCTACTTTGAGATGCTTAAAGTCTATCCTGAATGACCAAAAATCTATCTGAATAATCATGAAGCAAGTTCGTACATCGAGGTCTAACCTTAGAAACAACAAATAAATTAATTAGGGAGGACAACACCTACCATACAATGCCTCAAAAAGATCCATGTCGATACTGGAATGGTGGATATTATTATATGCAAACTCTGGTAAAGAAAAATTTTCTCCCATTTCTCCCTAAATTCCATCACACATGCGCAGAGCATATCCTCTAAAAGTTGAATAGTCTAATTTAACTGACTATTTGTCTGGGGTGAAATGATTTGCTAACATCAACTTGAGTGCCCAACTCATCTTGAAAAGTCTTTCAAAAGTGAGATGTGAATATAGAATGATGATCTGAGATGATAGTCACAGGCTTACCACGTAGATGCACAATCTCTCAAGTGTAGTTACAAGACAACCTCTCAACACTAAAGGAAACCTAGACCGAAAGGAAATATGCTGACCTGCTCAATAGATCTATGATGACACAAACTCTATCAAAATCAAGAGAAGTGCATGGCAAACCAGTCATAAATTCCATAGTTATCCGTACCGATTTCAAGTCGGGAATGGGTAAACTCTTAAGAAATCCAGTAGGTCTCATAGGGTCGACCTTTACCTGATAATAAAAAAGGCAATGAGCTAAAAATTCCACCATATCCTTCGTCATACCACCCCACCAGTAATGCTGCCTTAGGTCATGATACATAGTAATCACTCCTGGATAGATAGAATGTCTAGAACAATAAGCCTCCTCCAAAATTATCCTAATCTAATAACCCACTCCCGGTACAAAAACTTGGCCCCTAATTCTCAAACGTCATCCGAATTAAGTGAGGCTTCCTTAGCCTCACCACTTAACAGCTTATCCCTAATCGATCTCAATATCACATCACCAAACTGATGAGCTCAAATCTATTCCATAAAAGAAGACCTTCCCTTCATAAATTCTAAAACACACCCAGGTGTCAAAATATCAAGTCTAACTATCTAGTTAGCTAAAGCTGAACCTCTATAGGCAATGGCCTTTCCTGGGTGAAAAAATGAGCCAAGCTACCTATTCTAGTCGAATTCTGGATCACGGCATCCACAACAACATTATCCTTTTCCGGATGATAGAGAATAGTCAAATCATAATCCTTAAGCAACTCAAGCTAATCATGTTGCCTCATATTAAGATCCTACTGGGTGATGAAGTACTAAAGGCTACGATGATCTGAGAAAATATCACAACAGACTCCATACAATTAATGCCTCTACAACTTCAAAGGAAACACAACTGCTTCCTTTCATGGGGCTTCAAACGATGAGAAACATATACAATCACCTTACCCTCCTACATCAACATAGTACCTAACCCAAAATTTGAAGCATTATAAAAGACGGTAAAGCCTGTGCCCTTCTTGGGCAAAGCCAAAATAGGATCTGAAGTCAACAAATCCTTTAACTTTTGATAGCTCCCCTCACATGCATGGGACCACTGAAAGGAAATCTTTTTCTGAGTCAACTTGGTCAACGGATCTGCAATAGATGAAAAACCCTCAACCAAATATCGATAATTACTAGCAAAGCAAACAAAACTCTGAATCTCAAGGCAAAGTAGGTCTAGCCCAATCACGAACCACTGCAACCTTGTCTAGATCAACTATAATAACTTTCTTAGTGAACATATGACCCAAGAAACAAACTCCAACAAAAACTCACACTTGGTGAACTTAGCATACAACTTCACATCCCTAAATCTTTGAAACACAATCCATAAATGCTCCTTATTCTCAGATTCACTCGTGGAATAAACCATGATATCATCTATAAAAAATAACAAAAGAGACATGATACAATTGAAACACCTGATTCATCAACTCTATCAATGCAGCAGGGGCATTAGTGAACCCAAAGGACATGACCAATAACATAGTGACCATATCAAGTCTTAAAAGCTATCTTCAAAATATCTGAAGCTCTAATCCTCAACTGGTGATAACCAGATATCAAATCAATCTTTGTAAACACAACAACACCCTGAAGCTGATCAAATAAATCATCAATAGGTGGAAGAGGATATTTGTTCTTAACCATCACCTTGTTTAACTATCTCTAATCAATAAACATATGCATAGACCCATCCTTCTTCTTCACAAACAAGACAAGCACACCCCAAGGAAATACACTAGGTCAGATAAATTTGGTATCCAACAACTCCTTCAACTGAGGCTTTAATTCCTTCTACTCGGCAAAGGCCACCCTATAAGGAGGAATAGAAATGGGCTTGGTGCCTGGCTCAACATCAATAGCAAAATCAATATCATAATCTAGAGGCATACCGGGAAAATTCATATGGAACACATTCATAAAATCATGGACAACATGAATGGATTACAAGAAAGGGGTGAAACAACACTAGTATCAAAAATATGATCCAAATAAGGTAAACATCCCCTCTCAACAAATTTATGATCTTGAACATAAAATATGATCCTATTAGGACCCAAATAAAGTAAACCCTTCAAAGTTATCCTTGGCATACCCAACAAAGCTAAAGTCGCAGTCTTAGCATAACAATCTAATACAACATGATAAGGAGCCAACCAATCCATACCAAAAATAACATCAAAATCAACCATATTTAACACAAACAAATCTACCCAAGTCTCATGATAATAGAAAGTCACAATACAAGATTGGTACACCTAATCCACCACTAAAAAATCTCCTACAGGGGTAAATACATAAATAGGAATGGAAAGAGGCTCACAAATAGAATCAAAACCAAAAAAAATATATAGACACATATGAGAAAGTCGATACAAGATCAAGTAACAGATGAAGATCTAAAATAAGAGAGAATGATACCTATGATCACATCATCAAAAGCCTCTTCCTATGGCCTAGCAGGCATAGCATAGAACAAACCTTAACACCAAATGGCTAAGTGGTCCCAGGATCACCACCACAGGATCCACTACCTCTGTCTCTCATACCTCTAGTAGTATCTCTACCTCTCATATTTATAATAGGAGTAACTCTAATCACACAAAAAGGATAGTCGTTGGAAAAATGGACAACCTCATCACATACAAAGATACATTTATGTCTTACCTCAAAAGAAAAAGGTACCACTAGGCCCGAATGGAAACCCTGAACTACTAAACCAGCAGAGCCACCACCTAAACTCCATAAGCCCACGTACACTGGTCTACCCTGATATCTATTAGACCCTATAATATCTATACCATGAGGAGTATAACCTTTTAACTCACCAAAAAATTACACCTTCTTGGTGCCCCACTGAGATGCTCTAAAAATACCCTCTTACATATCTATGTGATCCATAATCCTTAGAAAGAAAGCTCTAAATATGACCATCTAAGGAGTAGCCAACTGAATGAAAACATCTAAACCCTTTACAAACTTTTGAATCTTCTCAGAATTGGTGAAAATATTAGCATAAGAATATCTAGACAAGGCATGAAAGCATGCCTCATACTCTGCAATGCTTATGAAGCCCTTCAATAGATGATCAAACTCATTATTCATTCGATCCTACAAACTATAAGGAACAAATATCTCTAAAAGGCTTTTGGAACTGATACCAAGGCATCTCAGGTGAATCAATAGGTCTACAACCAACATTCGATCTTTACCAATCTGTCATAATATCTCTCAACTACTATTTAGTATAAGCCACCCTATGGGAATCAACAGAACCTAAGTTATGAAACTTTAACCGATAATTAATAAAAAACTTATAGGAATCCTAACCTACAACATCACTAAATCTAGGAGGATGTAAATGAGTAAATCTCTCAAACCTCTTCTGATTCTCAGAAGACATCACTTTACTTGCAACAAGAAGAGGCATAGTAAATCTAGCAAGATGAGATCCTTTCTAATGAGGTAACAGAGATGAAGGATGAACTCCTAATCCCAATGCAACATACTCAGATGTCAGCACTGATGGATGAATAGTACTTGATGTATGAGGATACCCATAGTAGAAGCAGGTGAAACATAAGGATCCACACTATGTGCTGGAGAAACACCCAACATAACCAAAGAAGAACCCTTTAAGTAGGTCAACAAATATTCAAACAACCTCTTCAATACTAGGGTAGACGAACTCTAAGAAACTATAATCGAACCTAAACCACCAATCTTTTGCACATTAAGTTTGGGGGTGATTTTCTTGACACTCCTCCTAGATGGGCTGATCTATGGGCCCATCCACTCCCTCGAGTCTATCTACGACTCGAGGCTCACACTTTATGAGAAAACTCTATATGTCTAACCTCATGAGACCAAGTCAACAATATCTTCACAAAAAGAGTGAAACACAACTCAAAAGATAAGGTATATAATAAATCCACATGATAAGTAATAAAATGAGAGTAGTTTTTCTAAAGACATCCTATAGCCTCTCAAAAATAAATACCGACATCTACGTACCAATCTTCT
Organism: Capsicum pubescens; assembly: GCA_030864215.1. Classification (NCBI taxonomy): domain Eukaryota; kingdom Viridiplantae; phylum Streptophyta; class Magnoliopsida; order Solanales; family Solanaceae; genus Capsicum; species Capsicum pubescens. Next base: position 179,769,643 of record CM061540.1, read on the forward strand.
AAACTTAATAAGACATCCCATTCTTACACCATTGGGAGCAACGAAATATGGTTGATTTGTTACCAATTTATCATAAGCCAAAATCTATAGGTCATGATGGCACTTATCGCAGCAAACCTTGACAAGTAACCTATCACACAAACCGATACACAAAAGGGAAAAGATAGAAATACCCCTAAGGTAAGGCTTCTAGAAAGAAGCCAAACCATACAAGTATAATAAATAAAGGAAAAAAACATTAAAACTGCAACCATAATCCCCAAAATCAGGTGTCAATAGTATAAGAACGTATATAGTACAACTTAAATCCTGAGGAATACATAAGATATCCAAATACAAGAGAGAAACTCTATCACTAAAATGAATGTAAGGACATAGTCTATAAAGAAAGGTAGCAGAATTATTTAGACACCTAAGCATCATCTACTACCTTAAGATCTCCAATAATCGCCCAAGTCAAGCAACGTGGGATGCACCCAAACCTGGATATACACCAGAAGGGTACAGTAGGAGATAAAATGATACACTTATACTCAGTAGGTATCCTAGGCTGACCGCGCAATGTAGAAAATAAACATATAAAATTCACACTAAGGGCACGTCACCTTTATTTAAAAAATATCCTACAATGGTAGCCCACACCTCTTGCTCTAACAACTCTAAAATATGCACATCACATACATTGGAATAACACAACTAGGAACACAAGTACACATAATATCACATACACTTAGAAATAAGGAAAAGCATGTATATATAATATATTCAAGTAAAACTAATTAAAGATAGAACTAATAAAGGTATGCCAAGTTAATATGGAAAATCAATCACAATGTAAACATAATAAAGTAAGTGCAACATATAAGAATATGGTGTTGATGATGATAATTTATGAGGTCATTGTACAATCTTTGTATACATCAACAGAGGCTAGCCTTCCAATATGGGATCCATGGATGATTCATCAACCTATATACAATCTATATATCCATATCTCCTTCATGGCACATCCCTTGGAAATGTTTTTATAAGGTATTAGAATATGTTCTCCCCAACATTTCTCTTAGGGAAGGTTTTAAAAAGGTATGGACAATGCATCTCAGATGTTGCTGAGATGGAACAAATATTTTATGAATGAGTATGATATAAGGATGTAATGCTTACAACCAATCATTATGAGTATCTCCATAACCAATTACAATGATACATTACCACAACCACATGAGCCAATATCCATACATTATTTCCAACCATCCATGAATTTCCATATGTTTTATATGCCTACAAGTATGAATATATCACAATATATTAAATGTACCACAATAGAAATTTCTAGCAAGACAATACAATTTTTGACATGTATTCAAGGCTATGAACATCATATAAGACCCGACATGATAATATATATCACATATTATCCCAAATACAATAATTACATCACATATAATTCCCTACCAAGATGAAACACATTGATAGTAATTATTCATAATTAGTTACCATTCTTAACATGTATTTTGTACCAATATTTACTACCCAACAAAGTCTGAAAGAGTTAAGTAATAACCTATCTAAATGCAAAAACCAGTTTACAACAATTTGATTATGAAATCCTACTCCTAATGAACGATCCAAAAATCAACTAAAACAAAGAAATATAGTACCTAAACATAAAAACTAAGCCAATGATACCCATATTTCCTATTTTGGTTTGAGTTAGAAACGGACTCCCAAAATGGATTTTCAAAAAAATGGCAAAAATTTGAACTTTATTTCAAAAATGTGTTTCCCATGATTTTAGGAACCTATACTTTAAAAAATAAGTTAAATCGAGTTAAAAATGAGGTCCAATTCAAAGAAAATTCATTTTTCAACAATACCGGTTAAAACCTTTGAATTTTGTTTTAGTTCAAAGAATCAAAGTTGTTTGGAAGGTTAAATTGAGGAAAAACTAGTAATTATAGGATTATAAATATTATACAAGTGTAAAAGAGTGAAATTTTGAATAAGTCAAGTAATAAGGTTTCTGTGATTTTGAGCAATGAATCAAGAATTTAATGAAGAAAAGGGTGAATTCTTACCTTTAATACGTAAGGGAATTAAGAAAAGGATGTTAATCTAGCTTCTCAAGCACCCAAAAGCTTCACTTTTGATCTCTCACACTATTTTTGAGTTTATCTCTCAAGTGTCTAGGTAAAAAATAAGGTTCCCAAGCTACCCAAGCTCATTTTGACCCAATTGTTGAAAAGTCAAAAATCGATTTATATGAGTATGGGAAACACAAGTTTACTCAATGACATTAGATGAAAAAAAACATCACCAATGCGTTTGAAATGTTGAATTTAGTAGGGTTACATAGTTATTTTGCAAAAAATGGAGTTCGACTGAGTCCGGGAGGTCAAAAAAAAGTTTTGACCATGCAGGCCCATTTAAACTCGTATAAAATGGCCCTTTGGATAATTTTTGAGAAATTATTCAGCATTTTCAAAACCCTAGCATCCATAACTATTTGTTGTAAAAAATAATGAGTCTTGTGGGTTGATTAGAAGCTTAGCATCTTGTGTAATTAATTTTTTTCTACAAATCTAAGGTAAGCTTCCTTCACATTTTGTATTAATTTCTTGATTTCTAGACCAAAAACCCAAAGTCTTAGAGACTAAATTGTAGCCACAAATGTGACTTCTTTTCTCAAATTTCTTGAGAGTTTTAGCTCCCTAATAATATTTTGACTACGGGTTGGTCTCAGAAACTCATTTTCCCAAGGTGGGACCACTTGGGGTTTGGTGTTATTACTATAATGTGTATTTTCATTCTTTTTGTCATGCTTAGATTGTATTCTTGATAGCATTGTTTGTGGAAGAGGAAGCTTCTCGAAAAGAAAAGAAAAAACTCGTTGGTTCGTGAGTTGCTTGGATTCAAGGTAAGTTAGGCTTACCCGTAGTCTAGATTGAGCTTGTTTGTAATATAATCATTTATATCTTGTGATGTTAGGCAGGTAATTTAGACGATAGTTGATTAAATGTTGAACTTGGGATTTATTAATTGCTATAGGCCATGGATTTGTAAGGTATGATATTTCACCCTTAGTCTAGGACCTTGGTTAGCTTAATTGTTGTCTCATGACTAGTGTGAAAACACTAAAGTTGTTCTAAGTAAAAATGAATGGTATACTTCTCTATCCTTAGGAGTGTATTGACCTATATAATTCCTAGATATGAGATTACCTTGGTGTTGGGTTGACTTAGGAAGGATTCTTGAAGAGACTTTCCCTATAGACCTAGAAAGAATTGGTAAGACGTTATGGTGAGGTATGGATGACATAGCCTAATTCTGGGTAGAATCTAGACATAGGTTATTAATCTTGTCATTCACGGGATTTAGAGGTAGGACTTGACCCGCCTTAAGTATGAACTAAGTAAATACTTAGCGATCTAGATACGTGGTGATTGTCCAAGATATATATATATATATATAAAGGATTTGTTATGGTTGCACTCTATTATCGGATTATCTTGTGATCATGACTTGAATACCCCTGTTAGGTGAATATTGTGCATGTTTTGTAAATTCTCATGCTCTTGGTTATGCTCATATTAAGTGTGAAGCTTATTAGTAAGCTAAAATGGCAAGTGTTATCCCACATCCCTAGTTTTTATATATTGTGAGCTTTTGTGTATGCTTATTGGTTTGGCTATTCATATAGATGTATGTTGTTGTATCCGGAGAAATATGTGATAGTATAATGATACCGGTTAGAGTCCGGAGGAATATGTGATATTATCATGATGCCTGGTTAATTCGGAGGAATATGTGATATTATGATGATGCTCGGTGAATCTAGAGGAATATGTGATATTATGATAATGTCCGGTTTATGTACGGAGGAATGTGTGATATTATGATGATGTTCGCTAATTTTGGAGAAATAAGTGAAATTATGATGAAGCCCGATTCAAGTCCAGAAGAATATGTGATATTATGATGATGCCCGGTAAATTCGGAGTAATATATGATATTAGAATGATGCCAATTCAAGTTCGGAGGAATGCATAATATTATGATGATGCCCGATGAACCCGAAGGAATACATGATATTATATGATGCCTAGTTTGAGTCCGGAGGAAAGTGTGATATTATGATGATGCCCGATGAATCTGGAGGAATATGTTGATATTTTGATAATGCCTAGTGAATCAGGAAGAGGTAAGAATATTATGATGTCGTGTGGGGAAAATTTAATTATATGCATTGATATTTGAAAGGTTAGTCCATATGGGGACAACCGCCTATGTGCTTGAATTATGAGGTCTCTCTTGGTAAATTTTTATTCGTTTCTTCTATCAAATCACTATATAAGAGGTGTGACACTTGTTGATGCTAAATTATCTACTAGAGAATTTATGCCTAATATTGAGGTAAGACTTAGAGTTATGTATAAACTTGCATAAAAATTCAAGGGCTAACCTAATATATATACTTGACTTGAAAAAGAGGTTATATTATTAAATCTTTCCTAGTAAGGTGGCTAATGTGATAACTAGATACTTCTAAAATATATGATTATATTTTGAAACCTAGAAAGCTAGTAAACTAGTTTATGGACTTTACTTGATTAAAATATGGAAACTAGTCCTTAAGGTTATGACATGGTTATTGCGTGATTGTTAGTTAAATTATCTCCTAACATGTGAAGCTGAGATGGCTTAGTTGATAACTCATGTCATGATGATGGTAGTTAAAGAATGGACTTGTGATAGTTGAATAACCTATACTTTGGGTGGCTTGTAGTTTTTTTCCTACTTGCTGACTAATGATTTTAAGACTTGTAATCTCTTGACTTTTGAAAAAACAAGGTTAATTATTATAGACTTTGAGGTATTTATCAATGAATTATATAACTAATGATTACTTACCTATGATATGACAATGTTTCTTTCTTTCTTTTAAATATGGTATGGGTATTTCGATGTGGATCTTTATAATGAGCCATGGAGGGGTTGTGCTACCCGCTGATTTTGGTAAATTGATGGAGTAGTTGTGCTTTATTGTATTATTGGGTAACGACCCAAAATTACCTCCCGGGATGTCACACGGTGCATAGGGCTACAAGTATCCCCAAGCTATCTCTTTGAGCCTATCACTTCTCATAATAGCTCATTCAAGAAGAAATATACAAAACACTAGCACTGTCATATCAAATGAAAGAGAATATAAAGGTAATACTCAGTCTAAACAACCACAATACTGGAAATCTCAATGCAACCACAGTCTTATAACTAGTCTGACAAAGCCTCTACTAATCCATGAACTAGAGAGTAGTTGGGACAGGTCCCCAACTGGATAGAAATTAACTGAAAGTAATAACATAGTCTCTCAAATGCGGAAATGTCTGAAGATAGGTCCTCGAACAATGAGGACTCACCACTGTATAAATGTAGATAGAGGTACTCAGAAGTCACTGACGAGGCTGGGACTGAGCACCATAGGCTATATTATAAGACAATGTAGCATATAGATATATATGTGCATCAGCACTTTGGAATGTACTAAGTATATGGGGGTGCATGCATTTATATAAAACCACATCAATACTTTTTAATCAAATCATGCATGCATTAAGTAATGACTCACATGGCTCGAATAAGTATAAAATATAAAGGTATTGAATAATGTAGAATGGAGCATGTAGCACAAATATCATGAGTCATCATAGTTTAACTTTGAAATCAATAATCTTCTCTTATTCTCATTACCCATAGGCTAAAAGAAACTTTAAACAATACTTTTAGGTCATTCATGTCTCAGAGAGAGTAAAACTTCTTTAATTCTCAAGAACTCATAACTCTTTTGAACTCAGGTACTTGGAATTCGAAATCATATAACTTTGAAACATACTTGAAGGCATTTCATTCACTTAAGGAAAATATCTCGTTTCAAGATTTAGGGAAAAATACTTATATCAAGGGAAAATACTCTAGTCTTAGGGAGCAAATCTGCAACTTTACTATTAAGAAAATAACTTGTATCAAGGGAGGTTCTCTTAACCGACATAAACCATGCGAGGTAGATGGAGTCCAACATTTTGTCTTCCTAAGGAAGAGATCCCACGTTGGGGAGGAGCGTCATAATCTTTCCAGGGAGTATAACCTCAATTCAATGATCATTTGTCTCAGCCTTGGGCCCAATATCTTGGTCTTAGGCCCAAAATCTCAAACCTACAGCAAAACATAGTTCTGGGGTAAGAAACCATAGTAACTTACCCAAATCGGTGCTAAATACTACTCCCTTTAGTTTATATTTCTAATCTCATGGTAATACACTTTATAATAATCTCATGGTTCATCAAGAACCCAACAATCAAATCTGTAATCTCATGTAGTGAAGTGGATTTCAAAACTCCATGACCATTAGGTCAGAACATTTCTCAATAATCTCAGAATACTCAAATTATGGGTGCTTACAGCACAAGAGTTCATAAAATTGTAAATCTCAAGTAGGATAAATAACCCATAATTCAATCTCAAGTTAAAACTCATCAAAAGCATAATAGATAGCATATAGATTCATAACTCATGTAGAAATCTGGAAATTTTAGCAATTTGTCTCAAAATCTCAACATACTCATATACTTCAATATCTCAAACATTTCAACTATTAATTTCTCAAGGATTAAAATCATGGGGTATAGACCCTACTGTAATTTCGCAAAAAATATGTGAAAATCATGCCATTAGACTCTCAATTCATGGGAAAAATCAAAATATTGCAATCAATAATAATGGGTGAAAACCCTAATTCAAATTTATGTAAAATCTCATAGATTGCACAAAATCATAGTTTAAATTATCCTTTAGGCACAAGGATGAAAGGATTACCCTTGTTCAAAACCCCATATACATTATATTATGAAATTAGATGAACGAGCATGCTTCAAACTCTTCTTCTTACTTTTAAGATAGGGTTCTTGTAACCCTTGAACTTGAGGAACTTAAATCTCAACTCAATTTGTAGAATCTATGGTGAGTTCTTTGATTTCTTGGAGAAGGGTTTTAGATTTGATATTGAGGGAGAAACCCTAGATCTCTTGTGTTTTGGATGGTGAATGAAGCCAATTATTTCTCTTGAAATATATCTGGTTGATAAAAGAGTGGAAAGACCAAAAAACCCTTATTAAAATGAGTTAAAACACTGAACGGGGGCTAAAACGGTCAAATCAACGGTCCGTCGCAAGTTTGATGGTCCTTTGGATCTTCCATCGCACGTTGGACAAAAAATAAACACACTGCCTCAATGCAATGGTCTCAGCGATGGTCCATCGCATACCCGACGGTCTATCATTTTAGCCGACGCACTTGGGCCAGAAAAGGAAGTTACTACCTTGGTTATGATGGGCCGAGCAACGATCCATCGTAGACTCAACGGTCCACCGGATCATCCCTCACACCTGAGCGGTTCCAATAACTCTTAGAAAAATGTCCATAACTTCTCACCTCGATACCAAATTTTGACAAAATTGGTATCGATGGAAAGCTAATTCAATTCTCTACATGAAAAAAAGTTAAATTTAAGAAAATTCTCAGTGGGTTAAACACCAATCACTTGGGAAGTCTCTTCTCAATCTTTTAGGGACGAAATTACACATCGCTTGACACATTGTAAGGCCAAAAATACGAGCGAACTTTGCGGGGTTTTACATACTGGTTGTATTCTTTGGTGTACTCTCTAGTGGTATGGGATTTCGTGATGAGTTCTTTTTAAATATTCCTTTGTGTGCTCTCTGGTGGTATAGGACACGGTGATGAGTTCTATGTTGTTCTCTCTTTCATGTACTTTTCAGCGGTATGGGACGTTGTGGTAAGTTATTGTGTTTATGTTCTTAAGATGGTTGATGATGGTTATGGAAATTAGATGTTTTTCTATTATGTATATGGTTGTACGCTTTCAAAATGATACTCAGTTATTATGGTAATTATGGAGTATATTAAAATAGTATATCATATTATTGCTTTAGTAGTATATATATCATTACAGAAGTATCAAAGAAGATTCAGGCTCGATCCTACCCCTTGAATTTAAGATCATTATCTTACTTTATATCATTTTAACATTATATTAGAGCTCAGTCGGCCGATGATGCCTACTGAGTAACCGTGTTTTGGTACACACACTACTCATCTATACCTTTTTGGTGCAGACCCAGGTTCTAGTTGCCGCCGTTGAGCTAGTTCGTGCGAGTTGGCAATTAGAAGACAGGGTGAGTTCTTGGTGATCAAGTTTCCCTCCTTACCCTCTATCCTTATTTTTCATTTTCTTTTGAGACAAATGTATAAGATTATTTAAGATATTTTTTATTTAGAGATTGTAAATCCCTCTTGTCATATTTAGAAGCTCTTGTACTTATACTATCAGATCACTGGATTGGTATTCGAATGTTAGTTGTTTCATTTTTGGAATATTTTTTTTATATTGTGTTGCTACATAGGGTCCATGTAGGACATTTCTATCAAGGTAACCCATTGCATTAGCTTTGGATTATGGTGTTTCCTTACCTATCGGTGGGTTATGGTAGGTGCCATCATAACTCAAAACAGGGTCGTGACAAATTGGTATTAGAGCCTAGGTTTCACCGGTATTATAGGTACATGAGAAATTGTCTAATAGAGTTCTGCGGATTGAAACATTGACGTTTGCTTCCTAACATTGGGTGGCTATGTGACATTCTTAGGAGTCCTTCATTTTTTTCATTCATATCATGCTAAGAGTCTGAGTTGGTTTGGAGTATATTTTAAAGAACTCAAAATTTCTCATGGGGGGTGACTTGGGAGTTAAATTATCATCTTGTATCATGATTATATTCAAGATTAAAGTAAGAATTTCTTGAATTTATGTTTGAATTTCATTGTTTGGACCCAAAACCCTAATTTAGCTTAGGGTTTGATTTTAGTCAAAAGTATGCTTAGTGTTCACAAATTGTTTGAGTTTTATGATACCTTGTTCACATGTAAACATTGGGAATGTCTCAAAAACTCATTATTTTTGTATGTGGGACCCACTTGGGGGTTTGGTGTCATTTTTTGACTCAGAAAATAATAGTGCAATATGGGTATCATTAGACTCGTATTAATGAGTATATTATGGTTTTGATAGTGTGATGGCTTTTTTAGAATTGTAAAGTGAAGACGAGCATGTGGTGCATGAAGTAAGGTTTTACAATTTGGCCATGAGGTAGGCTTCTATCTTCTTTTCTTCATAGATGATGTGTGATATATGTTGCGTGTGAATATGGATGTTATGACTGATTTTAAGTAAGATATATTAGCCTTTATTATTGAAGTTTTGGGAAATTAGATGAGGGTCTTGGACCCATAAGCTAGTATGTTTATAACCTTGTAGACTCATATTGCCTTCTCCCTAGTTTAAATTAAATTATAGCATGGATTTTATACATTTCTAGAGTATAGATGTGGTTTTAGTATTGGAAGCATGATTAGTATATTTGATCTTATTTGGCTAGTATGGTATTCTTGGAATTATAATATAGGTAGAATTGACTTAAGTACCCTTATTTCTAGTTGAAGTTACTATCTTAAGCTTGTAGATGGCTTACTTTACATCTAGAAGATGAACTAGATACCTTAGCCTAGTTTGGGGTATAGTATGTTGAATTATGGAAATTGTGGTTTAGAAATTGGATCGTTTTGCCTACTTAGGCCTAAGCTAGTATTAAGTCCTATGTACTCAGTTGTAGATGTTAGATATATATGAGTCTAGTAAACCTTAGAATAAGGTTACTTCATAACGTGGTAACTTGTATTGATGTTCCTGGATTGTGACTTTTTAGTTATGGTTATGATACTCCTTGTGGAAGTGATATTGGGATTTTAGAGATGATATTCCTCATAGATACATTATGTGGCCTATCAAGATGCTATTTCCTGTTACACTTGACGATTTTCCTATAGATATGTTATTTCCTCTTAGACTTGATGATTGTCTTGTATAATTGCTATTTCCTTCAGTCATGATTGTTGAACATATAGAGATGATGTTCCTCTTGGATATGTAAATTGGCCTAGAGGAGGGATATTCCTCATTGTCATGTTGTATGACCTATTGATATGTCATATCCTATAGATAATTACATATCTATCTATATTATTCCTCCTAGATTTAAGATGCCTCTTGTGTGAGAGATAATGACATGCTTATCAATATTATGCCTCCTAAATGTGAGATGCCTTCTATATGTGAGATTATTAGGGATATGCTATGGCTTATAAATATGATTATTGATATGAGTTCCGGATATGTGTTTGGGCCTAAGACCATTATTATGATCTTGTGATTATTTTGGATAACTTAATAGGCCAAGGTCCATGTTATCACATTGATTGAATAGTCGAGAAGTATTTAATATTATAAATGATGTTACTATAATTTATGAATATAAATATGTATATGTTTTAATACTCATCTCCCCATTATGGGATGGAGGAAGAAGCGGTATGATGCTTATTATTTCACTAATTGAATATGTAACACCATCATAATTTTAAATATTTATTTTAATATTTTAGACTAGTATAATTCTTAATCTCTGAAGCATTGCATGACAAAATACTGTTGATGGAATGCATAGATTCAGTACGTTCATGATTATTTACCATTATAAATGATGTGATTATAGCTGAAATATGATCTTATGACTGCTCTTCTTGTTAGACGGTTAAGCTATATGGTAACTAGTTATCTATTGGGGGACTAAGAAGTTGATGTCTTGGAATCTAATGTATTTGTTAACAAATCTTTCTTAGTTGAAACATGGTAGCAAATGATGGTTAGTTAAGGAATAATGTCAGTTAATCTAGCAGGATGAGATCCTTTCTGAGGAGGTAACAGAGATAAAGGTTGAACTCCTGATCCCGGTACAACATACTCAGATGTCAGCACTGATGGATAAATAGTACTTGATGTATGAGGAGTACCCACATTAGAAGAAGGTGAAACATAAGGATCCATACTATGGTCAGGAGGAACATCTAGTATAACCAAAGAAGAACCTTTTAAGTAGGTCAGCAAACACTCCAACAACCTCTTCAAAACTGGGGCGGACGAACTTTGAGGAACTAGAATCGAACCTAAACTACCATTCTTTTAAACATTAGGTCCAGGGGAGATTCCCTTGACACTCCTCCTATATGGGATGATCCATAGGCCTATCAAATCCCTTGAGTCCATCCATGACTCGAGCCTCACACTTTAGGAAAAGGCTTTGTATGTCTAACCTCATGGGACCAAGCCAACACCATCTTCAGAAAAAGAGTAAAACACAACTCAAAATATAAACTATACAATAAATCCATATGATAAGGAATAAAATGAGAGGAATTATTTTAAAGACGTCCTATAGCCTCTCAAAAATAAATACGAATGTCTAAGTACCAATCTTCGAAACTTAATAAGACATCCCATTCTTACACTGATGGGACCAATGAAATGTGGTTTCTTTCATACCAATTTTTCACAACCCAAAACCTATAGGTCATTATGTAACTTGTCGAAGCAAACCTTAACAAGTAATCTATCACACAAACCGATACACAAAGAGGAAAAGGTAGAAATACCCCTAAGGTAAGGCTTCTAGAAAGAAGCCTAACATACAAGTATAATAAATACAAGAAGAAACATAAAAATTGCAGCCATAACTCCCAAAATTAGGCGTCAATAATATATGAACGTATATAGTACAACTTGAATCCCAAGGAATACATAAGATATCTAAATACAAGAAAGAAACCTTATCTCTAAAATAAAAGTAAGGACATAGTTTATAAAGAAAGGTAGCAGAAGATATTCAGATACCTAAAAATCATCTACTACCTTAAAATCTCCAATAATCGCCCAAGTCCAGCAATGTGAGAAGCACCCAAACCTGGATCTGCACCAGAAGGATATAGTAGGAGTGAGTACGATCCACTTGTACTCAGTAGGTATCGTAGGCTGACCGAGCTATGTAGACAATAAACATACAAAATACACACTAAGGGCATATCACCTGCTATTAAATAATGTCCTACAATGGTAGCCCACACCGCTTGCTCTAATAACTCTAAAATATCCACATCACATATATTGGAACAACATAACCAGGAACACAAGTACACATTATATCACATACGCTTAGAAATAAGAAAGTGCATGTATATATAATATAATCAAGTGAAATTAATGAAAGATAGAACTAATAAAGGTATGATAAGTTAATATGGAAAATTAATCACAATATAAACATAATAAAGTAAGTGCAACATATAAGAAGATGATGGTGATGATGATTATGATTCACGAGGTTGTCGCACAATCTTTGTATACATCCACAGAGGTAATCCTCCTAATTTGGGATCAATATATGGTTCATCAACCCATATACAATCCATATATCCATATCTCTTTCATGGCACATCTCTTGGAAAGAGTTTAATAAGGTGTTACAATATCTTCTCCATAATATATCCCTCAGGGAGGGTTTTAAACACGTATTGCAAATGTATCTCAAATGTTGCTGTGATGGAACCAATGTTTTATGAATAAGTATCATATAAGGATGTAATGCTTACAACCAATCATAATGATTATCTCTACAACCAATTACAATGATACATCTCCACAACCACGTGAGCCAATATGCACTCATTATTTCTAAACATCCATGAATTTCCACATGTTTTATATGCCAACAAATATGAATATATCACAATATATTAAAGGTGCCAAAATAGGTATTTCTAGCAAGACAATACAATTTTCAACATGTATTCAAGGGTATGAACATCATATACGACCCGACATGGTCATATATATCACATATTATCCCAAATACAATAATTACATCACATATAATCCCCCACACAGACAAAACACATTGGTAGTCATTATTCATTATTAGTTATCATCTTAAACACACATTTTGTACAAACATTTACTACCCAACCAAGTCTTAAATAGTTAATTAATAACCTACCTCAATGCCAAAACCGGTTTGGAACACTTTTATTAAGAAGTCCTACTCCTAATGAACGATCCCAAAATTAACTAAAACTAAGAAATATAGAGCCTACATATAAAAATTAAGCCAGTGACACCTGTATTTCCAATTTTTTTTTGAGGTAGAAATGCACCCTAAAAATAGATTTTCAAAAAAAGGGCAAAAATTGGAACTTTATTTCAAAAATGTTTTTCCCAGAAGTTAAATCGAGTTAAAAATGAGGTCCAATTCAAAGAAAAATTATTTTTAGACACTATCGGTTAAAACCTTTGAAATATATTTTAGACTTGATGATTGGCCTATAGAGTTTATATTTCCTTCAGTCATGATTATTGGACATATAGAGATGATGTTTCTCTTGGATATGTAAATTTGCCTAGAGAAGTGATATTCCTCATTGTCATGTTGTATGACCTATTGATATATGATATCCTATAGATAATTACATGTCTATCTATATTATTCCTCCTAGATATGAGATTCCTCTTGTGTGAGAGATGATGACATGCTTGTCAATATTATTCCTCCTATATGTGAGATGATTAGGGATATCGTATGTCTTATAAATATGATTATTGATATGAGTTTCGTATATATGTATGGGCTTAAGGGCATGATTAAAATCTTATGATTATTTTGGATAACTTAATGGGCCAAGGGCCAAGTTATGATATTGATTTAATAGTCAAGAAGTGTTTATCATTATAAACAATGTGATTAAAGTTTATGAATATAAGTATGTATATGTTTGTATACTCATCTCCCCGTTATGGGATGGAGTAAGTAGTATGATGCTTATTTTTCCACATATTGAATATGTAACATCTTGATAATTTTAAATATTTATTTTAATATTTAGACGAGTATAACTCTTAATCTATGAAGCATTACGTGATAGAATATTGGTGATAGAATGCATAGATTCGGTACATTTATGATTATTTACCATTATAAATGATGTGATCATAGCTGAAATATGATCTTATGTGTGCTCTTCTTGTTAGATGGTTAAGCTATATGGTAATTAGTTATCCGTCAGGGTACTATAGCACTTGATGGTTAGGAATCTAATGTATTAGTTAATGAATCTTTGTTTGTTGAAACATGGTAGCTAATGATGGTTAGTTGAGGAATAATGTCAGTTAATAAAAGATGGTTAGGTGACAAGTAGTAATGTATTGTCTAGTAATGATTAACGGATATAGGATGAGTAGTTGATAATAATGAATGGTGGATAAATGATGGTTTTGGTCTAATGATGAACCTTGGCTAGATGATAGATTTTGACTATTAAATAAATAGTGGTTAGTTGTTATCCCATGAATAAGGATTATGTGAAGGATAAGGTTTGGTCTAATAATCAGAGGTTATATGATGACTTGAAAACTAGTGATTCTATTATAATAAGTGTTTGTTAACTAATAATGAGTGGTTGGGCAGTATTGTCTAGATAGATAATCTATGGTGATATAATTATGCTTATGAGTATTTTAGTGTATGTTATTCGACAATGACTATTGTGATGCTCATACCCATGAAGGTTGGAGAATATATTGATGATGCATTGATACCCTACAAGGCCGGAGGTTGATTACGATAATGATGGTCCTGATAAGGAAAATTATGATGACTTGTGATATTGATTGTGTACCTTCCATTCAATCCTGTATGTGCATCGCCTATCAGCAGTATGCACCAATGTATATGAATCGGTATGAAATAGTTGCATAGATATGGGTGAAAAATATGTCTTATGTTGTTGTATGTTGATTGAACCTTCCGAGCCTTGGGCTGTAGGGGTACACATAGGCTTGGCTAGGTTTTTTGTTATTCGGAGTATCCGGTTATTAATGTCACTTTTTATATAGTTTTGGTCATTATTATGGCTATCTAATGACAGATTGGTCATTGATCCTGTATTAGGATTTAAGGTACGTTTTCGGCCTCTCCTATCTTATGATTGCATTATTATGCATGGTTATTTCATCTCTAGCCATGTTGATTAGAAATCCCAAGTATGATAGTATTTAAATATTGATAAGTATTATAGTGAGGTCTTAAATGAGAATATGATG
Organism: Capsicum pubescens; assembly: GCA_030864215.1. Lineage (NCBI taxonomy): Eukaryota > Viridiplantae > Streptophyta > Magnoliopsida > Solanales > Solanaceae > Capsicum > Capsicum pubescens. Next base: position 179,784,761 of record CM061540.1, read on the forward strand.
ATATAGGTTATGCTTTGAGATAGCCTAATGTTTATATGTATATATATTTATATATATAGCTATATGAAGATATGGCACTACCTTACATCCCCTTCCTACGTTGTTCATTTTGTATAGTTGTTACTTTTCCTTGTATATTACCATATATATTTATTTTTATTCTTATTCATATATATACCTGGAATATATGGTATAGCATTGACGTATATTAAAGGTATCTAGAATAAGAAAGTTCACCCTGATACTTCCATAGTCTTATCATTTTGTATAGTTGTTACTTCATATACAAGAGTCTAACATAATAAGACTATGGAAGTATCAGGGTGAACTATGAAAGTCAGTATTATTCATGCGTATTCATATACTAGAATAATATAGTTCACCCTGATACTTCCATAGTCTCATGGACTAATTATATTATTTTTGGACTCTTTGGTGCAATTTTCATTCTGTTTATATGCTGTGTATATTTGTTTTGGTCATTTTAAGGTTCTCCGCGTAGTGGGCGAGGTAGCCTATGAGTTACCTTTACCTACATACTTTTCCGCTGTTCATCTAGTTTTTAATGTCTCCATACTGCGAAAGTATATTACTGACCCGTCTCATGTGCTTAGGTAGGACACAATCCAGTTAGATGAGCAGTTAGCCTTTGTAGAGAAGCTCGTGTTCATTTAGGCTAGTGATGTGAGGCAGTTCCATACTAGAGAGACTTATATAGTTAAGGTATAGTGGATGCATTTCCTAGTGGAGGGGGCCACTTAGGGGTTAGAGGGAAAGATGCGATCCTAGTATCTATAACACCCTAAATCTGGTACTTGAAACACTACACGGTGCTCATGACCTTGAAGAGCCACAAGCTAACCCATGACTGATATCAGTACCTATATACTGCATAATATACTGTATAATGAGGAAACATAAACTAAAAGGCCATAAGGTTCAACACTAAGATATAATATCTGATAAAAATATAACATCTGGGTGGGGTATGAAATACCCAAAACAACTAAAATAAACTGCTTGAAACATACTGTAGTCTGAAAAGCCTCTAAATCATGACTGAACTGTCTGAATAAGGAGTTGATGGGACATATCCCCAACTAACTCCAACTAATAAATAAATTAATGAGGTAATAAAGTAATGATCATTTCCTCGAAATATGATGACTCACTGCTAACTCTGACTGCTGAGACTGGAATCTACTGATGCTCTGGAACTCGTGTCTCTGAACCTATGGTATAAGACACCATATTGCAAATGCATCAGTACTTTGAATGTACTGGTATGCATGTGAGGTAGGCTGAATGCATGGGGTTCATATGCATGAATAATACTGACTATTGACTAATATGAAAGTGAGAATGCATGCATGAATACATAGTAACTATAACTGAGATCGTAATAACATGAATTTACTGATAACGAACATGACTGGTAACTGAGTTCTGATGATTGATATAACTGATAACATGAGTGACTATAGCTGACAGTCCTAAATCTTATGGAACTAGCTAAGTTTTATACTGTTCTGAGTTGACTGTATTTGACAGTCCTTAACTTTGTAGAACTATTTGAGTTCTATTACTGAGGATGAATGACTGTATCTGACAGTCCTGATTTCTGTAGCTGAAACTATGGGAAGTAGTTCTCTAACCGACATGCCCCAAATAATGCATTATAGCAGAGTTGGGGTCCAATCTATAACCAAAATTGGAAGGGTGTCAATACCTCACCACCGGTAAGGACAAGCTGTTAGTGACCCTCATCTGACAGTGTCCTAAAAATACAATGGTGGGCCCCTCATCTGATAGTGCTGATCCACCTCATTAACCCTTATCTGACAGTGTTGATTTCTAAACCTATGCTGGCTACATAGTTTTGGAACGAAAGGATGACTTCTAAGAGTCACACCCTCACCTAACAGTGTGTGTTCCCATCCTTGGGTACACTCTGTGCTAATTTCTACTCCCATCTTAATAGAAACTATACATGAATTACTGAACTGAATTGGACTGAGTTAACTGAGTTCCATTGACTGAAGGAATATTACTGAGATTTCTGTATTAGTGAGCTTTCTGAGATTACTGGGATTTTTGAGTTTTACTAAGTTTTCCTGAGTCACATGACTAACTGGATTCTACTGAATATGGCTTAACTGAGGATATCATAAGAACATAATAATGGCTCTAGGCACACAGCTAAATTTTCGGGTACAAGTACCCCCAGGACTAGATGGAAAGAAACTGATAAAGCATGACTTTCTTGAATACATTACCAACATCATAATCCATAATTCACTTATTGAGACATTTCATCAAATATGTGATATGCATAAACTTGTACATACATGAGGATTGCATAATGTCATACTAGTTGGGCACTTTTCCTTCACATAGGCATTTAATCAAACACATGGTAAGAATAGTATATGTAGACAACATTGTACAACAAATAAATATCATGATTCAACTCTAATTTCTTCATCCAAGGGTTTAATCATAGGTTCACATGAATCTACACCTATACTAATCAATTCCAAATAAAATTGATCACCCAACATGGATTAGAATTCAATTCTTCATTGTCAACATGAACAAAAGCAAACCGAACATGAAATTCATAAAGAAATCCATACACTTGAACTTTTAAAAGAGATTCTTGGGATCCATAGACGAAAGGTGTCCATGAATGAACACTATGCATACCTGGCAGTGAGTTTCTTGAAGTTCTTGAATTTGAAGAATTTGAATCTCTTAGTTCTTGAAGAAGATTTGGATTTTGTTGCTTAAGGATTAATCTTAGGGAGAAAACCCTAATTTTTAATGTTGTTGAAGAATAATGAATTTTTGTTGGAGCCTTAGTCGGATATTACTAGGTATATAAACTGGTGGTAAAAGACCAAAAATACCCTTTAAAATGACTTAAAAATAACTGAACGGGATGTACGACGGTGGGTGCGATGGTCTATCGCTTGCTCGACATTCAGTCATTTCGACCGTCATATGTGGACCAGGAAAAGGACTCACTACCTAAGTAGCAATGTCTTGGACGACGGTCCGTCACAAGTTCGACGGTCCGTCAACCTGTCCATCGCACCTTATCTAGAAGGTTACCTTACTGCCTTGGCTGCGATGGCCGAGGCAACGGTCTGTCAGTAGATTGATGGTCCGTCAACCTTGCCGTCGCACCCGAGCGATACTGACAGCTCTCGGTAAAACGTCCATAACTTTTAACTCTGATACCAGATTTAGATGAAATTGGTATCATTGGAAAACTAATTCAATTTCTCACAAGATATAAAGTGAAAATCTTACCAATTCCACGTGTACAAAAGTGGATTCATCTTTCAATGAAATCTTCTAACATTCTTAGGACAATTTTAAGCTAGGAAAAATTACGGGGTATTATAGTATCCTTACCTTTTGAATACTTTAGTTATTTCCTCATATTTAACTTTTGGGGACAAAAGTTCCTTAGTAGTGGATATTGTAATGACCCTTCAGGTCATTATCTGTGATCTTTCTTATCTTTGCCGATAGAGTTCCTCCATATCCGTTCCAAGTCATTAGTGGCTTGATTAAATTGATAGTTTGGTTACCTGATGGTTCATTTGGTATTTAGAACAACTTTTTCAATTTGAAGTCATCATCGATTCCAAATGGCCGCCAAGAAAAAACTTCAGTAAAATAATTTTGGATGCAAATTTTTACTACAGGAGCAGCTATGTAATATCGATTTTCTGGTAGGTAGATCCTTGGTTCGAATCCCATAGCACCCGAGCTCATTTTGACCCATTAATCAAAAAGTAAAAAATCGAGATATATTGGTGTGGGAAACATTAGTGTCTTAAATTACCTCTGATGAAAAATTTGACAACATCAATCCGTCTGAAATATCAAATTTTGTGGGGTTACATAGTTCGTTTGCAAAAAACGGAGTCCGAATGAGTCCGGGAGGTCAAAAATAAGTTTTGACCTTGCGGGCTCATTTAAACTCGTATAAAAAGGCCCTTTGTCCATTTTTTGAGACATTCTTCAGCATTTTGAAAACCCTAGCAGCCATAAATATTTGTTGTCAAAAAAATGAGCCTTCTGGGTTGAATAGAAGCTTAGCAACTTGTGTAATCTAATTTGTTTTACGAATCTAAGGTAAGATTCCTTCAAATTTGGTATTAATTTCTTGATTTCTAGACAAAAAAACCCAAAGTAATTGAGGCTCAATTATATCCACAAATGTGATTGCTTTACTCAAATTTCTTGAGGGTTTTAGCTCCCTAATGATATTTAGACTATAGGTTGGTCTCGAAAACTCATTTTCTAAAGGTGGGACCCACTTAGGATTTCATGTCATTTTGAAACCCATAAGACAATGGTGCTATAATGGTTATTGTCATTCTTTTTGAAATGCTTAGATTGTATTATTGATAGCATTACTTGTGGAAAAGTAAGATTCTTGAAAAGGAAAAGAAAAGCTCATTGGTTCGTGAGTTGCTTGGATTCAAGGTAGGTTAGGCTTACCCATAGTCTAGATTGAGCTTGTTTATAATGTAATCATTGATATCTTGCGAGATCGGGCGGGGAATTTAGATGATAGTTGATTAAATAGTGAAATTGGGATATATTAATTACTATAGGCTATGGTTTTATAAGGTATGATATTTGACACTTAGTCTAGGACCATAGTTAGCTTAATCATGGTCTCATGATTAGTGTGAGAACACTATAGTTGTTCTAAGTCGATATGAATGGTATACTTCCCTATTCTTAGGAGTGTATTGACTTATATAATGCCTAAATATGAGATGAGCTCGGTGTTGGGTTGACTTAGGAAGGATTCTTGAAGAAACTTTCCCTATAGACCTTGAAAGCATTGGTAAGCCCTTATGGTGAGGAATGAATGACTTAGCCTAATTACTAATAGAAACTATACATGTGCTAGTAAGCTTGGCATTCTCTGGATTTAGAAATGTGACTCGACCCACCTTAGGCTTGAACTACGTAATTTCTTCGCGACCTAGATACATGGTGATTATCCAAGATATATCGATTATCAGTTGAAATGTGATGGTTGCACTCGATTATCATATTATCTTGTGATCATGACTTGAATACCCCTTTTAAGTGATTATTGTGCATGTTTGGTAAATACTCATGCTGTTGTTGATGCTCTTATTATGTGTGAATCTTATTAGTAAGGTAAAACGGAAAGTGTTATCCCACATCCCTACCTCTTTATATATTGTGAGCTTTTTGGTATGCTTATTGGTTTGTCTATGCATGTGGATGTATCCGGAGAAATATGTGATACTATGATGATGCCAGGTTGGAGTCTGGAGTAATATAAGATATTATGATGAAACCCAGTAAATCTAGTAAAATATGTGATATTATGATGATGCCCGATAAATCTGGAGGAATATATGATATTATGATGATGCCTGGTTCGAGTTCGGAGGAATGTGTAATATTATGAAGATGCCTGATGAATCCTAGGAATATGTGATATTATGATGATGCTCGGTGAATTCGGAGGAATATGTGATATTATGATAACGCCCGGTTTTTGTCCGGAGAAATGTGTAATATTATAATGATGCCTGATGAATCTGGAGGAATACATGTTATTATGATGATGCCCATTTCGAGTCCGGAGAAATGTGATATTATGATGATGCCCGATGAATCCGGAGGAATATGTTTATAATGTGATGATCCCCGGTGAATTAGGAAGGGGTAAGAACAATATGATGCCGTTTCGGGCAAATTTACTTATATTCATTGATATTTGTAAGGTTAGGCCGCGTGAGGCAAACTGCCTATATGATTAAATTATAAGGTCTCTCTTGGTAAATTTTTATTCGTTTCTTTCTCCAAATCACTATATAAGAGGTGTGACCCTTGTTGATGCTAAATTAGCTACTAGAGTAAATTTATGCCTAATATTGAGTTAAGAATTAGCGTTATGTGTAAACTTGCATTAAGATTCAAGGGATAACCTAATATATATACTTGACTTGAATAAGAGGTTATATTATGAAATCTTGCCTAGTATGGTGGTCAATGTGACAATTACCTACTTCTAAAATATATGTTTATTATTTGGAACCTAGAAACCTAGTAAACTATTTGGTGGACTTTACTTGATTAAAATATGGAAACTATTCCTTAAGGTTGTGACATGCTTAGTGATGATGGATCTAGTATTGTGTGATGGTTAGTTAAATTATCTCCTAAAATGTGAAGTTGAGATGGCTTAGTTGATAACTCATGTCATGATGATGCTAGTTAAAGAATGGCCTTATGATAGTTGAATAACCTATACTATGGGTGGCTTACAGTTTTTCCCCAACTTGATGACTAGTGATTTTAAGGCTTGTAATCTTTTGAATTTTGAAAAAACAAGGTTAATTGGTATGGACTTCGGGGTATTTATCAATGAATTGTAGAATTAATGATTACATGCATATGCTATGAAAATGTTTCTTTCTTTATGTTGAATTATGGTATGTGTATTTAGAAGTGGATTTCGGTAATGAGCCATGGTAGAGTTGTGCTACCCGTGGTTTTCAGTAAATTGATGGAGTAGTTGTACTTTATTGTATTATTGGTTGTATTCTTTTATGTACTCTACGGTGTTATGGGACGCCGTGATGAGTTCTTGTTTGATATTCTTTTGTTTGATCTCCAGTGGTATGGGATGTCGTGATGAGTTCTTTGTTGTACTCACTTTTGTGTACTTCCTTGTGGTATGGGACATCATGGTAAGTTTTCGTGTTTATGTTCTAAAGATGGATGATGATGATTATGGCAAGTAGATGTTTCGCTATTATGTATATGAGTTTATGCTTTCAAAATGATAATAAGTTGTTATGATGATTATGGAGTATATTGAAATAGTATGTAATGTTATTGCTTTAGTAGTATAGATGTTATAGTGGTATCAAAGCAGATTCAGGTTCGATCCTACCCCCTGACTTTAAGATCATTGTCTTACTTTATATTGTCTTTACATTATATTTGAGCTCAGTCGGATGATGATGCCTACTGAGTGCCCGTGTTTTGGTACTTATACTACATTTTTGTACTTTTCTCGTGCAGACCCAGGTTCTAGTTATCGCCGTTGAGCTAGTTCATGCTAGTTGACTGTACAGAGACAGGGTGAGCTTTTGGAGATTAAGTTTCCCTCTTTCCCCTCTATCCTTTTTTGTCTTTCGCTTTTGAGAAAAATGTATGAGATTATTTAAGATATTTTAGATTCTTAGATTCTAAATTCCTCCTGTCAAGTTTAGAAGCTCTTGTACTTATACTATCAGGTTATGAGATTGGTATTCGAATGTTAGTTGTTTCTTTTGTTGAATATTGTTGTTATATTGTGTTACTACATACGAGCTATGTTGGAAATTTTTACCAAGGTAACCCATTACATTAGCTTCGGATTACGGTGTTGGCTTACCTATCGGTGGGTTGTGGTAGGTTCCATCAAGACTCCAAACGGGGTTATAACATGTTTTTACTAAGTTGACCCCTGAAATACGAAATAAGAATTTTCCAAACTGAGGGTCGAAATAAGATTTCAAAGCTGTAAAATCAGACCAAACAAGTTATCATACTAAAATTGATATTTTGGATCTTTTGGCATTATCTGTTAAGTCATCTATCGCATAGATCAAATGATAAACTACAACAACAACAACAATATACCCAGTATATTCCCACATAGTGGGGTCTGGGGAGGGTAAAATGTATGCAGTCCATACCACTACCCCCGACGGGGGTAGAGAGGCTATTTCCGATAGACCCCCGGCTCAGGACCAAGAATTGTAGACCAACAGGCAAGCAAAATGATAAAATAACATAGCACCAACATCCACAAAAATAAAGTATAATTAACCAAAAGGATAGCATTATGTAAAAGTAAATAAGAATCAACTTTCACAAAAAAGACGTATAGTTAACCCACCAAGGACCCTCCGTCCCCCAAACCTAGAGCTACCAATAAATCTACTCTTAACCCTCCTATCTACAGACTACGACTCGACCCTACTCCTTATCCCTCTAACTTAATACTCTTCTTCCAAACCTTTCTATCGAGGGTCATGTCTTCAGTAAACTGTAATTGTTCCATGTGACATCTAATAACTCCTCTCCAGTACAACTTAGGTCTACCCCTAGCCAACTTGAAACCCTCTAAAGATAACCTTTCACACCTACAAACTGGGGCATACGTTCCCCTTATCATGACATAGCCAAACCATCTCAACCTCACTTCCCGCAGCTTATACTCTACCGAGACCACTCTCACCTTCTCCCGAATAGTCTCATTCCTGACCCTGTCAGCCCTCATAAATCCACACATCCAACGCAACATTCTCATTTTTTTCACCTTCAACCTTTGGACGTGAGAACCCTTAACCGGCCAGCACTCAAACCCATATAACATGGCCAGCCGGACCGCAGCTCTATAAAATTTACCTTTAAGCTTAAGAGGCACCTTCTTATCGCAAAAAATTCCTGAGGAAAGCCTCCATTTCATCCAACCTGCCCCAATACGGTGGGAGACATCCTCATCAACCTCACCATTCCCCTATATCATAGACCCAAGATACCTAAAACTATCTCTCTTACAAACAACCTGTTACTCCAACTTCACCACTACCTCCTCTTCTTGCCTTGCCTCACTAAACTTGCACTCCAAGTACTGTGTTTTGGTCCTACTCAACCTGAATCTTTTAGATTCCAGAGTCTATCTCCAAACCTCCACCTTATTATTAACACCTCGGCGCGACTCATTAATCAAAACTACATCATCTGCAAAGAGCATACACCAGGGAACCTCCCCTTGTATATCACGTATTAACACATCCATCACCAAGGAAAATAAAAATGAACTAAGAGTCAAACCCTGGTGTAGCAAATGATAAACTACATAAGTACATAATAAGGATCTTGAAGCCAACAAAAACCATAATATCACACAAAAGGCACCAAAATTCATTAAAATCATGTCAATCACCCCCACACCCCAAAAATACCACATTGAAACTATGGGGACGGATAAAATAGTAAAATCACACAAAAACATATATTTGTTTTATTTTATCATAATTTTATGTCATTAGATTCAGGCGACATTTGGAGTCTATTCGAGATAGCGGTTGATCTATGCATCCAGAGTTGTCCACTACCTTTTCTTATCTAGACTATGTCTTACTGTATTCAAAGACAGAGTTTGTTCCCATTTGGCAATGTATATTCTTACTTCGAGTTGTATTAGTGGTTCTTACACCATGACACCAGGTTTTGGGATTTGGTTTGGTATATTTTTTTATTATATATCTTCTATTTTCATGTTTGTGTGGCTCGACTTCTCTATCAAAGACTTTTTTGGATTTTGGTATTGATTTTCCTTGTTATATCAATTTGGATGATAGGCTTACTTTTGAAGATTCGTCGTGACAAGTGCCATAATGACCCATGATTTTAGGGTCATGACACGAAGACAGTCTGCTTAAGCGGAGGCCAACCTTGAGGCGTGGATCGCTTAAGCGATATATGAGACACTTTAGGATTGACCACTTAAGTGGAACCTGGAGTTCACTAAATTCCTTCTTTGCCCAATTTTGTCCTAATTTTTCATAAGTCTCAAGAGCTAAAAGTCCTAAAGAGTGTGGAAAATTAGGAGAGTGATTATTAGGAGATTGTCAGGTATTGTGTGTTTGAAATAATTATTTCGTCATTAACATCTTTATAGGTTTTGAATTAATTCTTGATTTAATTCCCTTAAAGAAATAAGTCAAAAAATCCCTAGCTCTTGGTGAGGTTATTTTGTTGTTGTTTGAGCTCGAAATTTATCCATTATTGAGGGTAAATGATCCTTGAGCATACGAAGACATGTTATTGATTTTTAAAGTGCTATTATGCAAGCGGGCCTCACATGGGATTGCGACTTTATTTTGAAATCAAATCATAAAAATTCAATATGTGTACCATTGTTCTTTTATTAATGTGTAGATTACAATTTTAATTGTGTGACATCACGTGGACTTAATCAGGCTTTTCTAGGTGTCCAGGTAAGCTATGCTTATCTTTCTTTTAGATTGAACTTAATTATAGTATTGATAAATTATTGTGCTAGTTTTGGATTTAGAATTAGATCTTTGAGGCATAATAAGTGTGATTTGATTTGTTTAGCCGATTAAGGGATCATAATTAGGCATAATTGATTTAACTTCTTGTTCTTTTGGTAGGGTCACTATCATAGAACCAGTAAGACTTATTAGCATCCTATAGTAAAAATTGATACCTTAGACTATTTTAGGGTAGAAATAGCCTTAGAATATATTATCGGGGATAAATGTGAGCAATTTCAATCCACCTTAGGCCAATATTATTATTGACCAGCTGCTTGTAGAATTAATAGACCTTTATATTCTATTTAATTATATTCTAGAATCCCAAGGAGTTCTTTGGCATGTGATACATATGCCAGATTGATTATTCTAAGATTATAAGATCGGCACAAGTCCGACGATTTATGATATTAAGACTGATTTGATTCCACTATTATTGATGATATTATTCCCGATTCATGTTTTGTATTCATGATATTACTTTTGGTTCAAGTATGGAATATGAAATACTAGTTTTATATCAAGTACGACATTGAGAGGCTATTTATGACGGTTATGAAAATGGTTAGTGTCCAGTGATTATGGTATGGAAAGATCCACAATTATGATTTTGAGTTATGAATGCTTTGTCTAATTATTGTTACTACCCCTTCTTGATTGAATTCACTGTGTTTATGGGGGGACTACGTTGGGTTATTTATTTACCTTATTTATGTCTTCTAGGCTTATGGGAGCCCAATTATGTTAGATATTTTTATGTTCTCCTTACTTTATTTATTTCAGTTATTTACTTTCCGTATTTGAAGTAGTATTTGAGGTTTGTCCTTTTTTCTTGACTTAATTTACTTATCTCACATTTTATTGTATATGTAATATGCTTTTAGTCAATTGAATGATGATGCCTACTGAGTATCCATGACGTTGGTGCTCGTACTACACTTTCATACTTTTTTGGTTCACATCTAAGTACTAGCAGTCGTTGTTGATGTTTTGATTATGATGGTCAGAGTTCGGAGGCAGTGCGAGTTCTCAATACCGGAGTTGACCTTTTCTCTATCTTCTATTTTTGGGTAGTCTTTCTATTTTTCAGACTTTTGTATACCAACTTTGATAGTACTTATATTCTTTTGAATCAGAGGCTCTTTGACCGACCTTACTAGGTCGTGGGATGATATTACTCCATTTTATTTCTAATTCCTTCTGCTATTGTTCTTATGATTTATTGCATGTAAGAAATTATTTTATTTTCCACCAATTATCCTATTACTTATTGTTCGAGGTTATGGTTTGGCTTACCCACTGAAAGGGTAAAATCGGTGTTATTATAACTTGAGAAATCGGATCATGACAAATATAAAGAAAATAAGATTAATTTTATGACACAAACATAGTTTTTATTCTCCAAATTTATTAGATTTGGCACCCTACAAGTCTACAAATGTTGGTTGCTTTCTATTATTAACATTATACAGTTTGATAAAAAATTGAGTGATGCATGCCAAAGTTGAGAAGCAACTGCAACGGTGTAGAAATAGGTGATTTGCATCTTTCACACGGAGCATCTAATTCTCAAGTTTATAATTCTATGCTATAGATTAAATTGAGCGTATACAGCTTCGTTTGCTAGTATGCAACAAAAGTAGGATAACTTGATAGGTGCTTTGGCGATGTTGTTTGTTTTACTAATTTTTAGGATTAATGTTACATGTTAGATTTTGTTTTTATTTTCTTGATATCCTCCTATGGTGTTTTATGTGTATTTTGTTTCAGTGTGTTGAAAAATTATATGTAATGTTATATTATATACTTCAGCATTTTTATATGTAATGTTTTATATTGACTCGATTCAAACATGCAATGTACGTCCGTATAAATTAGTTCAAACTAATAATAACATAATTTAAGATAGGGAGAAAGAGCACAGATAAAAATTTCTTAATACAGGGTTGGGTAGCTTTTAATCAAAAGTAATGCACTTAATGTGAAAAAAAAAATACTTTTCTCAACTTACTACTTTTTTTAGAAAAAATGGGAAACGTATAGAAATTTGCACATAGAAAAAACAAGAAGATACTTACTAAAAAATAAAATAAAATAATACCTATAATGTCTGGAGTGTTATAAAATAGAGGCAAATATTAGACTAATGAAAAGTAGTGGACAATGAATGTTTAAGAGAGGTGACTATTAATCAAATTACTTTTCTTCTTATTATTCATTTTTCGGTCTCATCTTTGTACAAGTAAAGGAGAGTATATATAGTCCACCAATCTTGGACTCTAAGTTTGGTACCTAGGCGGTAAAAATGCTTGGAAATAAAGTTTGTCAATTGGAGGTCACATGGTCATTCACACATTTTATGATACTTCCTCTTGAATGTCCATGTAAAAAAAAAGTATACATAGTCATTTGTGATTGCTTGTTGTCCCATTTAAAATCTTACCCCGAAAACTCAGTGGAATAAAATCATGATTCAGAAAAAAAAAAAGAAGTACAATGCATATTCTTACTCTCCTTGATGAATACTCCAACATATAGATAGTTCAGTCTTTATATTTCAATCTTGCATACCATCTTTTCAATATATAAAGTTGGTGATGATTTAGTGAATAAATCGGTTGGATTATCAGCTTAATAGATTTGTTGTACATAAATATCACCATTTCTCTAGAGATCATGTGTAAAGAGTAATTTGGGTGAGATATGTTTCGTTATGTCTCCTTTTACGAAGCCTCCTTTCAATTGAGCTAAACATTAAGCACTCTCTTCATATAGGACTGTGGGAATATTGATATCATACTTTAGGCCACATCTCTCTTTGATAAAATGTATCACTGATCTCAACCCAACACATTCTCTACTGGCTCTTATGTAAACACAAACTTTTTTAGATTGTGCTCTATGTAGGTCATATAAATAACTTTCATCTGCATGACCAACAAAATCTGTACTATCTTTGTTAGTATAAAATAAATCCATATCAGTAGTTTCAGTTAGATATTCAATATGTTTTTAACTCCGTTTTAGTGTCTTGGTGTAGGAGAAAAACTATACCTTGCAAGAAAATGAATAGAAAATGCTATAATAGGCCTTATAGCATTAGCAAGATACATAAGTGCACTAGTAGTACTGGGATATGATACTTCAGGGAAAAGAATCTCTTCGTTCTCTTCTAGAGGTCGGACGAATATTTACTCACTTCAAGTGATCAAACAACAACTGTAGTACTTAATGGATGAACTTTGTCCATATAAAATTATTTTAAAACCTTCTCTTTATAGATAGATTGGTGGATGAAGACCCCTTCTACTGAATGTTCAATTTGCAGACTAAGAAAAAGTTTTATCTTTTCAAGGCCTTTGATTTCAAATTCTCTCTATAGATATTCAATTGACTTTTGGACCTCTTTTGGGGTTTTTATGAGAATTATGTCATCGGCATAAAAAGTGAGTATGACAAAATTTGATGTATTTTTTTGATAAAAATACATGGAGAAATGACAAAATTTATGTAATATTTATTTATCAAGTACTCATTATGAAAGTATACCACATAAGCCTGATTATTTTAGACCATATTATAATATTTGTAATCTGATAGGGTAGATTTTCTGACATTTTGGACTATATTCTTCATATGTCTTTGATCATTCTAGATTTTCATCTAAATTTCAATATCAAGTGAATTATGAAGATAAGTAATAACTACATTCATTAGATGTATTTCACGATTTTCTCGTACATTTAAATTGATGATATATCGAAATGTAATTGCATTCAAAACGGGCGAATATGTTTCTTCATAGCCAACACCGGATCTTTAATAGGGTTCTTGTGTAACAAGGCTTTTTTGTATCATACAATTTTGTTTCTATGATTTCTTTTTCTCACAAAGGCCATTTCTAACAAACATATTTTATACCATCACGGATTAGAACTACAGGTCCAAAAATCTCTTATTTAGCAAGTGAGTTCAATTAAGATTGAATTATATCTTACTTTTTTGGCCAATCACATATTTGTCGACATTCTTCAGAAGATAGAGCTTAAAGGTCCTCATTGTCTTGCATAATTTCAAGTGCGATATTATATGCAAAAATATTATCCATCAAAATTTTTGATCAACTTAAATTTATCCCTTCACAAGTAGAACTTATTGAATGTTCGGTATCCATTTAATTCTCGAATTTACTAATTTCTTCAGGAATATTAGGATTAATTTGATATTTAATATTTTTATGAGATTCTTTTATAGTGTCACTTCTACCACTTTTGTGATTTCTTTTTTATGATTTTTATCTAATGAAATCCAATGATCTATCATGCTTCAGGCATGTTCGGGATCCCAAGTTGTGACACTAGTAGATGATTCTTTTGGGGCCGCAATTAGGATACTGAAATATATGGCATAATTATTCCTTTCAAATGGCTAAATATGTCTATCAATTGATTTGTTATTTTTTATAAGTGACCGATCTTCTGGACCTCATCTCAGCAAATAAAATTTCTCGTTTGAAAACTCTTCAAAAATTGCAATAATATTCATTAATGTATTTTTGTTACATCAATCTTTAATTGATTAAATCCATATAAGGATTATAAATAAGTTATTCAAAAACTTAAATATGCTTCATCGTTTTGAATTCTTCAAGGATTGCATTTTGTAAATTGACGACATTCAGTATTAAATGTGCAATATATTTTCGTGTCTGGACTGCAAATCAAATAAGCTTCATGCTTATCAAGATGCCTCCTTAAATGTGACTTGATAAATATTTCAATGTTAGCGTATTGTAGTAAATGTAGAATACAAATCCTCTTAATCTCTTATAATATTTCATCATATCGTATGGAAGGTATCATTGATGAGATACCATTTGTATTGGTTTATAATACAACATAACTTATTGAGATCTCTTCACTTTGTTATTTTCATGTACTTGAACCTTTCATGAGGTTTCATGAAGTTTTATGTCATTGTTCTTCAAGAGCATATTGCCTCTTTATTATGATCATTTTTTTCATTTTCTTTTCAAGAATTATATTATTTTAAACCAATTGGTCAATCATGTTTCATGCATGTTGTATACTCTGTACTTTAGGGACACACAATAGGAGCATCTGGGTTTAACTATGAAATCAGTTTTGGGTCAGCAAATGCTTCTAGCATTGACTTGAATTATCTTTTAAATGCGGATCATACTATCAATAATTCATAATATATTTCTTAGTTGATTATTATCTCCCCTTTATTTTTAAAAAACTAGCATATACTTCAATCTATTTTTGACAATCTATCTTTGTGCATCATGGTATATCGATTAATTACATACCAAACATCAAAAATCTATTAGATGAAAAATTTATGATTCTAATCATGAACCAATTAAGAGGGAGGAATTGATCATAATTCATTGATATAATACATATATGTGATATTATATGCAATATATTATATGTCACATCAATATTTTTCAGTTTTGTTCTCATAAACAATGACATAGCTATTTAATTGAGAAATTCAATGTCAAACAGCGTGAATATAACAAATATTATCAAGATTAATTATCTTGATCATACAATATAGAGATTATGCTCTTAACTCAATTCAAAACGTCAATCTGCAGGTTGACAATAAATGTACATGTTATCACGTCATGAATGTATAATATTACATTATATACCTTTCATAATTTAGGGAATTTATTTTTAGCATTAGCCAGTCTAATAAACCTATACTGAGGACAAACAATAATTCTTGAAGAATCTTCTAGTTCTTCGGTGTATGTATAATCATCAATATGCTCATTTTTGGGATGATAAAATTTTTAGGCTTGAGTCATTGATAAACACTTATAGTTGTTTGACAAATTCACATAGGTGCCTCAACTAGGACTAGTACCCATTGAACACCTCAACTAATCAAAACAAGTACCTATTGAATCCAAAATGTTGATGTGGCTAAAATAGTGTTCCTTATATTTCAGAAATGCGTGATTAATCAAAAATAGTATTTTTCTTTTACTCTAAAAATGTTTATATATATTTTTATCACTAATTGATATTTGGAACTAAAATAACTAAAAATATTTTTTATGTATTTTAAAGATCATCAACTTTTTAATTTCTTTTTTTTTATAATTCATATTTTTGCTATTTAATTCCTCCTCTTCCTCCTTTTTCTTTTTTTATCCTCACAAACGATCAACCATAACTTTTATTATATCATCTTTTCTTGTCCATCGAAAAAAATTAAATCGTTCCTACCTTCTCTTTCTTCTTCGTCCAATCTATTAAATCAAACCCAATAATAAATTAAACTCAAAATTAATATTTGGTGTGATGAATTTGTTAAAATAAGAAATAAAAAAATATAGAAACTAAAATTAAAACATATCCAAACAAGACAAAAAAAAAATTAAAAGAGATTTAATAGTGTATACAAGAATGAAGAAGAAAATAAGTAAACAATGAGAAAGAAGATGAAGAAGAGGGTGGTTGGGTGGGTGCAGGTGGGTGTTTACTTTAGGGTTGTTTTTCTAAAAACTTTTTCTTTAATTTATAATTATTTTGGGCCGTCAATGACACATATAATATTTTAATTGGGCATTATTCCATGTCAATGCAAGTGTATCAAACTTTCTTCATATTTTTTACTGATTATCAAAACGTGACCAATAGGAATAATTTTTAAATAGTAAAGGTGTTCAATAGCTGCTAGTCCAAGTTACGGTGCTTAAGTGAATTTTGCGGACACCTTTAAGGGGCTATCGACGATTTAAGCCAATTTTATATGTCAACAAATATTTTTTTTTGAATTACTAAACAATAAGTTTACCATTTCATGTTCTATTTAATTGAGTAAATTTTAAAGTTCTACTATTTCGACAGTAGTTTGCAAGATTTTACTATTGCACGGTCTTATTACTTGGTCAGTAACTTTCAAAGCATTTATTACTTTATAGTAAATTTTAAATTTACTACTTCAGGATAAAATTCTAGAATATTTCTTCTTAATTATTCCACCTTTTCTGGAGGTGAGTATATTTCAACAAGCAAATACATGTCTGTATTTATTGCCTCACTACTTATTATCACATTCACAACCCAAAATGGATATGGACTTACAACATTTATCAAAAGGCCTCTTCGGGAATGAAACATAATTATTTGATTGTATTATCCTTAATCATTCATTTTCATTCAAACATATTATGTGCTGCTATGCCTTGATCCAGTTTATCATGTTATAATGACACCTATTATAATCGATTGGTAGGTAATCCATTCCATAATGCACAATAACTAGTAATGGACTATCAGAAGAAATAAAAAAAAGTAGTGGAATAAATATGACAAAAATGCTAATTTATAGATATAACACAATCGTAAGATCTAGTGAAATTACTACAAGGGCATCTAATACAATAAGAGCATAAAGTGAAATACAAAGTAAATATAAGTACAACCGTCTATGGATACAACGTAGAGTTCAGTATAATCCCTAAGGGAGAGAGTAGTAATACTCCAAATGCCAGTTGCTCAACCCAAATATCCAATCCATAGATGCTCCACACAGTACATACAATAACAATGAGAACTCGTACTATGATCTTAGGCTACAGAATAGTAATATGAGTATCAAATATGTGGTAATCAGTAGGCATAAACCAATTAAGCTACAAAGATAGTGAAAACATAAATAACATGTAACACAAGAATATAAACTACATGTATCTATCCAGAAATCTAAACATGATAAAGCTAGTGGGAAAGTAAGGACAAACTATTCTAAGCAATATTCAGCAACTAGAGTACTATACCATATATCACTAGCTAATATATGAATAAAGAATGGAAGAGGGATATATAGAAGTAAACAAGGCTAAGGAATACATACACTATATGATTAAACAAGGGGAGAGAGGGATATATGATAATACCATATCTATATAAATATATGTAGATATATAAGACTAACTCAATGGTAACAACCTAAGATAGCAAACCTAACCTTTCCCGGAAAACCTAGCCATATAGAAAAGATAATGCTAGCTAGCATAATGAAGGCCTCTAACCAAATTGTAACCATGAATAAACTATACATAATGAAATTTAATAAAAAAAGAAAAGGGCGCAAAGTCATGCCAACAAGCTCGGGTACTAGTACGGAATCAACCTACTGCAAACTAACCATAATAACATTCATAAAGTAACTGTCTACCTACAAATAATATCTAGTTGATCCCCCATAAACCTATAAGGTTCAATAAATACTCATCCAACAATGATCATAGACTGTAACTATGCAACCCCCTGTAATGCCCCGCAAAATCCTCTTCCAGTCTGAGCCTTAAAGCATTTTTGGTAAAGCAAAAGTCTGAGTCAAAATGTTTCAGAAATATCTTCCCAAGTATGAAATAATTTGAATCGTGTAGGAATCTATTTGAGCATGAATTAATTTCATAGAGGTCCCTTAACTCATGAACGAATTGAAAGCTTTCCTATCATTCAAGTTTTGGTGACCTCAAATTTGGGTCAATTTCAATCTACCATAACTCCTTGTATATATCAAATTATAGGAACTACTATATATCAAATGAAAGATCTTTGAATTATATTTCCAACGATACCAATTTAGTCAAAAACCGATATCGTAGAAAAGAGTTATGCCCATTTTACTCCAAAATGTCTGGCCGGGAAACTTGTAACAACAATTGTGACAAACCATCACACCCGTGACGGCCTATTACCAAATGTCATCATCCCTGGGAAGAAAATCAAGAATTTGACCCATTTTTGTGACGACAATTCGTGACAGCCTATCACGGTCCTGCCAACTTGTCACGGATGTCATCAAGAATATTTTTCCAGCAATTTTAAAACATTTTTGTAAGCATATTTTGATCATTTCCCATATTTTGGAATCCTCTATAAATATGGGAAACCTTATCCAAAACCGTAATTCGCTTCATTTTCTCTTCCAATTCTCTAAAGAGAGAATATCTAGGGTTTTATTCAAGAACCCTAATCTTCCAAAAAATCATCCATAAATTCTTCAAGATCTCTTCAAAAATCAATTTTCTCATAGTGTGGGCTTCGAGAATCATTTATTATGAGTGCGGATAGAGTCTCAAGCATTAGAATTTATCCAATTTCAAAGATGGGAACTTACTGTCTTAGACCATATTGAGTATTCTTATTATCATATCTAGAGATCTCCCATCAGATATGCTTGATCTCCATCTCAGATTCTATTAAGTATTCATGTTGTCAGATTCAGACATGATCATACTTCTTATCATTGAGAATCGCTCCAGAATAATCTGTTAGAAAAGTTGATCTCTAATTCTGTCAGTCGAAAATAGTAAGCTCAGAGTTCAGTCCTTAATGTAAGTACATCCAGATCCTCAGTTATTAGTATCAAATGAGTCAGTGATTTCGTATCTCAGTTTTAGTAGTGAGTTCAGTCTATAGTAAGGTGGTATCTGAGTTTCAGTATCTAGAGTTGCGATGATTGTGTTCATGTTCTGTGCAATCATGTATGTGTTCTCATGCGGCATCTTCATGATTAGTCAGTTTAGATATTGTGCATGCATAAGCCCTTGCATTAGCCTTCCTCGACTACATACTCGATACATTCCTGTACTGACGCATTTGTACTATTGTATTTTATTTGACACCATAGGTTTAGAGGCACAGGATCCATATTATCCTTAGCAGTTCAGTCTCAGTCAGCAGCAGTAGCAGTGAGTCCTCTTCTTTTTGGATGAATCTCAGTTTACTATTATTGCTTCAGACTTTATTTATTTTCTATTCAGAGAGTTAGTTGGGGATCTGTACCTTCAACTATGCAGTTCTGACAGTTTAGAGGCTTTTCAGATGGATGTATTAGTATTTAATTTTTCTGCATTATGAGTATTCATAGATGTGTTGAACCTTATGGCTAGTTTCCGCATTTATTTCAGATATTATGCAGTGTACAAGTACAAAAATCAGTAAAGGGTTAGATTGTGCGGCTTCGGGGTCATAATCACTGTATGATTC
The DNA here is from genome assembly GCA_030864215.1 of Capsicum pubescens. Lineage (NCBI taxonomy): Eukaryota > Viridiplantae > Streptophyta > Magnoliopsida > Solanales > Solanaceae > Capsicum > Capsicum pubescens. The sequence goes on from CM061540.1 coordinate 179,804,937, forward strand.
TCAAGATGGGATCTCGGGGCATTACACCCCCCATATGGTTGACAGATACAAGTGCCAAACAATATATTATCAATGGGCAGTGCATATCAATTAATGAATGCAAAGTAAATCAATAGTACTATATCTTATCTGAGTGTATAACATAGAAAGTAAATACACCTCATCTAACTCAACAGTTTGTAAAGGAAAGTCCTACGATGCTCTCTCTTCTTTAAAATTATGGCGTAAGGATAAATGGGCCCCTAGGGGATTTGAGATATCCATATACACTGCATGGTCACAAAAAGCACCTCCTAAAAATTATAATTCAAGATTTTGGTCAAAAATAGAATGAACAAGGTTGGTGTTGATCCCACAGAAAATAGGACAAAAATTTGTTATGAGAGTGCTAATGTATCTGGAAAACATATAAAGTAAATGGAGAGTTTTGGTAAGAGCAGTAGTAGTCATAATATCAATGCTTGAAAAATTTAAATTGTTATAACTATGATACAGTCACTAGGATTGTGTTTCCCCTAACTTCTTAACTCTGCAGACTTATTGTTCTTGTCAAACTATCTCGGTGACTTACAAGCAGAATCTAATAAGATATGTATCACCTAACCATATCTCGACCTTGGTATGGGTTAATTTAACTGATCTGGTTTTGATCTCAAAGTGTTGCATTACTAACCCTTATTCTGGATCCCAAATTAACTATCTTCTCTCAGTCTCAAGTTAATTAGATGAAGATTGGTAGCTCAAATTACTGTTGTGATCTTCTTTTTCTAACCTCAACCTATCTCATGAGTTAGTATCGAATACATATGGGTTTCTAATGTTTACAACCATTAAGAAAATTGTATGATTAAAGAAAATCACAATACATGGAAGAAAACTAATCAACAAAACTTTACACTTCTTCCACCTTGTTAATCCATTAGGGTTCCCAAAACCCCAGTTATGGGGTTTAGCTGCTCATGATCGTAACAACGCACATAGAATTCATAATTGAAAGCATAGGAATGATCTCACAAATAATTAAGAATGAAAATCAAAATCTTAAATTAATATCAAACCTTAAAAATCAAGAACAAGAATTCTAAGATCTAAATTGTCCCTCAGAACTCAAAACAATGTAATATGTATATAAAGTTCATAAACTAATATTGAATCATCCCATGGGTATTTATAGATACTTCAGAAAGCCTAGGAAACCTATCCAAATAAAAGTAAAAAAATATAGTCAGCACCAACCTACGACCTCACTTATAGGCCGTAGGTAGTACCTACAATTCGTAAGTGTGTTCATAGGAATTAGGGTGTCCTTCAGGTCTTCTGAATCATACCTATGAGGGGTACCTATGGGGCTGTAGGTACCACCTACTCCTAGTAGTTTTGCATTTATGTGAATCAAAAGAAGTTTTAATATTCAAAACATCAGAACAACAATCTATGGACCCAACCTACGGGCCTGTAGTTATTATCTATGGCCTATAGGTGAGGCTCGTACCTATCCTTCTTTCTACTTTTAATCACTTCTTGCTCCTTCTCTACTCCAAACCCTATTTTCCTGCAATACCGATATAAAAACACATCATATCTAACAAGGTACCTTAGTACTTGCATAATATTTTATTGTTTTAAGCATTGAAAGTGCCATGAAACCATGGCAAAACACCCTTAATTTAAAACATTTACATGTCCTCAGGCAACTAACATAAAATATAAAAACACGATGCTTAACTAAAAGAAACTAAGACACTTACGACAGTCAAATCCTTTCAACTCAAATTTCTTACCCCCTCATATTTCTAACTTTTCAAAACCACTATGTGGATCCCTTTAGAACAATAATATGACATAAAGGAATCAAGTGATGACATTACATTACCAACAATCAACCAAGCATATATGGAATTTACACTATCCAAATAGATAAATATTAAACAACTGATATACCCTCACAATAATGAAGTCCCAACTCTCACAGTATAATAATGCATGATAATGCAGGGACAATATCAAGACACCTACATTCTCAAACGAAATTCCAACGATGTGCATAAAATACAATAGGCTTGCCCTTATTTTTTATACTTTAGTTTTTCAGATAGTTAGTCTAGGATCACTATAGGACTTTTCTAAGCTTATAACGTAGTCTTGGGGGAAGGTATGGTACATTTGGAATTTAAAGACTCTCCCTCTTTAACACTACAATTACACTTTTGGCTCCACTACTTAACCATACTTATTTTATTTCTCCCTTTGTGTCCCTTATTGCTAATTCAAATTGGTTTGGTTTTTTTCTTGCTTTTCATTTATTCACTTCTCTTTTTATTTCATTTTTTATTTTATCTTTTTTTTTTATCTTTTTCATACTTTTCCAACACACCAACCCTAATGTTTTTCCTTATTTATTCAAGATAATTCTTCATACCCATCTTCAATTATGGACCCCTATGATACCATTCTTAACTTAGGCAACTTGGATGAGTTGAGGAGCACATTTTCCAAGAAGGGACCAGGGCCTAAACTGGTTCATTGTAATTAAATTGGAAGGTGAAAAAGGTTAAAACTAGAAAATAGGTCAAGTTAGGCTAAAATCATGGATCAAGGGATACTTATTCTTATTTGGACAATATGTTAGGTTAAAAGTGTACTAATTCAAAAACGACCTAAGATTAAGTCCTAACCAACTATCCTATAACTTAAGCAAGACTAACTAGGCAATTTATTGATTAACTGTTTTAAGTGTATCAGCTAAATGCCTCTTACACACAATACAATGTTATGTTATCTATTACTACCTATCCAGTTCATGCAAAGCTAGTCTTTGGTTATTTTATTCCTGCTACTAATGGCATTACAAGATTCACACAATGGTTAAACATATATTTAAATCATATATTTCACAATTTTTTTGGAGGGATATCAATTTTTCAGACACTTTAAAACATAAAACAAAACATGCCAATTGCACTTAGGTTCCTTATTTTTCTTTAATAAAATGTAAACTGGACATAGCATATATTACAAAATAATACAATAACCCCTTGACGTGCCATCTCTACTACGGTAACATACTTTAAGAAATAAGGCGTGACAACAAAAAATCCAAGAAGACATCTAAACCCATAAGTAGCTCTACCCTCATCAAATAGGCATGCATTCTCTCCAATAAATTAGGCTACCATAAAGGAAGAGAGTTCGAAATATACCTGTGGTACCTTAGGCCATAGATATAATGTTAATCACAAATAACACAAATTAACACAACTTAAGAAATAACAAAATACCTTCTGTTTCCTCAAAAGCAACACTTGTTTTAACATCGTGCCACGGCATAGGGACTTGATTACTTAGAATTCATAAAGGTATCCCTAGGGTTGGGATCCAGGGTCATCAATACTATTTGTTACCAAAACCACTGTCATGTTAGTTGGTTGCTTCATAGTTCTGTGAACATTGAATGTTACTTCCTCATTATTCATCTTGAACTTACGCTCACCTCTTTTTTCATATCTACGAATGCTCTACCGGTAGCTAAAAATAGTCTCCCTAAGATTATGGGTATCTCAAAATCAAAATCACAATCCAAGACAACAAAGTTTGCCAAAAAGATGAAGTTGTCTAATTTGACAAAAATATCAAATGATATGCCCTCGACATTTTTCACCATATGATCGAACATCAATAATAGTTTCATCATTAGTTTAGGAGTTCTCAAGAACAACTATTTGTACACTGCTAGCAGTATCAAGTTAATGATTCCACCCAAGTGACACAAAGCCTTGATAAATCTTGATGACCCAATAGTATAAGGAACTGTGAATGTTTTGGGGTCACCTTTCTTTTGCACAAGATATTGAGATGTAATTGCATTACAATGATGCAAACCATCAACATCCTCATAACTAATATTTCTCTTTTTGTTTACTAGATCCGTCATAAGTTTTACATATCCACGTATATGCTCTAGAGCTTCAACAAGAGGAATGTTAACACTCAACTTTTTCAGCATAGAAATAAACTTCCTATACTTCCATTCTTAAGATTTATGCTTTAATCTTTAGGGAACGGTGAGGAGGTCGTGGAATAGGCTTCAAGACTAGTCTAACCTCATTACCCTTTCCTTTATCATTATCAACTCATTTCTCAAGACCCGTTGATTTTTACATCTCACTATTAGTCACCAAGTTCTCAGTTTTAGCTTCAGGTGCATCACTAACGTCAATAGTATCATTCCTTACCTCATTAACTACAGACATAAGTCGAATAATAGTATCCATACTATTCCAAGTAATGATGGCTAGACAGTGACTGCCATTCTTTAGATTTTGAATGGGATTGCTTGAAAGAGTGGCCAATTGACCCTAATTCAATGTAGTCGATATTTACCCAAACTGTTTCTCAAGTTGTTTAATCACAGTAGCATGCGATTATAATTTCTAGATCATTCCCAATATACTTGTGTTAATCTATTTAAAGAAACTTTTTTGGCTCTCTGAACCCTTCACCAATTTAGCTAGAAAGAATTCCATTCTAGAGTTAGTATCACAGTTCCCTGGTTGTACATACAAACCACTCTTCTCTTTATTATAATTATTTCTCCTCTAATCACCATCATTTTTTCTTCCTTGTACCTTTACTATCCCTATAATACTTTTGACCTTGATTCCCTTGCCTCGGGTTCCAAACATCCAGATTGGACCCTAGGCCCTTTTCTCAAAAATCCACTATCTGCCTATCTAGGTGCTTCATTTCCTTCTCAGAATCAGACTCCTCCTGAATAGGAGATTTACCTCGAGCACGTACAATATTTACCTTTTTTTCTCCAATTGATGCAATTCCTTAGTAAGAAATCCGATATCAGTTCTCAGCTATGCTACCTCTTGAGCCACTGTCTCATCTAGGTCTCTCTACTTATTGGAAGCATAAATATTATAAGTATGGACACCCCTATCCGCCTTCCTAGTATGCCACCCTCGGTTGTTGTAGTGATCTATCTAAGAGCTCTGCGGCCTGATCTCATCGGAGACTCATGAAAGATCTGCCTGTAATAATGTCAACCACAACCTTAGTATTAGCATTCAAGATTCTATAAAATATTTCCAGTAAGTTCCTAACTGAAATTCTATGGTTGGGAAAATTCTTTAGCTTCTTCTTAAATTGTAACCATGACACGTACAATGCCTCGAAATATAACTGTCTAAAATTATAAATCTCATCCTTCAACTACATTCTACAATACAGGAAAACTCGATGAAAAATTATTGTCTTAACTTATTCCAAGTGGCAATAGGCCTATAGGACAGTTTCCCTAGCAAAAAATTGGCTTCACCTGTAAGAGAGAATGGGAATAACCTGAGTTGTAAAGCTTCCTAATTCATCTCCGATGGATTATTCAAAGTTAAAATCCCAACAAAGTTTATAATGTGCATAGTTGCATCATAAGTAGTAAGACCAACGAACACACCCTTCAGATTAAACAACTGAATCATTTCACTTGCAATGTTAAATTTTGTTTCTTGGGGAAACCCTATAGGAATAATAAAACATGTATTGATTGTTTTAGCATACCTCAAATCTTCTTCCTGGTCATCATAAAGAGGAAAATACAAATAAGACAGTTGCTGAACTCTTTTCCTTCTAGCTCTGTCCCTGTCAAGTATTGCTTGACAAACTTTTTCCTCCTATAGTATAGCCCTTTCCTTAGCACATCAGGATAATACTAACCTCACATTTTATATAACTATTCATTAGGCAATGGTTTTCTTGGGTTTTTCCTGAATACCTTATAAAGATGGCCCATTCAATATTGCTAGATCATCATGTACCCTTCATGTCGGGCTTCATGCAAATGATCGTATCTCTCCATCTTATGATTTTGTCATAAGGTTCGCTCTAGCTCAAGATCAAGTGGAATCAGAGAATTTCCTCGACACCGACTACAGGGAAAACATCAGTTGTTTACCTAAAAAGAAGTAGAAAACCCAAAACTAACAACCTCAATAAATTAATACATAACTGTATTCCCCAACAATGATGCCAAAATTAAATGTGGCTCAAATTACACCTCCTAAAAAGTATAAAGTGATCGCTTTTGAAATTTAGAACCAAACAAAGTTGGGGTAAACCCGATAGGCAATGGGACAATAATCTGTCACAAGGGTGCTAATGCAGCTGGAAAGTGCAAAAAGTAAATGGGGGGAGGGGTGTTTATAAGAACAGTAGTAGTAGTAGTAACAATTCTTAGAAAATTTAGGTTGTTATCACTATGATAGGATCACTAGGATTATGTTCCCATTACTTATTAACTCCGTAGACTTATTGTACTCGTCAAACTATTTTAGTGTTGTGCATGCAAAATCTAACAAATATTGTACCTACTAATCATCGCTCGACCTTGGTTTGGGTGAATTTCACTCATCTCCTCTCAGTCTCAGAGCAATGTATTACTAACCCTTGTTCTGGATCCCAAATTAACTGTTTCTTCTCAATCTCAAGTTAATTAGATAAAGGCTGGTAGCTTTAAATTACTATAGTGATTTTTTTCCCTATCTCATCCTCTCTCTATTGAGTTAGTATCAAATAAAAATGGGTTCCTAGCATTTGAAATTTCTAAAAAAGTAATCACATAGATGAAAACCACAAAACATGCAACAACACCAATCAACAAAGACTTTGGAATTTCTCCAATTTATTAACCCATCATAGTTCCTACAACTCTAGTATGTGATTTAGTTTCTCATGATCATAAGTAAAACACATTGAATTCATAGTTGAATGCATATGAATGATCTCACGAAAGAAAACCAATATCACAAATTAATATCAAACACTAAAAAGCAAAAAACAAAATTCTAAGATCAAAATTGTCTCTTAGAATTCAAAACAATGTAATGAGTGTATAAAGTGCGTAAATTGATAATTAAAAATCCCATAGGTAGTTATAGATACATCAGAAAACCTATACAAAACAAAGTAGGAATATAAAGTCAGCACCAACCTACGACCCCACTTACGGGCTGTAGGTAGTACCTACAGTCTGTAGGTGGGTTCGTAGGAATTAGAGTATCCTTCAAGTCATTAGAAACCTATCTACGAGATGTCCCTACGGTACCGTAGGTACCACCTAGGCCTCGTTGGCTGGAATTTTTAGGAATCAGATAATGTTTTAGTATTCAGAACCTCAGGACTGAAACCTACGAACCCAACCTACAGGCCCGTAGGTAGGGCTCGTAGGTAACCCTTTTCATCACTTTTTTCTCCTTCTCTGTTCTAAACCTTGTTTTCCTACAAAACCAACATAAAAACATATCACATCTAACAAAATTACCTACGTACTTACCTAATTTCCATGTTTTGAGTATCGAAACTGCCATTAAACCATGGCACATCACCGATCTAGGACTTCCAATAATCGTCATCATTAATCTACTCTATCAAGTACCAGATAGATGTATGTATAATTAATTTACAGACTCAAACCATGGATAAAAGAGTATAAGTCTATCAATTAATTGTCAGAGATCAACCTTGGGACTAAATCAACGTAAAAGCATAGAAAGGGTTGCAATCTCTCCCGATCGAAGTAAATAGTCACAGTAAAAGAGTGGGTAAACCATGGACAAAAATCAAGCTTGGTTTAATTTTAAAAACAACATCTTTATTATCAAAAGCTCATAAATCATTAAGTAAGGCAACATGATTCACCTTTCTAAAAGAATCCATTTTATAAGTGAAAGGTGGGAATAAATCCCATTTTAGGAAACAATAGTAAAATTATGGTTTTGATTGTAATCGGAACCATAAATATGCATGAGTGCAAATAAAGGTATGCATGTCATCACTAGTATAAAAATAATAAAATTCTAAGTGCCTAAGAATCCATAAACTTGAATCACGCCCTTTTTTAAGGGCAACATACTCACCTGGAGTCCAACTAGGATGGTAATCATGACTTTAGACACAATAGTATAAAACTAACATAATAGTAATACTATAATCTAAGAAACTATAATCCAATTCACTTATCCAAATAGTAAACCTTATAATAAAGGAACCTTAATATCGAACTATGGTTAACAAGCTTATATTCTAGGGTAATAGGATTCTATAGCCATAATGAGTATTTAATCCTAAGTGTTGGGCCATCTTTTTGTCCCTAAACTACCTAAATAAGTCATGATACACCTGTCATAAGCATGTCCTATCATCGTTACCTAGCATATAATCTATACTATACATTATCTCATGAAGAAAAGTAGACCAAATCCTACCCAGATGTTGAGTCACAAATCTTGAATTGTTAATAAATTGCTCGTCTTTGCTCCACAATCCAAAAGAACCACCAATCTATCAAATAAAAATTTACACATCAATAGGACTAAAATGAGACCCATATTTCTATATAAAAAAGTCGGGGTAGAATTCAGGTAAAAAATGAGCATGTAGGACCCTAAATAGAATTCAAAATTAAATCCATCATGAGGTCCCTCGAAGGATAAGGAATGTGTGGGCAAATGTTGAGTACAAATAGAGCATATACTGGGGCCCAAATCAACCCCTAAAGTTTAAGGATTTTAAGACATAATTTCTAAGAATTTACAATGAAGAGAGATGGAATTTAATAGGAAGAATAATGGGAAATGTCTAAGGAGTGTTGGGATAACTTACCATAGCTTCAATGGATGATTCCCCATACTCCCATACTCTAAGATCTTAAAAATGAGGGGAAATGGTTAAGAAATTCAGGTGAAAAAAGAGATTTAACCCCTTAGGTGCCGCTAAAGCAATCACTATGTTGCTTTATCGACTACCACTTAAGTGGAACATGTCTGCTTAAGAGGTCGGGATAGAAAATAAAGGGATCACTAAAGGGTCAAAATAGCTGCTAAAACGCGATCTATTAAACTTGACAAAAAACGTTTAAGAAGTCCTCAACCAGATAGCCATAGCTGCTAAAGTGACTCAATTTAGCAAATGTGCTTACCACTTAAGTGGTCATTTGGATGCTTATGTTGTTGCATCATCAACTTGAGGCATCATATTTTCCTAAGTCCAAATATACTTGGATCGGGTGCTCGAAATTCGTTACAAACCCCATGCGTCCAAACAAACTATGCTACCCTATCAAACTCAACATTCTTGACTCAATACAACTATCAAAAATTTCATCTGAGATTGTTTTATCTAAATATCGGGACCACAATTTTTTCTAAAATCAACCCTATAGCCAAAATGAGCCAAAAAGTCTTGGGTTCTGAACCAAGGATCCACCTAGACCAAAATCAATCTTCTAGAGCTAGTGGAATTATTGTAACATTTATCCGATGTTGTTTACTAGGATTTTCGATCTGAGACCAGTTCTTTAATAATGAAAACTCCAAACTAGGGAAGTTATCATAAAACCCAAATGAACTACTCGATAACCGAACCAACAATTTTGAAAAGTCATAAATGATATGTTGACACTGTACGAATGCTGGAAACACTGAAAATGTACAAAAATTGACAAAGTTATTAGAGAGCCATTACATGCTACCAAATTTCCATCATGGAATAGAGCATATATGTATATTTTGACGAGCCTTAAGCATATCAAACAATGATATCTTAGAACCTCTATCAATAGATTGCTATTTAAGGAGAAAATTAATGCATACATATGATATTGAAATTTTTTCTCTAAGACATCTTTCAGAGTATATACAAGACTTCAGAAAAATTGTTACTTTAGAAGTTATGAAGAACCGTAAAATTTAATTTCCCGTACACTTTGCAAGAGTAAGAAACAAAAGAAAAGATAAATTCAAATATTCCATACCTGAGCTACTGCAAACTTATCTTTGAAAGTATTTGCTCGCGATGACAGAGTTTCGTGCAGATAATATGTTATAAAATAGTGGCAAATATTAAAGTAATTAAGAGTAGAAGACAATGAATGATAGAGAGAGAGAGACGACTATTAATCATATTACTTTTCTTATTATTATTCATATTTTTGTGACATCTTTATACAAGTAAAGGGGAATATATTTAGACCACCAAGCTTGGACAATAAATTTGGTACATAGGCGATTCTTAGAACTAAAGTTTTCCCAATTGGAGGCCACATGGCCATCCACACATTTTACAATATATATGTCAATAACCAATTCCTCAAGTCTTGATGGCGGCTACCACAACCCACCAGTAGGGCAATAAATCTGTAGTCTGGAACGGCTAGTAATGGACTACTTAATAATATAAGGAAAAAATATGGAATAAATGAAATAAAAATCAATACATAATAGAATCCCAAAACCTGGTGGTGTTAGTACAAGATCGTCTTACATATTAAGAGTACAAAAGTGAAATATCGAAGGAGATAAACCAATAAAACTTATCTCCAAAACAACATAGAGCCTAGTCAAATACATAAGAGAGAGATAAGTGATACTCTATACATCATGAGCTCACTCTAAGTCTTTGAACTGTGGGTGCTCTGCACAGGAAACACATCAATGGTAATAACCCGTACTATGATCTGCAGGTTGCAGATGTGTTGTATAAGCACTAAACAAATGGTACTCAGTAGGAAACTGCCAATTGAGCTCCAAGATAAAGTAGATATTTACCATAAATAAACAGAATGGAAAGTACACCTAAGGGTCAGAAATCATATAACAAGCCAATGAGATAATAAGGGATAACTATCATATTCAAGTCCAATAGTCTAACATAATAAGACTACGGAAGGTATTAGGTTGAACTATCCTATTTCACCCACATTCAATAGACGGCAATAGTACGCCTTATATCCTAGGACAATACACGTAATAAAGATAGAAAGAAAGATATATAGCAATATACAAGGCCAAGAAACGAATATACAATGTAAACGAACGAATGAAGGGACACACTGTAGTAACAAATCTACATATAGGTAAATATATATATATATATATATATATATTTGTGTGTGTGTGTACATATAAACATGAGTTCACCTTAAAGCATAACCTAGATTATCCTATCATCATTTAAGGACCACATTAAAATCCTATGAAAATTCAACTCTATCATACTTAGGGCTTCTAATCCACATAGCTAGACAAGAAATAATCGTGCATAAAAATGCAATCATTAAATTTAAGGGCCTGAAAACATATATTAAATCTCGATATCATATCTACGACCAATCTATAATAAGCTATCCATAATAATGATAATAATAATACCATTAACAACATGAATAAATGGCAGCTTTGGACAACTAAATACCAGCTAAGCGTATGTGTACCTTCACTGTCCCAGTTTTAGAAGGTTCAATCAACATACAACAATACAAGGATTCTTTATAACCTATATCTATGTAACTATCCCATACCGCCTTATAGACATTGGCGCATACTAGTGATAGGCGATGCAGATGTGGGAATGAATGCAAGTTATACAATCACTATCACAATATCATCATCATAACCATCTCCATCATAACTGTGATCACATGACCATAATCAACTTAATTATTCTCCAACCTTGCCGGGTATTAATATATCATTACAGTATTCTCTGGCCTTGCTGGGTATCAATATCATCATCACAATATCCCCCGTCCTTGCCGGGTATCAATATTATCACAACAGTATCCTCCAGACTAGAACTTCCATATATATCATCATAATTTTTCATACATACATATAGATATATGATAGGAGCACGAACTAAAGTTGTGGCTAAAAGAGTGTAAATTCATAAGTCGGTTGCCCGGAATGATCTTTGAGACTATATAATTATAAAAGTGTAGAAAGGGTCAGAATATCGCATAACTGAAGTAAGTAATAGGGTCGAATCATGGAGAAAATATTTGATTATTATCCTAACCATTTCATCATGAAATCATTATTCACTTAATAGCCAACATCTAGAACCTAGTCAAGATTCACCACTATACCATAATCGTCTATTAAAAATATTAACATCTAACCATCATAATCTCACTAGTAACATTTTGCAAAGACCAGTAACCATCATTTAGAAACTGTGTTTATTTATTAACTAAGACCTTTTATTTTCTAGTATCATTAATACAAAAATCCCTATTAAACAACTAATCGACATCATAAACTTAGTTATCAATTGCAACTAATCTTCACAATTACTAATCCTGTAATCATTATTAGCCACATATCATCAATAATCGCTAGCTACCATATTTCAACTAGATAAGGTTTATTATCTAGTACATTGGATTTCTAGCAAGTACTATAGTCACTAAATAGGCAATTAACTCCCATATAGCCAAAACCTTATTTAGGAGGAAAAACCATAAGATCATATTTTGGCTGGAACCACATAAATCACAAATATAATAATAAAAAATCTACAAAATCTATGCATGCCATCACCAGTATTCAATCAGTGGTATAATAAGAGTCATACCGTCTCTTCCTCCTTACCACACCGAAGAGATGTGTACACAAACATATACATATATATAATATTCTACAACCATATCCTTTAATAGAATAAGCACATATTGGATAGCCAATCAATATAAAAAACATGGCCTTTGGCTCAATAACATATCCAAAATAATCTAAATATCATAATTACAACCTTAGGCCCATATACATATCTGAAACTCGTATCAATAAACACATTACAAGCCGTAACATTTCTATAATCATCTCACATATATGAGGAATAATATCAATAAGCATATAATCATCTCACATCAAGGAGGCATGATATCAATAAATATATAATCATCGCACATCTAGTAGGCATAATATCAATAAACATATAATCATGTCATATCTAGGAGGCATAATAACACTAAGCATATAATCATCTCATATCTAGGAGGGACAATATCAATAAGCATTTAATCATCTCACATCCAGGAGGCATAATACTAATAAGCATATAATCATCTTAAATTTGGAAGGCATAATATGAATAAGCATATAATCACCTCATATCTATAAGGCATAAAATCAAAAAGCTTATAATCATCTAATATTTAGGAAGCTTAATATCAATAAGCATATAATCATCTCATATTTATTGGTCATACATCATGACTATGAGGACCGTCACCTCTCCGGACCAATTATCATATCTAAGAGTAATATCATCTCTATAAGAAAAAAATCATAACTAATAGGAAAATTATCTTTGAGGACCCACCATCATATCTAAAAGGAAATAACATCACTATAGGCCTAACATCATATCTACTAAGAAAATTTATCTCTATAGGCCTAACATCATGTCTAAGAGTAAATAAAATCTCTATAGGCCTAACATTATATCTAAGAGAAAATAGCATCTCTATTCTCCAAACATCATGTCTAAAAGAAAATAGCATCTCTGTAGGGAAAAATATCATTAAGAGGGGAAAAATACATAATCATTCAATAAGACACGAAGTATCCTTATAATATGGTTTACTAACCTCAACTACACTTAGCATCCGCAACTAAGTCCATAAGGCTAACACAAGTCTTGGCCTAATGGGCCAGACAATCCCACTTCTAATCCTTAATTTCCATAATTAGATGTTCTAGGCCTAAACTAGAATAGGGTATTGACTTCAACTACTAGATGTCAAGTTAGCCATAAAAAATTCTAAGATAGGTGCTTTTCCTAGAAATATGAGAATTTATTTCAGTTCTACCACAAATTATGATTTCAAGATCACTACAATAGTGCAACTAAGGTTAATGATTCCAACCATGATTCCAACACTTAAACCACATCCCAAACCTAATAGCATGTCATATTAATGCAATGAATTAACCCAAACCAGGGTGAAGGCCATCTGGTCTAAAAAAGGTATTAAATAATTCAACTTATGGGTAAAAACCCCCATTGAATCCCCAATATTAAAAATTAAATTCCATGTCATTCTATCCAGAATAATACTTAACATTCACATTCACATGCAACATAGATCACACATTATCTATGAAGAAAAGTAGATAAAAGCCTATCTCAAAGCCAACCGCAAAACCTCCCACTATTCACAATAAACTTGTATTCATTCCAGAAGGCCAAAATGCCACCACACTATCAAAATAGTAATCTAATCATCAATAAAAGTCTAACAATACCTATATTGCACTATTGTGGTTAGGGTCCAAAAATGACACCAAAAACTCTAAATGGGTCCCAATTATGGAAAACACATTTCCAAGGTCAACCCAATATTCATACCTGAACATGGAATCGTAATCCTCAAGAAATGGATGAAAACAAAAAAATATTTGGGCTAAAATGAAGCCCTAATCTAAATTGGGGTTTTGGGTCAAAAATAAAAAAAATCATTAATAAAGTGATGAAATATTACCTTAATTCGGGTGAAAATCTCAATAAAAGATGTTAATCAAGCTCCCAATATACTCACAAGATTCAATTTAGAGTTATTACACTCATTTTGGGTTTATAGGTCCCCTAAATGAGTCAAAAATTGACAAAGCGCGGCCTATAGGGTCCTTAAAGACCCCTAACAACTTTGGAAATGCCACAATCTCCATCTAGGTATTGCAATTATTCTATAACGATTGCCATATAATTTTCTGCAATGTGGTTGCTCTCCTGGGCACCAGATGACAGTAAAATCAAAATCTTGATTTTGACCTCGGAACTCATTCAGAATCCAAAGAAAATAATCAATAGTAAATTTTGAATGTAAACCACATTATAAATCCATTGGAATCATCAAAACTTTCATCCGAGATCATTTAGGGAAAAAATGCAATCCACACCTATTATATTTTTCTATCAAATTCGCTCAATAGCCTAAAATAAGTCTATGGGACTTAGGATCTGAACCAAGGGCCCCCCTACCCTAAAATCGACATTTCAGATGCGATCGCAAAGTTAGATTTTCCATCTGAGGTCGTTTCGACCAAATGTGAGTCCCACACCCATATTTTAATTTTCCAACTATTCAACCAATAGGTCAGCATGAGCTTGGGTGTATTGAAACCCAAACCAATGGTTACCTAGCTCATAGCCTAAAGTCGATGTTTCGGATGCGATGGCAAAGTCAGATTTTTCATGTTAGGTCGTTACGACTAAATGTGGGTATTTCAATTTTTTCCAACTTTCCAACCAATCGATCAAAATAAGCTCGGGTGCATTGAGACCCAAACCAAAATTCTACCCAGCATAAAATCAATATTTTGGATTTGATGGTGCGGTCAAAATTTGCATCCAAAATCATTTCATAAAAGATTTTTCCCTGTGGCCATTTGGAACCATGAAAGACTTCAAAACAGGGAATTGACTCTGAAAACTAAAAGAATGACTCAGTAACTTAATCATCGGTCCCAGCAAGTCATAAATGACTTAGGAAAACTATGGGGAATCTTAAACGGTGAAAATGACCTGAAATATAAAAAATGATCACAAGGGTCATTACAATATCCACTACTAAAAGGACTTTCATCCCCTATAGTCAATATATAGAAAAATCTCGAAAGGTTGAGGTACTCGGCTCGCATGCTCCCAACATAAATTCCTAGGTAACCTCCATGAAGAGAAAACACTTGCAAGAGATTTTTTACACAGGTATCCCTTTTTCGACCAGCACTCTCATTCTACTTCCAAATAACCAAAACTCAACTTAACCGTTATCTAGCTTCAAACTGAACCAAGGAGGCTTATACACACACATTTGAACCATAACACGCTGCTACCATCTCTAATTTTACACAAATCAATTCAACGCTTACCCAACCAAAAAACAACCCAAGGCATGAGTCATGCTACCAATACTAAATCCAAATATAACCTTGTTTTACCATTCTACACTTGCTATATACTCCGAACCAGGAGGAAAATCACCTGAGTCCTATCCCTGCAATCTCACCATAGACGACTCGAAGAACTAAAGCCGGCCCACTGAAAGTCCAAATGGTAAACCTGAGAATAAGATCATAAGACACTATTTGGGCCCATAAATGGAGTTAATCAAGGAATGCAATCCGTGAAATTATTGCAACCAGTCCAAATAAAAATAAAGAAGAAATCTCAAAGTCCAAGGTATAACTACTAATAACTGAATATTTTTCTCTAAGATATCCTACAAACAAAGAACGGAGCCATACTGAATCCAACTCGAGTATACTACCACTAAGTATATCATCTAAAATTTCTAAAGAAAACTAAAACTCGAGGTCAAAACTAAAATATCCAATTCCTGGTCCGTGGTCTATCATATGAACACTAATAAACTATAATCCATCCCAAATTGAGAAAACCGAATAGACAACTACGGTGTAGGCTTAACCAACCTATAAATAAAATCCAAACTGAAACAAGTCTAAAATGAAGGCCATACAAAAGCTCTATTGCTCCAAGTTGAGATCTCAACACCAAGGCTAAATTGATTGATCTCAACTACCCAAACCAATATAGAAGACGGATAGGCATTCATACACCAAATCAATTATAACTTCTAAATCGTCATTCCAATGCATCACATCAAAACTAAACCAATAAGCCTATATCCTTGCCAGCCATTTAATTCTACTTTAGTGTACAGATCTAACATATCCAAGATAAATCACACCAAGCCACAATCTAGACTTATTTGTAGAACAACAATCACCAAAGGGATAACCATCGATAGAAATATGCAAGAAACCAACACTATATCAGCTAGACTGTATGAAATATAGACATAAAATAGGAATCATGCCTAAGGATAAATAGCTCGTGGAAACTGCAAATGACTCACTCCATAACCACTGGATGGCATGAACTATCCAAACATACTGAAAAACTTCCCAAAGTTGAAAACCATAATAATGTTGGAAAAAACTCAAGCAACTCAGAGAAATGCAACTTTTAGCCAACATCTAATCAATCTATCACTCAATCTCAACAAAGAATAGCCATAGGCACATATCATCAAGGATAAACACACCACCAAGCCTTATTAATCCATACGAAGAATGAAATGGGGATTGCCCAAATCCACCCAAGTAAGACAATCACTACTCGATCCATCCAAGAATCAATTCATCATATAAGAATGACACCAATAGTGAAACGAAGGTCAAATCCAAGACCACCACCAGAAAATTAACAACTAAAGATGACGAATTTCCAATTTTCCAACTTAAGAAGCAATCACAGGAAAGGCAACCTGCCTCAAACTCTCTAACTCAACTTAAGGCAAAACCATATCGCAGAAAAGAAGCATCCAATTTCCACACTAATAACAAGGGCAAACTATCATAAGGGAATGAACCCAAATAATCTAAGAGGTGAATCCACTATATCTAAGTCTCAAAATTACTATCCAGTGATGAAATAGCCACAAATAAGGAACGGACCCAATTATTGGTCAAGCTTAAAATAGGCTATGTCGAAAAGAATAACCAAGGTGAAAACCTTCGCAACCCAGAAGGCAAGTCTAAGGATCCCAAATTCCAAAAATAGGCTATACAACTAAATATCCACCCCCTAAATTATATTAGCACTACAAAAGGTCAAGTTTCCATCGATATCATAATATATCTCCAAATCAATCTAATACAGATAACCAAGAGGGAATACGGTCAACTTCGCCATGCTAGGGAAAAAAATCATCAAATCGGAGTATATCTACATAAGCCACTAAATTATATTATAATAAAATAAAAGTCTAACTAGATAACACTAGTCTATACAGCTACCCAATGAGGATAAAATTTATCAAGTAACAACATCAAGTAATAGGGATAACATCACATAGTGGTAGAAATAACAACAATAATATCACTATCAACATACTAAACATGCAGTACCAAAATAAAGATTAATATCATATAGCACTCAAGGGCTATAATAAGGCCGATGTGCCAAGATACAAGGGACTCGAACCAAAAAAATACACCCATAGGGGAAAGTATTAATACAGATCTACTCCATCCACTGCTAAAAGAAATAAACCACTGAGTAGTAACATAATCATAAATTCAATAACAATGCACATAATGACCGATATCAATTCTTAAAGGCATATAATCATCAATGGGTATGAAAACCCCAATACACATAATAAGATATAAAAGTGGGAAATAAAAGCACACCAATCGTGGTAAAATCCACAACCACATGCCTGATGGGCATGGGGAAAAATAGATCTAAAAGGGTCCAACTAAGACCGACCAACTGAATCATAACCTAAGGTGCCACGCATACTATCTTTGACTAAATATGCCACAATACCACGAGGCTGATATGAATGAGCTGAATGACTGGAAATCCCATGTTGGAGACACTCCCTAGATTAGTAGTCTATCTTTCTATGGTAGTAGCAACTCCTGAAGCATCACTGTGGAGAGAAAACAAATTGAGCCTAAATGGCTGGCCAACTGAAGCTAAGAGCATTCCACAAAATTATGTCCATACTTCTGACATCACAACCTCTCTTGGGAACTCTAGAATTGCAGGGAATACGTGCTAACTCTAGATGATTATCTAACTCATACCTAGCATATTTATAAAACCAATGTCTTATCACGACGTAAATAAACCATGATCAGGGAATACTTTGAGATACTGTCCTTCATAATCCAGAATGATGTCCATAGCCCAAAGAACCATACCATAATCTGCAAGTCTTATGGGGACTCTACCCACTATGATCACCATGACTAATTTGAGAACTACTCATAGTATGGAATACTATCTGCATAGAGTTGATGGGTTGCAGGTAAAGCTAAACTCTACTAAAAGGATCCTCACTCTTGAATAATATACCAATAACACTAAATTGATGGCATGCCTCTTGCCTCCATTTACATAAGTCTTTATACATTTTCTTTATGGTCCGCTCATAATCAACAACAAATGGAAAGAAATATTTGACTTCTATCAAGTTCTTCTACGCAAAATGGGGTGACAATACTAACCCTTTAACACATCAATGCACAATGTCTCGCTCTTGAGGATGTAGCTTAACAAATTTCCTGGACCATACAAGAAACCCAATCTGGTACTCAAAACTGGTAAAGAACCCTGATGAACACTAATAGACCCAACTCTTGGCTGAGAATTGCTCGATGAATCCAACGTCATCCATGGATGAGAGGGATCTACAACATGACTCTAATTTCCAATGCTGAACTTAAGAGGATGAAGTAGTCACGAGCTTTACTGAAGCCTAAGATGGCCCAAATCCTTTTTCGCTATTACTGTAGATCTTTAATATCTATCTCTGACTCTTTAGTACAATGTTGTGCCAAAACTCTATAAATGCATGTTCATGTTATATCTACATTTGTCGACAATGTTATATCATCCTTCAAGGATAGAATATAGCCAAAGAATGTGTTCGAGGTTCATAGGAATGCGGGCATATGATAAGGACTCAAGAAGTGAATTTTCTAAAATGTCCCTATATCCTTCCAAAGATAGGTTACAAACATATCTGCATCGATCTGCAGGACTCTACTAAACATTTAGCTCTTTTTCTAATACTCTGATGTAACCTGGCTTTGATACCAATTTGTCACGACCCAATTCCTCATATCATGATGGAACCTACCATAAACCACCAGTAGGTAAGACAACCTGTAGTCTAGAATGGCTAATAACAAACTACTCAATAATATAAGGAAAAGAATGCGAAATAAATGAAATAAAAATCAATACAAAATAGAATCCTAAAACCTAGTGGTAGCAGTACAAGAGCTTCTAACATAATAAGAGTACTAAAATGAAATATCTAGGGAGATACACTTTCATAACTTATCTCCAAATACAACAAAGAGAATAGTCGAATACATAAGACAAAGATAAGTGATACTCAAACTATTAGGAGCTCACTCTAAGTCACTAAACCATGGTTGCTCCGCAAGACACACACATCAATGGCGATAACATGTACTATAATCTGCAGGCTACAGAAGTGTAGTATGAGTACCAAACAAGTGGTACTCAGTAGGTAACTGGCAACTAAACTCCAAGATAAAGCATATATATACTACATATAAACAGAATAAAAAATACACCTAAGGGTAAGAAATCATATAATGATCCAATGAGATAATAAGGGACAACTATCTTGTTCAAGCTGAGTAGTCTAATTTAATAAGACTAAATAAGTATCAAGTTTAACTATCCTACTCCATCCACATTTAATACGAAAATACTACACCATATTCCTAGGCCAACACACATAATAAAGAGAGAAATAAAGATATCTAGCAATATACAAGGCCAAGAAATTAATATACAATATGAACAAACGAAGAAAGGGATATACAGTAGTAACATAGCTATATATAGGTATATATATATGTATACATACAAACTTTAGATTTCCACAAATAATAACCTAGATCATCATATCCTAATTCCAAGACCTCATTATAATCCTACCAGGATTTAACTTTATCATACTCAAGGATTCTAATACACATGGCCAGACATGAAATAATCGTGCATAACAATGCAATCATAAGATAGAAGAGGCGAAGAAAATACCTCAAATGTCTATACTGGATCTACGACCAATCTATCATAATCAAGCAATAATAATGATCATAACTATGATAATACCAAAATAAATAACAGTCCAAATAACTGGCATTTTTGGATAACATAATACC
This sequence comes from Capsicum pubescens, assembly GCA_030864215.1. Lineage (NCBI taxonomy): Eukaryota > Viridiplantae > Streptophyta > Magnoliopsida > Solanales > Solanaceae > Capsicum > Capsicum pubescens. The sequence goes on from CM061540.1 coordinate 179,825,522, forward strand.
TAGCCAAGCATTTGCGTACCCCCACCACCCTAGAGTTGGATGGTTAAATCAATATATAAGAACACAAGGCTTATTTATCACCCATATTTATAAAACCATCCCATACCGCCTAGTAGACATAGGCGCATACTGGTGATAGGCAATGCAAACGCAAGAATAAATGCAAGGTATATAGTCAATATCACAATCTCAAAATCATAACCATCTCTATTATAACTATCATCATCATGACCATCATCAGCGTAATCAACCTTCGGCCTTGCCGGGTATTAATATATCATCACAGTATCTTCGGGCCTTGTCGGTTATCAATATCATCATCACAATATTCTCCGGCCCTGCCAGGTATCAATATCATCACAATAGTATCTTCTAAACACAAATCAATTATATATATATCATCAGAATTATCAATACATATATATAGATATATAACAGTGCACAAACTGAAGTGATGGCTAAAAGAGTGTAAATCCGTAAGTATGTTGCCCGAAATGTCCTTTGGCACTAAATCATTATGAATGTATAGAAAGGGTGAGAATATCCCATGATCGAATTAAGTGATAGGGTCGAATCATGGAGATGACCTCTGATTATTAGCCAAAATATTTCTACACATAATCATTATTCACTAAATAGCCAATATCTAGCACCTAATAATTATTCAACACTAGACCATAATCGTCGAATAATAAATTATCATTTCTAACCATCATAATCTCATTAGTCACCATCTAGAGAAGACCACTAACCATCATTTAGAAAGTTTATTTATCTATCAACTAAAAACTTTTATTATATAGCATCATTAATACACAAATCCTCGTTTAACAACTAATCGACATTATAAACATAGTCTACAATAACAACTAATCTTCACCAACACTAACCCTGTCATCATGATTAGACACGTATCATCCATAATCTCTAGCTACCATATTTTAACTAGATAAGGTTAATTACTAATACATTAGATTTATAGCCATCAAGTACTATAGTTACTTAATAGATAACTAACTCCCACATAGCCTAAACCTTATTTAGAAAGAATAGTTATAAGATCATATTTCAGCTAGAATCACATCAAACACATATATAATAATCAAGAATGTACCAAATCTATGCATGCCATCACTAGTATTAAATTAGTGGAATAATAAGAGTCATACCATATTTTTGTCCATCCCAGACCAGAGAGATGTGTACATAAACATATACATATATATATATATCCATATTCTACAACCATAGACCTTACAAGGATAAACACTTCCCAAATATAAAATTCATACCAAAAATATGACCTTTAGCTCTATTGTATGTCTGGAATAATCTAAATATCATAATCACGGCCTTATGCATGTATACATATTCAAAACTCATATCGATAAATATATTACAAGCTAAAGAATATTTATAATCATCTCACATATAAGGGGCGTAATATCAATAAGTATATAATTATCACACATCTGGGAGGCATAATATCAATAAGCATATAATCATCTCACATCTAGGAGGCATACTATCAATATGAATATAACCATCTCACATCTAGAAGCCATAATATTAAGAAGAATTAAATCATCCCATATCTAGGAGGAATAATATCAATAAGCATATAATTATATCATATTTTGGAGGCATAATATCAATAAACACATATTCATCTCATATTTGGGAGGCATAATATAAATAATCATATAATCATCTCATATTTGGGAGGCATATTATTAATAAGCATATAATATTCTTATATCTGTAGGTCATACATCATGACTATGACGAATGTCAACTCACCATACCAATTATCATATCTAAGAGAAATGTCATCTCTACAGGCCCAATAGTCATAACTAATAGGAAAATTATCTCTGAGGACCCAAAGTTATATCTACGAGAAAATAACATCTCTATAGTCCTAACATCATGTCTAAGAGTAAACAATATCTTTATAGGCCTAACATTATGTCTAAATGGAAACAACATTTCTATAGGCCTAACATTATTTTTAAGAGAAAATAGCATCTCTATAGGTTTAACATTATGTCTAAAAGGAAATAGCATCTCATAGGCCCAAATATCATTAACTGGGTAAAATACATCATCATTCAATAAGCCATGAAGTAACCTTATTCTAAGGTTTACTAACCTCATCTACGCCTAACATCCTCAACTAAGTCAACAAGGCTAACACAACTCTTGGCCTAAGTAGGCTGGATAATCCTACTTATAATCCTCAATTTCCATAATTAGACACTATGCCTAAACTAGGCCAAGGTATCTATTTAAACTTCTAGATATCAAGTAATCCATAACCAATTCTATGATAGGAACTTTGTCTAGAAACATAAGAATTTATGTCAATTCTACCCCAATTTATGATTTTAAGATCGCTAGAATAGTTCAACTACAGTTAGTCATACAAACCATGATTCCTACACTTAAACCACATTCCAAACCTAACATCATGCCATATTCGTTCTACAAATTAACCCAAACTAGAGAGAAAGCCATCGGGTCCAAAAAGATATTAAAGAATCCAACTTACAGGTCAAAACACCCATCGAATAACCAAACTTCACTAATCAACACTAAGTAATCCTATGCAGAATTAATCTTAACAGTCACATTCACATGCAACATATATCACACATTATCTATGAACAAGAGTAGACAGAAGCCTACCTCAAAGACGAACCGCAAAACCTTTCACTATTCACCAAAAGCTTGTCTTTATTCTATAAGTCCAAAATAATAAAACACAATAAAAATAGTAATCTATTCATCAATACGAGTCTACCGATACACATATTGCACCGTCCAACTTCAGGTCCAAAAATGACAACAAAAAACCCAAGTGGTACCCACTATTGGAAAATGCATTTCCAAGGTCAACCCAATGTTTATACATGAACAAGGAATTATAACCCTCCAGAAATGGGTGAAAACAAAGCAACTTTTGGGAGAAAGTTAAGGAAAAAACTAGATTGGAATTTTTGATCAAAAACTAAGAAATTCATCAATAAAGTGATAAAATATTATATTAATCCGAGTGAAAATCAAGATAAAATATGTTAATAAAGCTCCCAAGATACCCACCAGACTCAATTTTGAGTTATTACACTTATTTAGGGTTTCTTGGGCCTTAAATGAGTCGAAAATAGACAAAACGCTGCCTATAGGGTCCTTAAATACCCCTAAAAGCTTTGAAGATGCCGGAATCGCCATCTAGGAGTCTCTATTGTTCTATCACAATTGCCATTCAATTTGCCGTGATCGTTGTTCCTCCCCGGGGCACCAGACGACAAAAAAATCAAAATCAAGATTTGACCATTGAAACTCATTTGGAATCCAAAGAACATGATCCAAAAGAAAAATTTTGAGTGTAAAAAATATTTCAAATCCATTGGAATCATCAGAACTTTTATCCAAGATCATTTAGGAAAAAAGTTTTGCCCACACCAATAGCTCTATATTTTACTTCGTAAAATATGCTCAATAGCCCAAGATAAGTTTAGGAGCCTTGGGAATTGAACCAAGGGTACCCCTAGCCTAAAATCGACGTTATGGATGCGATGAATAAGTCAGATTTTCCATCTAAGGTTATTTTGATCAAATGTGGTTCCCACACGTATTCTAATTTTCCAACTTTCTGACTAATAGGTCGAAATGAGATCAGTTGCATTATGACCCAAACCAAAGTTCTACCTAGCCTAAAATTGATATTTTTGATCTGCTGGAGTAGTCAGAATTTGCATCTGAGATCATTTAATTGAAGTTTTTTCCCTGTGACCATTTCGAACCAGCGAAGACTTCATAACAGAGAATTGACTCTAAAAAATAAAAGAACTACCCGGTAACCAAACTGTCGATCCTGTCATGTCATAAAAGACTTGGGGCAGCTATAGAGAATCTTAAATGGTGGAAATAAGGTAAAATGTGGAAAATGACCAAAAGGTTCATTAAAAAATAGGAAAAAGGTATTCTTTTAAATGGTCAGCTATCTATATGCTATCTTCATAAATATTTTCAATTAAGCTGGTGTTTGGTCATAGATTCCTAAATATTTTTGGGAAGTTAACTTTGGGTGAAGTTTTACCGTATTTTTTTCCATATTTGAATCCATATTTCTCTTTTTTAAGAAAAACATAAAATTTGATTTATACCCGTAAGTTAAAAAATGATTAAAAATACCCAGAAGCTTGTATTATCAAATTATAACATGTTACGTGGTAGCTGATTATAATAACCCCCAGTTTATTTCCTTTATGAGATATACATTATAATACCTTGAGTGTTACGGAGTCTAAAACGAGTTAAAAATGAGCCTACATGAATCCCAAATTTAGCATAAAATACTTCGATAAGGATTCTGGAGTGTTGGAGGAGGTTTGAGACACTGAACAATGTTGTGCGTCGCGAGGGGGCCAAAGCATAATTGTCTGTCACTGTGTAGGTTCCTATGAGGGATCACTGCCTTTCCTTCGTGCCACACATCGAACCACGAAGGGGAATTCTATTGATGGACCCCGCAGTGTGAGGCTAGGCCTTCATGTTGGGGTACGTGCTGTAACCCATCCCCTCTTTATCAATGGGACATTATTTAACTTATTTTAAGAGCATATAGGTCCTTTCACATCCTATTAATCATCCCACCTTCACTTAACATACTTATAAGCGTTAAAATGTTGTACTCTCTTTAAAAGGGTCAATCCTCACTTCAAAGATAATTTTGAAAGCAAAAAGTTAGGATTCTAGCTTAGGGCCTCTCTTCATGAAATCTTGTGGAAATTCTTTTCAAAAGGGAATGTTAGATACTCCCATATTTCAATGGTCTTTAAATTATTATATTTACTTGATATTCTTACATTTCAATGGTTGTTTAAAGTTAGGGTTGAGAAATTTTTGTTTTAAACTAAACTTATTAGTTTTCTCTTATTTCAAAAAGTTTTCTAGGCAAAGAAAATAGTGGATTGTAAACTAAAATTGTGTCTTTTGATAAGGGTTATATTTGGTAATATGGAAACATATTATTTATAGCTTTTGAATGATAAAAATATTAACCGAAACCCACTTCATAAATTTTATTTTTAATGAAGATTTTCTAGTGTTTAACTTTTCCTTTAAAAAACTATATGGCATTAAAGGAAAAATGGTTTACATGCCTCTTGAATGGCCCTTGTGGAAAGGTCTATGGATTTTAAAATTTGAATTTGGTGTTTAAATGGTTAAATAGAAATGGTATGGCATTATGGACAACTTGCAAGTCTTGATATGACGATACCAATTTGGGAATGCCTTAATGGAAAACTCCATGGTTAATAGTATGTGAAAATGTTGTAAGTGGGCTTTAACGAGAATTATGTAGCTTCACCAAGAAGGTATAGTCCTTGTGACCAACACTTGAAACAACATTTACTGATGTTAGGGGCCTATGAACACTGTTGTACACAATTTTTATTTTGGGATGATATTGTATATTGATGACTTTATCCTAATCCTCTGACAGGACCTGTTTACGAGTCATGATAGAACCTACTCCATCCCTCCAGAAGGTAAGTCAAACAATAGCTCGGAGCTAGATTCAATAGGCTAACTTGGTGGAAAATGGTCTAAATGCCAAAATTTAACAATTTAAAGACTTAAATAGCAATAATACAGTCAAAAAGGTCTAATAGATAGATATGAAATCAACAACCATCCCAAGAATCAGAAATGTTGTTACAAGAGGTACTACAAATAAACTATGAGTATTAAATTGTCAAATATTATTCGTATTGAAGATGAAAGACTAGAAAGAAATAAATAGAAGGAAAAAGGGTAAATCCAACTATGATAGCTCACTCAATCTTTTAAATCAACCTCACATGAATATTGAATTAGCAACGATAACTAGTACTCATAACTGTACAAAAAAAGTATAGAAGTTTAATATGAGTACCTACACCACCAGTACTCAGTAAGAATCATCATCTGACTTAGCTAAAACATGATATAAATATTGTATGATACAAGATAGAATAAGATGTGTCAGGATAAAGGGGGAAAACCTGAATATATACTTTGACAATATTGACTATAAATTGGTAAATGCATATAAGATAATAACAAAAGGATTAGACAATTTTAACAACAAGATTGTCCCCCACAAACCAATAAGTTTGGAAAAGCAAATTACCCAATAAAGTCCTCCATAAGCTCGGAGGGTAAAATGAAGGAAACTGAGCAAACGAATAGCTATAAATTCCCAATTTATCATGAAATAACAAAGAATCCATCCAAATAGTATAATCTCAGATATAATTCCCATTGTCGGACTTGAAGCAGAAATCACTAGTATCATCATCATTATCATAATTTGCTAGGCCTGAACTAGAACTCATATCATCAAGATCATAATCAACTACCATACTTGAACCCTAACTCAAGTTTATAAACCCTATCAATGAACCATATTAAGAACCTATTTTGATAAACTAACCCTATAGACTATACAAATACTGCACCTATTAAGTTATGCCATTAACCATGCATATAAGCTATGCCAATAATCATAATCATAAGTTATTTTAATAATCGTATCCATAAACTTTGAATCAGTTCTACAAGACCTTAACCATTTATATATGCCATATCATAGCTATGATCCATATAATATCTATAAGCTATATCATATCTATGAGTCATATCATATCTATAAGCCATATCAAATATTTGGCCCATTAATAATTAATCACGCTGATATCTATATAACTAAGCATGGCAATGGGCAATATTATTAATCATATCCGAAAGATATATCAATGAGAATGTACATATAAGATATACCATATCAATTAATCTTATCATTAATCACATATATAAGCAATATCATTAGCAATGCCCGAAATTAGCATCAATCTTTTAATATACAACTAATATAGTCAATAAATATATTTAGTCGACTCAAGTGTCAAACCAACCATTAATAAGAGTATATCATACATAAATAAGTCTACAAGACTATCACATGTGTTGACCTAAGGTGGGTCGAAGGGGTCTACTCTAATCCCCAAAATCCATTTTGGGCAACTTCTACCTCGGACTAGGCTATGGTATCTATGTTTATTTTTAGATATCAAGTAAGACATACATAGCCTCAAGATAGTAATTCATCCCAAACATGAACAAATGAGGAAAACTTACCTAAATTAATAGCAACTAAGGCAATTTCCCCTATCTTAAGAAACTAAGGACAATATCATCCTAATTAAGAAAGACTAAGGAAATTTTACCTAACTTGAGTAATTAAAGCATTTCAATTCTGAACATGAACCACTAAGCGCAATTCACCTAAGACATGAATAACTATGCTAATTACTTTGAGTTTACTATTTCAATATAGCCTAAACAGCCAAACTAAACCAAATCTTCTAATTCATACTTCCGACTCCTAAATCCTACCCTATATGTAGAATAATATAATAAGTACACTAAGAGATAATTCAGTCTATGAAGAAGGTAAATCTAGCCTACCTGGACATCGAAAACAACCAAAAAAATCCACTAAATCACTAATTTTCCCTTATGAGAAGCTTTCGTAAGGTACCACGCTATCAAAATTACAATTTAATAATAAATACGATAACAATGATATCCATATTGCAGTATTGTGGTTTGGGTCTAAAATTACAAAAAAAAATCATATGGGGCCCATTTACAGAATAACACATTTGAAACTAACAAAATTTTAGATAATAAAGGAGAATTTAAGCATAGAAATGAAATCTTATGACCAATTCGATGAAGAATCACATAAATAAATATTTTCCTAGCTCCAAGATCACCCACAAATATATCTCCAAAGTTTCCACACTATTTTGGGTTCTAGTCTCTTATGAATGGTAGAAGAATAGTTAAAATCGAGCTAAGTTAAGTATTTATACCCTTCCAGGAGAACCCATTCCCCTAAGGTAAATATTGGACTGCTTTAGCAGTCACCACTAAAGCGCCTGGTTTCACTAAAGCAGTACATGTTGATAAGTTAGGGCCGCTAAAGAACCTAATGGGCCGCTAAAGCGTCCTCTACTAAAGTGCCCAAAGGGCCAGTTTATCGGTCACACTACATATTAGGCACTAGCTAGAGACTTGAAATTTTTTTAAGTCTCTGCTAAAACCTCAGGATTCTTCCAAAATCCCATATGTGCAAATGACCTATGTTACCCTTTCAAATTCGACGTTCTGGACTAACTGACAGTGTAGAATTTTCTAGTTGAGGCCATTCCAGTAAAAAGTAGTTCCCACACCTACTTTCCATTTTTTTGAACATCTGGCCAATATCCCAGTATAAGTCTGGGTGCCTCGGGAACTGATCCAAGTCTCTTCCTAACCTAAAATCGATGTTTTAAAGCTGTCGGAGTAGTCAGAATTGGATACAAGGTCATTTGACTGATGTTTTTGGATTATAATCTAGTTGAACTAGCGAAGTATACAAAATAGAAAATTGCCTCTAAAAATGAAACGAACACCCCAGTAACTGAACTATCAGTTCTAACAAATCATAAATGGCTTGGGTTAGCTGTAGGATAGATATAAATGGCAAAAAAGAGTGGAAATATTGCAAATAACCTGAAGGGTCATTACAATATCCACTACTAAAATGAACTTTCATCCTCAGAAGTAAAGGATTAGGATGTACCTGAAGCCTCTAACTGGCGAGGATACTGGGTTCGTATCTTGCTCTTGATCTCCCAAGTCGCCTTGTCTATTGGGTGATTCATCTATAGAACCTTAAAAACTAGAATATCTAAAACTGCATAACATCTCTAGCGAAAATAAGCACATACTCCTCCATGAAGGTCAAACACTCATCCCACTAAATTCAGACCCATCATAGCACATGTGATGGGTCCAGAATAAATTGATGCAACATAGAAAAATGGAAATACTATATGGACAACTTCAAAATTTGTGGGTAAGGCTAACTCATAAACCACCCATAAAATCTCAAAGGATCCAATATATTTGGGGTTGAGTTTGCTTTTTGTTATGAACCTCATTACATCTTTCATGGGTGATACACGCAGGAATACTTGGTCACCAACTCAAAATCTCAAGGCACGAAGTGTACGATCTACATAAGACTTCTGCCTACTCTAAGTTGTCCTTAGCCTATCTAGAATTACCCTGAGACTATCCAACGACTCCTGAAGCAAGTCAGTACCACGGGGTTTAATATCAGAAGTCTCAAACTATCCAATCCAAGAATGCCATAACCTATCATATAAATCCCCAAAAGTAACCATCTCACTATTCAAATGGTAACTATTATTATATGTAAATTCCTCCAACGCTAATTAATTCTCCCACTGCCCCCAAAAATCCATAACACAAGATTAGAGCATATCCTTAAGAACCTGAATAGTCCCCTCCGACTCTCCATTGGTCTGTGGATGGAATGTTGCACTAAGAACTACCTTAGTACCTAAGTCCTCCTAAAATTCTCTACAAAAGCTAAAAGTGAACATTAAACCCCATACTAAAATGATAGATATAGGTATACCATGCAAATGGACTTTCTATCTAACATAGATAAGGACTAACCTCTCGATGCTGAAGGACATCTGAATAAGAATGAAGTGTTCAGACTTAGTCAACTAATATGCAATGACCCAAAATACCATAGGAACCACAGGAAGTAAGAGGACACCCACTAACAAATTCCATCGTAATTCAATTTTATATCCACTCAGGAATGTGTCACAACATGAACTAGGTCCTTTCCATAATGAGCATCCTAAGTTTGCCGAGGACCACGAACCACCTTCTTTGCCTTATTATATAGAACATAGAAAAATGCATGACCACAGATGTGTTATGAACATATAATAATGTAGAGTAAAAGTGACTCGAAGTTCAATGAAAGTCAATAACCAAAACCATCCACAGTAATACACAATGCCTCTTTACCATCATACGACCTATATTGGGTCATGCCCCCAACTCTTACAATGACAATGACAATGATAACATTAATGTGAAGTCATTAATTCCAATTCATGAAAGGAAACCAATGGAATGATCATGTCTTTCATAGAATGGAAGCTCACTACGTCACTGCAAATAACTGATGAACTGAACCTATCCACCTAACACTGTGCAGGAAAAGTTAGTTTTCCTTTGTACCTTGCATCGAAGGGGGATACAAAATTGTAAGACAGTTAGTGGGTTGAGCACTAGAATATAACTCAGGGGTAAGGTAAAATAATTCCATGATTATCAATTCAAAATTCATCAATAATCCAATGCACACGATCACATGCATATACACACACATATATATGTATATATATATGTATCAAATGCCGATATAGTGTAAAAGGATTAGAATATAATTTAAAATCATTACCTTGTACTATTTAGCATAATCTTTATAAAAAGGAACCAACGCGCTATATGGATTTAGTTCCCAACAAGCGGAAATGGCCCCAGTGTGTATGGTTGCACAAACTAGAGACTAATAAATATTCATCTATACTATGGGGGACTCGAACCTCTTGGTATACATCAAGAGTTACTTAAGCACTTAGTCATATAACATGGGGGACTCAAACCACCCGATCATGAAGACCCCCCACATTGGCAACTGCAGTTTCCAGTAGTGGCCCCTCGAGACCTCCACTTTCATGGCATAGCTACACAACACCTATTTAAGTCTGATTAAAACACTTGTTACACTTTCACAATCATCAATGAAGGAGTCATAAATTAAGTCATTATCATGTGATATCGTCATACCGATTGTAGCTTGCAATCACATGTCACTTTGCTAAAATAATAAATTTTCCAATGGGACTCTAACATAATTAACCAATAAGATTCCAATGTTCCACGTAGGAACTAAACCATGCATCCAAATAGTAATCTAACCCAACTAGCCAACAAAAATCCAAAGTCCCAAGTAGGAATCAAATCATGTATCAAAGTGGGACTCTAACACCTCGGCCACAAGGACTTTGAAGTTTTCAATTTAAATTCAATTCATAGCCTTCAAGCCCTCTTTAAAAATTAATTCAGGTTCTATTACTCTTTTATAAGGTGGAAGGTTTCAAAATACTTTTCAATAAGTAAATTCTGTTGTTCAAAGCCAATTTCACAAGATTAGGTTGAGATTATTGTAAGTTTCAACTCATTGACTCATTGAACTTTAGGATAACTATATTCCCTATTAATTTCACAAACCCATGTATCCAATTGGTTTCAAAAGAACCATTTTAAATATAAACAATGCAAAGTAAACATGAAACATCACCTAAGCAAGAATCATTCAAAACCCTACCCACATCAAAAAACAATAATTTAAACCTCATGACTAACAACTTAAGCACTTGCTTTAAGCAAAATAAGTTTTGGGGAAAGAGGTACATGCCTAAAAGGATGACAATTTTTGGAGGAAATTTTCCCTTGGAAGCTCTAAACAACCAACCTTGAGAAAACCCTAATGCTCTTGCTTGAAAGAGTTTATGAGAAAAGAGAAGTTATTTTGGTGTGTTATGAATAGTAATGGGGCCCCACTAAATATTTAATGACATGGGTTATTTTTAGGGAAAAAGGGAAATGTCCAAAACTCCTTTAAGTTAAAATATGAAAAATTATCGCCAAGGACTACGGGTAACTAAACGACTCGTAAGGACTCTTTACGACTCATAGGGTCCGAGTCATAATCAAGTCAGAAACTATTGGTTACACACTAGTATCCTTACAATTGGCACCTTATGACTCGTATAGATTCATTACTACTCATTGAGTCTAGTCGTACTCAAGGGAGAACACTTTGGGCATCATACTGGTTTGGCTAAGGAAGGGGGCTATAGACTCATATAGAGTCTTTACGACTAGCTACCTCACGTTATCACTAAAATAATAACTCATGATAAATTCACTGGACACCCTACGATTTTTATCATATGACCCATAAAGACACCCTACGAATCGTAGAGAGAGTCATGGTCAGGGTAGTGAATTCAAAACTCCAAAGTTTTTCCAGGGTAAAAAATTTGAGGTTTTAATTCTCCACCCTAAGATCATTCATCATTGAATGATCGGTTAAGGCATTCCTTGGCATGATTTTACACAGAAACACACCCACACTTACCATTAACAATGACAAAAAAAATGCTAAGATTATAAGATACCTTAAGCACGATTATCTGGAATTGGAAACAAAGATAGGTATTTGGACTTTATGCCCTCTTCAGATTCCCAAGTAATTTTTTCAACTTTATGATTCCTCCAAAGAACCATTATTGAAGACACATCTTTTGTTCACTGGCGATGGACTTGCCATTCAAAAATCTCAATTGGGACTTCATCATAAGACAAAGAGTCTAAAACACCAACACTTTCCAAATGAACTACCAAGGAAGGATCACCTACACATTTTTTCAATATCAAGACATGAAAGATAGGATGATAGAACCCTAGCACGAAGAAAAATCCAACTTATAAGCCACACTGCCCACTCACCTAAAAATATTATATGGACCAACATAACAGGGATCGAGCTTCCCCTTATTTCAAAACTACATTACTCCCTTCAAGGGAGATACCTTCAAGAACATCAAATCATCCACACTAAACTCTAACTTCCTATGTCCCACATGTGCATAGGACTTTTGGCAACTTTGGGAAGTTTTAAGACTATCATGAATCACCTTTACCTTATTCATAGTTTGGTGAACCAAGTCGGGACCATACAATCAATTCTTGCCAACCTCAAACCACTCAATAGGAGTCCTATACCTCTACCATAAAGAGCCTCGAAAGGATCCATCCCAATACTTACTTGATTTCTATTACTATACGTAAACTTTATGAGAGTTAAATGATCAAGCCAACTACTATAAAAGTTAAGCACACAAGACCTTACTATATCCTCAAAAGTCTAAATAGTTTTCTCTGGTTGTTAATCCATATATTGGTGGGAATCAGTGCTAAGGTTCACATTAGTTCCCAAACCTCTCTGGAAAGAATGCCAAATGTTAGATGAGAATGGAGCACCCCAATTAAATATGATGGAACTTCATGACATCCTGAATAAAGAGCTATACATAATCATCTATCCAATAGTTATTATTTACTGGTAGAAAATGAGCTGACTTGGTCATACTATCCATAATGAACCAAATAGAATCAAACTGATGGCAAGACCATGGAAGGCGAATAATAAAATCCATGTTATTCACTTCCCATTTACACACGGGAAACACAATATCTTGAGATAACCCACCAGGCCTCAAGTGCTCCATGTCACTTGGTAACAAACCATACACTTGGCCATAAAATTTTCCATATCCCACTTCATGTTCTTCCATAAAAAGATATATTTCAAATCATGGTACATATTTATAAAACTAGGGTGAATAACATACCTCAACTCATGACCCTCAACCAAGATCCTCTCTGGAAGTCCATCAACATCGAGAACACACGACCTACCTCAATAACTAAATATACCATCACCAACCATATAAAAAACAATCACTTTCTTTCGGACTATATCACCCTTAATCCGAATCAAGATAGGATCCAAAACCAGCTTCTATTTCACCTCAGCACCAAGAGATGACTTCACCAGCTCTCGCATCATCACACCTCAATCCTTAGAGTTTAAGAGACAAATATCAAGACTAGCCAAGTGGTGAATATCCTTCACTAACTCTCTGTTTTCCCTATCCACATGAGATAAGCTCTCGATATATAAAATATTAAGAGCATTTACAACTATATTAGCTTTACCTGGATGATAATGGAGACTTATGTCGTAGTCTTTGAGATACTCAAGTCATCCCTTTTTCCTGAGATTCATCTACTTTTAGGTAAATACATATTGCAAGCTCTTATGATCTGATAGATGTCAACTTGAACCACATACACATAATGATGAAAAATTTTCAAAGAAAAAACCACATCCAACAATTCTAAGTCATGCGTTAGGTAATTCTCCTCATGAACTTTTAATTGTCTAGAAAATTAGGCCACACCCTTACTGTGTTACATCAATACACAACCCAATCCTACACCGGACACACCATAATAAAAAACAAAGCCATCATCACCCTCGAGAAGGATTAAAAGTGGAGCAGATGTCAATTTATCTTTCAACTTCTTAAAACTACTTTTGTAAGCATCAGACGACATGAACTTTTCTTTTTTCTAAGTTAATTTAGTCAACGACGTAGCAATCAAAGAGAATCTCTCCACAAACCTCCTATAATAACCTGTCAATACCAAGAAGCTCTTAATATTGGTTGGAATTGTGGGTCAAGGCCACTTCTTAACCACCTCAAATTTTTATGGATCCACTATGATCCTCTGAAAAGACACAACATGACCCAAATAGGTCATAACATTAAACCAAAATTCACACTTTATGAATTTAGCATAGAATCGCTACTTCTTAAGGATATGCAATACTACATAGAGGTGATCGATATGATCTGCTTCTCTTAGAATAAACTAGTCTGCCATCAATAAACACAATGATGAATAAGTCTAGAAATTGATGGAAAAATAGTTTCATAAGATCCATAAATTCCTCAGGGGAATTTGTCAACCCAAAAGACATGACCAAGAACTCATAATGGATATATTAGGTATGAAAAGCAGTCTTAGGGAAATCCCTCTTCCTAATTTTAAGCTTATGGTACCTCAACCAAAGATCGACCTTAGAGAAGTACCTAGCAACCTAAAGCTAGTCAAATAGTTCATAAATCCTTGGAAGAGGAAATGTATTATTCACCATCACCTTATTTAACTGGTGGTAGTCTATACACATTCAAAGGGACCCATCCTTCTTATACACAAAGAGCACAAGAGCACTTCACAGGGAATTAATAGAATAAATAAAACCCTTATAAAGGAGATCTTTCAACTGCTCTATAAGTTCTTTCGACTCAGCTAGAGCCATTCTATAAGAAGTGATAGAGATAAGATGAGTGTCCAGAAGAAGATGGATTCCAAAATCAATTTTACTATCGAGAGGAACACCAGGAAGATCATTGAGGAACACTTTGGGAAATTGAAATACCACAGTGATAGATTTCAATAAAGGAACCTCAAAATTAAAATCTTTAACGTGAACTAAGTGGTATAGACACCCTTTGGAGATCAACGTTCAGGATCTAAGATATGAAATAAACCTTTCTTAGGCACCAGGGAACTACCTTCCCACCCAATCACTAATAAATTTAGGAATTAGAAACTGACCCTTCGTGTCATAAAATCTAGAGAGACATAACATGAATGGAGATAATCCATCCCCAAGATAACGTTAAAATCAACCATATAAAATTCTATCTAGTTTACCAAGATTTTTATACAATAGATAGATCTCACACAATCCCTATAAAATCTTTTAGCAACCACAGAACCACCTACTAGGGTGGTAACAAAAATGAGATCTGAAATACTCTTATGATCAAAGTTGAAAAGAACATCCATATATGAGGTCAAATAAGAAAGAGTAAACCCTTGATCAAGCAAAGAATAAACATCACAGGGAAAGTGTTGTAACATACCAGTGAGAATATCCAGAGATACCTCAGATTCCTGGCAAGTAGTAAGAGAATAAAGGAGATTCCGACTAGTTCCAAAGGAAGATGTAGAAGCCTTTGGTGTAAAAGCTGAAGAGGTGGTGACACCTTATTAGCCCAGTAGCAACCCTTACTGAGGGATTGACTAATAAACCACACTTAAAGAACTTATTTCTCCTCTCCTCATAAAATCCTTGAGACACCTACCTATGGAAATGACAATTGGGATATGATGGGGCTAACTGAGCTCAACTAGCCTACGACTGGGAACCCTATGCCCTGAGACCATTACTATTCAAGAATCAGCAATCACCGAATGACTTAGGATATGGAACACTGGTCATAGAATAAGAACAAAAATTTCTCCAAGTTTTCTTCTTACACCACTGCCTATGATCACCACCACTATTTTTCTAATCTCCACCTTATTTTGGATACCAAAATATCTTACTCTGCCCTTCCCCAATTTCTACCTACTTTTTCTTCTTATCCTTCACTTTTTACATATACACCACCAATCTAGAAATATCAATGTCTTTGTTTAATAAGGCATCCTTGCATTTTAGTACCAAGTCATGGGATATCCCAGAAGCCAATTTTCACATCCTTACTCTCATAGATAGCACTATCTCAGGAGATTAATGGGATAACTAGTGAAACTTTGAGGCATACTCCTTAATAGTCATCCTGCTATGCCTCAAATTCACAAAATCATTGTCCTTTGGTTCCCTCAACACATGAGGAAAGAAACTATCAACAAAGGCACCAAAAAATTATCCTACAAGGATACTTCAACATCATCACTTCTCGACCAATGCTACTCCTCATACTACTGATATGCCACATCCTTTAACTATTATGCGAGAAACTCCACACCTTTCAGACAAAAGCATGCATTACTCAAACAATCGTTTGCATTTAACTAATAAATCCTTGAGGATCCTTCTCAACCTTAGAATTAGTGAAAATAAAAGGTTTAAGCCTCATAAACTAGATGAATCAAGTGGCCTCAGTGGAAGGAGAAACCACACCGTCATGTTCAAACTGGCAAGACTAAGAGGTCACCAACTGAGTCAAAATATGAATAGAGCATAAAAACTCAACATTAGAAATATCTTCTTGGGATAGTAGGGCATTATCATCATCAGCCCAAGGCCCCCAAGGAGGATTGGTAGGGACCTATGGAAGTCCACATAGGTAGTAGAATCAATACCTTGAGGCTTAGACTAGGTCTAAAATCTATAAGTTTTAACGCCTCGAGTCTAGTACCTGGAATGCCACATGGTGCTCATGACTTCGAAGGGACATATCTAACCAATGATGGATATCTATACCTATACACTACATAATATATTGTATAAATGCGGAAATAAAGGATGAAAGTCCATAAGGTTTAAAGATCTGATAAAATAAAACATCCGAAGATATGGTATATCAATACCAAAACAACTGAAATAACTGTCTAAGGAGTTTATAAGACATGTACCCAACAAACTCCAACTACTAAAGTAAATTAATTAATGAAATAATAAAGTAATCGTCATGTCATCAAAGGATGAAGATTCACTACTAACTCTGACTGCCGAGAATGGAATACTATTAATGCTCTGGATATCGTGCTTCTGAACATTTGGTATAAAACACCATTTTGCAAATGCATCAGTACGATTGAATGTACTAGTATTTATGTGAGGTAGGCTGAATGCAAAGGGTTCACATGCATGAACTATACTAATTGACTGGATAAATGAATGTGAGAATGCATGCATGAATACATAATAACTATAACTGAGTTCATGATAACACAATTACTGAGCCAGAGTACTGATAAAATGAGATACTGATAACTGTATTACTGAAATAACTAATATGCATCGACTGTATGCGACAGTATCAATAAGTATCTCACATCTCTAAGAGGCATAGTATCAATATGTATCTCATATCTATAAGGAAAAATATGTCACTAGGAAATAAATCATAACTATGAGGAATATCATCTCTATAGTCCAAATAATACATCTATGACTAAGAACCATTATAATTATCCAGGTAAAATACCATCTCATTCTCCAAGTCGTGAAGTAGCATTACTCTAAAGGTTCACTAGTATCAAATACGCCTAACATCCATAATTAAGTTCACAAGGGATAATCCATGTATTTAGCAAAGGTAGACTGGAAGAACCCACTTCTAGTCCTCGAATTCTATATTTAGGTCATTTATACCCAGACATTATTAAGGTATCTAATTTTACTTCTTGATGGTATATAAGCCATAATCAATCCTAAGATAAGAATCTGTAATGCCTTGAGTTTTTGTTTATTTAAAATTTTTGCAATTTTATCCTCACTACCCTAGTAATGACTAACCTGATGAGTCATAATGTGTCTTTACGAGTCATAAGAATCAGTTGTAATGAGCCTAGAAGGATTTTTCTAAGTCACTGCCATGATAATGTCTTTACTTAGCAAGTCGTATAGATTACTAATGAGTTGTAAGAAGGGTATTTCATAGTATGTCAAGTGTAGTTCCCTATTAAAATTGTTGAGACTATGACCTGACCTTATGAGTCATAGGGTCTTATTATGACACGTAGGGTGACTGTCGCAAGGTCCACAATGAAGATCTCAAGGGGGTTGTGATTTGGCTATAACTAGATGTTCCAAGTCGTAGAGTGGCCTAACGAGTCCTAAGGTCACCCGTAGAGATCAACAAATTATTATTCCAACTTTTATGAAGGGTATTTTAGGCATTTTCCTCCTATCCAACTGATAACCTATGACTTATAATATAATTTGGGACCCTATTTTCAACCATAACTCAACATAATTAAGTTCTCAAACTCTTGCATATTCACCCAAGTAGCCATACTTAGGGTTTCCAATAAGTAGGTCATCCAAGGGCTTGAGGGTTGAATTCTTTCCATGAAACTTGTTATTTCAGGTATGCTACTCATCCCTTATTTTTAATTTGTTAAAAGCATATGTTTGACAGAATTGTTCATGAGATATTTATGTTTGTTTGAAATCAAGGGTTGAGGGTTTTGAATGCTTGTTGTTGAACAATGTATTTCTATGGTTTACATATAATTATTCATGGTTGAAGTATGGTTTCAAACTTGTGGGTGGATGGGTACGGTGAATGAACTAAGGAATTATGATTTTTTCAAACTTGTGAATTTTGAAGTGGCTATTACCCCAATGACATATTGTGAAATTGTTTTTTCATTATGAGAACGTGAGAATTTGTAAAATTGAACCAAGGGGGCTATAAATTCCCCCAAGTGATGTAAATTTTTTGGCATATTGTTTTTACCTTATAAGTGTAGTTGGCATGACGATACCAACAATGTATGCCTTAATGTTAAATATGGTTCAATGAATGAGAATATTTGATGAATGTATTTCATTGGGCTTTAATGGGGGTTGTGTAGCTGAGTTATCAAAGTAGAGGTTTGAGTCACCGATACTGCAGGCTACATTTGCTGATGCGGGGGTCAAAGTGACCAAGAAATTTTGAGTCCCCTCATTACTATTCTATGATTAGGGAGGTTTTGAGTCTCCCTCACATCATGACATGATTGGGTGGTTAATCCACCTTAGTAAATAATTGTGAGGTTCGAGTCCCCCATGCATATATATAAGATTATTCTCCAATTCGTGTGGCTATACACATTGGGGAACGACCAGGGGTGAAAGCTGGGGTCCATATAGCTCGTGTGTACATATTATTATTGTTGAGCTACACAACCCAGTCTAAATTTTTAAAGTACATGTTAATCTTATTCCCTATCCCGGCAAGTGATAGATCTATCTATATATATATGCATATGGTTATGTGCATTGGTTTTGAATAATTTTGAACTACTGATAATGAACTTATTTTATCCTTACCCTTGGATTAAATGATAGTGTTCACCCCACTAACCATTTCCAAATTTTGTAACACCATACTATACAGGCATCAGAGCTTTTTGTACTTTTCTTATGTATAGTTAGGTCGATCGATTTGGTCCATTGGTTTGTGATGTTATGGTGAAGTGGTTAGCTTTCATTCCCCAGAAGGATTATGCATTTCACAAATTTTCATTCTTAGATTTGAGATTATGGTTACTTTTATTATCATTAGCATTATTATTTTCATTCTCATTGTCATATGTCAGAGTCAGGGATATGTCCCAACCTAGACTAGTTTTTGTTCATTGTTTATAAGGCTTTTTTATTACTGTATAATAAGGAAGTTTGCCTCTGGGTTGTTACATGAGTTGATCTTGGAGATGAATGTTTCCTTGTTAAACAAGAATATGGATATCTCTATACTTGTGGTGTATAAGAAATAAGTGAATAGGATAACCAAAAGCTAGAATAAATGAGTGAAAGGAATAGTAAGAAGTTTTACTATTATGATCAAGGTAGAGGTCCTCATGAAAGTGGTAAAGATGGTGTAAAATGGCATAAAAAGAAGTGTGGCAATTTTGGTTCCTACTTTATGACTAGGGCTCCTTATCTAAGTCATCATGTGATCGTCGTTCTTATGTTTGTGGGTTTAGAGTACCAGGAGCCCAGTCATAGGCTAGAATGACACAGTTAGCTTTATAATATCCTCTTTGTAGATTTTATGGTCAAGTATGTCATGGTTTTTTTAGGAAGGGTGAAATAAGTTATTTATATATAGTAATACTAGTGATCTATAGGGGGATTATCCTGCTAAGGTTTCTTCTGGGGTGAATAACATTATTTTCTCTACTTTATCAGCTCTCGTACCAAAATATGCTACTTCTGCTTTTGTCTCCAGCACTGGATGAACCCGTCTGTATGCTCTTGCTACTCGCCAGGATTTTGAGGCATCCCTAATATTATTATTGGTACACTTAGGATTTTTTCTCATGATGTATATTGTCTACTTGATCTCGGGTCTACTCTTTCTTATGTGACTCTTTATGTGTCTATTCATTTTTGTTTTGATCCTAGATGTATCTTGGATTGCTTTTCTGTGTCCACCCCGGTGGGTGACTTCATTATGGCTAGAAGGGTCTATAGGGATTTTGTGATATTAATGCATGATAGGGAAACCTTGATGGATCTAATAAATTTGGATATTTTAGACTTTGATATGTTTTAGAGGATGAATTGGTTGCATTTGTGCTACACGTCTCTTGATTGTTAAACCTGAAGGGTTAATTTCCATTTCGCAAATAAGCCAGTGATAAAGTGGGAAGGTGGTTCCCTAGTTCTAAAAAGAATGTTTATTTTGTATCTTAGAGCCTAAAAATTGGTTTCTAAAGGGTGCCTCTATCACGTAATGCATGTTAATGATTCTAGATCCAATAGTCCTTCTTTGTAGACTGTCCCTGTTGTTTGTGAATTTCTCGATATGTTTCTTGATGACGTTCCTAGTATTCCTCCTTATAGTGAAATTGATTTTAGGATCAATCTTATTCCAGACACTTATCATATTTCTATCCCTTCTTATAGGATGGCTCTATCCAAGTTGAAGGAACTCAAGGAGTAGTTGAATGATCTTTTGGACAAGGGTTTTATCCTTTCTATTAGGTCTTTGTGGGGTGATCCTATTCTTTTCACGTGTAAGAAAGATGGTTCCCTTCGAATATGTATTAATTGCCACTAATTGAATAAGGTGACTTGATGAATAAGTACCCTCTTTTGAGGATTGATGATCTGTTCGATCAATTTCAGGGTGCTAAGTTATTTTCTAAGATTGATCTTCGATCGAGTTAACATCCGTAGAAGATTAGGGAGGTGGATATCTCTAAGACTATTTCTGAACTCGGAATGGTCATTTTGAGTTTTTAGTGATTTCCTTTGGTTTGACTAATGCCCCAATAACATTTATGGATCTTATGAATTGGGTTTTCCATCGGTTTGGATCTTCTTGTCATTTTTTTATCAATGATATTTTGGTGCATTCTAAGAGGGGTGGATTATGTCGATGACCTCCGCTATGTGTTGCAGACCCTAAATGATCAGCGCTTGTATGAAAAGTTCTCTAAGTGTGAGTTCTAGTTGGATACTGTGACTTATTTGGGTAATGTTATTTCTTGTGAAGGGATCATGGTGGAACCACAGAAGGTTGGGATGGTTAAGAAGTGGTCTAGACCCATGACTCCATCCGACATTCAAAGTTTTTTGGGTTTAGGTTGTTATTATATAAGATTTTTGGAATGTTTATCTTCTATTGTTGTATTATTGAATAAGTTGACTCAAAAGAAGGTGACGTTCTTATGGTCTTATGCAGGGGAGTGTAGTTTCGATAAGCTGAAGGATAAGTTGACTTTGGCTCTGGTTTTGACCGTTCTTATAAGCACTGATGGTTTGTTTTCTATTGTGATGCATCCTAGGTGGGATTGGATTGTATGTTTATATAGCATGGCAAGGTGGTTGCTTATGCTTCTAGATAGTTGAAACTTCTTGAGAAGAATTATTCAACCTATGATTTGGAATTATTCGATGTGGTATTTGCATTATAGATTTGCCAGCATTATTTGTATAGGGTCCATGTTGATATTTATTCTGATCATAATATCCTCCAATATCTGTTCACCTAGGAAGAATTAAATCTCAAGAAAGTAAGATGGCTTGAGTTTCTCAAGAACTATGGCATAAGTCTTTACTATCATCCAGGTAAAGCTAATATGGTTGTTGATACTTTTAGCAGGTTTTCCATGGGAATTTTATCTTATGTGGAAGAGAAGAAGCAGGATTTGGTGAAGGATATTCACCTTTTGGCTATTCTCGGGGTTCATCTCATAGATTCTGTTAATAGTGGTGTGATTGTTCAAGATGTGGCAAGGTCATCTCTTGGTGCTAAAGTAAAGGAGAAACAAGTGTTGGATTGTATTCTGATGCAAATCAAGAATGATGTAGGTAGGAAGAAAGTAATGGTTTTCTATATTAGTAGTGATGGTATCTTTAGGTACCAAGGTAGATTATCTATTTTCAATATTGATCGGTTACGAGGAAGAGTTTTTGCCAAAGCTCATGAGTTGCATTATACTATTTATCCTAGTTTGATGAAAATGTATCTTGATCTTAAAGAAATTTATTCATGAAATAATATGAAGTTGAATGTCTCCAATTTTGTGGTTAAGTATATGTTGTATAAGCAAGTAAAGGTAGACAACTTGAGCGGCAATGGGTTGATTGAAGAGATTGAACTATCGGTGTGGAAATGGGAGGTAATTAATATGGATTTTGTTATGTGTCTTCCTCGATCTCACTTGTAATTTGATTTGATTTGGGTAATCATGGATAGGATGACTAAGTCTGCTTACTTCTTTCCAGTGAGGAATAATCTCTCTTCTGAGAATTATGCCAAGATGTTCATTGAGGAGATCGTAAAGTTACATAGTACTCCAATCTATATCATATCTGATTAGGGTACCTAATTCTCGTCTAACTTTTAGATGTTGTTCCCGTAAGGTTTCTGGACTAAGGTGACCCTTAGTACCAATTTCCACCCGCAGATGGATAGGCAAGTATAAAGGACAATTCAGGATTTTAAAGATATTCTTATGTTTTTTATTTTGGTGGTAGTTGGGTTGACCACTTTTCTCGCATAGAATTTGCCCACAACAATCATTATCACTCTAGAATTGGTATGTCTCTATTTGAGTCTTTGTAAGGAAGGAAGTGTAGATCTCCTATTGGCTAGTTTGAGGTTGGTGAAAACAAGTTGTTTGGCCCAAATTTTGTTCACCAAGCCATGGAGAAGGTAAAGGTGATTTGGGATAGACTTAAGGCTGCCCAAAGTCACCAAATATCCTACACAGATATGAGGCAAAGAGGGTTAAAGTTCAATGTCAGTTATTTTTTTTATTGAAGGTATCCCCCATGAAGGTAGTGATGTGGTTTGGTAACAAGGAAAAACTTAGTCCTCGTTATGTTAGTCCGTACTTGATTTTAAAAAGGGTTGGTAATATCAAATATGAATTAGAGTTGCCTTCTAGTTTGAGCTCCGTTCATCCGATGTTTTATGTTTCAATGTTGAAGAAGTGTTGGGTGATCCTTCAATGGTTGTTCCTTTGGAGAAGGTGGGTGAAATACCCTTGGTTTTTACCCTTAGAAAATTTCTCGATTCTTGGCCTCTGGATATTATACGTTTGGGGTACTTCTCATATGATAGGGAATAACTAGGTGGGGTTAGTCATATGGTAACCAGTGTGGGCTGGTTTGTTTCAATCCAAGGTACGATTGGATCATACCTGTATTATCTTAGGGTACTAATGGTAAGACATCAATAGTATGTTTCCCTAAGTTAAGCCTAGGATTCTCTATTCATCTTGGGGTATGGTTTCATGGTACAAATCTTATGGGTGAGTAAAATATGGTTTGGGTTGTTGTCTATTAGATAATGTTGGGGTCCAAGGTGAGGCATAGGGTATGAGATAGGGGTACCACTTATACCCTATGGTACGGTTGGGGTAGGATGGTCGTACCATCCTGCATGAATTTTATAAAGTGTAAGTTGGGGTAATCTGTATATTTACCCTCTTAACCTTATAAGGACCCATGAATTATAACTCTTTTGGGACATCATTTACCCTAGTATTCTAAATTTAAAACACAAAAACTCTCTCTCAAATTCCTTCAAGGCTCTTGGGTTAAGAAAGGCTGGGGTTTCTTTCAAGGTGGTCAATTTATGTCTTACAAGGGTGATTTCTCTCTAAAATCTTCTTAATCAGAGACATGTTACTCTTCTCTCATTTTTAGTATCAATAAAGTCATGTTTTATGAATTGTCTTCATGGCATAATTGATGGTTGGTTTTGGGTTTTCAATTATATATAGGGGGTGTTGGTTATAATGTCTGGTTATAGTTTTCCCATGTCTTTTACTTATCGTTTTCAAATTATAATTATGGTTTGAACATTTGGTTGCATGGGAATGTTTAATTGGTAAATAGTTTTGCCTGTGTAATCTCTATACCTCCAGCATGTTTAATAAAATGCTTATGAGAATGTTTTTGATTAAATAGTTGGACCTTCATTAAACTATTACATAGTATAACTTGCTAATGGAACCCTAAATGGTATAAACGGTTTGGAATGGTTAAATGGTAAGGTTTTGGTGGTAATGGTAATGGTTTAATTGAACATCCTTTTGGGGTTGAAGGGAATCACCTAAGTACACTTAATAATGAACAACTTGTGGTGTATGGGACTCCTCCAAGTCAACTTAATAATGTAATCTATGGGAACATTGTCATCCTCTACTTAATAAGGATGTCTAACGACATTGCTTGCAAGCTATAGTCGGTATGACGATTCCACTACTTATAGCCTTGGTTAATAATAAATAGAATTGGTGGTTTAGTTATATGGTAATGGTTTTAATTGGTTAATAATGGATGAATATGATAGCTAACCTTAAAGGTGTGATTGGACGGACACTAGAAACTCATGTTTGCTAACATGAGGATTGGTCATGGCGATCATATATTATACTTATGGGGTATACAGAAATCCCCTAAGTACACTTATAGATATGTATCATGGAGAGCATAGGGTGCTAGGGAATTCCTTACTCTTATGGTATATTCAGTTCATATGGCTACATGCATCAGGGCTCATTCAAGGGGTTACACTAGAACCATTAGCTCGTTGGTGTTTCTAGGATGATTAAGCTATACATACCCAGGTTAATGGTTTTAAAGGCATGCTAAACCCGGTTTACTTTCCCATCATGGTTATATATATGTATGGTTGTGAATGCATATGGTTGTCCTACTTAGTTTTTATGGTTGGCATTATATTATCCTTATCCTAAGTGTATGCTAGCAATCACCCGCTAACCCATCTTCGGGTGCTATAGTCCCACGTAATGCAACAATCGACCGTTCTAATCCTCCTTCTTAATAATTAGATTTGAGGTCAATTGTTTGATTGAAGTGGTGTTCTTCCATTTTCTAGAAGGCTCCATTTCATATCATGAATGTCTTTACATACTCTGGTTATTTCATAGACATTGGTTTTTTCTATGATTGGGGTTATGTCCCAATCAGATATTCTTTTGTTTCAATTTGAGTCCTTATAGGACTACTATGGGTTGGTATGAGTGGTTCTAGTATTGGTATCAACCTTGGCATTGGTGTTGGTATTATGTCTAATATTGTTGGACAGTATTTATGGTTGTTCCATCCTATTTTTGATGGACCTATGCTTGGTTATTATTTTCGTTTTGGTGTGGTTATTAGTTGGGTATTGGATGGTTGGACTAGCTTGGATTAGTCACGATTATGGGCCTATCATAGAGTCTGGAATTGTACCAAATTCTATCTTGTTATACATTTAGAATTCATTAGGCTTAGGTTATTTTTTTGGCGGTTAGGTTAGGTATCAGGGGTGATCCCCAGTCTTGGATGGACTTGGGACGCCCTTACGACAAAGTCCCAGTTTGGGTTTTCTCAAATTGGTATCAGAGATTTTGATTTTTTTTCAATTAGGGAGTTTTCAAAGCTATGTTGAGTGGAGTCTCTTTTAGTGGTGTGTAGCATGCTACAATCATAAGAGAGAGGCTACAGGGAATTTAGGAATGTTTCTCTTCGTTGTGTTTTATTTTTAAGATGGAGCAAAAGTCTTGGAATCTTCTATAATTCTTGTTTGTTCGCTTTTCAGATCATACCTCGATGATCTGAGATGTAAGGAAACTCCTCTATCCCAACTGAGGAATATATTTAATGGATAAACTCTACTTAGGTGATCCATACTCGGTATAAAGGTCCTGTCTCTGATTATTCTGGTGTTCCATAGGTCCCTACTTATCCTTCTCAGGGTGATATGATAAATGTGGAATTTCACCAGTCTATTCATGTGATTGCTTAATTGGTAGCATCTCAAGCCGAGAATGGTGCATGCTATTCCATCTTCTAAAACCACAAGGGTTGGCCAGTTCATAAGGACTATTCCTCTTATATTCACTGGTATTTAGGTGGAGGAGGATACTCAGGGTTTTTTGGATAAGATGGAAAAGATTTTTAGAGTGATCCAGGACACGAATGTGGAAGCGGTAAATTTCGCTGTCTACCAGCAAAAAGATATGGTCTACCAATGGTCTGAGTAATAGGATAGGGTGAGAGGTGATATGGATAAGTCTTCTCTGTAGGAGAATTACACTAATGCTTTTCTAGATAGCTCCTTTTCTTGGGAGTTAAGAGGAGCTAAAAATGGAGGAATTCGTTAATCTGAAATAGGCAATGATGTCGGTCAAGTAGTATGACTTGAAATTCCATCAGCTGTCTATATATGCTCCAAAAATAGTGTCTGATATGAGGGATAGGATGAGAAAGTTTGATTCAATTCTGTCTCGAGATATATTCCTTGGAAGCAAGACTGCATTGCTGATCAAGGACATGGATATCTCTATGTTAGTGGTTCATATGCAATAGGTGGATGAGAAAAAGCGAAAGTTGGCTGAGGTACGGGAAAGGTAGGGTAAGAAGTTTAGGTTCTCTTAGCAAGGTGGACAACAACAAAGTTGTCGTGATGGTGGTAAGTGTCCAAAGAAAAAGTGGGGGATTTCTGTTTTTTTTTCAACAACTAGTGTTCCCTACTAGAAGCAATCGGGTGATAGGTGTTAGCAGGGTGGCGATAAGTTTAGGGCATAGGGTGCCCAATCTCAGGCTAGTAGGGCCTAGTCGGCCTCATTATGTCCTACTTGTAGGTTCTGCGGTCAGTTACATCAAGGATTTTATGATGAGGGAGGGATATGTGTTTCAAATATGGTCATCCAGGCCATATGCTTAGAAACTGTTTGGTTGGTAACGTTGTTTCAGGGGAGAACAATGATCTGGTAGACACTTTATCTACTCTAGACCTACGGTGCTACTTCTGCATCTGTTTCAACTTCTGGTACTGGCACAACTGAAAATTTGTAATATGCTCTTACGTCCCAATAGGAGTATAAGGCATCGCCTGATGTCGTGACTTGTATGTTACAACTCTTTTCTTATGACGTGTATTATTTACTTGATCTGGGGTCCACACTCTCTTATGTGACATCATTTTTCGTTGTGTATTTTGGTTTTGATCACGAGGTTATTTCAAATTCTTTTCTTGTTTCTATCTCGGTAGGTGACTCTATGGTTTCTAAAAGAGTCTATTAGGGGTATGATGTATCTGTTGGTAGTAAGGAGACTTTGGTGGATATTTTTGTCTTAGATATGGTGGATTTTGATGTTATTCTAAGAATGGATTTGGTACACTCATGCTACGCGTCGTTAAATTGTAAGACCAATAAGGTTTTCTTTTAGTTCCCTGGTAAACCAGTTATTGAGTGGGAGGGTGGTTCCCTAGATCCTAAAGGATTGTTTATATCATATCTTACAGCTCAGAGATTAATCTCCAAAGGGTATCTCTGTCATTTGCTATGAGTTAAAGACTCTAAATCTGAAGGCCTCTCATTGAATTTGGTTTTGCTGGTGAATTTGTTTCCTAAGGTTTTTCTAGATGATCTTCATGGTGTTACTCCCAATAGGGGATTAAGTTTGTGATTGATTTGGTTCCAAACACTCATCCAATATCTATTCCTCCTGATAGAATGGCTTTGGCTGAGTTGAGGGAACTCAAGGAGAAACTTAAGGATCTTTTGGATAAGAGTTTCATCAGCTCTAGTGTATCCCCATGGGGTGCACTACTGTTATTCGTCCATAAGAAGAATGGTTTACTTTGGATGTGCATTGATTATCGACAGTTGAATAAGGTGACAG
Source organism: Capsicum pubescens (assembly GCA_030864215.1). Lineage (NCBI taxonomy): Eukaryota > Viridiplantae > Streptophyta > Magnoliopsida > Solanales > Solanaceae > Capsicum > Capsicum pubescens. The sequence continues at coordinate 179,853,822 of CM061540.1, forward strand.
TTAAGAATAAGTATCCTATTCTAAGGATATATGACTTGTTTGAACAATTACTAAGAGCCAAATTCTTTTCTAAGATAGATCCTTAGTCTGGGTATCATCACCTTAAGATTAGGGAGGTGGATATCTCTAAGACAACTTCCCGTACTCGGTATGGGCACTTTGAGTTCTTGGTCATGTCTTTTGGTTTGACTAGTGCTCCTGCGACATTTATAGATTTGATGATCAGGGACTTCCGTTAGTTTTTGGATCTAATTGTCATTGTTTTTCTTTATAAAATTTTGGTTTACTCTAAGAGAGAAGTGGATTATGCCAATCACATCCGTATGGTGTTACATTCCATGAAAGAGTAGAAGTTGTATGACAAATTCTTGAAATGTGAATTCTCGTTAAACACTTTCACTTTTCTTAATCATATTATTTCTATTGAGGGGAGCATAGTAGATACATAAAAGGTGTCGGTGGTTAAGAAGTGGCCTAGACCCACAGGTCCAATTAATATTCTGAGTTTCTTGGGTTTGCCTGGGTATTAGAGGTGGTTTGTGGAATGTTTTTCAATGATAGTTTTCCCGTTGACTAAGTAGACTCAAAAAAAGGTAAAGTTCTCTTGGTTGAATTCTTATGAGGGTATTTTTGAGGAGCTGAAGAATAAGCTAACTTCATCTCCAGTTTTGACTTTGCTTTAAGGCAATGCGGGGTTTGTGGTTTACTGTGATGCATCCCGGGTAGGACTTGGTTGTGTTTTTATGCAGCATGGAAAGAGGAAAGTCTATGCTTCTAGGCAGTTAAAGGTGCATGAGAGAAACTATCTTAATCATGATTTGGATCTTTTAGCGGTGGAGTTAGTGTAGAAAATATGGTGGCACTATTTTAATAAAGTGCACCTGGATATCTTTTCTAATCATAATAGTCTACCGTATGTGTTCACTCAGAAAGAGCTTAATTTCAGGTAGATGAGGTTACTTGAGCTTCTTAAGGACTATGATATAAGTCTTCACTACCACCCAGGTAAAGCTAATGTAGTTGTTGATGCTCTTAGCAGGTTGCCCATTGGGATTTTAGCTCATATGGATATGGAAAAGTGGGAGTTGGTGAAGGATATTCACCGCTTGGATAATCTTAGTGTTCGCCTTTTGGAATTTGAGAATGGTTGTGTGTTGGTACATAAAGTGGTTCGGTCGTCTCTTAGTGTAGAGATCAAGGAGAAGTAAATACTAGATCATATCTTAATGAAAATCAAGGATGATGCAGTGGGAAAAGGTGATGATATTTGAGTTTAGTGGTTATGGTATCTTGAGGTACCAAGGGAGATTATGTGTTCCCGACGCTGATGGGTTGCTAGAAAAGATATTGGCTTAGGCGCATGAATTGCGCTACGTTGTTTATCCCAAATTGACGAAAATTGATCTGAATGAGATGTATTGGTGGAATGGTATAAAGAGGGATGTGGATGATTTTGTGGCCATGCATGGTGTGTCAACAAGTGAAAATTGAGCACATGAGGCCCAGAGGGTTGTAGAAAGAAATTAATTTTCCTAAATGGAAATGGGAGGTTATCATTATGGATTTTAATACCGGTCATTCTCGGTATCAAAATTAATTTGATTTGGTGTAGGTCATCATGGATAGGATGATAAAGTCAGCTTACTTATTTCCAGTGAGGACTAACTTTTTGACTGAGGATTATTCAAGGTTGTATCATCATGTGATAGTAAAGATGCACGGGGCACTTTTTTTGATCATCTCTGATCATGGTACTCTATATTCATCTCACTTTTGGCAATAGTTTTAGAAAGGTTTGGGAAGTAAGGTTAGTCAGAGTACTGCTTTTTACCCGCCGATGGATGGGCAAGAAGAGTGGAATATTCAGGCATTGGAGGATATGCTTCATATATGTGTGATTGACTATGGTAGTAATTGGGTTGAGATTTTACCTCTTATTGAGTTTGCTTACCATAATAGTTACCATTCAAGCATTAGAATGACTCCTTTTAAGGCATTGTACAGTAGGAGGTTTAGATCTCCTATTGGGTAGTTTGAGCTTGTTGAGGCGGATATATTTAGCCCGAATTTGGTTTATCAGGGTATGGATAAGGTAAAGGTGATTCGAGATAGGCTTAAGACTACCCAAATTCACCAAAAGTCTTATGCAGATATAAGGTGTAAGGACATAAAGTTTGCAGTTATGGAATAGGGTTTTCCTAAAGGAGTCTCCCATAATGGTAATGCATTTTGGGAAAATAGGGAAGCTTAGTCCCCGGTATGTTGGTCCTTTTGTTGTTTTGAGGAGGGTTGGTAATGTTACGTATCAATTGGAGTTGCCTTCTAGTTTGAGGTTCATTCATCTAGTATTCCATGTCTCTATGTAAAGAAAATATATAGGTGATCCTTCATAAGTTATTCCTTTGGAAGGATTGGGTATCTCAGATTCTCTTCCTTATGAAGAGATCTAGGTTGAGGTCTTGGATCATCAGGATAATTGCTCGCGGAGCAAGGATGTGGCCTCGATTAAGGTTCTACGTCGGAACCCCAAGATGGAAGAGTCTACTTGGGAATTTGAAGAGGACATCAAATCCAATTATCCGCATTTGTTTTTAGCTACGGATATTCTTGCAGAAGGTATGTGTTCTTCATCACATATTTGTTTTATAAGTTAGTTAAAGGTTAGAATGGATATGTTGGGGAGTAAATCGTGCTTGTACTACCTAGTCCATTATTCGAGAAAGAATGATCTTAGTGGGGTGACTGAAACACCCTGGGTTTTGAACTATAGAAAACTTCTTGGTTTTTTGCTTGTTTACATCATACTATTTGGGGTACTTCTCGTATAATAGGGTACAATAAGGTGAGGTTTTGTTGTATGGTAACCAATATGGGTTGGTTGGTTTTTGGCCAACGTATGGTTGGATCATAATAGTCTTATCTTAGGGTACTAATGGTAAGATTTCAATCATATGTTGCCCTATGTTAAGCCTAGGAGATTCTATTTTGCCCAGGGTACGGTATCATAGTACTAATCGTATCGTTGGGTATGGTTTGTCTTGGGTGGCTGTATATTGGATAGTGTTGGAGTCCATGGTGAGGCTTAGGGAACAAGATTGGGGTACCACACGTACCCTAAGGTACAGTTTAGGTGGGAAGGTCGTACCATCCTGTGAGAATTTTATACAGTTAAAGTTGGGGCTAATCTGGATATTTCCCCTCTTAACCTCTTAAAGCCCCATGAATTATAACACTTTTGGGACATCATTGACCCTAGTATTCACTATTCTGAATGCTTAAACTCTCTTTCATATTCTCTCAAGGCTTTTGAGCTAAGGAGGGCTAGGGTTTCTTTTAAGGGTGATTTCTCTTTGTTATCTTCTTACTCTAAGGCATGTTACTCCTCCTTCATTGTTAGTTAAAACTAATGGCATGATTTATGAATTGTCTTCATGGCATAATTAATATGTGGTTTTGGGTTTTCAATTATATTTTGGGGTTTTGGTTATAATGGTTGGTTATGATTTTCCCATGTTTTTTACTTATGGTTTTCATATTATAATGGTGGTTAGAACATTTGTTTCCATCAGAATTGTTAATTGGTAATTGTTTTTTCTTTGCTTAGGAATCTATATGCCCCCAACATTTTTGATAAAATGCCAATGAATATGATTTTTGTTAAATTCTTGAACCTTCTTTGAACTATTGCTTGGTATAACTTAGTAATGGAACCCTAAATAGTTTCAAATGGTTGAGAATAGTTAAATGGTAAAGTCTTGGTGCTAATGCTTATGGATTAATTGAACATTCTTGTGGGGTACAAGGAAATACCCCTTGTATAATTAATAATGAACTTTTTGTGGGGTACATTGGATTCCACCATGTCAACTTGAAAATGTAATCTATGGGTACATGGGAATCCCTCTACTTAAAAGGACGGCTAAGGACATTGCTTGCAAACTATAGTCTTTATGACAATACCACTACTTATTGCCTTAGTTTTTAATATATAGAATTGGTGCTTTTATCATAGGGTAATGGTTTTAATAGGGCAATAATGGTGGGGTGTGATAGCTAACTGCGAAGGTGTAAGTCCAATGGACGGACACTAGAAACTTATGTTTGCCGACATGAGGATTGAACATACAGACTATATATGATACCTACGGGGTACAAAAGAATACCCTAAGTACACTTGTACATAGATATCATGGAGAGAGGTACTCGGGAATACCCTACTCCTATGGTATCTCCGATTCGTGCAGCTACACACATCTAGGCCCGTTCAGGGGGTTACATTAGACCCAAATAAACCATGGGTGGTTCTAGGATGGTTAAGCTACACATACCCAGGTTAATGGTTTTAAAGGCATGCTAAATCTGGTTCCCTTTCCTTGCATGGTTTTATACATATGTGGTTGTGAATGTATATGGTTGGCTCACTTTGTTTTAAGGGTTGGCAATATCTTATCCTTATCCTGAGTGTATGCTAGTATTCACTCGCTAACTGGTCTTCGGGCGTTGTATCCCTATGCAATGCAGGAATCAGTCATTTTACTCCTCCTGCTTAGTGATAAGATTCAGGATCAACTGTTGGATTGAAGTGGTAAACTTCAATAATTATAAAGGCTCCATTTTATATCATGGATGTCATTACATACTTTAGTTATTTCATAGACATTGGTTTTGTCTATGGTTGGGGGCATATCCCAATTGAATATTTTTTTTCTTTCGGTTAGAGGCATCATGGGACTATTATGGTTTGGTATGGGAAGTGTCGGTATTAGTGTCAGCCTTTGCATTGGTTTTGGTATTATGGTTGATACCGTTAGACTATATTTATGATTGTTCCATCCTATTATATTATTGACTCAAGCTTGGTTATTGTATTGGTTATTGTATGGTTATTTGTTGGGTATTGGATGGTTGGATTATCTTTAGTTGGTCACGGTTATGGACCTATCCCAGTGTCAGGAATTGTACAAAATGCTATCTTGCTATATATTCAGAATTCATCTTGTCACGATATGCGTTTGGTGGTTGGGCTGTGTATCGGAGGTGTCCTCTTCTCCTGGTTGGACTTGGAATGCCCATTATAATAAGGCCTCAATTTGGGTTGTGTTAGTGGGTATTTTAGATTCCTTGTCCTACGAGGAGGTCCCGATTAAGTTTCTAGATCAGCAAGTCCATCGATTGCAAAAAAGGATGTGGTTTTGGTAAAGTTTCTTTGGAGGAACCAAAAGGTTGAGAAAGCTACTTCGGAAGCCGGAGAGGACATGAAGTCCAAGTATCCATTTTTATTTACCATTCTAGATAACTGTACTTGAGTTATGTGTATTCCTTAATATCTTTGTTTTCTAACTTTGTTAAAGGAAATGGTGATTTTCTTGGCATCTTTGTTTTTTGTCTTTATTTAAGGTAAGAGTAGTGGTATGTAGGCTCAAATAGTGCTAATAAATGTCTTAATCTATCATTCGAGGATGAATTATCATAAGTTAGAGTATGTAGTGCCCCATGTTTTTTATCATTCAATTTTTTTGAAATTTTATCCTCACTACCCTAGCAATGATCACCTGACGAGTCTTAATGTGTGTTTACGGGTCATAATGACCCTAGAATGATTTACCTTGATAACGACTATACTAAATAAGTCATTTAGACTCCTAACAAGTCGTAAAAAGGGTATTTCGTAGTATGTCTAGTGTAGTGCCCTATTAAAATTATTGAGACTACGACCTAACCCTACAAGTCGTACGAAACACCCTGGGTTTTGGTCCTTGGATATTTCTTGCGTGTTGAACTTTTTTTCTACATACTGCTCACACCACTAGTCGTATAGTGTGGTGACAGGTCTAGGGACCCTAGTCATATGTTTATTTGTGTGTTATTGGCTAACTTTTGTCCTTGGTAGGAGAGGCTCCATACGAGCCATATGGTCTTATGATAAGAGGTTTAGGGTCCAATCGTATGTTTTCCAATGTCTAGCCCTTGATGTTCTTCCATAGATACCACTTGAGTGTACTAGTTGAATGGTCTAGTGATGAGTTGGGCAAGGGAGTCATATGTTGGACAGAATGTGGTATCTAACTTTCTAGTCTGGTGATGACTTGATGATACCAGTCATATGCTATGGTGTCGAGTTGGAGGGTAAGCTCATACCCACCTATGAGTTTTCTATAGCTTTTAAGCAAAGGGTATTTGGAAATTTCCCCTCCCAAAACCTCAAAACCCCATATCTTATAACACTTATTGGGAACTCATTCTACACTTTAGAAGATCAAACAATCTCTAAAATCTCTCCAAAACTTCTTAAGAAAGATTGTGCTAGAGTTTATTCAAGGTAGTCATCTAGAGGCTTAAAAATCAAATTTTCTCCATATTCCTTGGTGTCTAAGGCATGTTACTTCTCCCTCATTGTTAGTTAATAAAAACCTTATGTTTTAATATGTGGTTTTCATTATATAATCATGGATTTTTTTTGGTTTTGAAATAGATGATGGGGGTTAGTTGTTCATGGTAGAATAATGTTTTTCTTTATTTTACTTAAGGTTTTTCATGTCATAAATATGGTTTGAACATGTTTTTGTATGGAAATAGTTAATTGATAATGGGTCTTGGTTTTGGAAATTGTATGCCCTCAACATGTTTGGTAAAATGCCAATGAGAATGATTTTGTCACATAGTTTGACTACTCTTGAAATCTGTGCATTGCGTAAATGGTAAGGGAACCTAAATTGTATTGGTTTATTTTAAATAATTTGGAAAGGCCTTGGTGTCCATAGCTTTGGTTTAGTTAGAAACCTTATGGGATGCATGGGAATCCTCTAAGACAACTATGGGCATAGGCAGTGTCAGTATTGTCATTGGGGTTAGCACCATTTGGATATGTGATTGAGGTTGTTGGATCATGATTATAGATTTTACTTAATGTCCTTAAATTATCCTTAGTTTATTTTTTCATATGTTTAGAGTTCATCTGACATAGGGTCCAGGGCGGTTATGGTTGGGTGTTGGTAGTGGTCCCTGGTCCTAGTTGGACTTGAGATGCCCAACACGACTAGGCCCTAGTTTAAGTCGTGTTGATTGGTATCAGATCCCTAGGTTCATAGTCAATTGGGTGTCTAACAAAGCCTTGTTAAGTAGAGTCTCTTTTAAGGGTGTGTAGCGCGCCACACTCATAAGGGAGAGGGTACAAGGAATTTAGCAATGTTTCTCTTTATTGTGTTTTGTTTACAAGAAGTAGAGTCTAAGGTCCTGAAATCTTTTCTAATTTTTATTTGTTCGCTTTTCAGATCATGCCTTCTCGATGATCTAAAGCTCACATAAATTTCTTTTTCCTACTCGAGGACAATATTGATGGGGTCCATTCTACTTATGGGGTCTAGACCTGTTCTAGGGGTATAATTACTGCGTGTCCTCCTAGAGTTCCACTGGTTCTTTCTAGCCCTTCTCGAACTTCTCAGGAAAATTTGACGAACACTGAGTTTTTTACAATCTATCCATATGTTGGCATAGTTGGTAACTTCACAGGAAGAATGTAGTACTTTTGTTACTCCATCTTCTGAGGCCATAAGGGTTGTCAATTTTATGAGGTTGAGCCCTCCTATGTTCACTAGTGTTAATATTGAGGATTATCCAAAAGGTTTGGTGGATGAATTGGAAAAGATCTTCCATGTTATGCATGGTACTACCGTGGATGGGTGGAGATTGCTTCCTATCAACTAAAAGATATGGCATACCAATGGTATGAGAAATGGGAACACACTAGGGGTGACGGTGCTGAATCGGACCTGTGGGATAATTTCTCTAATACTTTCCTATATTGTTTCTTTTCTCAAGAGTTGAGAGAGGCAAAGACAGAAGAGTTTGTTAATCTAAAGCAAGGTAAGATGTCAGTCAAGGTGTATGCCTTGAAGTTTCACTAGTTATCACGATATGCTCCGAAGTTGGTTTCTAGCATTAGGGTTAGAATGGGGAAGTTCACTTTTGGGTTGTCTCAAGACTTGATTTTAAAGAGTAAGGCTGCCTTGTTAAACAAGGACATGGATATCTCCAGGTTAGTTCTGTACATACAGTAGGTAGAGGAAGTAGGTTGAGGTATAAAAGAGATAGAGAAAGAAATTTAGATTCTCCGAGCAGGGTGGTGGCCAACAACAGAGTTGCAGGGTTGGTGGAATGTGGCCTAAGAAGAAGTGGCGAAATTCTTGGTATTACTTGATGGATAATTCTCCCTACCCAAAGTAGTTGGGTGACAGGCATTTATAGGGTGGGATGACTTTTAGGCACAGGGTGCACTATCTAGTTTGAGCACTAGTTGTAACGATCTCAATTCTCTCACTAATCGACAGGAGTCCGAGGCATCACTTGATGTTATGACTTGTATGTTGAGACTTCTTTCCCATGATGTGTACTATTTACATGATCCAGGGTCCACTCTATCTTATGTGACCCCATTTGTGGTTGTGCATTTTTGTTTTGGTCCCAAGTTTATTTCTGACCCATTTTTTGTTTCTACCCAAGTCGGTTACTCTGTGCTGGCTTGACGATTCCATTGGGGTTGGGTGGTATCTCAGGGTGGTTGTGAGACCTTGGTGGATTTTTGTGAATTAGAAGTGGTTTATTTTGATGTACTTATACGGATGGACTGGTTGCACTCATGCTATGCTTCATTAGATTGTCGGACCCATATGGTCATCTTTAAATTTCCAAATGAGCTGGTTATTGAGTGTGAGGGTAGTTCCTTAGCTCCTAAGGTAAGGTTCATATCATATATTAGAGATCAAAGATTAATCTCTAAAGGGTGTCTCTATCATCTGGTCTGGGTTAAGTATTCTAACTCAGATGGTCTTTTTTTTTATTCTATATCGATGGTGAATGAAATTCCTGAGGTCTTCCCCGATGACCTCCTTGGTGTCCCTCCCAATAGATAGATGAGCTTTGATTGATCTTGTACTGAACACTCGTCCAATATTTATTCCCCATATAGGATGGCTCCAACTGAGTTGAAGGAGCTTAAGGAACAACTAAGGGATCATTTAGAAAAGGGTTTCATCCATCCCAGTATGTCCCCGTGGGGTGCTCCGGTGTTATTTTTGTGTAAGAAGAAATATTCCCTTTGGATGTGTATTGATTACCGACAACTGAATAAGGTAACGATAAAGAACAAGTACCCTATTCCTAGGATATATGATTTATTTGATCAACTTCAGGATGCTATTTTTTTCTTTAAGATTAATCTTCGATCTGGGCACTATCAGTTAAAGATTAGGGTGGCAGATATCCCTAAGACTGCCTTTCGAACCTGGTATGGGAATTATGAGTTTTTGGTTATGTCTTTTGGGTTGACCAATGCCTCGACATCATTCATGGATCTGAAGAATAGGGTCTTTGGTCAGTTTCTAGATTTATTAATCATTATGTTAAAATATGATATTATGTTGTACTAAAAAAGTGAGGTGGCTCATGCTATCACCTCTTTAAGGAGATGTATTGGTGGAAAAATTTGAAGCGAGATATGGCAAATCTTGTGTCTTAGTGCATGGTGTACAAATAGGTAAAGTTTGAGCAAATGAGGCCCAGAGGATTGTATCAAGAAATTAAGTTGCCGGTGTGGAAGTAGGAAGTGATCAACATGGATTTTTGTATTAGTCTTCCTTGATCTCGGAATCAGTTCGATTAGATTTTGGTAATCATGGATAGGATGAAAAAGTCTTCTCTTTTTTTGCCAGTAAGGACTAATTTCTCGGTTAAGGATTATGCAAGGTTATATCTCTATGAGATTGTAAAGTTCCATGGGGTTCTTGTTTCTATCATCTTAGATCACGGTACATAGTTTTCAACTCACTTTGCAGTCATTTCAGAAAGTTTTAAGGACTAAGGTGACTCTTAGTACTATATTCCACTACTTTCCACCCGCAGTCTGATGGGCTAGTCGAAAGAATTGTTCAGACATCGGAAGATATGCTATGTGATGGCGTGCTTGACTATGGTGGTAGTTGGGTTGAGCATCTAGCTCATATAAATTTTGTATACAACAATAGATACAACTCTATCATTGGAATGGCTCCTTTTGAGGCGTTGTATGGTAAGAGGTGTAGATCTCCTATTGGGTTGTCCATGTTTGGTGAGGTTGAGAAGTTTGGCTTGGATATGGTTAACCAAGCTATGAAGAAGGTGAAATTAATTTAGGATAGGCTTAAACCTCCCAAAGTCGCCAAAAGTCCTATGTGGATATAAGGAGAAGGGACTTGGAGTTTGAGGTTGGGGATAAGGTATTCTTAAAATTGTCTCCCATAACGGGAGTGATGCAGTCTGGGAAGAAGAGGAAGTTGAGTCCCCGATATGTTTCCTATACTTGGTTTTGAGAAGAGTTGTCAATGTTGTGTATGATCTAGAGTTGCCTTCTTGTTTGAGCTTCATTCACCCGATATTCCATGTTTCTTGGTTGAGGATGAGTGTGGGTGACCCATCGAAAATTGTGTCTATCTAGGATATTTGTATTTCAGATTCTCTATCTTATAAGAATGTCCCTATTGAAATTTTTGATCTGCAGGTTCATTGGTTGCGGACCAATGATGTAGCTTCGGTAAAGGTTCTATAGAGGAACCATAAGGTGGAAGATGCTACTTAGGAAGTGAAAGAGGACATGAAGTCCAAGTATCCATTGCCGTTTTCAGCTTCAACAACTTATGCATAAGGTATGTGTTTATCTTACAATCTTTGATTTCTAACTTTGTTAAAGGAAAGGTTGATTTCCTTGGTATCGTTATTTTCTAACTTACTTAAAGGTAAGAGTTGATGCATGTGGGGTCCAAATTATGCTTGTACTGCCTTGTCCCATCATTCGAGGATAAATTATCACAGCTCGGAGAATTGAAAAACCCTGGGATTTGGCCCTTGAAAATTTCTTGAGTGTTGAACTTTCAGTTCCTGATACGGCTTACACATTGGTCATATAGTGTGGTGAAGGGTCTAGGGAACCTAGTCATATATTATCCAGTGTGTTGTTGGACAATTTTTGTCCTAGATACAAGAGACTCCATAAGAGTAGTATGTTCTTGTGATGAGAGGTTAAGGGTCCAATCTTATGTTGTCCAGTGTCTAGCCCTTGATGTTCTACCATGGATACGACTTGATAGTACTAGTAGTATGGTCTAGTGATGAGTTGGGCAAGGGATGTATATGTTGCGAAGAATGTGGTGTACGACTTTTTGTTCTACAGACGACTTGATAGAACTAGTCGTACGATAAGGTTATGAGTTGGAGGGTCAACTCGTACTCACCAGTGAGTTTTCCTCAACTTTTAAGCTAAGGGTATTTTTTTTATGTCCCCTCCCAAGCCCTAAAGTCCTCACTCTTATAACACTTAATTGGGCTTTCATTCTACACTTTAGAAGATCAAACACTCTCTAAGCTCTCTCTAAAATTTCTCAAGAAAGATTGGTCTAGGGTTTCTTCACGGTAGTCATCTAGAGGCTTAAAAATCAAATTCTCTCCTCTTCTTTGGTGGATAAGGAATTTTACTCCTCCCTCATTTTTAGTTAACAAAAAACTTATGTTTTAATGTATGGTTTTAATGATATCATCATGGATTTGCTTTTATTTTAAAATATATGTTTTGGTTTTTGGTTGCTCATGGTTGGCTAATTTTTTTCCCTATTTTACTTATGGTTTTTCATGTTACAAATTTGGCTTGAACAAGTGGTTGGATGGGAAGGGTATATTGATAATTGGTTTTGGTTTTGGAAATTAAATTCCCTCAACATGTTTGTTAAAATGCCAATGAGAATGATTTTGTCACATAGTTTGACTATTTTTGTAATCATTGCATTGCATAAATGGTAATGGAACCTAAATTGTTTGTGTTGATTTTAAATGGTTTGGAAAGGCCTTTATAGCCATGGCTTTTGTTTTATTGGAAACCTCATGGGGTACATAGGAAACCCCTAAGACTTGGCTTAATGACATTGTTAGCAAGCTATAGTTGGTATAACTAAAACACTAATTAATGACTTAATAATTGACTCTTGGAATTGATGGTTTGGTTATGTGTTAAAATTTTTAATTAGGAAATAATGGGGGGTTTTCTAGCTAGCCGTGAAGGTATGAGTCCAAAGGAAGGACAATGGAAACTCATGTTTTCCGACATGAGGATTTATCTTGGTAACCATAGGCTTTTGGGGTACATGAGAATCCCCCAAATCTATTCTTGTATATATGTATCATGGAGGATGAAAGGTACACAAGAATCCCTGGACCCTATGATATCTCAGTTCGTGTGGCTACATTTATTAGGACCCGTTATGTGGGTAACATTGGACCCATATATCCGTTGGGTTGATTATGATGGTAAAGCTGCACAACCCAAGTAAAGGTTTTAGTTTCATGATACACCTAGACCCCTTTTCCAGTACGATATATATTTGGATATATGTTATTGTATATGGTTATTTACTTTGATTTTGAATTGCTGGCATTATTTTACCTCATCCTGAGTACATACTGTAGTTCACTCTACTAACCGTCTTTGGACGTTGTATCCCTATGCAATGCAGAAACCGGCCATACTACAATTCCTTCTACTTAGTGACTTGGATTCTAGGACAGCTTTGAGTCAAACTTAAGTGGTGAGCTTCCACACTTTGGAAATCTCCATTTCATGCTATGAACTTCTTTTATTTCTGTTAGTTATTTGGTTTGGATTTGTCTATGGATGGGGGAATGTCTCGACTAGATGTTAATGATTATAGATAGAGGCTCGGTCAGAAACTATGGGCATGGGCAGTGTTAATATTGGTATTTGCCTTAGTATTAGTGTTGGCATTGGGGTTGGCACCAGTTGGATATTTGATTGAGGATTTTGGATCACGATTCTATATTTTACTTAATTTCCTTATATTATCTTTGTTTTATCTTGTTATATGTTCGAAATTCCTCCGACATAGGGTCCAAGGAGGTTATGGTTGGGTATTGAGAGTGGTCTCTTGTCTTGGTAGGACTATAGATGCCCTACATGACTAGGCTATGTTTTGGGTCATGTCATCATAGTGTGTCACTATTAGACGTCGAGTGCCAGTCGTAAGGTTCACAGCGAAGAGCCCAAAGGAGTTATGGTTTTGTTACAACTAGATGGTCTAAGTCGTAGCGTGACCCTACGAGTCGTAAGGTCACTCGTAGCGATCGACAAATTATTTTTCCAACTTTTATTGAGGATATTTTAGACGTTTCCTTCCTATCCCACTGACAACTCATGACTTATAATTTTATTTGGTACCCTATTTTAAACCATAAATCAACATATTTACACTTTCAAGCTTTTTACAATTCACTCAAGAAACCATACTTAGGTTTCCATGAAGTAGGTCATCCAAGGGATTATGGGTTTATTTTTTTCATAAAACCTGTTATTTCAGGCATGTTACTTATCCCTCAAAGTTAATTTATTAAAATCATATGTTTTAAAGTGTTGCTCATGAGATATTTATGTTTTTTCAAAATCAAGGGTTGAGGGTTTTGATGCTTGTTGTTGAACAATATTTTCCCATGGTTTACATATGATTATTCATGCTTTAAGAACGGTTTCGAATATATGGGTGCATGGGAATGTTGAATGATCTAGGGAATTGTTATTTTCCCAAACATGTTTGAAGTGCTTATGACCTCAACCCCATATTGTGAAATTGGTTTTTAATTATGAGAAATGTGGGAATTTGTAAAATTGAACCAAGGGTGTTGTGAATTCCCAAAAGTGAGGTAATTATTTTGGCATGTTGTTGTTACATTGCAAGTATAGTTGGTGTGATGATATCAACAATTTATTCCTTAATGTTAAATATGGTTCAATGAATGGGAATGTGTGAAGAATGTTTTTATTTGTGCTTTATGGAGGTTGAAATTCAGGGGGGCAAATTGAAATTTTTTTGTGAGTCGACTACTTACTTCTTTCAGTCGACTCACCAGCAGATCAATGCACTTCACAAATCAAATTAGATTTAACATAATTAAATAAATAAATAAATAGTTAAACACAAAGTAAAGACATAGAGATTTATCCTGGTTCGGAACACCAATGTGGTGCCTATTTCCAATCCCCTAGGGTTTTAAAGTTTTCTTTAATCGTTCAATGTCGTGCTCGAGTACAATTAAAGGAAACAAGTTCTGAAGACTTATTTTGCTTTTCAGATCTTGAGACATAGCTTCAGTTGATATTAAAAAGTATACTCGATCCTACTCTTTATATAACAATTATAAACTAAAAGTTTCAAAACCTTGTGAGATTAAGATTGAGACACTCTTATTTTTCTCCTTGAAGTTATGTAACCCTTGTCCATCTTCAATATCTTTCTTTAATAGTCTTCTGCTACTAATTTTCATACGGAAACCCAAGAGATATCTTCCTAATTAAGGATTTGAATAGATTCCTTGATTGAAGCATGGCACCATAATGCATGTCCATACATGTCCATATAAGATATGTCCTTGTAACGGTTGTGGCCTTCCTTTCTCTTGATTTATGTCCTGATTAATTTTGTATGTTGTGATTCTAGGATTGTGATACTTCTTCCATTTCCAAGATATTTGATTGATTTTCTTGCCATACTGTTTGAATTTTGTGATCCTTCTTTTCATGATTGAATGTTCTTCCATTTCTGGAGTTGGTTCTCTTGCTTTCTTTCATATTGTGTTAGTCTTTTTGATCCTCCATATCTTTGAGTGAGATACCCTTCAATCCTCCAATATCCTTTTTCTTCTTTTACTCAATCATGGTGATTGATCTAATTTTTCATGATTTTTGGAGATGATATTCTCCTACCATTTGGTCTCTTTGTGAATGATATACTTGGATACTATGGATTGTGAACTGATGTCCTTCCAACATTAGCAGTCCTCAATATCCTACAAAGATACACTTTTTAGTTTGTCATTATTAAAATGTAGAATTAGGAGGCTAACAATCTCTCGTAAGGGTACACTTGTTAGTTAGTCATTATTAACACGTACACTTAGGAGGATAACAATCTCAACCTTTGATAATGGCAAATAATAGTAAACATCAATTGACTTCGTTGTCTGTCAGCTTGCTCCCCCTGACTTGTACAAGTATTATTCTGACTTCCATGTAACATCAACTAACTTGCTCTGCTCCTTATGACTGCTAGAGTTGACTTGCTCTGCTCCCCCTGTCTGGTATGTGACTTTGATGTGTCTACTTTCTCACCCTTTAACATTATAAAAAAGAAACAACACGCAGGCAACATTCATACAATGAGATCCACACATAGAGATACACGTAGACAGAGTAATGATGTCTCTTCTTTCGGACGGGGTGTACAAAACAAATGTAGATATAATAAAAATTTTTTTAGCAAGAATTTCTGCAAAATATTGTCAAAAATAGGAATTAAAGACCATTAATGCTAAGAATGCCAAGCCGTTTTCTAAGGGTACAAAATCTTTCTTCTAGCAGGGGTTTTGTGAAAATATGTTCTAGTTGATTTTTAGAGTCAACAAATTTTAGAGTAAAATCACAATTTTCAACATGATCTCGAATAAAATAATGTTTAATATCAATATGTTTTTTCCTAGGGTGATCACAGTTTACTTAGTTAAGCTAATAGCACTAGTGTTATCACACATAATAGGAACAAATTCTAAAGATAAGTCAAAATCAAGAAGCTGATGCATAATCCATAAGATTTGTGTACCACAACTTCCGACAACTATGTATTAAGCTTTAGTGGTTGTGAGAGAAACGGAAGTTTGCTTCCTGCTATGACATAGGATACGCGCATCACCAAGAATTTAACATGTTCCACTGGTGCTATTTCTATTATTTTATCTCTTGCAAAATCAACATCTGAATAACAGATTAAAACAAAATGTGAGGAACAGGGAAACCATTGTCTAATGTCTTGGGTTCCTCTTATTATACAGTGAGTGTTAGGACTTATTTTTTGTGAGGGTACATAGGTTGTGTTGTTGACTGCTTAGCTATTCAGGTAGTGTAAATTCTATATATATTCTTGTTTGTTTGTTGTTAATGAAATCTTTTTATTTGATCCCTTTCTGTCATAATGTTGTGCAACATTTGTCCATACAATGGTTTTGAAAGTCATACATAGGAGGGGGTAAAGATTTTTGTACTAAATTGATCTGACTGTTGCAGGTTTCTTAGGTTTCTTTTAGTTAAGCATCCTATTGATTATGTTATGTGTTAGTTGCATAAGAACATACAAATGTTCTAAGTTGAGGGTGTTGATGTGCCATGATTTCATGGAACATTTGTTGCTTAAAACAAGGAAATAATGCATGTACTTAAACCTTTTTTTAGATGTGATATGTTTTTATATTTGTTTTACAGGAAAACATTATTTGGAGTAGAAGAGAAGAAAAAGATGATGAAGTGTAGTAGAAGGATACTTTTGAGACCCACCTATAGGCCATAAGTAGTACCTATAGGTCCATAGGTTGGGTCCGTAGGATGAAGATAAGAGGTTTGGAAGATTGATTTTTGCCCTAGGACTTTTGATGGCCAGCCTAAGACATACGAACCAACCTAGGGCCCAAAGGTACTACCTTTGACCTATATATTGGGCCGTAGGTAGATGGCGGCCTTATTTTCCTACTTTATTTTGGATAGGATTTTTAGAGTTTTTAATGTAACTGTAAATACCTCAATTGATGTTTTCACATATGTTTATGCACCTTTATTTATTTTTTAAGTACTTTTGTTTCTAAGATACAATTTTGATCTTGGGATTCTTGTTCTTGGTTTTTAGGGTTTGATATAAAGTTAACATTTTTGTTTTCATTTTTAATTCTTTGTAAGATCATTCATATTCTTTCAATCATGAATTCTATGGGTGTTCGTGAAAACATGAGCAGTTGTACCTCTTAACAAGGGTTGTGGGAACCCTAATGAAATAACGAAGTATTGGAAGTGCAAAGACTTTCTTAATTGGTGTTCTTGCATGTATTGTGGTGTTCTTTATATAGATTGCTTTATTGATGACTGCAAATATTAGGAATTTACATGTATTTGATACTAACTCAAGAGAGAGGTTGAGATCAGGAAAAGAAAATCACAACAGTAATTTAAATCTACCAACCTTCATCGAATTACCTTGAGACCGAGAGAAAATAGTTAATCTAGGATCCAGCATAAGGTTTCTTAATGTGATATTCTAAGACTGAGAGGTTATGAGTGAAATCACCAAATAGTTTCTAGATATAGTTGGTGATACATAACTTGTTAGATTATAAATGCACGACACCGAGATAGTTTTACGAGCATGATAAGCCTATGTAGTTAGGAAGTCGAGGGGAATGCAACCCTAGTGATCATATCATACTGATAAAAAACCCTATTTTCCAATAATTTTAATCATTATACTAATTATTAAAAACCCCCCATTTACTTTCTACACTTTCCAACTACATCAATAATTTTGTGACTGATTTCCATCCTATTCCCTATGGGTTCTACCCAAACTTTTGTTGGGTTTAATATTTCACTGTGATCATGTTTTATTTTTTAGCAGGTTTAATTTAGGTGAATTGATTTTTTTCATATCCCGTCATCTGCTCTATTGCTTCCATAAGAGGGGTATTCACAAACAATACCTTAAACATCAACATGAGTTTCTGATATTTCCCTTCTACTTGCTTCTTCTTTAATGTTTGAGGAAAAGGTACGGGAGGATGTGGGATAGACTTCAAGAATGGTTCAACCTTATTATCCTTTCCTTTATCCTTCTCATCCCATTTCTATTTACCTATAAATTTCTGTGACATTGCACCACTAGTCACCAAATTTTTTGTTTCAGCTTCAGGGACATCATCGATATCAACAACATTATTCCTTACCTCACAACCACATGAATAGGTATATCAATAGTAGCCTTACCACTCTGAGTGGTGATGGCTAGTCAGTTACTATCATTATTTGAATTTAGGATAGTACTGCTCAGAAGTGTGCCAAGTTGATGCTGATTAAAAGTAGCTGACATCTAACCAAACTGTTGCTCAAGCTGATTTATTGCAGTAGCATGCGATTCTAATTTCTTCCTCAGTCCTAATATATCTACCTTAATATCCATAAGAAAACACTCTCTGATCTATGGAAACCCTTACCAACTATACAAGTAATTCTCCCTTCTGCTAGTTAACATTACAGTTCCTAGGTGGAAAATATATACCACTCTTCTCCTTATAGTAATTTCCTTCACCAGTCACCATATCGTCTCTGCTCTTATCCTCATACCTATCCCTAAAATAGTTTCTACCTTATTTTCCTTGCCTTGAGTTCTAGGTGTTTTGAGCAGACCATTGGCCTTTGCTCGGAAACCCACTCTCTCTATCCAGATACTTTGCTTCATCCTAAATATAAGACTCATACATCCTAGAAGAATTACATTGTTCTCCAACAAAATTAACCCTTCCTACTCCAAAATCTTGTAAATTCTTAGTGAGAACCCAAATCTCAGTCCTCAGCTGGGCACCTCTTGATCCACTATCTCATATAGGGTTCTCTACTTATTGAAAGGACCAATAAAATAAGTAATGTCTTCTCTTTCCACCTCCCAAGTATGCCACTTTCAGTTGGTTTTAGAGATCCAATCTAGGATATCCTTGGCTAGCTTCCAATAAAGGATCATGAAAGTCCCACTTTTGATAGAGTTAGCAACAACCTTGTTGTTAGCTTTGAAGTCTCTATAGAATATCTCGAGAAAATTCCTCCCTAAATTTCTATGATTGGGCACATTCATCAACTTCTGGTTAAACCTCAACCAAGTATCATACAGTGCCTCTGAATGTAATTTTAGAAATTATAAATCTCATTCTTTAACTTTAGAATTCTCAAAGTTTTGAAAAATCAATCCAAGAACTTGGTTCGCAACTCATTCCAAGTGATGATGGACCCACGAGGTAATTTGCCTAAGAAAATGTCTCTTCACTTGTAAGAGAGAATGGGAACAACCTGAGTCCTAATCCTTCATGTCTCACCCATGCCAAATTAAAAAAATTCCACATCCCTACAAAATTCATAGCGTGCATGTTTGCATTATCAGTTAGTAAACCAGAAAACATGCCCTTTTGATTGAGCAGCTAAATCTTCTCACTTATAATATTAAACTTCACCACTTAGGGAAACTCAGGAGGAATGATGAGTCATGAATCAATAAGTTCAGCATACCCTAAATGTTCATTTGGATCACCATAAACTTGTAAGTACAGATAAGCATGTGGGTGATTGAACTCCATTCCTTCTAGCTCTGTCTTATTTTAGTGTTGCTCAATGCTCCTCATCTTTTCTTACTCTTTCCTATTGAGATGAATGATGGGCATTAGACAACCTTGCATTCTCTTCATCTGATAACCAAGTAGTGGTTCGCGTGGATAATTCTTGAACACCATGTAGTAGTTACAGATTCAAGGCATTTAGGTCATCTTTAAATCCATCGCGGCAAGCTCCATGCTCCTATTCTTTAATTCTATGATTATGTCGCGGGGTCCATTAAAGCTCAAGATAAAGTAGAATCAAGTGATTGCCTTGACTTTGAGTACTAGGCATAAAGTGGTGTAAACCCTAAAAATAGAAGAAAACCAAAAACCAAAAAACTCAATCAATCAATTCGTAATCGTATTCCCTGGAAACAACACTAAAATTTGATGTCGCCTAAAGTACACCTCCTAAAATGTGTAGCGCAGTTGCTGTTAAATATAGAACCCAAATAAGGTTAGGGAAAAACTCACAGAGAAGAGGATGGAAATCAGTCATAAGCTTACTGATGGAGTTGGAAAGTGTAGAAACTAAATTGGAGTTTTGTAATAATTAGTAGTAATAGTAACAATTACTGGAAATAGAGTTGTTATTAGTATGAGACAATCACTAGTATTATGCTCCCCCCGACTTTCTAACTCCACAGATTAATCATTGTCGTCAAACTATCTCAGTGCCTTACATGCACAATCTAACAAGTTATATATCACAAACTGCCTCTCCACACTATTTGGTGGATTTCAATTATCACATCTCATTCTCAGTGTGTCACATTACTAACCCTTGTACTGCATCCCAAATTAACTATCTTCGTTCAATCTCAAGTGAAATAGATGAAGGTTGGTTGATTCAAATTACTATTGTGATCATTTTTCCTAATCTAAACATCTCTCTCGAGTTATTTTTGAATATACATAGGTTATTAATGTCTATAGTTGTCAAGAAAGCAATCAATTTATGGAAAACAACAACAAATGCATAATCACCAATCATCAATGTGTTTGCACTTCCTCTACTTTGCTATTGCATTAGGGTTCCCACAACCCTAGTTAAGAGGTTTAGCTGATCATGTTTGTAATTATACCTATAGAATTCTTAATTAAAAGCATTTGAATGATCTCATAATCAATTAAGAATGAAAACCAAAATCACAATGTTATACTAAACCCTAAAAACCAATGGAAAAGAATCCTCAGAGCAAGTTTGTATCATGGAACTCAAAAGTATGTAAAAAATACGTAGAGTTGTGTAAACTAATGATAAAACATCAATGGTTTATTTATAGTTACACAAACCTAAAAGTTCTATCCAAAACAAACTAGGAAAATGAGGTCGGCAGTGGTAATGCATCAGACAACGAGTATCTGGAATGATGATAACTCGTTGTTAGCTTCGTATCCTCGACTTATATATAGATGGTGACGACTCTACAGATCACTAGATTTATCATTACCTGACTAATAATCTATCTTGTAACTTTTTTAACGTTTAGATCTTTACTCCATATGCTCAGAACGATGGTCACGACGAGTTGTAGCCTGACCCAATGATTCATCACTAGTGTCATTTCCACTTCTATTAAACTTGCATTATTTCAGGAATTTTCCACTATTTTTCTCAAAACGAATCCCCCCACAACTCATAGTGTGACCCTACTTGTCGTAGCCAATGTATACTTTATTATTTGTGTTTTGTTCCTTTACTTATCACCCAAAGACTTAGACGATAAGTTATAGAGTTACCCAATGACTCATTGTCCAAGAAGAAGGCTACAATTTTTAAGCTTTATCTTCCTTGTTTCACTTAACTCATTTTTTATCCTATTTTCCTACAAAGGAACCACAAAAACACATCAAATCTAATAAAAAGACCTAGGTATTTGCATAATTCCCTTATTTTAAGCATCAAAAGTTCCATGTAACCATGGCACATCAACACCTTCAACTTAAAACATTTGCATGTCCTTAGGCAACTAACACATAACAATGAAACACGATGCTTAACTAGAACAAAGTTAAGGAACCTAGGATAGTCAACTCAATTTCAGCTCGAAGCTCTTACCCCCTCTTATTTGTAACTTTAAAAATCAGTGCATGGATACATGTAGCACAATAATATGACACAAAAACTCAAGTAATGACATTACATTAGCAACAAACAACAAAGTTAATATGGAATTTACACTACCTGAAGAGATAAATAGTCGACAATACAACCCATCTACCCTTACAACGAATAAGTCCCACTCTCAAATTCTAATAATGTATGTCAATGCCAGGGACTATGTAGAGACACTCACACTCTCACAAGAAGTTCCAGTCAATGTGCATAAAATACCATTAGCTTGTCCTTATTTTCTAAACCTTAGTTTTTGAATAGTTGGGCTAGGATCAGTGTAGAACTTTATTAGTCTTGTAATGTAGGCTTAGGGGCAGGTATGGTATATTTAGGATATACTGAATCACCCTACTCGATACTAAAGTTATATTTTAGGCTCCACTTCTCGACCTTTTGTCATGACCCAATTTCTCAGGTCTTGATGGCGCCTACCATAACCCCCTAGTAGGCAAGCCAACTCGTAGTTCGAAATGACCAGTAACAGACTACTCAACAATGTAAGGAAATAAATGCAAAATATATCAAGTAAATATCAATACATAATAGAATCCCAAAACATAGTAGTATCAGTACAAGAACTTCTATTATATTTAGAATACAAGAAATATCAAGGAAAAATACACAACTATAACTTATCTTCGAATACAACATGGAGACTAGTCTAATACATAAGAGACAGATAAGTAATACTCCTAATGTCAGGAGCTCACCCAAAGTCTTCAAACCACGGATGCTTCGCACGATGCACACATCAACGGTGATAACCTCTAATATGATCTGCAGGCTACAGAAGTGTAGTATAAGTACCAAATGAATTGTACTCAGTAGGCAACTTCTAACTTATCTCTAAAGATAAAGCAAATATAAAAAAAATATAAGCAGAATGAAAACTACACCAAGAGTTCAGAAATTATATAATAAGTCAATGAGAACAATTAGGGACAACTTACCCTGTCCAAGTCAAAGAGTCTAACAAAATAATACTAAGTGAGTATTAGGGTGAAGTATCCTACTCCATCTACCTTAAATACATGTCAATACTATAATATATATCCCAGTCCAATAGATGAATGAAAAGAAAAATAAAGATACACAGTATTATACAAGTCCAAGAATGAATATACAATATGAACAAATGAAGGAAAGGATATTTGGTAGTTCCATAGTTTTATATAGCTAGATATATATATATATATATATATATATATATACATACATATAAACATGAGGTCATCTTAAGAATAACCTAGATCATCATATCCTCATTCTTAGACCTCATTATAATACCATCAGGATCTAAGGCTATCATGATCAGTGTTATAATCCACATGGCTAGATATTATATAATCTTGCATAACAATGCAATCATAAGATAAAATAGGCCAAATCATACCTTAAATTTAGATACCAAATCAACGGCCAATCTATCATAAGCTAGCCTTAATAATGATCATAA
The DNA here is from genome assembly GCA_030864215.1 of Capsicum pubescens. Classification (NCBI taxonomy): domain Eukaryota; kingdom Viridiplantae; phylum Streptophyta; class Magnoliopsida; order Solanales; family Solanaceae; genus Capsicum; species Capsicum pubescens. The sequence goes on from CM061540.1 coordinate 179,876,657, forward strand.
TAGTGTAAATAAGAATATTAATAATAACATGAACAACTTGCTACTTCGGACAACCATATACTTAACCGAGCCTTTGCGTACCCCTACCTTCCTAGACTCAGAAGGTTCAATCAACATAAAATAATACAAAGTAGATTCTTCACCCATATCTCTGCAACCATCCCATACCGGCTGATAGACATAAGTGCATACTAGTGATAGGCGATGCACATACAGGAATGAATGCAAGGTACATTATCAATATCACAACTCATCATACTTGTCATCATCATGACCATCGTCATCATAATCAACCTCCGGCCTTTTTGGGTATCAATATATCATCACAGTATCCTCCGACCATGTTGGGTATTAATATATCATCACAATATCTTCTAGCTTTTTTGGGTATCAATATATCATCACAGTGTCCTTCAGCCTCACCGAGTATAAATATATCCTTAAAGTATTCTCCAGCCTCGCCGGGTATCAATATATCATCACAATAAACATTATGGAATAACATATAAGAATATACTAAAGAATATAATCATATCACCACAATGTATCTATCTAGAAAATATTTCCTAACTACTCATTATTAGCTAACCATCGTTATTTATGATAAAACCTCTAGTTCACTAGTCATCACATGAACTCTAGGTATTTTTCTAAACATTATCATTATTCAAGGGATAGAAACTAACCATTATTTATTAGATAGATGACATATAGCATCTAGATAAAGTTCATCACTAGACCATAATCGCCATTTACCCACTATTTCGTATTATCAAATAATCATCACATAATTGTTAACTATTATTAGACAACACCTAACCACTTATCATTTCACCATATTTTACTAACTAGTATTACTCATTAACTAACCATCACTAACAAACTTATTCATGTTTTACTATTCATTATTCAACCATTAAGCAACCAATCATCATTATTAACTAACCATCTTTTATTACCAACATCACTTATTATTTAGTCTCATTAATACACAACTCCTTATTTAACAAATAATCGACATTACAAAATTAATCATCAATATCACTAATCTTTTCCTATGCTAAACCCAAAATCATCAATAGCCATATATCAACCATCTCTAACTACCATATTTCAACTAAGCAAGATTTATTAACTAATATATTTGATTCCTAGACACGAAATGCTATAGTCTCCAAATATACAACTAAATATCACATAGAGTAACCCTCAATTAAGCAGAACAATCATAAGATATATTTCATCTAGAATCACATAAGTTACCAATACAATAATCATGAATGAACAAAATCTATGCATTCCATCGCCAGTATCTAATAAAATAAGTCATAAAAAACATATCACATCTTTCTACGTCTCATACCAAAGAGATATGTATATATAAAAAGTATATTAATACATAAATTATAATTTTTTCATTTACCATGATGAACACTACTCAGATATCCAATTATTATAATATACGACCCTTGGACCAATAATATATATGGAGTAATTAAAATATGATAATCATAGGCTTAGGCCCATATATATATCCATAACTCATATCACTAATCATATATAATCATATTTATAAGTCGTAGCATATCTCTAGTCATCTCACAAATAGGAGTCATCTTGCATGTAGGAGGCATAATATCAACAAGCATGTAGTCATCTCTCACATAGAAGGCATCTCACATCTAGGAGGAATAATATCAATAAACATATAATCATCTCTCACATAGGAGGTATCTCATATCTAGGAGGCATAATATCAATAAGCATGTAATTATCTCTCACATAGGAGGTATCTCACATCTAAAAGGAATATTATCAATAAGCATATAATTATCTATCACATAAGAGGTATCTCACCTATAAGATATATTATATCAATAGGTCATACATCATGAGTATTACGATTATCGCTTCTCCAGGGAGATTGTCATATCTAAGAGGAATATCATCTCTATAGGTCCAACAATCATAACCAAAAAGGATATAGCATCTCTATAGGAACATCAATCATATCTCAGATAAAATAGCATCTCTATAGGCCAATCATCAAGTTTAAGATGAAATAGTATCTCTATAGGCCAATCATAAAGTCTAAGTGGAAATATCAGTTCTATAGGCCAATCATCAAGTCTAACAGGAAATAGCATATCCATAGCCTACCTAATGTATCTAAGGGGAATGTAATCTCAAAATGCCCAATATCACTTCGAGGTGGAGTATCATAGCCATACATAAAAACCCACAAATTTAGGGAACAACAATACAAGCTACCAAGTCACAAAGTAACATTATACTAAGGTTTACTAGCCCCATTCATGCCTAACTTCTATAACTAAGTCCACAAGGCTAACGCAGATCTAGACCTAAGTGGGTCGGATGAGCCTAATTCTAAACCTCAATTTCCATTAATTAGGCACACCATGCCCTAAACTAAGAGAAGGTATCTAGTTAAACTTATAGATTTCAAGAAAGCCATATTTAATCATAAGATAGGAGCTTCAACTAGAAATAAAGGTACTCAAGTCTACTCTAACTAAGTTATGATTTCAAGACTACCACACTAGCACAATAAGGTTAAATCCATAATTCATGCTTCAAATAATAAAAACACAACCCAAACATAGCCTTACATCATAATCACACTTCAACTAATCAAAACTAAAGAGGGAAGGCACTAGAATTCAAAAGACTTATAAACAAATCATCTTATGGGTCCAAAACCCTCATCTAATCCCTAAAGTATCAACAATGAAGGCTAAGTGACTCTTTGAATAATCAAGCCTAACATTAAAATTCACACGTAATACATATAATATATCATCTATGAAGAGAAGTAGATAGAGGCCTACCTCGAAATCAAACCGTAAAACTTCACATCAAGCACCATATGCTCGTCTCCACTTTAAAATCTACAAATGCCATCACACTAACAAAACCATGATTTACACGTCATTAAAAGTCTAACTATACTTATATTGCACTACTATGCTTTGGGTCCAAAAATAACACCAAATACCTAAGTGGATCCCACATATGAAAAATGAGTTTACCATCCCACTCTTCAAATACCATTAGGGAGTTATATCCCTCAATAAATTAGTGCAAATCACCCATAAAATAGGCTAAAATAAATCCTTAATACATTACGTATTTCTGACATGGGATTCATTAGACCGAGTGTATCCCCGTGGGGAGCCCCTATTTTATTTGTAAAGAAGAAAGATGTTTTGATGCGGATGTGTATTGATTATAGGCAGCTTAACAAGGTGACGGTAAAGAATCGTTATCCTATGCCTCACATTAATGACTTGTTCAACCAGCTTCAAGGCACAGCTATATTTTATAAGATATATTTGAGATTCGATTATCATCAGTTGAGGATTCAGGATAAGGATATCGTGAAGATAGCCTTTAGGACCCGTTTTGGTCACTATGAGTTTTTGGTAATGTCTTTTGGGTTGTCTAATGCCCCAACCGAGTTTATGGACTTGATGAATCGTGTTTTTAGACCTTATATAGACTACTTTATTACTGTGTTCTTTGATTATATTCTTGTGCACTCAAGGAGTAGTGAAGATCATCCACAATATTTGAGGGTTGTGGTCCAGGTTTTGCGTAAGCATGTGTTTTTTTCCAAGTTCTCCAAGTGTGAGTTTTGGCTTGAGTTAGTTTCTTTTCTTTAACACGTGGTGTCCAAGGAAGGTATTATAGTAGACCCAGTGGAGATTTCAGTTATTCATGATTGGGCTAGACCTATGTCTCCGACTGTGGGTCGCAGTTTTATTAGTTTGGCTTGTTATTTTAGGCACTTTGTTGATTGTTTTGGTACCTTATCATCCCCAATGACAAGATTGACCCAATAGAAAGTTCCTTTTTGATGTTCTAAGGAGTGTGAGTTTAGCTTTGGAATGCTCAAGGATTGTCTCACTTCAGCTCTGGTGTTAGCTCTTCCAGTTGAGGCAGAGGGATTCACATTGTTTTATGATGCTTCTAGTATTGGTCTTGGTTGTGTTTTGATTCAGTAGGTTCGTGTCATTGCCTATACTTCTAGATAACTTAAGGTGCATGACTTCAACTATCCCACTTATTATTTAAAGATGGTGGCAGTAGTTTTTATGCAAAATATTTGGAGGCATTACTTGTATGGTTTGTATTGTGAGATTTTCACCAATCATTTTAGTCTTCCGCATCATATTCCCTAACAAAAGCTTAATTCTCGCCAGCCTAGGTGGATGGATTTTCTAAAGGACTACAATATTTTTATTTAGTATCATCTAGGCAAGGTAAATATGATGGTGGATTCCTTGAGTCGCAAGGCGGTGAGTATGGGTAGTTAGGCATGTATATCAGTTTCTAAGATGTCGTTGGCATTACATATCTAGTCCTTAGACAATTTGAAGGCTCGCCTCAATATTTTGGATCCTGCAAGGATTTTGGCTTGTGTTGAGGCAAGGTCCTCACTAGTGGAGAAAATTCAGGACTGTTAGTTCGAGGATAGTAAGTTATGCCTTTTTTGTGATTAGTAGTATGCGGTGTGTCTGGAAGATAAACCATATATTTTGAGGGTATCTAGATATTTTTGGGTCATATTTTTTTTCCCTGACTTGATGACTTGATTCAGTTGATTTTACATGAGTCTCACTATTCTAGATATTCTATTTATCAAAGAACGGCTAAGATGTATAGACACTTGAGGTAGGTTTATTCATGGGATAGTATGAAGAGAGATATGGCAGACTTCATGACTTGTTACCTATGTTATTGGCAGGTTAAGGCCAAGCATCAGTGTCCAGGTGGATTAACTTAGATATTTCCCATTCCCTAGTGGAAATGGGAAGGGAGTACCATGGACCTCATTCCTGAATGGAAATGGGAAATGTGAAAGGATTACCATGGAAATGGTATTTTGGTTTTAGTGGATTATTGGACCAAGTCGGCATATTTCATTCTTATTTATATGACCTTCAATGTTGAGAGATTATCCCAAATTTATGTATGAGAAATAGTTCATTTGCATGGGTCCCTATGTCTATCATATTACACCGTGGTTCTGTGTTTACATTGCATATTTAGAGAGCATTTTAGGAGGAGTTGGGTACTTGAATTGATTTGAGTATAGCCTTTTATCTGGAAATAAAATATCAGTCCAAGTGAACTATTCAAGTTCTTGAATATATACTCTGAGCCTGTGTTATTGACTTTGGAGATCAGTGGGATCAGTACTTAGCATTGTCATAGATTGCCTACAACAATAGTAATCATTCCAATATTTAGATGGCGACTTATGAGTATTTGTATGATAGGAGATGTCATTCTTCTTTAGGATAAACATAAATAAACCAAGATGTCTATTAAAATTATTCATAGGAAATTAAAAAGAGGGAAAACCACACTTTAGGCTTAAATGAATCTTCAATAGATAAAGCCAAATCTACACTTAGAAGTTACTCTAATGTATTCTTAGCTCAAATTAGTTAAAATTTGAGCTCCAAACTCCAAGAAATACGAAAACCCTAGACCAAAGATTGGAGGTAGGGATGTGGAAAGATGGATTGGATTAGGGTTTGAGTTTTATTTTGTTGGGCAAATTTTAGGACCTCTTTGGGCATTTGTAGTTTTTCCCTAGGGGTGAAATCCTTCTAGGCCGCGATCGCGGTGTCTTCAATACTATCATGGTACAGTGATCATAGGAAATTCCACTCGATCATAGTACTTTGACCTTCTTAACTCGGTATGATCATTGTTGATGCCCGCGATCGCAATAACTAAGGCCATGTTGTGCTCTAGGACTTCAACTGCACTTCTTTGCTTTCTTTTATTCCTATTTGTAGCACCAATTCACATCTTTTCATATCATCACCTTTATTCCTACAGAATGTGGAGACTAGTGCATTAAATCACAATTATGTCTCACTTATTCACTCAAAAAAAAAAATAGTGCACACATGATGAGAGCGAATGAGTGGTAAAATCCTCGATCATTAGTCTCCATGGCCCGATGAACCATACGATACTCTGCAGGTCTGAAGGGTACTATACCCCTATGATCATCATGACTAATCTGAAAACTTCTCATAGTATAGAGTACTATCTGCAAAGAGCTTTTGTGCTACAGGTAAAGCTAAACGCTATCGGAGGGATCCTCACTACCGAATAAAATACCAATGGCACTATATTGATAGCATGCCTTTTTCTTCCATTTCCATAAGTCTCAATATTTGTGCTCTGCATGGTCCTCTCATAATCGACACCCTGAGAGAAGCAAGATTCTACTGATATAAAGTGCCCCAACACCAACAAGAGTGACAACACTAACCCTCTAACATATTCATGCACCCATGTCCAGCTCAGAAGGATGTAGTATAGGAAAATGCCTGGACCATATGTGAAATCTAGTCTCATACCCAAATGTAACAAAGAACCCCTGATGATCACAAATAAACCCAACTGTTGTCTGAGAACTGCTCGATAAATCAAATGTCCTTCATGGCTCGGAGGAATCTACAACGTGACTCATATTTCCAATGTTGAACTCAAACATTTGAGTAGTCACAAGAGCAATTGGACCCTAAGCTGGCCTAAACGCTTTTTTTGTTGCTAATGAAGATCTTCGATATCTATCTCTGACTCTCTAATTCGATATTGTGCTGAAACTCTAGGAATTCATATTGAAGTCTCATTTGGATCTGTTGTTTAGGTTTCATAGGAAATACGGAGACACGATAAGGAGTCAAGAAATTAATTTCCTTAAATTTCCTTGTAGTCTCCCGAAGATAGGTTATGAATGCCTCCGCACCAATTCTCAAGACTCTATTAACACCAAGATCTTGTACAAACACATCTATGAAACCTAGGCTCTGATACCTATTTTATCATGACCCAATTTCTCATGTAATGATGGCGCCTACCACAACTCTTCATTAGGCAAGCCAACCCATAGACCATAACAACCAGTAATGGATTACTCAATAAAATAAGGAAAAAAATATGGAATATATCAAGTAATGATCAGTACATAATAGAATCATAAAATCTAGTGGTATAAGTACAAAGGCTTCTAATATATTTAGAGTACCACATTTAAATGTCAAGTAGAAATACTCTGATACAACTTGTCTCCAAATACAACATGGGACTAGTCTAATACATAAGAGAGAAATAAGTAATACTCCGAACTTTAGGATCTCACCCTAAGTCTCCATAGCATGGCTGCTTCGTGCAATGCACACATCAACAACGATAACTCGCACTATGATATTTAGGTTGTAGAAGTGTAGTATGAGTACAAAATGAATGGTACTTAGTAGGAAACTGCCAAATGAGCTCCAATGATAAAGTAGATATATACAACATATAAGCAAAATGAAAACTATACCCAAAAGTCCAGAAATCATATAACAAATCAAAGAGAATAATATGGGACAACTACCTTGTCTAAGTCCAAGAGTTTAACATAATAAGACTAAGAAAGTACCAAGGTGAACTATCTTATTCAAACCACATTCAATAGACATTAATTCTATACCGTATATCCCAGGCTGATATATGGATGAAGAGAAAAAGAAAGATATATATCAATATACAGCTAAGAAACGAATATACAATATGAACAAATGAAGGAAGGGATACACAGTAGTGCTATAGATTCATATAGCTATAGATATATATATATATACATACATATAAATATGAGGTCATCTTAAAAATAACCTAGATCATCATATCTTCATTCTAAGACCTCATTATAATACTATTAGGATCTATGGTTGTCATGCTTAGGGTTATTATACACATGGCTAGACATTATATAATATTGCATAACAATGCAATCAAAATATAAAAGAGGAAGAAACATACCTCAAATCTTGCTACAAAATCAATGGCCAATTTGTCATAAGCTAACTATACTAATGATTATAACAGTACTAATAACAATATCATTAAAAACGTAAATAACCATCAATTTCGGACAACTATATACTTAATAAAGCCAATGCATACCCCTACCGCCCCATATTTAGAAGGTTCAATCAACATATAATAACACAAAATAGGTTCTTCACCCATATCTATGCAACTGTCTCATACCAATTGATAGACATAGGTCTATATTGGTGATAGGCGATGCACATGTAGGAATGAATGCAAGGTACATAATTAATATCACAACTCACCATAACTGCCATCATCATGACCATCATTATCATAATCAACTTCTGACATTGTCGGTTATCAATATCGTTCCAATATCCCCCGGCCTTGTCGGGTATCAACATATATTTACAGTATCCTCTATACTTGTTGGGTATCTGATGATAGGCGTATTTACACACCTAAATCACCTTAATTTACCCATATTTTAGCTAAGTTGTGAGAATAAAATATATAATTCATGCACTTTTAGTCCTTTTTCCTGTAAGTGAGCTAACAAACGTGATTAGCAAGTTTTCAGGTATAAACGATGAAGATTCCAGCACTTAATGGATAACTTGACCCCCAAGGAAGGTTCACAAAAAAAGGAAAGCAGCGTTTGGATGCCTATGGACTGAAAGTGATGCATGGATAACTTGTCCCGGGCAAAAACAACATTTCTAAAGACATTGGGGATCAGAAGTAACTTAGTAGGATTAGGATAAGGATGCAGTAACCTAGTAGGATTAGGATAAGTACGTAGTAGCCTAGTAGGAAAAGGATATGGGTGCTATAAATACCCTATGTTGCTGAAGTTTTTATTATGATCTCTCTCCATTCGAATAATTCATTCAACTCTTACAATTTGATTCACTCATTAATTTAAGTATTTTCCATTCGACTTTTACTACTACTTCACGTTAAAATATTCTATAAGTTTTAACAGAGAAACACGACTCTCTTGAGAAGAACGGAAGGAGCGAAAACGTCCAACCCTAGTTGACGTTTATCACTTCCATCGCCAAGACTATCCTAAGTGGTGGTATGATGATTATATCTATTGTGATTTCCGCTGCGCTCATGAGTAGCTAAACTTCTCTGTTAGGGTTATGGAAGCCTTATGAGATACTATCGGTTGCTATGAGTTTGTGAATTCTTGATACGTATGCTGCTTATATCATTACTCTCTTCATCTTAATTGAATTCTTGTGGTTGCAAACATTTAGAATATGCCAGTATAGCATTAACTTGTTCGAAAGAAAAGTTACATGTCTGGAAAAGAGAGAATGACAAGGAAATAGGTCTACTAAACCCTGTTTAAAAGTTAGTGCCGTAACTAGATTAACCTCTTGGAGAATTCGTACCATTAGTATACGCTTTAAGCTCGAAAGAGTTAAAGTGATATAATCCTTAATGGTCGAAAGACGCTAGGATTTACCATAGAATACGAATCTCTATAAGCGCATGCATGTCTGAATTCCGCATAACTCATAGCCACTAGATACGTAGAACTCATAAGGTGGACATAACCCTAACTTACAATTCTCATTGATTAAAACCTACCAAGAATTCCGTTTTTACATTGATTTTATTACTTAACGTCACAATCCAAATCCCTCCTTTTTTCGTAGAATTTTCGACTAGCAGTCTAATAATAGTTGCATACTTAGTTTCCGAGTATTCCCTTTGGGATTCGACACCTGACCCAGTTGGGTTCTATATTTGACGACGACCGCTTACACTCTTACGAGAGCTGTAGTTTGAGCGTTATCAAATTTTGGTGTCGTTGCCGGGGAATACGGTTGTCAACTATGTTTGTGATAGTTACTAGGCCCTTTGGTCAAAAGTTCTCAGATTTTACTATTAGCTGTTGTTTTTGTTCTATTCAGGTTCTATTGGCAGGATGGATGCACAACGTGACATTGACAGAAGGGCGACTCAACAGGAGAAGGCTAGACTAGCTGCACTGGCAGCTGCTCAAGTGCATCAACAGAATATTGATAACCCAGGTCGGGCAACAAATCCTGATGATGAGGACCTGGGTGATGAGGAGCTACTAAATCCTAGGTGTACTGATGAGGTGGCGGCACCTATGCATAGGAGAGATCATCAAGCTAGAATGAGACCTGACCGCCGAGCTGTGCAGGCTCCTTTTGATGATGATGATGACGATCTGGATGGAGCTGGTGCTACAGGAGCTATTATTCCTCCGCCCTTGGCACCTAAAGAAAAGTTCAATATCACTAGCACCATGATTCAGCTATTGCAGCTTAAAGGTTTATTTGGTGGACTCGCAGGCGATGATCCGATTATGCACTTGATCAACTTCATCTCTACATGCAAGTTATTCGACAATCCAGGAGTTGGACAGAATGTAATTCGGCTACGCTTATTTCCATTGTCTCTATCTGGAGAGGCAACTCTATGGTTGAATGGGTTGTCTCCTGATTCTATCACCAATTGGAGGCAATTGAAAGACGCTTTCCTAGAAAGATTCTTTCCGCCATCCAAGAGAGCACAGTTGAGAGATGAGATCAGCAACTTCCGACAGCTTCCAACTGAAGCTCTCCACGAAACATAGGAGAGATTCAAGAAGAATCTTATGCGGTGCCCAAACCATCATATGACCAATGTCCACTTGATGGAGATATTATACAAGGCTTTGAACTCAGTGACTAAGCCAGTGGTGGATAATGCGGCTGGAGGATCATTCATGGACCTTAATTTTATTGAGGCAAGTGATATGCTAGATCGTATGACAAAGCAGAGCAGAGCTTGGCATACCAGGGATTCTGAGGTAGCAAGCTCTACTATATCTATTGGCATGACTGCAGAGCAGAGGCGAAGACAAGAGGAACGTGGCCAAGATATGGCCCACATGAAAATGCAGATGGATCTTCTTACCAAGTACTTATTATCAGGGAAGACCAAAAAGGTTAAGGCCGTTGTATCACAGGGAAGAGATGAATCCGACTATGAGGAAGAAGCAAACTACTTGAATAATCAGGTGGGTTTCCGAGGAAATGCCCAAGGAAACCAAGGTCGGAACTATTATGATAGATCTGGAAACAAGGACCGTGATCAAGGAAGTTGGAAAAACAATACCGACAGGAGTGGTTTGTATGTTCCTCCTGGAAGACGTGACGCCGCTGCATCTGGTTCTGGAAATATGTCCATGGATGATATGATGGCTAAGCTGCTGAAAGGAGTAGAGGCAACCAGCACAGGAGTAACTGAGGTAATAAATGATCTGTCCTCAATGAAGCAACTGGTTGACTCGCATTCCACTTCAATAAAACAGCTGGAGCAACAATTGAGTCAATTATCTGCGGCATTCAACCAAAGAAAAGCTGGAACACTACCCAGCGATACAGTGCAAAACCCAAGGAACGACGGATCATGTATGGCTATTACTACCAGGAATGGTAAGGTGCTGGAAAACTCATCCCAAAGAAAGAAAGTGGCCGATGATATATTGGATAAGGAAAAACCAGAAGACGTTAATGAAGCTGAAAAAAACGAACAACGTGGTAATGACGTTACCCCGAAACATCCACAGCCAGAAAAGGTTGATCAGCGGAAGCCCGACGCAAAAGAAGTTGTGGAGAAAACTATTCCCCTTCCACCACCACCTTTTCCACAGAGACTTAAGAAGAAGGCGGATGATACAAGCTTCAGTAAATTCATGACGATGTTGAAGCAGCTGACTATTAATGTCCCTTTGGTGGAGGCGCTAGAGCAAATGCCTAGGTATGCAAAATTTATGAAGGATCTTTTAACAAAGAAGCGGGCAGTAAGCTATGAGCCGGAAGATAATATTCATCATTGCAGTGCAATTGCCACAAGGTCCTTAGTACAAAAGAAGGCAGACCCTGGTGCTTTCACTATTCCTTGCACGGTTGGATCTATGAATTTTGCTAAGGCATTGTGCGATTTGGGAGCTAGCATCAATTTGATGCCACTATCCGTCTATAGAAAGTTGGGGTTGGGCGACCCTACACCAACCAATATGCGGCTCGTGATGGCAAATAGGTCGGTAAAATGACCTGTGGGTATCTTGAATGATGTGTTGGTGAAGGTGTCTACCTTCATTTTTCTGCAGACTTTGTGATTTTGGATTGCGAGGTGGATTCTGAAGTTCCCATAATCTTGGGACGTCCTTTCCTTGCAACAGGAAGTGTGCTTATTGACATGAGAGCTAATGAGATTTTATTTCGGTTGAATGACGAAGTGGTCCGCTTTGATATATGCAAAGCAATGAAGCATCCCAGCGATATAAATGTGTTCTCCTTAGATGATGTTCATTATGAGGATAAGAAAGCATTATCTGTAGAGAAACAACTTACTGTTGAGCCATTGTCTGTTGCGCTGCTGAATGTTGAGCATGAGGACGATGAAGATTATAAAGAAACTATGTGTGCTCTAACAGAAATAGGGTCCTATTCTCATACTCCTAAGCAGCCGGACCTTGATCTTAAGAATCAATCGTCACCAACAGGAAAGACTTCCATTGAAGAGCCCCCAGTGCTAGAATCGAAAGAGCTCCCCAATTATCTAAGGTATGCATTCTTGGGAAGTAGAAATACACTTCCGGTGAGTGTGGCGGATGATTTAAGTCAACAGCACGTAGAGGCTCTCATCTCTGCTCTGAAGATATACAAGAGAGCTATGGGTTGGACTATTGATGATATAATTGGTATCCCTCCTGGGATATGTATTCACAAGAGTCATATCGAAGAAGATTGCATGCCTACAAGTAAACATCAACGTAATCTGAATCCATTCATAAAATGATTCCCCATCTATCTCGATGAAGTCTAAGTAATCGAGATAGCTATGACGTGCCGCGACAATAAATCAAGCGCTTGGTGGGAGGCAACCCATCGTTTTTTATTGTTTTGTTTTCTTAAGATTTTGTTGAGCCACGACCAAAACTAAGGCGCTTGATGGGAGGCAACCCATCGTTCTAATCGTTTTTGTTGTTTTTGAGTAAATGTAGGTGCAAGAGGCGTAAAAGAGGAGATTGGTTTCAAATTTTGATTTGGAAGTATTGCATGTTGAAGGTGGTAAGTTAGGAATGAAGAAGCAAAAGGCTATGGGTTAGGCATTGCCTATGAAAATATAGGCAAAGAACAAGGCAAGGCCTATGTAAATCTAGGCCACGAACAAGGCAAGGCCTATGCTATGGCCTAAGCTCTCGGATTCTAGAGTGCCATAGCATAGGAGCCGCCTATGCAAAAGACTTTTGTCTCTGAATCTAGTATGCCATGGCATAGGCGCCGCCTATGCCTAACAATGCCATAGCATAGGCGCCGCCTATGCTCAACAAGGCTTTGCAAAAGGCGCCACCTATGCCAAGCATAGGCAAAGCATTAGGCACAGCCTATGGTCACTTTTGGTCTCCAAATCCGATTCCAAATGGGTCAAAACCCGACCCAAGCTTGTCCTATAAATAGAACCTTAGTCTTAGAACAAAAATGCATTGCAACTTCAACCTAGGCGCCGCCTACCTCTCCAAAATCTCTCAAAAAATTTCCTTTTGCTCTTTTACTTTGCAAGAACATCTTCCGAGGCTATCAACCAAGTAAGTACTTCTTTGTTCTTCTTTTATATTCCGTAATTACTACACTACTACGCCTATAATAAATTGTTAAATCTTGAAGTAGTATTGGTGATTTGAATATGGTTGATTTGTTGTGATACAACTAAGTGAGTGAAAGAATACGTAATGATGCTCTTGATTTGGTTCCGACTTGTATTTGATTGTTATACACTGTCATACTTTTGCGGAGTCGACATGGTGAAGTTAAGTGCATAATATTCAAAATTGAATGCTTGAATGTTTGAATGACTCGTTCATCGAGATAAAGATCATGATTGAATACAAGCATGAAATGTTGTGATTATTTCTATACCATAACTTGATACGATCTCTATGCAATAGTCTTGTTCAAAAAAGTGCATTAATCCAAACATGAGAGTATGATCAAGATTACATGAAATAGAGTTGGAAAGGATAGTTAAGACGACATGAAAGTATGACTGTGCTGAACATATTGTTGGAACATATCGCCCAAATGTATGACGATGAAGTCTGAGTAGTCGACATCACTCACTTAATTAGTCTGTGCCAACAACTTAAGTGTGGGGTGGTGACATTACTGTTTGTTTATCAATTGAATCTTTTGAGATAAAGCTAACATAACTCTATTAGGATCTCAGGTAGAATGGCCTCAAAAGTATGACAAGAAAAACAAAAAGTATCCACCTCACAGAAAGGTTAGGAAAGAGGAAGAAAAGAGCAAGTTGAATCCTCCTCTCTACAAATACCTCAACGCACTTTTGGATAAAGTGGGGTACAATTTGAGGAAACTCTGAGGATGACGACTCTGATGATGATTCCGACGCAGGGGGAATGATCCCAGACATAGAAGAGAAGTTCGACTAATCAGGTTTTTCATATTTATTTTCCACTGAGGCCAGTGTGTCCCGTCTAAGTGTGGGGTGCTGGTATTCGTATGTTGTACTTCTTTGCCTACATTTATGGTCATATTTTATTTTTTTTTAATTAGTCGTAGATTTTTTTTAGATTTTGATGCATGAAATTGTTCTGATAAGCGGCATGGTGTTATGACAAGAGTTTGTGCTATTGAGATATTTAGGCTCTAAATGTGACTCATTATGTGATAAGTGTGTGGTTTAATTAATTTATCTATTGGGTCAAGAGTCTATACTGCTCCCAATAAAGTTAACCATGTGCCTTGTGTGTGTGAGATGATAGTATATTCTATGTTTGTGACTGATGCTAGAACTTGTCTGGTGTGTGTGTAAAGCAAAATAAAGAGTGTGAGTTTAGGAGATGATTTAGGCAATTCTTTGGAAGCCTGTGATTGTTTACCTTTTGTTTACCTACCCGTGGACATTATCCTAGTCAACCCTTTTGAGCCTTTAAGCCATTTTCTTTGACAGCCTCATATGTAAGCCTAATCCATTTTTTTCAAGACCATAATTTGATCCAAATTCCTAAGTGCTTTAAATTGTGAAGTCATGTGACAAAATAAGAGGAAATTAGGTGAGAGTGATGCCTTAGAGTGTATTGGTACTTGAATTTGTTATGAAAAAGAGTGGCTATCATAGAGGTGTGTTATAAAAAATAAAAAAAAAGAAAAGAAAAGAAAAGAAAAAGAAATAGAAAAACAAAATGATAAATTATGTTTATGATTAAATAAAAAGATAGTTATGCTTGAATAGCAAAATAGGTGAAAAGGGGTGATAGATGAAAGAAAGGTAGCAGGGTTGATTAAAAGAGAGTGTTAATGGCATAATGTAATGTATTAAAGTGCTTAGGAACATAGTCACTATTTCTGGCCAAAATAGTCCTACTCGTCCCTTAGCCTACATTACAACCTGTAAAGACCTATTTGATCCTAAGCTTAACATTCTGATATTAGTAGAGCATTACACTAAGGGCAAGCCTATGGTCATCAGTTGCAACACATGAATTCTTTGTGAGAGTGAGAGCAAGGATAATCTTATACCCATGTTCTGAAAAATGCAATACTTGTGAGTGATTATGGGTAATATCTTATGTGTGACACACATGGTTGATGAGTTTTGGGTAGTCTTGTATGATTCTTTGTGCCTTAACTTGTGGATACAAATTAACCATCATCACGAGTCTATATTAGAGGTTGAATTGTTTCTAGAAGTGATTAGAAAACTACTCTTTGTTAATAATTGTTGTGCCTGTCTTGATGAATATTTTGTGCTGTTACTGTGAAACCCTAAGTAGATGTTTATATGGACATGATATATTGTTCGAGGACGAACAAAGCTTTAAGTGTGGGGTGTTGATGATAGGCGTATTTACATGCCTAAATCACCTTAATTTACCCATATTTTAGCTAAGTTTTGAGAATAAAATATATAATTCATGCACTTTTAGTCCTTTTTCCTGTAAGTGAGCTAACAAACGTGATTAGCAAGTTTTCAGGTATAAACGATGAAGATTCTAGAACTTTATGGATAACTTGACGCCAAAGGAAGCTTCACGAAAGAAGGAAAGCAGCGTTTGGACACCTATGGACTGAAAGTGATGCATGGATAACTTGTCCCGGGAAAAAACAATATTTCTAAAGACTTTGGGGATCAGCAGTAACTTAGTAGGATTAGGATAAGGATGCAGTAACCTAGTAGGATTAGGATAAGTACGCAGTAGCCTAGTAGGAATAGGATATGGGTGTTATAAATACCCTATGTTGCTGAAGTTTTTATTATGATCTCTCTCCATTCGAATAATTCATTCAACTCTAACAATTCGATTCACTCATTAATTCAAGTATTTTCCATTCGACTTTTGCTACTACTTCACGTTAAAATATTCTGTAAGTTTTAACAGAGAAACATGACTCTCTTGAGAAGAACGGAAGGAGCAAAAACGTCCAACCCTAGTTGACGTTTATCACTTCCATCGTCAAGACTATCCTAAGTGCTGGTATGATGATTATATCTATTGTGATTTCCGTTGCGCTCTTGAGTTGATAAACTTCTCTTTTAGGGTTATGGAAGCCTTATGAGATACTATCGGTTGCTATGAGTTTGTGAATTCTTGATACGTATGCTGCTTATATCATTACTCTCTTCATCTTAATTGAATTCTTGTGGTTGCAAACATTTAGAATACGCCAGTATAGCATTAACTTGTTCGAAAGAAAAGTTACATGTCTGGAAAAGAGAGAATGACAAGGAAATAGGTCTACTAAACCCTGTTTAAAAGTTAGTGTCATAACTGGATTAACCTCTTGGAGAATTCATACCATTAGTATACGCTTTAAGCTCGAAAGAGTTAAAGTGATATAATCCTTGATGGTTGAAAGACGCTAGGATTTACCATAGAATACGAATCTCTATAAGCGCATGCATGTCTGAATTCCGCATAACTCATAGCCAATAGATACGTAGAACTCATAAGGTGGACATAACCCTAACTTACAATTCTCATTGATTAAAACCTACCAAGCATTCCGTTTTTACATTAATTTTATTACTTAACGTCACAATACAAATCCCCCCTTTTTCGTAGAATTTTTGACTAACAGTATAATAATAGTTGCATACTTCGTTACCGAGTATTCCCTGTGGGATTCGACACCCAACCCAGTTGGGTTCTATATTTGACGACGACCGCTTACACTCTTACGAGAGCTGTAGTTTGAGCGTTATCAGTATCAATATATCATCATAGTATACTCTAGCCTCGCCAGGTATCAATATATCATCATAGTATTCTCCAGCCTTGTCGAGTATCAATATATCATAACAGTTAACATTATGAAATAACATATACTAATATACTCATGAAAATAATCATATCACCACAAATTTTCTATCAAGAGAATACTTCCCAACTACTCCTTGTTAGCTAACCGTCGCTATTTATGATGAAACCTCTAGTTTGCTAGTCATCACATGACCTGTAATTATTTGTCTAAACATTATACTTATTCAAGGAATAATAACTAACCTTTATTCATTAGATAGAGGACATCAAAAATCTTTCCAAGGTTCATCACAAGACCATAATTTCCATTTATCCACTATTCTATATTATCAACTAATCATCATATAACCGTTAACCATTATTAGACAACCCCTAACCACTTATCATTTCACCATATTTTACTAACTTATATCATACATTAACTAACCATCGTTAAACAACTAATTCTCATTTAATTATTCATTAATAAACTATTTAGCAACTAATCATCATTATTAACTAGCCACCTCTTATTACCAACATCACTTATTATCTAGTCTCGTTAAAACATAACTCCTTATTTAAAAAATAATTGACATTATAAACTTAGGCGTCAATATCTCTAATCTTTGCCTATTCTAAACCTGACATCATCATTAGCCATATATCAACCAGCTCTAACTACCATATTTTAACTATGCAAGATTTATTAACTAATATATTTTATTCCTAGCAACCAAGTGCTATAGTCTCCCAATAGATAACTAATTACCACATACGTTAACCTTTACTTAAGCTGAACAATCATAGGATCATATTTCATCGAGAATCACATAAGTTACAATACAATAATCATGAATGTTCCAAAATGCATGCCATCACAAGTATCCAATCAAATAAGTCGTAAGCAAAATACTACATCTTCCTTTATCCCATGCCGAAAAGATATGTATATAAAATATGTATATCAATCCATAAACTGTAATGTGTCCATTTCCATAGTGAAAAATTCTGGGATATCTAACCAATATCATGACACAATCCTTGTCCCAATAATATATCCAAAATAATCACAACATCGTAATCATGGCCTTAGGCCCATATATGTATTTGAAACTCATACCAATAATTAGAACTATACGATGTAGCATATCTCTAATCTTCTCAAATATAGGTGGCATCTCATATTTAGGAGGCATAATATCAAAAAGCACATATTCATCTCTCACATAGAAGGTATCTCAGATCTAGGAGGCATAATATCAATAAGTGTAATTATCTCTCATATAGGAGGTATATTATATTTAGATGGCATAATGTTAATAAGTATGTAATCATCTCTCACATAGGAGGTATCTCACATCTAGGGAGCATAATATCATTAAGCGTGTAATTATCTCTTATATAGTATATCTTATATCCATAGGTCGTACATCATAACTATGAGTGTTATCACCTCTCTAGGAGAATTGTCATATCTAAGAGAAATATCTTCTCTATAGGCCCAAAAATCATAACCAAAAAGAAGATAACATCTCTATAGGAACAACAATCATATCTAAGAGAAAATACCATCTCTATAGGCCAATAATCAAGTCCATAAGGAAATAGTATCTATATTTTACAATAATCAAGTCTAAAAGAAAATAGCATCTTTATTAGCCAATCATAAAGTCAAAAAGGAAACAACATCTCTACCAGTCAATCATCAAGTCAAAGATAAAATAGCATCTCTATAGGCCAATCATCAAAACAAAGAATAAATAGCATATCGATAGGACACATAATGTATCTAAGGGGAATGTCATCTCTAAATTCCTAATATCACTTCCACATGGAGTATCATAGTCATATCTCAAAATGCACAAATTCGGGGAACATCAATACAAGCTACCAAGTCACTAACTAACATTATACTAAGGGTTACTAGCCCCATTCATGTTAACATCCGCAACTAAGTCCACAAGGCTAATACTGATCTAGGCCTAAGTGAGTCAGACGAGCCCACTTCTAAACCTTAATTTCTATAATTAGGCAAACCATGCCACAAACAAGGAGAAGGTATCTAGTTAAACTTCAAGATTTTAAGTAAGCCACATTCAAGCTTAAGATAGAAGCTTCAACTAGAAACTAGGGTACTCAATTCTACTCTAACCAAGTTATGGTTTTAAGACTACCACACTACTACAATAAGGTTAAATCCACAATTCATTCTTCAACTACTAAAACTACAACCCAAACATAGCATTACATTATAACCATGCTACAACTAATCTAAACTAGAGAAGACAGTAACTAGGATTCAAAAGGATTTTAAACACATCATCTTACGAGTCCAAAAACCTCATCTAATCCCTAAATCATTAAAAATGAAGTCTAATTTAATCTATGCATAACCAAGCCTAACATTAAACTTCACACGCAATGTATATCACACAACATCTATGAAGAGAGGTAGACAGAAGCTTACCTCAAAGTCGAACTAAAAAACATCACATCAAGCTCCATAGGCTCGTCTCTACTTCATAATCCGTAAATGACATTACACTAACAAAACTATGATTTACTTGTTATTAGAAGTCTAACTATACTCATATTGCACTATTGTGATTCGGATCCAAAAATAACACCATGACCCCCAAGTGGTTCCCACACATAAAAAATGGGTTTCCAAGACCAGTCGACTCTTAAAATACCATTAGAGTGTTATATCCCTCAAGAAATTAGTGCAAATCACCTGTAAAATATGGTAAAATCAAGCCTCAAGACATTAGGAATTTCTTACAAGGGGTTAGTTAGACTGAGTGTGTCCCCGTGAGGAGCCTCTATTTTATTTATAAAGAATAAAAATTGTTTGATGAGATGTGTATTGATTATAGGCTTCTTAACAAGGTGATGGTAAAGAACCATTATCCTATGCCTCATATTAATGACTTGTTCGACTAGATTCAAGGAGCAACTATATTTTCTAAGATAGATTTGAGGTCCAATTATCATCAGTTTAGGATTTAGGATGAGGATGTCCCAAAGGCAGCCTTTAAGACCCGCTATGATCACTATGAGTTTTTGGTGATGTCTTTTGGGTTGACTAATGCCCCAATCAAGTTTATGGATGTGATGAACCCTATTTCAGACCATATCTAGACTGATTTGTTATTGTGTTCTTCGATGATATTCTTGTGTACTCAAGGAGTACTGAGGAGTATGTAAAAAATTTGAGGGTTATGCTTCATGTTTTGTTAGAGCATGTGTTTTTTTTTCATGTTCTCCAAGTATGAGTTTTTTCTCAAGTCAGTGTCTTTTATTGGTCACGTGGTGTCCAAGATAGGTATTATGGTAGAGCTATCTAAGATTTTAGAGTTTTTTGAATGGGCTAATCCTACATCTCCGACTGAGGTTCGCAGTTTTATTGGTTTGGCTGGTTATTATAGGTACTTTGTTGAGAGTTTTGCTACCTTATCATCCCCAATGACTATATTTACCCAAAAGGAAGTTCCTTTTTGATGGTCCAAGGAGTGTGAGTTTAGCTTTTAAAATCTCAAGGATTGACTCATTTCAGCCCCGGTATTAGCTCTTACAGTTGAAGGTGAGGGATTCACTGTGTTTTGTGATGCTTTTGTTGTTAGTCTTAGTTGTGTTTTGATGCAGCATGGTCATGTTATTGCCTATGCTTCTATACAACTTAAGGTGAATGAGCCCAACTACCCCACTAATAATTTAGAGTTGGCGATTGTAGTTTACACGCTTAATATTTGGAGGAATTAATTGTATGGTATGTGTTGTTAGATTTTCACCAATCATCATAGTCTTCAGCATTTTTTGCCCCAGCAATAGCTTAATGCTCTTAAGTGTAGGTGGATGTAGTTGCTAAAGGACTATAATATTTCTATTTGTATTATCTGGGAAAAAAAATATGATGGTGGATGGCTTGAGTCGCAAGGAGGTGAGTATGGGTAGTTAAGCATGTATATCAGTTTCTCAGAGGCCATTGGCACAATACATCAAGTCCTTAGACAATTTAAAGGTTCGCATTAATAATTTGGATCCTTCAATGATTTTGGCTTGTGTTGAGGTAAGGTCCTCACTAGTTGAGCAGATTCCGGACCGTCAGTTGGAGGATTATAAGTTGTACCTTAACTATGACCGGGTAGTAAGTGGTGAGTCTTAAAGACATACCATATATTTTGAGGGTATCTTGATAGATAGGGGTCCTATTTGTGTTCCCCGACTTAATGACTTGATTCAGTTGATTCTTCATGAGTCTCAGAACTCTAGATATTATATTCATCCTGATACGGCAAAGATGTACAGATACTTGAGGTAGCTTTATTTGTGGGATGATATGAAGAGAGATATAACAGAATTCATGGATCGTTGCCTATATTATTAGCAGGTTAAGTCCTAACATCATTATCTAGGTGGATTGACTCAGAGATTTCCCACTCTCAAGTGGAAATGGGAAAGGACTACCATATAAATCATTAGTGGTTTGCCTCGTACTTCTTGTGGTCACAATGTTATTTGGGTTCTTGTGGATTGTTGGACCAAGTCGAGATATTTCACTCCTATTCGGATGACCTTCAGTGCTGAAAGATTAACCCAGATTTATTCTGAGAAATAGTTCATTTGCATGGGTCCTTGTGTCTATTATATCAGACCGTGGTTTTGTGTTTACTTTGCAGATTTGGAGAGCATTTTAGGAAAAGTTAGGTACTCTAGTAGATTTTCGTATAACCTTTCATCCAGAGATAGACAGTCAGTCCGAGCGAACTATTCAAGTGCTTGAAGATATGTTCCAAGCCTGTGTTATAGACTTTGGAGGTCAGTGGGATCAACACTTAGCATTGACATATTATGCCTGTAACAATTGTGATCATTCTAATATTAATATGGCACATTATAAGGATTCGTATGATAGGCGATATCTTTCTCCTTTAAGATGGTTTGAGACTATTTAAATTAGACTTTGTGGTACAAATTTACTTTAGGACTCATTGGATAGAGTTAGGGTGATTCAGGATAGGCTGAGAGCAGCCCAGAGTAGGTAGAAAACCTATGTCGACCATAGACTCTGTGCTTTGAGATTTGGAGTTAGTTATTGTGTGTTCCTTCATGCTTCACCTTTGAAAGGTTTAATGAGATTTTGGAGGAAGGGTAAGTTTAGTACTCACTATGTTGCTCCTTTTAAAATTCTTTGTGTAGTTAGCAAGGTAGTTTATAAGTTGTCTTTACTTCCAGGATTTGTCTTTGTTCATTTGGTTTTCCATGACTCTATGTTGCAAAATATATTCTTGATCTTTTACATATACTTAGATGGGACTCGGTCCAGTTTGATGATCAGTTGACCTTTGTGGAGGAGCACATGTTGATTTTGGCTAGTGATGTAGGGAGACTATGGACTAGGGAGATTCTGTTAGTCATGGTTCAGTGGAGGTATCGCCCAATAGAGGAGGCTACTTGGCAGATCAATTGTGACATGTGGGCATAGTACCCTTATTTGTTCGACACTTCTGGTATTTTCTCATCTTTAACTTATGGTGATAAAAGTTCCTTAGTAGTGGATGTTGTAATGATCCTTTGGGTCATTGTCTATATTCTTTCTCATTTAGCTGATAGAGCTTCTCCATAGCCTCCCCAAGTCATTAATGACTTGTTCGAATTGATGTATCATTACTTGGTGGTTCGTTTGGTTTTTAGAACTAGTTTCTCAATTTGAAGTCTTCGTTGGTACTAATTGACCACAAATGTAAAAATGCAGTAAAATGACTTTAAATGTGAAATCCATCATCGCTAATACATTTGGAATGTCAAAATCTATGTGGTTACATATTTTATTTTCTTAAAATAAACTGCGAATGTATCTCGAGAAATTGGATGAAGCCTGGAACAAAGTTCCAAGCATCAGCTATGCCTGGCAAAGCAAGAGATATCGTGACCGTAGAGGTCTAGGTGTGAATGCAGTTCCGTGATTGCGGTCGGGTGAAGGGCGCGGCCGCACTACCGAAGACCAGGATGGAACCTATTTAAGGGCTATCATGCTAAAAAGAAATTCCATTTTATGCCTCCCCCTTAAGCTACAATCCCTAACGGAGTGTAAAATCTTCCAAGTGAGTCTTGTTGGTTGAGTAGGAGCTTAAACAACTTGTGAAATAGAATCTTGTTACAAATCTAAGGTAAGATTCCTTCTAGTTGGTGTTAAATTTTTTATTTCTAGATCCAAAACCCCTAAGTCTTTAAAGCTCAATTATAGCCTTAAATGTGATTAATTTACTGAAATTTCTTGAGGGTTATAACTCCCTAATAATAGTTGAACAATGGGTTGGTCTCAGAAACTCATTTTCTAATGGTGGAACCAACTTGAGCATTTGGTGTCATTTTTAACCCATGGAACAATGATGCCATAATAAGTATTGTTATTCTTGTTGTAATGCTTAGATTGGATTATTAATAGCTTGGCTCGTGGAAGAAGCTTCAATAAAAGGAAAGGAAAAGCTTATTGTTCATGAGTTGCTTGGACTTAAGGTAGGTTATTGTAGTATTATAGTTAATATCTTGTGAGATTGGGCGGGGTTTAGATGATAAATGGTTGAATGGTGATATTTGGGATTAGTTAACTCTTATAGGTTATTGAACTTGCAAAGGGCGATGCTTCACCCTTAGCCTAGAACCATAGATAGTTCTACTATTAGTCTCATGAATAGTAGGAGAACACTTTATTTGCTCTAATACAAGAGAATTATGTTTCTCCTTAAACTTAAGGGTGTGTTGACCTAGGTATTGCTTAGTTAGGAAATGACCTTGGTGTTGGTTTAACTTAGAAAAAATTCTTGAAGAAGAATTCCCCTATAGGCTTAGTAAGGATTGATAAGCCCGTATGGATTGATTTAGATAACTTAGCCTAATTCTAGGAAGAAGTTAGTCTTGTGATAGCAAACTTTGGCATTCTTGGATGTAGGAGTGGAACTTGACCCGCCTTAAGCGTGAACTATGAAATCCCTTAGAGACCTAGATACTTGATGAACATCTAAATTACATTGTTGAGATTATAATGGTTAAACCTGATTGTTGGATTATGCATATGGTCGATGGTTGAATAATGTGTAAACTTTATTGATTATCTATTTGTCATGATATGGATAGCCTTGGAAAGATGGTGATTAGGTATAACTTATGAATTCTCATGCTCATATTTATACTCTTATAATTTGGTGATAATTAATTGTAAAGTAGGATGGTATATGTATCTTACATCCCTATTACACAATTATTGCGAACTTGTGTATGTTTATTGATTTAGCTATGTATGTGGATATATGTTGTTGTCTTAGGGGAATGTGTAATGGTATGATGATACCTGGTGAATTCAAAAGAGGTAACAATGTTTTGATGATACCCGATGAATCCAGAGGATATGTTGAAGTTAAGATGATACCCAATGAATCCAGAAGAGGTAACGGTGTTATGATGTTGCCTTATGAATTCGAAGGATCTGTTGATTTTCTGTTGATACCGGGTGAGTCAAGAAGAGGTAACAAAGTTATTATAATACTCGGTGAATCTAGAAGATATATTGATGTTACGATGGTAATCGGTGAATCCGTAAGAGGTAACGATGTTATGATGCCGTGTGGGGAAACTTTATATAAGTGCATGTATATATGTAATGTTATACCGTGTGTGGCTAAACCATTGGTGTACTTGATACATGATGTATTCCTTGGTAATTGATTCTCATTCTTTGTCATTAACCACTAAATAAGAGGTGTGACCTGGGTCGACTCTAATCGGTAACTAGAGGTAATATATTCCTATTATTGGGTTAAGGCTAATTAGTATGTGTAATCTTAGATAGAACCAAAGGCTCACCTAGTAAATCTACTTGACTGTTATGGAATTTTTCCTAGTAAAGTGGCTTATCTGACAACTATTTATTTCTATTAAATTACTATGACTTGTCGGTTAGAAGCCTAGCAAACTAGTTGATGGACCTTACTTTGTTAAAATATGGAAACTAGTCCTTAAGGTTGTAACATGCCTATAGTAATATACTTAGTATGGTATGATTAATGGTTAAGTTGTCATCTAGTATGCGATGTCATGATGGACGTATTGATGACTTATGTTATGAGAATCCTAACTAGAGAATAGCCTTGTGATGGGTAAATAACTAATAGCAATGGTAACTTGTAGCTTTTTCTTATTTGATGACTAGTAAATTATAAGACTTGTAAACTAGTGTTTCATGGATTTGGAGATTAGCAAATATAAACTGGACTTGGAGTTCATAAATGAAATAGAGATTAAGTAACTATATAACTATGCTTTGGTGATATCGTTTTAATTGTGCTAAATTGTGGTATTGATAACGTTTGTAGACCTTGGTAAGAGGCCATGGAAGAAATGAGCAACCCGCGGCTTTGGTGAGTTTCATGTGTAGTTTCTCCTTGATATATTGATGGATTGATGTTGGGTGTACTCTCTGGTGGTATGGTACACCGTGTCAAGTTCTTTGTTGTGTTCTTCTGTGTGTACTTCTTGACGGTATAGCACATCGTGGTAAGTTCTTGTTCTTTATATTCTAATGATGGTTGGTGTTGATTATGGTAAATAAATTGTTTTTAGTGTATATATATGGCTTCACGCTACTGAAACGATTACTTTTTTGTATGATGATTATGGTATATGTTGATATGATATGTTTTCTATTCTCCTAGTAGTTTAGTTATTTTATACAATGATATCGAAAAGGATTCAAGTTCGATACTATACCTTGACTTTAAGTCATTTTCTTACATTATATCATCTTTATATTATAATTTAAATCAGTCGGCCAACGATGCCTACTGAGTAGTTGTGTTTTGGTACTCATACTACACTTCTATACCTTTTTTGTGCAGATCCAAGGTCTAGTTGTCGTTGTTGAGTCGGGATCATGCCGCGTTGACCATTCGGAGATAGGGTGAGCTCTAGGAACTCGAGTTGCCCTCTTTCCCCTCTTTCTTTATTTTTCTTTTGTTTCGAAGAAAAATGTATGAGATTCTTTAAGATATTTTAGACTTTGAGTTATAAATTCCTATTGTCAAATCTAGATGCTCTTGTACTAATACTATCAGGTCATGGGAATGGTATTTGAATATAGGTGGTCTTAGATTATGGAATGTTATTGTTTATTTTGTTTCCTTATATAGGGTCCATGTTGGACATCCCTACCAAGGTAACCCATTGTATTAGCTTCGGGTTACGGTATCGGCTTACCTACCACTGGGACGTGGTAGGTGCCATCATGACTCAAAAATTGGGTCGTGAAAAATTCATCATGGAATACAATTACCAATTGGTATGAAAACACCAATACACATAATAAGCGATAAGGGCAAGAAATAAAAGCACACCAATCATTACGACATTCGTAATGACATGCTTGGTGGGCATAAGGAGAAATAAATTTTAATGGGTCCAATTTGGACCAACCGACTGAATTATTAACTAAGGTTTCCCATACACTACCTTAAATTTAATACGCTGCAACATGACAAGGCTGATATGAATGAGCTGAACAACTATAAATCCCATGTCGGGGACACTTTCTAGATTTGTAGTCGGTCCCTCTTCAGTTAAAGTAAACTTTTGAAGTACTAACATGGAGGGAATATAAACTGAGCCTAAATGGCTGGCCAATTCATGCTGAGAGAAATCCGTAGAATTATGTCCAGACTTCTAAAATCACGGCCTGTCTCAATAACTCTAGGTTGGCAAAGAATACACTTTAACTATAGCAGATCATCTATCATATACCTAGGGCATTCACCGAACCAGTGTCTCATCATGACACAATCAAATCAAGTTCTTGGAATACTTCAAAATACTGCCCCTCAAAATCCAAAACCGTCGCTGATAACGCTCAAAATACATGTCAATTTGAGTGCAAGGTGGTCGTTTTTAGTATATTTATCAAACAGGAGTTGGGGTAGAATCCACAAAAAATAATGTGGGTGGTGATTGAGTAAGTTAGAAATAAAAGTGCATGCTAAAATTCAAACTTATGGTACAAGATGGTTTGGGGGTTTCAATCGTATCAAATGAAAATGCAAATCTTGGGCTTCTAAGGGACTAATTTGAGTCTAAGAACAGCTAGAGTGTAATCAATTAGAATGAATCTTGGGATTATACTTTCCAAGGGGCAAGATATGCATGGGAACATGAAAATTTCATGCAAATTCTAATCATTGATGATATGGTAGGCTAGGTTTAATATCCTTGAATGTAGGTTTCAACAAAACCACAAGGATTTTACCCATTTTCTCTTTCGACCACCTAACAAGTGTGCCAAGCAAAACCACCCAAGACCACATCCAATGCATCCCTATTTCTTGGATGACTCCGATGGCATAGTCATCCTCACTTTCACCCTTATTTCTAAGATAGTGAGAATTTAGCAAACTACACACATAATTATCTATCATTACTTTGGTCTCCACATCCCTTTTACAACGATGATATGGATTTCTAAAGTTCACCCAAAACCCTTCTTTCGAAGATGGACTTGAGATTTCTAGAGTTTAGAGTTTTCACCCATAAAACCCATTTGGGTATTTGGGGCTTTCACCCATCAAATCTTAAGTAATTTAACAAAGCAATAATAGAACCCTTCATTAACAAACTAAAATCTACACTAAAATATCACAACCCACACATAATTACACCCTAAACAAGCATAATACCAAGAGGTAGATATAGCAACTCACAATGATAATAAACTTAAATAAACCAAGATGTCTATTAAAGTTATTCAAAGAAAAAATAAAAAGAGGGCAAACCACACTTTAGACTCAAATAAATATTCAATAGACAAAGAAAAATCTACACTTTGTAGTTACTCTAATGTCTTCTTAGCTTAAATTATTACAAATTTGAGCTCCAAGATCCAAGAAATACGAAAACCCTAGACTAAGGATGGGAGGTAGGGATGTGGAAATATTGATTAAATTAGGGTTTGAGTCTTCTTTTGTTGGGAAAATTTTGGGAAAGCTTCGTGCATTTATAGTTTTTCCCTAGGGGTAAAATCCCTCTAGGCCACAATCACGGTGTCTCCAATGCGACTGCGGTACAACGATCGCAGACAATTCCATTCGATCGCAGAACTTTGACCTGCTTGACTCGGCGCGATCACTGTTGACTCCCGTGATTGTGATAACTGAGGCAATGTTCTTCTCTAGGTTTTCAACTACACTTCTTTTCTTCCTTTTATTCCTTTTTATAGATCCAATCCACATATTTTCATCTCATCATCATTGTGCCGGCAGAATGTAGGGATTAGTGCATTTAATCACAATTATGTCTCACTTATTCATTCAAAACAAGGTAAGGTGCACAAACGATGAGAGCGAATGAGTGGTAAAATCACCTCCCATCAAGACCCACAACTTAAAGCTATTTCTTGTCCTCAATCAACACTACCTCTTACTATGAGATGCAATCATCTATGCCCAAACTTCAAGCCTTAAAGATCACAATGTCTCCAACCTCTAGTAGATCATTGCACATGGGCTAAGCTATTTTTCCACTACACCCCTCATCATAAGATGTTAAAACCAAGGATGAACAAGACTTTAAACAACAACCAATCTATAAAAATTAACACTCTAGAAATAACTCCCTTTTAACCACAACTAAGTAATACTCCACTCGACTCATTTCTCGGGAGGTGACAAAATCACCAACCTCAAGTTGTACACATGCCAACCTCACAAAAAATAGGATTCTACATTCTAAACTACCAAATATCCATCAATGAATTTTAAGTGCAAAAGCTCTCTCCCTCTAAAAAAAAAAATCTCTATGCATTAAGTATCATACCATAGGCTTGCCCCTATTTTAAATCGCCAATATGAAGAAAGTACATGGTTGGAGATCTCCGAGGACTTCCTAAGCTTGTAACATAGGTTTAGTTTAGGGTAGGTCGTCATATGGGAACAACATGGCTACACCCTTCCTTGTATATCCACATAACACTTTTAAATTCTACTTTTTGAATATGGATCACTCTTCTTTGTTTAGTCTTATTTCATGTGCCTACTTTTTTATTCCACTGTTCACCCATTTTCTTGTATTTCTTTATATTACAATTTTCATGCAGTTCTTTCCTTTGTTGAACCCTTTTTTTATAGTCATTTGCTTTCAGTGGTTGAGAACATAGGCATTTCACTAACAACTTTGTGGCAACATACTTACTTCCCTCAATCTTCCCACCCCCAACTTAGTCTTTTAGGCTCAAGTTGTATTTTTAAGTTCGAGGAGGGTATGGTTCTAAAGAGGGATAAAAAGAATGGTTCACGACATGTAATGTGTTTGCCAAAGAAAGGTCCAAAGGATCTAAATGGGTAACTAGTGATATCATTAATGAATGGGTAGGATGTTCAGGATAGAGTGGGTTTCCACAATAATAAGGATGGTCTAAGATCATTTCTTCAACAAACTACAATAAAAATTGTCTTTGAAAGACTAAACGGGCAAGTTCTAGATAACACAAGTATATAAGAGATGAATACTAATTTCTCACCCTACATGGCATGCAAGTTTTTCCAGAGAAACTAAATTTCCCCTCCCATGAGTGACAATATTGGAGTATCTATCATTATTAACAAGTCAAAAAACTTGTCGAGTCACAAAAAGAGAAAAAGTTTTCTTACAAAACTGCTTACATTCATGCCCGTGACTTTTGAAAAAATTTTGACGGAGGGGTTTGTTCATTTTACATTAGCATCACTCATAATTTTCTAAACTATGCCCACAACCAAAGCCTTAGCCTCGAGTTTTGGCTCAAAATGGGCAAACTGCTTATATGACTACTTATACTTCGCTAATGATATAGAATGTGATCCCAGATCAACACTGCCATGGGTACTCAGAATTCCCCTGTATCCCTGATGCTTATGCTACGGGTACTCATAATTCCCCTGCATCTATGTCTCAAAACCCAAACACGATACTTTCCCCTTTAGAATGTTGTCACTTATTCGATCATTGGGAAAATCTCACCCACACCATTATTGAAAGAAATGGAAAACCAAACTACTCATGAAATTTCTATGTTTCGCGTGTACTAAGTTTAAGAATTTCAAACCAATGAATACACACAAGGGTAGGGCCACACCCCCAACTATATCACTTATTGGGACCTGACTATAAAACATAAAAGCACATGAAGGGTTAAAAGGATCCCTAAAACTGCAATGATAACCATGTTGAAGTCTGGACAAAGAGGTGTGATGGTAACCTGATCGGTGCAATCGCGGTGTCACAATTGCGACCTGTGGCCCATGATCGCAGTACCTGTGGCCATCTGCTCCTCTATTTTAACCTGTATTTCTTCATAGCTGCTACACTTTAAAATTTGGTTTTCCCTTGTTTCTTGCTTCCAACCTGCCTCAAAGTACCTACAAAACATTAAAATTTCATGATTTATTCAAAAGTAAAACATGTAAACATGAAAATGATGGGTTGCCTCCCATCAAGCGCTTGGTTTAACGTTCAACACGATGCCTCTTTGATCTTTATTTGTTTCTCTAATTAGAGGATTTGAATTTCTTGCCCAATTTTTTATCATTACAACTTTGAGGCGTATTGGGAAAATATAGGGGCATGATGATGAATGTTTTATCACGCTACTTCGAAGACTTGAACCTTTTACCCAACTTCACATTGAATTTTTGGATTGTTTCCATAGGTAAAACAAAGTATATCAATAGCTTATTCCTTGTACATTCATAGTTAATTCCTTAGACATTGAGGTGTCGTTGGAATGTCAAATTCCCTAATATAAGGGGGAGCTCCCTCTCTCCACAACTCATTATTAGCAAGAGTGGACAGTCTTTCATCCAATCCAATGAGCATAATGTTGAAAAGTGGTTTGAAAAAGGTCTCTCCCTTAATTTAGGAACAACATCCAACTTAGAATGGTCACCTCAAAATGAGCTAGAGCCATCATAAGGGAATTTCTTAACTTCTTTTTTTGACTCTAGTCCCATTACCTTTGTTATGACTTATTTTTCCTTATATGAGTTTGATGATTGGGAAGTCACTGAGGAATCTTTTCTACAAAGATCATCATCATAGCTTGGTTTCTCTTCTTGATAACACTTCTCCTGAGTATTGGGAAAGGTAGTGATATTTTCATTCTTTATTTCTTTGCCCAATAGCTCTTTCTTGACATTTTTCCATTTTTTGTACATGTGTTCCATATGTTCCCCCATTGTATCTACCCGATTCAAGATGGATAGTAACCTTGGTTCATATCTACTAGACTCAGTGCATTGCTCTTCCGGTTGCTCATCATATGACCTAATAAAATTATAGGAATAACTAGCAATTTGATTAGTATAATAGGGGGAGAGGGTGTTTGGACACTCATCCCAATGTCCTTGCAGACGGCCGCGCATGGGGAAACCATCTCCCAATTAAATGGAGGCCGTGAAATCTCTCCTAGGGGAGCATACTTACAATCTCTCCTGAAGTACGGTCCATAACAATACAGACATGGAGGGTCATGGTATAACTTTAAATCATTAAACTCATACTTTTTAGAAGATGTCATCAAGAAAAGCTAAAATAAAATCAAAACTACCTTCAAAGAAAAATTACAAACAAATATTTACAAGATTAAATTCAAGCAAGTAACTAAAATTTCAAACTAACTTAATACACCAAATTGTTCCCCTGAAACGGTGCCATTTTTTATAACTTTAAACTTACACGTCAATTTGAGTGCAAGACGGTCGTTGCCAATATATTTACCCAACAAGAGTCGGGGTCAAATCAACGAGGAACAATGTAATTGGTGATTGAATAAGTCTGAAATAGAAGTGTTTGCTAAAATTCAAACTTATGGTACAAGATGTTTTTGGGGTTTTCTATCATGTCAAAAGCGAATCCAAATCTTGGGATTATAAGGGACTAATTTTAGTTTAAGAAATTTGATGAAAATTCTAATCATTAATGATATGGTAGGCTAGGTCTAATATCCTTGAAGCTAGTTATTCAACAATACCACAAGGATTTAACCCATTGGCTCTTTCAAGCACCTAACAAATGTGTAAATCAAAACCACCCAAGACCTCAACCAAGGTATCCTTATTTCTAGGATGATGGCTAAGGCATAGTCAACCTCACTTTCACCCTTATTTCTAATATAGTGAAAATTTAGCAAACTACACATATAATTATCTATCATTGCTTTGCTTTCCACATCCCTCTTTCAGGGATGATATGGCTTTATAATGTTCACCTGAAACTCTTTTTTCGAAGATGGACTTGATCTTTCTAGAATTTGGAGCATTCACCCATCAAGCCCATTTGGGTATTTGGGTATTTCACACATCAAATACCAAGTAATTTAATCAATCAATAATAGATCCCTTCATTAACGAACCGAAATCTACAAAAATATATCACAACCCACACACAATTACACCCTAATCAAGTATAATCCCAAAAGGTAGATCTAGAAACTCATAATGATAATAAATTTAAATAAACCAAGATGTCTATTGAATTTATTCATAGGAAAAATAAAAAGATGGCAAACCACATTTTAGATTCAAATAAATCTTCAATAGACAAATCCAAATCTACACTTTGAAAGTACTCTAATGTCTTCTTAGCTCAAATTAGTACAAATTAGAGCTCCAAGCTCCAAGAAATACAAAAAACCTAGACTAAGGATGAGAGGTAGGGATTTGGAAAGATGGATTGGATTAGGGTTTGAGTCTTCTTTTGTTGGGAAAATATTGGGACAGCTTTGTGCATTTACAGTTTTTCCCTTGGGCTGAAATCTTGTAAGGCGCTATCGCGGTATCTTTTACCTGACTGTGGTACAGTGATCGCAGAAAATTCCACTCAATTGCGGTACTTTGATTTTCTTGACTTGGCATAATCACTACTGATTCTCGCGATCGCGATAACTGAGGCCATGTTCTGCTCTAGGTCTACAACTACACTTCTTTGCTTCCTTTTCTTCCTTTTTGTAGCTCCAATCCATATTTTTTCATCTCATCACCTTTATTCCTACAAAATATGGAGATTAGTGCTTTCAATTACAATTATGTCTAACTTATTCACTCAAAACAATGTATGGTGCACAAATAATAAGAGCGAATGACTTGTAAAATCACCGTTCATCAGTCGTCATGGCCCGATGAACCATACGACACTCTGCAGGTCTGATGGGGACTTTGCCCCCTATGATCATCATGAATAATCTGAAAACTACTCATAGTATGGAGTACTATCCACGAAGAGCTAATCAGATGCATGTAAATCTGAACTCTACAAGAGGGATCCTTATTCTCGATTAAAATACCAATTGCAATAAATTTATGGCATGCGTCTTTCCACTATTTCCATAAGTCTAAATATTTATGCTCTCTATAGTCCTCTCATAATCTACACCCTAAGGGAAGAAAGATTCGACTGCTATCAAGCGCTTCGACTCCAATCAGAGTGACAATACTAACCCTCTAAGTCATCCATGTACCAATGTTAAGCTCAGAAAAATATAGCATAGGAAAATTCCTGGATCACACGAGAAATCTAGTTTCATACTCAAAAGTGACAAAAAACCCTAATGATCACCAATAGACCCCAATTCTAGTCTGAGAATTGCTCTATGAATTAAACGTCCTCCATAGCTGGGAGGAATCAACAACTTGACTCGCATTTCCAATGTTGAACCTCAAAGGATGGAGTAGTCACAAGATTAATTGGAGCCTAAGATGGCCCAAACCCTTTTTGGTTGCTAATGAAGATCTTCGCTATCTATCTCTGACTCTCTAATCCGATATTGCGCTAAAACTATAGCAATGCATGTAGAAGATTTATTTGTATCTTTTGATGAGGTTTCATCATCCTTCGTGAATAGAATAGAGAAAAAGAATATGTTTGAGGTTCATAGAAAATGCGGACACACGATAAGGAATCTAGAAATTAATTACCTAAAATATCTCTGTAGCCTCTCGATGATAGGTTACGGATGTCTCCTCACCAATCCGAAGGACTCTACTAACACCAAGATCTTGTACAAACACATTTATGAAACCTAAGCTCTGATACCAATTTTATCATTACCCAATTTCTCAGGTAATGATGGTGCCTACCATAACCCCCAACTAGGCAAGCCAACCCATAGTTCGGAATGGGTAGTAATGGATTACTCAACAAAATAAGAAAAGAATATGGAATTTATCAAGTAAATATCAATACACAATAGAATCTCAAAACCTAGGGGTATAAGTACAAAAGCTTCTAATATATTTAGAGTAGCACAGTGAAATATTAGGCAGAAATACTGTGATACAACTTATCTTCGAATAAAACATGGAGACTAGTCTAATAAATAAGAGAGAAATAAGTGATACTCCAAACTTCAGGAGCTCACCCTAAGTCTCCATACCATGGCTAATTCCTACAATGCTAACATCAACGTCGATGACCCATACTATGATTTGTTGGCTGCAGAAGTGTAGTATGAGTACCAAATGAATGGTACTTATTAAGCAACTACCAAATGAGATCCAATGATAAAGAAGATATATACAACATATAAGCATAATGGAAACTACACCCAAAAGTTCAGAAATCATATAACAAGTCAATGAGAATAATAAGAGACAACTACCTTGACTAAGTCCAAGAGTCTAACATAATAAGACTAAGAAAGTATCAGGGTGAACTATCTTATTCCAACCACATTCAATAGAAATCAATACTATACCGTATATCCCAGGCTAATATATAAATAAAGAGAAAAAGAAAGATTTATAGCAATATACAAGGCTAAGAAATGAAAATACAATATGAATAAACGAAAGAAGGGATACACGGTAGTGCTATAGCTTCATATAGATAGATATAAATATATATATATATATCTACATAAACATAAGTTCATCTTAAGAATAACCTAGATAATCTTATCTTTTTTCTAAGACCTCATTATAATACCATCAGGATCTATGGCTATCATGCTTAGGGTTATAATACAAATGGCTTGACATGATATAATCTTGCATAACAATGCAATCAAAAGATAAAAGAGGCAGAAACATACCTCAAATCTCGATACCAAATCAACGGCCAATCTGTCATAAGTTAACCATAATAATGATCATAACAGTGATAATAACAATATCAATAACAACTGAAATAACCAGCCATTTAGGAAAACCATATACCTAATCAAACCAATGAATACCCCTACCGCCCTATATTTAGAAGGTTCAATAAATACATAACAACATAAAGATGATTCTTCACCCATATTGATGCAACTATCCCATACCAATTTATAGATATACGTGCATACTGATGATAGGCGATGCACATGAAGGAATGAATAAAAGGTACATAATCAATATCACCACTCACCATAAGTGTCATCATTAAGACCATTGTCATCATAATCAACTTTCAACTATTCCAGTTATCAATATATCATTACAGTATCCACCGACCTTATTGGTTACAATATATCATCATATTATCCTCCAGACTTGTCGGTATCGATATTTTATCCTAGTATTCACCAGCCTCTCCAAGGATTAATATATCATCAAAGTTATTATTATGGAATAACATAAACTAATATATTCTTGAAAATAATCATATCAGCTTGAAGTTTCTATCTAGATATTACTTCCCAACTACTCGTTGTTAGCTAACCATCGCTATTTATGGAGAAACCTCTAGTTTACTAGTAATCACATGACCTCTAATTATTTGTCTAAACATTATCCTTATTTAAGGGATAGAAAATAACCATTATTTATTATATAAAGGACATCTAACATCTAGCCAAGGTTCATCACGTGACCATAATCTCCATTTATCCACTATTCCTTATTATCAACTAATCATCATATAACTGTTAATCATTGTTAAATAATCTATGACTACATATCATTTCACCATCTTTTACTAACTGTTATCATTCATTAACTAACCATAGTTAACCAACTAATCCTTATTTAATTATTCATTAATAAACTATTTAGAAACTAATCATCGTTATTAACTAGCCACCTCTTATTACCAACATCACTTATTATATAGTCTCATTAATACACAACTCCTCATTTTACAACTAATTGACTTTATAAACTTAGGCATCAATATCACTAATCTTTGCCTATGCTAAACCCAACATCATTATTATCCACATATCAACCATCTCTAACTACATATTTCAACTATGCAAGATTCATTAATTAATACATTTGATTCCTAGAAACCAAGTGCTATAGTATCCTAATAGACAACTAACTACCACATAGCTTAACCATTAATTAAACCAAACAAGCATAGGATAATATTTCATCGAGAATCACATAAGTTACCAATACAATAATCATGAATATACCAAATCTGTGAATGCCATCACTAGTATCCAATCAAATAAGTCGTAAGCAAAATACCACATCTTCCTTCATCACATACCATAGAGATATGTATAAAAACATATATATCAATCCATAAACTATAAATGTGTCCATAACCATGATGAAAAATTCTCGAATATCCAATCAATATCATCACACGGCCCTTGGCACAATAATATATCAAGAATAATCCCAAAATCATAATCACGGCCTTAGGTCTATATACATATATACAACTCATATCAATAATCATAATTATATGACGTAGCATATCTCTAGTAATCTTACAAATAGTTGGCATCTTGTATATAGGAGGCATAATATCAATAAGCACGTGGTTATCTCTCACATAGAAGGCATCTCATATCTAGGAGGCATAATATCAATAAGTATGTAATCAGCTCTCACAAAGGAGGCATTTGACATCTAGGAGGCATAATATCAATAAGCATATAATCATCTCTCACATATAAGGTATCTCACATCTAGAAGGCATAATATCAATAACCGTGTAATCAACTCTTACATAAGAGGTATCTTACATATAAGATATCTTATATCTATAGGCCATACATCATAACTATGAGTATTATCACCTCTCTAGGACAATTGTCATATCTAAGAGGAATATCATCTCTATAGTCCAAAAAAGCATAATAAAAAGGAGATAACATATCTATAGGTACAACAATCATGTCTAAGAGAAAATAGCATCTCTAGAGGCCAATAATCAAGTCCATAAGGAAATAGTATCTCTATTGGAAAATCATCAAGTCTAAGAGAAAATAGAACCTCTACTAACCAATCATAAGGTCAAAGAGGAAAAAGCATCTCCACCAGCCAATCATCAAGTCTAAGAGGAAATAGTATCTCTATAGGCCAATCATCAAAAGTAAGAGAAAATAGCATATCTATAGGTAACATAATGTATCTAAGGGGAATGTCATCTCTAAATGCCTAATATTACTTCCACAAGGAGTATCATAGCCCTATCTCAAAACCCACAAATTCGAGGAATATCAATACAAGCTAGCAAGTCGTGAAGTAACCTTATACTAAGGTTTACTAGCTCTATTTATGTCTAACATCCACAACTAAGCCCACAAGGCTAACACAAATTGAGGCCTAAGTGGGATAGATGATCCCACTTCTAAACCTTAATTCCCATAATTAGGCACCACATGCCCCAAATAAGGCTAAGGTATCTAGTTCAACTTTTAGATGTAAAGTAAGCCACATTCAAACTTAAGATAGGAACTTTCACTAGAAATAAGGGTTGTCAAGTCTACTCTACCCAAGTTACAATTTCAAGAATACCACACAAGTCCAATAAGGTTAAATCCATAATTCATGCTTCAAATTCTAAAACCACAACCCAAACATAGCATTACATCATAAACACACTACAATTAATCTTAATTAGAGAGGGAGGCACTAGGATTCAAAAAGCATATAAACATATCATCTTACGGGTCTAAAATACTAATCAAATCCCCAAAGCATCAATAATAAAGGCTAAGTTATTCTATACATAACAATCCTAGCATCCAAATTCAAACACAATATTTATCACACATCATCTATAAAGAGGAGTAGATAAAGGCGTAACTAGAAGTCGAACCACAAAACTTAACATCAAGCACCATATGCTCGTCTCAACTTTAGAATCCCCAAATTGTCATCGTATTAACAAAACCATGATCTACTCATCTTTACAAGTATAACGATACTCATATTGCATTATTGTGCTTTGGGTCCAAAAACAACACCAAAACCCCCCAAGTAGGTCCTACATTCAAAAAAGGAGTTTCTGAGACCAACCCACATTTCAAATAGCATTAGGGAGTTATATCCCTCAAGAAAATAGTACAAATCACCCATATTTAAGGATAAAATAAAGCCTCAATCCATTACGAGTTTTGGGACAAGAAATCAAGAATTCAACACTTCAATTAAAAGATTCATGCCTTAGATTTGACATTATCATGATTACGCAAGTAATCCAAGATCCCAATCAAGTCCCAATACTCTCTCTAAGGCCTACACTCTCTATAAGGGTGTATGAGTCTCAACACAAAGGTGAAATGACCAATACCCATCAAAAAATTTCCTTTTAAATCCCCTTCCCATGCTCTTAGGTGGTGCAATTGTCACCCATGCATACCTCTATAGTGTTCATCTCGATTGCACCATGTCCCTCTGCGATCACAGTAATCGACTGCACTTGACTATGGCTAAAACTTGGAATCTGATTCCAAGTTTTGGCCAAGGCCTCGTGATGCATCCGAAATCTAATTTTTGCAAACCAGATATGTAACCCCACTAAATTTGAAGTTCCAGATGTATTGGTGGCATTATATTTTAATTCGATGGCCTTTTCGAACCAACAAAGACTCCTAAATAGAGAATTTATTCTAAAAAACAAATGAACTACTCGATGACTGAGTTGTCAGTCACAATGAGTCATAAATGAGATGGTTAGAAATGGAGAATCTCAAACGGTGAGAATAAGTGTAAATATGGGAAATAACTAGAAGGGTCAGTACACCGTTCTTCTTTTATTTTTACCTTTTTATCCTTTATTGTTTTTTTTGGATTTGGTGTGGTTTCCATTTATCCTTTTCTCTTTTTTTTTTCTTTTCAATTTTGCTTATCTTTTTCTCTCTTTATTTTCTGCCACACCCAAACTTACTTTCTATATTTTACATTAAATACCCTTTTATATACCTAATATTAACCACGCACCCTATGATAACCATCTTCAAATTCAGCGATTTGCCTCAGTTAAGGTACACAGTGTCCAAGGAGGGACCAGGGCAAAAGTGGGTTCATTGTAATCAATTGGAAAGGTGAAAAGATGAAAATAAAAGAATAGTTCTATGTAGGCTCAAATCGGGGCTCAAGGTATACTTATTCATATTGTTATGGTCATTTAGGGTAAGAATGGATAGATTCAAAAATGGCCTATGATTATGTCTAATCCAACTATCTGTAATGCCCCGCAAAATCCTCTTCCAGTCTGAGCCTTAGAGCGTATATGGTAAAGCGAAAATACGAGTCAAAATGTTTTGAAAATATCCTCCCAAGTATGAAATACTTTGAATCATGTGGGAATCTATTTGAGCATGAATTAAGATCATAGAGGTCCCCTAACTTATGGACGAGTTGAAAACTTTCCTATCGTTCGAGTTTTAGTGACCGTCAAAATTTATGTCAACTTCAATCAACCATAACTCGTTGTATATGAAAAACTGTGTGGATTTCTATATATCACATGAAATATCTTTGAATTAGCTTTCCAACGATACAAATTTCTGCTAAATCCCGATATCGTACTAAAGAGTTATGCCTATTTTACTCCAGTATGTCAAGCTGGAAAATGGTAACGACGTTTTTGACGGGCTATCACGTTTCTGACTACCTTTTTGACGATGTCGTCACATTTTGACGACATTTCTGACGACGTCGTCAGACCTGAGCACAAAATTAAGAATTGAACTCCTTTTGTGACGACCATTCATGATGGCCTATCACAGACCTGACGTCCTGTCATGGATGGCGTCAAGAACATTTTTTCCAGCAATTCAAGGGCATTTTTGCAAGGGTATTTTGGTCATTTCCCACTTTTTGAGCCTCTATAAATATGAGGAACCCTCATTCAAATCTTAATTTCTCCATTTCTCTTCCAATTCTCTAAAGAGAGAATATCTAGGGTTTCAATTCAAGAACCTTAATCCTACAAAAATTCATCCATAAATCTTCAAGCTTTCTTCAAGAATCAAGTTCCTCATAGTGTGGGCTTCAAGAATTTATTTATTTCAATTTATTTATTTCAAGATGGGAATTCTGCCGCAGCCAGGATTAGAATCTTCATGAAAATAAACCCACCCGAATTCTTTAGGTCAGTAGTAGGTGAGGATCCGTAGTTGTTTCTTGAGGAGGTGAATAAGATCACCCATATTATACATTTGTCAGAGAAGAAGAGTGTTTAGTTAACATATTATAGGTTGAAAGATATTTCTCATAATGGGATAGTGATATGGGAGAAAAGTAGAGGGGAGAATGCAACTCCCGTGACTTGGCTAGAGTTTCAGAGTTCCTTTCTAGATAGGTTTTTCCTGCTAGAAATGAGAGAATCTAAGGTAGAAGTGTTTATGAACCTAAGGAAAGGCTCCATGACAGTGAAAGAGTATTTTCTTATGTTTAACCAATTAGCTAAGTATGCTCCTGACTTGATAGCTGACCCTATAGCGGGTATAAGTATGTTTTTGACTGGGGTATCAAGTGATGTGTTAAAAGAGTGTAGAGCTTCCATGCTTAATAGAGATATGGATCTTTCTATCCTAATGATTCATGCACAACAGATTGAGGCAGATAAGATGAAGGAGAGAGGGAGAGTGAGTAAGAAAGCCAAGACAGGTAATCGTGGTTTCTCGAAGTTAGGGTCTCAAGGTGATAGTAGTTCTCAGTATGGTAGGTTATTTTTAGTTCAAGCTCCATCTTCAGCTAGTGTACTCGCACCTACGTTTGGAGGTGTCAGATTTAAGGGAGAGCCAAGATCCAAAGCCCAGAGTAGTACTTATGGTGTTCGTACCTACCCGTTATGTGAAGAATTTGGTAAGAATCATAAGGGTGTATGTAGAGCCGTTAGTGATTTGTGCTTTGGATGTGTTGAGACTGGTCACAAAGTTTGAAACTGTCCTAAGCCAGGTCCCCGAAGTCAGCATAGTCTTTCTTCAGCTCATAATAGATTGTATGCATTTCAGGCTCGCCTTGATCGGGAAAGATCCCCTAAAATTGACCCGGATATGTTATGAGCCCTTCATCTTTATTTTATGCATTGATAGATCATTTTCTCTCATTTTGAGCTTATATGTTAGCATGAGTCATTCATAATTTTCAGATCTTGATCGGTCAATTATGACCCAGTCTGTAGGTGCCCCGCGCACCGCTCCAGTATTTTAGCGAAGTGTGTTTCGAGGGACATAGAGTCCCAAGGGGGAGATAACATATGGTATTATGATGTTGCATGCCATTATATTCATCTCTATGCATGTTCTAATTTTCCTTATAAATTTTGCATCAATCATTATTGCATTGTCAAGTCGTGCTTTCAAAAGTCAGCTTAGCCGGACATTCATGCATTACATATGCGCATTTAGTAGAAAGAGTTCAGTTTGTCAGCGTGTGTTCAGTCGTGTAGTCATAATATCCTCCCAGTTATGAGTCCATGCATCAGATATGCATGTGTATTATGAGAATTCATCTATGAGTATCATCATTCGAGTATTCCATGCATTATATATGCAAGCCCAGTGTGAGAACTCTATTTGTCAGTCGTTCTAGTTCCGTAGTCCTGATATGAGATGTTTCCATTTATTGAGTAAGTTCTATTGATCCGTATTCTTAGTCTATCAAGCGACATTCGAGGATGAATGTTCTCAAGAGGGAGATAATGTAATGCCCCGCAAAATCCTCTTCCAGTCTGAGCCTTCGAGCGTATTTGGTAAAGCAAAAATCCGAGTCAAAATGTTTCAAAAA
The DNA here is from genome assembly GCA_030864215.1 of Capsicum pubescens. Lineage (NCBI taxonomy): Eukaryota > Viridiplantae > Streptophyta > Magnoliopsida > Solanales > Solanaceae > Capsicum > Capsicum pubescens. The sequence goes on from CM061540.1 coordinate 179,918,798, forward strand.
TATCCTCCCAAGAATGAAATAATTTTAATCATGTGGTAATCTATTTGAGCATGAATTAGGATCATAGAGGCCCCCTAACTTAAGGACGAGTTGAAAACATTCCTATCGTTCAAGTTTTAGTGACCGTCAAAATTTGGGTCAACTTCAATCGACCATTACTCGTTGTATATGAAAAACTGGGTGGATTTATATATATCAAATGAAATATCTTTGAATTATATTTCCAACGATACCAATTTCGCTTAAATCGGATATCGGAGAAAAGAGTTATGTCCATTTTACTCTAGCATGTCAAGCTGGAAAACGGTGACGACGTTTCTGACGGGCTATCATGTTTCTGACGACCTTTTTGACGACGTCGTCACATTTTGACGACATTTCTAATGATGTCGTCATCCCTAAGCATAAAATCAAGAATTGGACCCCTTTTGTGATGACCATTCGTGACGGCCACGGACCTAACGGCCTGTCACGGATGGCGTCAAGAATATTTTTTCAAGCAATTCAAGGGCATTTTTGCAAGGGTATTTTGGTCATTTCCCACTTTTTTTGAGCCTCTATAATTATGAGGAACCCTCATTCAAACCCTAATTTCTCCATTTCTCTTCCAATTCTCTAAAGAGAGAATATCTAGGGTTTCAATTCAAGAACCATAATCCTCCAAAAATTCATCAATAAATCTTCAAGCTTTCTTCAAGAATCAAGTTCCTATAGTGTGGGCTTCAATAATTTATTTATTTCTAGTGTGGATAAAGTTTCAAGCACTAAAGTTCATCCAATTTCAAAGGTTAAGGTATGTAGATGTTGATTCTTGGGTCCCTTTAATCCAAGAAGCTCAAGAACCCTTTTTAAGACTAAAAGATTTTTATGTTTATGAGTTGTTAATGATTTTTATGAGTTGAAATGGATGTTTAATGTGTTGTTGAGTTTTGATTTATCTTTGGCTACAAAATTTATGTGCTTTGACCCTAGTATGAGGAATTCATGTGATGTTTCTGATAGACCCTCTTGAAGTTTTTTTTCCTTGTGATGTGTTCATGACTTTTGGATGTAGAAATGGTTGAATAAGTGAAGAATGTTCCCCATAGGTTTGATAAAGAGCTTTGGTGAAGCATAAGGGCCACTATAGTATGTTGAATAGGAAACCCCAAATTGTGATCAAGTCCATGCATGCCTTAGAGAGTGAAATGTGCTAAGATAGTATGAAATCCCCAAGTAGATGTAAAATCAGTCATGTCTAATGGTTGTTGAAAGACCCTAGTGAACAAGTCGAGCTATGATGGTTGTAAATTCCCCGATTTTGTGCTCTTTGATATATGCTAAGCTTTTAATACATGTCAAGTGGTTAGCAAGTAAATAGTGACGTGTTAGTATGAAGTTTCCCCCAAATCAAGTGATATCCAAATACATAACAAGACCGATATAAGTATGAAGTACTTGATGTAAGATCTCGTTGAATGGGGTAAAATCTAATAGCATGTCTTCCCTAGGCTAGTATATGATAGTGAACCGATGTTGATGATCCTTAAAGGTTTGAAGTGACCCTTTGGTGGTTATGATGATGAATAGAGGTCTATGTTTCCTAAATGCTTAATGTGATGTCCTAAGGATCTTGAGAGGGAAAGTATGTTATGACTCCCAACTACTTGAAGTGATTATTTAACGATTATGATAATACATGAATGATTATAATAATGCATGAATGATTTGTGATGAAGAATGATTATGTCTTACATTTATGTTGTCGAGTCCTGGGGGTATTTATACCCGAAAATAGAGCTGTTGTCTAGAGACCGTGTCAGTTTCTCAATAATTCCAATAGAGCCATGATTCTCAAAACTCAGTGAACTATAGAACTCTGTATCCTCAGACAAGTGCGAAGCTTAATAAAGCTCAGTAATCTCAGATATCTCTGTAATCTCTATATCATTAGTAATCTAGCCTCAGACCTGTAATCAGCTCAGTTCTAATAGTATTCAAGTGATTTAATACTAATCTCAGAAGACATTCAAGTAATCTATTCAAGCTCTATATCGTCAGTCAGATGCCATGATTCGATATCTTTTCCATCAGATACGGAACCAAGTGATCTCACTGTAACTTAGTCAAACCTTTTGAGTAATATGATCAGTGTCAGATTCAGTTCATCCAGTGTTTAATTGATAATTCAGTTCTGATTCTTTTAATTAGGAGTATAAACTAGCACCGAGCGAGCTCAAGGATGGGATCTCACCTACTAGTAGAGGGTGTGATTCTTAAAAGCAATCCTTGTGCTCTAGAACTACCTAGCCAGCGTAGGTTGATACATCACACCTATTAGTTAAGGGTAGATGAGAGACATCATACCTGCTAGATGAGGGTAGATGAGGTGGCTTGACCTGCGAGATAAGGGCTCCACCATTCTCATTTGAGGACCTGCTAGATGAGGGTCGCATAGAGTTGTCTTTACCAATGGAGCGGTAATGACACCCTTCCAACTGGAGCACAGGTTAGACCTCACATGTGGTAGGTCGGGGCACGTTGGTTAAGTGACTGCTTCACATAGTATCAGTTTCAGATTTAGTCTCAGTTTCAGAATCAGTCTTCAGAAATCAGGACTGTCAGATACAATCATCTATCATTGTGAGGAACTCAGATAGTTCCTTTGATTTATGGTCCATACCATCAGATAGACTTGGTATCACATACAATTATTTGATATTATATTCAGAGATATTCTATTAGACAGGCTTGATCACAATATCAGATTTCTATTGAGTATTCTTGTTGTCAGATTCAAATATAATCATATTTCTTATCATTGATAAAGCTTCTGAAATCATCTGTTAGAAAGGTTGATCTATAATCCTGTCAGTCGAAAGAAGTAAGTCTAAGAATTTAGTCATTGATGTAAGCACGTCCAGATCCTCAGTTATCAGTATCAGATGAGTCAGTATTTCAGTATCTCAGTGTCAGTAGTGAGTTCAGTCTGCAGTAAAGTGGTATCTGAGTTTCAGTAGCTAGAGTTGCGATGATTGTGTTCATGTTCTGTGCATTCATGTATGTGTTCTCATGCGGCATCTTTCATGATTATTCAGTTTAGATATTATTCATGCATGAGCCCTTGCATTAGCCCACCTCGTCTACATACTTGGTACATTTTTGTACTGACGCATTTGTGCTATGGCGTTTTATTTGACACGATAGGTTCAGAGGAACAGGATCCATTTTATCCTCAACAGTTTGGTCCCAGTCAGTAGTAGTAGCAGTGAGTCCTTTTCTTTCGAGGATGAGTCTTAGTTTACTAGTATTGTTTCAAACTTTATTTATTTTCTGTTGACGGAGTTAGTTGGGGACATATCCCATCAACTCCATAGTTCAGACAGTTAGAGGCTTTTTAGACTGATGTATTAGTATTCAGTTTTTAGTTTTGAGTATGTATAGATGTGTTGAACCTTATGGAAAGTTTCTGCATTATTTAGATATTATGCAGTGTATAGGTACAAATATAAAAAAAGGGTTAGCTTATGGTCCTTCGGGTCCATAAGCACCGTGTGACATCTCAGGATGGGATCTCGGGGCGTTACACTGTCCTAAAACTAAGGAAAGACTAACCACGCATATTCTGGATTAAATGCACAAAAGGAAGTACATATAATAACCCGAAATTATCTTAACCCAATTCAGCCCGTAGTATGTGTACAAGTGGCTTATAACTTGAAGATTTGGCTAAGTGTTGGGGACTAAATTTAATTTTTGACCTCTTAACTTTGTTGAGATTTTAAAGTGACCTTCATGACCTCGATACATAAGCTTTTAAGTTGATTCATGTCCAGGGGTGTGAGTACTATGTCTCAGGAAAGTTTCAGATTTTTCAAAAGTGGTTTGGACCACGTTTGGATTTCCAAAATAGTAGCTCACCACGATTATGGAGCATCATAGTGAAGTTCGAAATGAAAATTATCATATTCCAGCAAGTCACTACGATTTCACCACGTCACGGTGGAATTGCAATGACATCATTGGCGCATAGTGTTAAAGGTTAATTTTGGGTTCTAGTTATGAATTTTAATTTCCCAGGCATAGTCTCGTCTTTTCCCCTTACTTTAGCATGATATTTAGGTCCCAAAACAACATTATTGCCTCATTTTTCATAATTCACTAAAAATTCAAACTCTCTCAAGAACAAGCTCTAGCCCTTTTAAGATTCAAGTTCAATCTTCAAGAAAATTATAAAGAACTTCCACAAATCCTTGAATTAAGGTATGATAGATGTTTATCCTTGGGACCTTTTAATCCATGGAGTTCAACAATCCAAATCCAAATTCAAATTCAAAGTTATGATTTTCTATAAGTTATTGTGATTTTAGCCATGAATCCCCATGAATTTTGATTCTATACCATGTTGACTTGTAATTGTTGTTGTTGTTATTAATACCGACACGTTTGAATGGTATTTTTTTCTGAGTTAAACCTTAATTTGTGATTTTAGTAGTAAAATCATGCTATTACTACAAGTGTTACAACTATTCTCATGGTTAGCTTAAACCACGAATTGAAAATGTTTGAAGAAATGCCTACAAGAATGAGTTCTGAATGAATGTTTACATATTATTTCCTTAAAGTTTTAGCTTTATCTTTCTATTATTGCTATCAAGTCCTGGGGGCTATGATACCTAGAATTTAGTTATTTTACTTAGTTGTCAGTAGTTATAGAAGGGTCCCAATTGTATCATGAGTAGTAGTATTCAGTCAGTTAGCATGGTCAGTGTGAGTTTAGTAAAGCTTAGCCTAGTTTAGTGATCACTGTTGGTTCAGTTGGGAGTAGGATTCAGAACTAAACAAACCCAGGGATAGGGGCATTCCTACTAGCATAGGGTATGACCCTTTTTAGTAGTTCCTGAGTTACAGAACTACATAGACAATGTACGTTAATATGTCTTCCTACCAGTCTAGGGTTGATATACATATATATATCTCATGAGTCTTCCTACCAAATTAGGATTGACCCAGCCATTGTTAATAACTCGTGGCACGGTACTAACACCCTTCCAACTAGGGTTATAAGTTGAAACCCAAATCAGTCTATATTGGGGCATGTCAGTTATATGATAGCTCCCACAATTTCAGTTCCAGTATTTAGTATAGAATTTTGTTCAGTCTTTCTTGATCACGGAATATAGTTTATCAGTTATCAGATTACAGCATTTCAAATTACAGACTATTTCAACACTTGTCTTATTATTGGTCATGCATTCTCAGTCTTTACAGTTATCATGTATTCTAAACCGATACGTCATGTTATAAATTTAGTCAGTTATTACTAATTCATATAAACCCATGCATATCAGCCTAACCTCATTTAGCATACCAGTATATTCAAAGTACAGACCGCATTCCTGTTTCTTACGCTATGATGTTTTATATCATGTGTTTGGATGCTCAGGTTCCCGACAGAACCTAAATATCCCAGCGTACCCGAAGAAGCAGCATAGGTGAGTCCTTATGTTCTGAGAACTATTATGTTTACTTCAGTATGTTCAGTCTTAGTAGTTAGTTAGAGTTAGTTGGGGACTTGTCCCATCAACTCCACAGTCAGTTGGAAGAGGCTTTCAAACACTTTTAGTCAGTTATTCACCTATGAGTTCATATAGATAGTGTTTTAGTATTTTGATTTAGTATTGTTTTTCGTATTTAAAAACCTTATGGAATCTTCAGTTAGATTCCGCACATGTTCCTTGTGATTTAATACAGTACTCACAACAGGTACCATCATTGGTTGGCTTATGGTCACTTGTGACCGTAACCACAGTGTAGAGCCCAGGGTATATTCTTGGGGAATTATAAGATTGGTATCAGAACCTAATTTTTTAAATTATCCTAGGGAGTTTGAAACCCATGTTACTTAAAGTCTTATGCATGGGCGTAAAGCGCGCCACACTTATGGGAAAGAGGCTACAAAACATTTTAGGAAGAGTTTCCCCTTTTTTAGTAGTTATATCGTGTGAATGAGCATGATCTCAAGTTATACTCTTTGCCTAATTCATATCTTCTTTATGTTTACTGAATATGCCACTTAGGAAAACTAATGAAAAAAGAAATTGAAACCACCCAGCACCTCTGGCCGTTTGAGAAGATCCCCTGAATGAGGATTTTTCCCATGCATAGTTCAGAGCTACCTTAACCACTCTAGATCATTCTGTAGTAGCTCAAAATATTCGACAAGCTTATGTTCAAACTAATCAAATGGCTAATACTGACGTATCCAAGATTCGAGACTTCACCTAAATGAATCCTTCTTCATTTTCAGGATCTAAGACTGAAGAAAATCTATAGGAATTTCATAACATAGTGCAGAAGGTAACAGACATTATGCGGGTGACTTCTAGTGTGAGTGTAGAATTGTCTTCTTACTAGTTATAGGATGTAGCACACACATAGTTTAAAAAGTGGAAAAGGGAAAGAGGCTCAGATGCAGGGAATATAGAATAGGAGGAGTTTGCTACTACCTTCAAAGATAGATTATTCCCGTTGGAGATAAGAGAGGTTAAGGTGTTAGAGTTTATTACTCTAAAATAGGGCAACATGAGTATGAAAGAATATTCCCTCACGTTTACTCAACTAGCTAGGTATGCTCCCCATATATTAGCTGATAACTGGTCGAGGATAAGCAAGTTCATGTCTGGAATATCTGATAGTGTGGTCAAGGAGTGTAGGACCAGAATGTTGATAAAGTAAATGGACCTTTCTAGGTTGATGGTCCATGCTCAGTAGATAGAAGAGAAAAATATTAAAGAGAGAGAGGAAGAATAAGAGGGCTAAAATAGGCATCTTTAATTTTACCCAACCGAAATCATAAGGTGGGAAGCATCCATAGTTCCAACAAAAATCTTTAGTCCCAGCTCCATCTTTGTCCAGTTCACCTATGCCATAATTCAAAAACGACAATAAGAATAAAGCGCCAGGCTCTAAGACACATGGTAGTGTGAACAGTGCTCGAAAAAATCCTTTTTGCTAGAAATGTGGTAGGAACCATCAGGGTATTTTTAGAGCTAGTAGTGATGCATGTTTTGGGTGTGGCAATCCGGGTCATAGAATTAGAGAATCTCCATAGGTAGGTTCATAGAGTTAACACAATCATCACCCAGCTTAGTCCACTCACCCATCTCTATAAGGCTCTCCTTTCAGTACCACTAGTAGGCAACGCCCAAATAAGCTTTATGCACTTCAGTCCAGATAGGATTAGGAATGTTATCTTGATATGGTTATTGGTACATTTCAAGTTTTTCATTTGCATGTTTACGCTTTACTAGATCCAGGAGCTTCTCTTTATTTTGTAACCCCTAACATAGCTGTCAACTTTGGTGTCAGTCCTGAAACCTTAATAGAACCCTTCTCAGTGCCTACCCTTGTAGGTGTCTCTATTGTAGCCAGGCGGGCATACCAGAACTATCCGATCACAATATCCCAAAAAGTCACTTCAGTTGATTTTTTCGAGTTAGCAATGACTAATTTTAATGTCATTCTTGGCATGGATTGGCTCCACTCATGCTATGCTTCAATTGATTGTAGAAACAGAGTTGTTTATTTTTAGTTTTCGAATGAAATAGTCCTCGAATGGAAGGGTAGTAGTTCAATATTCAGGGGTCATCTTATTTTGCACCTTAGAGCGAGAAAAATGATATCCAAAGGGTTTGTCTACCATCTTATATGAGTTAAAGACTCTAGTTCAGAGACTCCAAATCTTGAGTCAGTTTTAGTTTTAAGGGAATTTCCATATGTATTCCCTAAAGATTATCCTGGAGTTTCTCCCAAAAGGGAGATTGACTTTGCAATAGACCTACTTCAAGATACCCAGCCTATCACTATTTCAGCAAACAGAATGGTGCCATCAGAACTCAAAGGGTTGTAAGAACAATTAAGAGACCTCCTAGATAAGGGATTCATTAGGCCCAATGTTTCCCATGGGGCACTCCAGTCCTTTTAATGTGTAAAAAAGATGGTTCTCTCAGAATGTGCATCGATTACCGCAGTTGAACAAAGTCATCATCAAGAATAAATACCCACTTCCTAAAATAAATGACTTGTTCCACCAACTTTAGGGTGTGAATTACATCTCTAAGATAGACCTCAATCCAGCTATCATCAGCTCAAAGTCAGAGAATGCGATATTTCAAAAACAACTTTCAAAACTCGATATGGTCACTTTGAGTTTCTAGTCAAGTCTTTTAGTCTTACCAATGCCCCATCAACATTCATGGACATGATGAAATGAGTGTTCAAGAAGTACTTGGACATGTTTGTCATAGTCTTTATAGATGATATCCTTGTATATTCCCGTAATGAAAGCGATCATGCAGACCATCTCTGAATTACATTACAGACTCTTATAGCCCATCAGTTGTTCACTAAATTCAGTAAGTGTGAATTTTTGCTAAGGTCAGTAGATTTCCTTGGCCATATTATTTTCGATGATGGAATTATAGTTTACCTTCAAAAGACAAAAGTAGTGAGAAACTATCCTAGACATATTTCTCCATTAGATATTAGGAGTTCTTTGGTTTGATTGGCTATTATAAATGGTTTGTTGAAGGGTTTTGTCTACTGTATCCCCCAAGTCCAAATTGACTAGGAAAAAGGTCAAGTTTCAGTGGTCAAATTCTTATGAGAAAAAAATTCAGAGTTGAAGACTCGACTCACCTCAGCTCTAATTTTGACATTGCCAGATGGGTTAGATAGGTTTTTGTTTACTCTGATGCTACCAAATTTGGTTTGGGTTATGTTTTGATGCAGAGATGTAAGGTCATAGCTTATGCCTCTAGACAACTTAAACCTTATGAAAATAATTATTCCACCTATGATCTTGAGTTAGTAGCTATTGTTTTCCCCCTAAAAGTTTTATGGCATTATCTGTATAAGGTGCATGTTATGTGTTCACAGATCACAAGAGTTTGCAGTATATGTTTTCTCAATGAGAGTTGAATCTTCATCAAAGAAGATGGTTAGAATTATTGAAAGATTATGATATGAGTCTTCTATATCATCCAAGCAACAACAATATAGTGGTAGATTCCCTATGTAGATTGTCCATAGGTAGTGTGGCTCATATTGATGGTGATAAAAAATAGGTGTTCCAGGAGGCAGGCGTTCGTTTAATTGACTAAGATGAGGGTAATGTATGGGTCCAGAATAGTTCAAAATCTTCTCTAGTTTCTGAAGTAAAAGAAAAGCAAGATAGGCATCCCAGTCTATTTAAGTTGAAGGAGTCAATCAGAGATCAAAACGTAAAGGTTTTCTCCCAAGGGGGATATGGTGTGTTGCATTGTTAGGGTAGAATATATGTGCCTTGTGTAGATGACCTGAGGTAGTGTATTCTTGTATAAGTGCATGGTGCAGGTTACTCTCTTCATCCAGGGGCCACTAAGATGTACCACAATTTGTGAGAAATCTATTAGTGGAGTGGTATGAAGAAGGATGCTGCAGAGTGTGTAGGTAAGTGCTCTAATTGTCAGCAGGTCAAGGTTGATCACCAAAAGCCCAGTGGTTCTATACAGGAGTTTAGTATTTCCACTTGGAAGTGGGAAGAGGTTAACATAGATTTCATAACAGGTTTGACTCGTTCACGTCGCCAGCATGATTTGATTTGAGTTATTGTAGACAGAATGACCAAACCAACTGATTTCTTGCCATTACATACCTTTTATTAAGACGAGGACTATGCTAAGATCTATATTAGAGAGTTAGTAAGGTTACATGGAGTCCCGTTGTCCATCATTTCAGATAAGGGTACTCAGTTTACCTCTCACTTTTAGAGAGCTTTTTAGAAGGGTCTTCGCACCCAAGTTCATCTCAGTATAGCCTTTCACCCTCAGATAAATGTCGAGGAAGAGACACCCATTCAGACCTTAGAGGACATATTGATATCTTGTGTTATCGACTTTAATGGCAGTTGGGATGATCATTATCCCTTGATTGAGTTTGCATTCAATAATAGTTATGATTCCAGTATTCAGATGGCTCCCTTTGAAACTCTCTATAGGAGGAGATGTAGGCCTCTCATTGGTTGGTTTAAGGTAGGTAAGACCACGTTGATAGGGATAATCTCGGTGTTTGATGCTTTAGAGAAATTTTGGTTGATTAGAAAGAGTCTTAAGAAAGACCAATGTTTTTAAAAATCCTATGAAAATATGAGGAAAAGAGATCTGGAGTTTGTGGTTAGAGATTTGGTATATTTGAATATCTCTCCCATGAAGGGAGTGAAATGGTTTGGCAAAAAGAGGAAGCTCAGTCCCCAATATGTTGTCCCTTACAAAATTCTGAGCCTCTTCAAAAAGGTAGCCTATGAGCTTGAGTTTCCGGCAGACTGAGCATTAGTGCACCCAGTATTCCATATCTCCTTGTTGAATAAGTGTATTAGTGACCCATCTGTAGGCGTTCCTTTAGAAAGCGTAGATGTTCGAAATGACCTTTCTTATGAATAATTCCCAGTTGAAATCTTAGATCGCTAGATTTGCAAACTAAGGAGGAAAGAAGTTCCCTTGGGTTGAGGGAGTTAATTGGGAAGCAAAAGCTTACATGCGTACCAAGTACCCTCACCTTTTATCTGCAAACTTAGACTCCACTCAAGGTAAGGGTTTTCCTTAGATTATCTTTTTTCTAATCTCAGTCCCATCCATGTGTTCATCTTCATGTCATTGCATGCATTCATGAACCAGTTCAGTCAGTCACAATGTATCAGACTCAGTCATGTAATCATATCTTCAGTTATGCATACTCTGGGTGTAACCTTAGTACCTCAAAATTTCTCATCTTAATCAATCTTATTCAAGGATGAATGTTCCCAAGGGGGAGATATTATAATACCCCAAAATTATCTTAGCCCAATTCAGCTCGTAGTATATGTACAAGAGGCTTAGAACCTAAAAAATTAGCTAAGTGTTGGGGACTTAGTTTTAATTTTGTCCACTTAACGTTGTTGAGCTTTTAAAGTGACCTTCCTGACCTCGAGATGTATGTTTTCAAGTTGATTCATGTTCAGGAGTGTGAGTATCATGTCTCGAGTAAGTTTCAAATTTTTCGGATAAGGTTCGGACCATGTTTTGATTTCTAAAACAGCAACTCATTGTGATTGTGGCGCATCGTGGTGGCTATAGTGGTGGTTACTTCACTGCGGCATGGTGAAGTTTAAATAATGATTGTCCGATTTCAGAAAGTCACCGTGATTTCACCGCATTGCGATGGAATTGCAATAACATCCTTGACGCATCGCGGTAATGGTCAATTTCGTGTTCCAGCTATGAATTTTATTTTCCCATGGGTAGTCTTGTCTTTTCCCCCTCACTTTAACATGAGATTTAGGTCCCAAAACAGCATTATTGCCTCATTTTTCACAATTCACTCAAAATTCAAACCATTCTCTCTATAGAACAAGCCCTAGCCCGTTCATGATTCAAGCTCAATCTTCAAGAAAATCACTAAGAACTTCCGCAAATCCCTCAATTAAGATATGTCAAATTCAAAGTTATGATTTTCTACAAGTTATTGTGATTTTAACCATAAATACCCTTGTGTTTTGATTTTATACCATGTTTACATATAATTATTGTTGTTATAAATCCCCACACATTTGAAGGGTGTTGTTCGCTGAGTTAAACCTTAATTGGTGATTTTAGTAGTGATATCATGCTATTTCTACAAGTCTTAAAACAATTCCCATGTTTAGCTTAAACCATGAATTGAAAATGTTTGATGAAATGCCTACAAGAATGAGTTTTGAATGAATGTTTACATATCATGGCCTTAAAGTTTTAGCATGATCTTGCTATTATTTCTATTAAGTCCTGGGTGTTATTACACCCAAAATTTAGTTGTTTTACTAAGTTGTCAGTAGTTATAGAATGGTACCAGTCGTATCATGAGCAGAAGTATTCAGTCAGTTAGCATGGTAAGTGCGAGTTCAGTAATGCTTAGCCTAGCTTAGTTATCAGTATCGGTTCAGTCGGGAGTTGGATTCAGAACCGAGAAAACCAAGGGATGGGGGCATTCCACCCATCTTAGGGTGTGACCCTTAGCATAAGTCCCTAAATTACAGAACTACGTATCCAGTGTAGGTTAATATATTTTCCTACCACTCTAAGGTTGACATACATATATATAAATCTCATGAGTCTTCTTGCCAGATTAAGGTTGAACCATCCGTTGTTAGTAACCGGTGGCACGATACTAACACCCTTCCAACTGCGATTATAGTTTAAACCCAATTCAGTCAATATCGGGGCATATCAGTTAGATGATAGCTCCCACAGTTTCAGTTCTAGTATTCAGATCAGAATTTAGTTTAGTCTTGCTTGACCATAGAATACAGTTTATCAGTTATCAGATTTTAGTATTTTAGTTTACAGACTATTTTACAACTTGTTTTCTGCTTTGTCATGCATTCTCAGTCTTTACAGTTTTCATGCATTCTTACCCTATACTTTTCTTATACATTCAATCAGTTATTACTCACGCACTTGAACCCATGCATATCAGCCTAACCTCATTTAGCATACCAGTATATTCAAAGTACTAACCACAAACTCATTTCTTGTGCTATGATATTTTATGTCATAGGTTAGGATGCTCAGGTTCCCGACTGTACCTATATATCCCAGCGCACCCGCAGTTGCAGTAGTGGTGAGTCCTCATGTTATAAGGACCATTATGTTTACTTCAGTATGTTCAGTTTTAGCAGTCAGTCAGAGTTAGTTGGGACTTGTCCCATCAACTCCACAGTCAGTTAGTAGAGGCTTTCAGACACTTTTATTCAGTTATTCAGCTATCAGTTGATATAGACAGTGTTTCAGTACTTTGATTCAGTATTGTTTTTCATATTTAAAAACCTTATTGAATTTTTAATTAGATTCTGCACATGTTCCTTTTTATTTTATTCAGTGCTCGCAGTAGGTACCAGCATAGGTTGGCTTGTGGTCACTTATGACCATAATCACCATGTAGTGCCCAAGGTGTATTCTCAGGGCATTGCAGTACCTCGGACAAACATGGTACAGAGTTATATCACCAAGTACAACCTATCTAGTTCATGCAATACTAAGCTATGGTTATTTTTTCCCTAATACTAATGCCATGAAAAGATTCAAATGATGGTCATACAGATATTTACATCACACAATTCACAAATTTTTTAGTGGGGCCTCATTTCATTTTTTTTCATATTTTTCTCAAAAAACTTCTAAAACACAATACAACGGTCAACTGCACTTAGGTTCCTTATTTTTATCCTTTTAATTAAGTAGAAACAACACAAACCACAATACAACTTAAACATGTCAAAAAATACAATATGACTCAAACATGCCAGTTCTACTAGGATAATGCAACCAACATAAAAGAAAGCACGATAAGAGAAATCCTCGATTATGGTATAAACATACCCCGATTAAAGAGAACGCACTATCCCAGTGTCATGTATAAAATAAAAAATAAGGGATGAAGACATACCTGGGTGCACTAGGTGCGGGATCAATACGTCTCAGCAAGGGGCCTCAAATTAGGCCCCACTATCATAAACAGTGATCCCAGTGTTGATCGGGACACTTACATTAATAGTGGCACCGATAGTAGCCGATGCACTTAATGGTGGATGGCTCACGAGAGGCAAAACTTTTCTCCCACTCTCACCTACTACAGTTATAATAATCATCTGACTCATTCGGAAGCTACCTGCTCTAGCTCCAATATCATGGATCTCAATGAAATGGTCCTGAGAGGTATGTAGGATAGCTACTCGTGCTCCCAACACCTCATCATTCTCTCTCCTTCTTTTTCTTCTCTTACTCTATCTCTCTCCAACTTCCTCATCAACAATTTTTTCTTTATCTTACCCCAAATAGATGGTACATCCTTAATAGGAACCTCCTCAAAAATAGGAAAATTTGGTAATGGCCTCATAGTTATGTCTTTAATAGTATCTCATAATGCATGTAACTCCACATGCATAGCTTCCAGATCCGGGGTCTGAACTCCTGCTAGATTTTTTCTAGTTCATAACTCAAAACTATCAAATCGAGTATGCATTCCCTGTATCTAACTTTGTATGTTCTTTACCCAAAGTTGTACCCTCTCTTCTATATTAGTCACTTTTTGCTCGAGGGTGTCTAACTTCTTCCACACACTAGTCAAAAACTTCTATGAGACCAACACATAATTATCTATTAGGGGACTTAATGTGAATAGTCTTGAGTATAGAGGAGTCAAGGCCTATGAGGAACCTACTACATTTGTAAAGGATTGATGCTCAGATCACGATGTCTTAAGTAGAGCGCCTCTGATGTTGGCAAAACCCAGGGGATCTATAACCATGTGCCCGTTGGACTGAAAAACTTCTTGAAGTAGTGATGCCCCCACCATGGCCATTGAAATTAAGTTGGTATGGTCACAAATCAAGCCTAAATTAGTAGTTTATTGAACAATCAAAAAATTATCAACATCCAAGAGCATAGGTACCCTCTTATCCAAGCAGATTTGCATTAAACACTGAAAGGCTATGTTGGTGTATGTATTCAAAAATCAATCATGAATCTCCCTTGTAAGGATCTTGGATATATGAATCTCATAGACCTCCATAATACCAGTGATCAAAGCATCCATGTTGGAGCTCAAAACTCTATCTCTGATTGTCAAGCTCAACCGATGCCTAACCAAAGTCCACTAGGCCTTAGCAGCAAAACTCAGGCTGGCCTTGGTGATCTGTTTTGATGGACCCATGATGCATGGAATCTTATTATAAATAGTTGAAATAATTGCAACTATACATTTCATATGCAAATATTTATCATCAGTCCCAATTTGTTCTTCACCTTTTGTATTTGCTAATATGGTGATCAATCTCAGATGTGTCGGTGGACAACTCAAACACTACTCTATAATAGAATATAGAATTGGTATAAGTGAAGATGTTCACCCAAAAACCTCAAATTATCAAAGAGTGTAGAGGATCACTCCTTTTAAAGGACAACCCTTGCATATACATCTGTCTCTGCTCGATCTTCTATGCTATATTAAACTTCTAAACTAGTGTTGGGTTTTATTTACTTGAGTCTCTCGTCATCCACTCGAAGTGGTACTTCTTGAACTGGGCCTCAAACTCATGCATCTTATACATGCCTCTTATACTCAAGTTAGGCTTAAGATAGAACCCTCTCTTTGTCTTACTTATGCAGGGGATAATGGCACTGTCCGACTCATAAAACTCCTACATCCATCGATTAACGGTGGGCACCAAGATAGGATCAAGATGTATTGCAGGTTTACCTATGGTGGAGGAGGAATATATAATGGTAAATTCACACAAAAATCTCCATCCATGATCCCCTCAGAATCCTTAGTCTTTGACTCAGAACCATCACTGCCAGAGGCACTGCCAGATGCATTATTGTTGGTGTTTTTGGAGGCATCTTCCTCCTCTTCTTCATCCTTTTGTAGCTTAACATTGACCCTTTTCCCTCTTTAGACTGGGGAGGTGAGTGTGATGGTGATTAGCTAGGATTCATTATCTGGGGCTTATCCTTCTATCCTCGGGGTAAGCTACTCCTTTGTTCTATCCGTTTCAAGATGGGATACTCCTCCACAAAATTGTTGGACTCATTATTAGTGGTATTTTCCTTAAGTTGATGAGGTGTGGGACAAGCTTGATTCTTTGGGATTTTCTTGTCTCCGTTTGTAGCTTCATTCTTTTGTTCCAATGTAACTGAGGGAAGGACATATGTTAGTTAGCACTAGAAAAAAGTAAGGAAAAACAAAGCAAAAATAAATTTTTCATAGTGGTTGGGAACCCTAAAAGTCCGACTATGACTCATTACCAGAGGGTATGAGGAGTTTTGACAATCATAGGATAAAATTTTATGCACAAGATTGGTCACTGGTTACCCTACGAGTTCACCCAATGAGTCACAAGAATAATTGTTCAAGATAATATCTCTGTCCAATCATTACAACGACTCAAAAGGTTAGTCATAGTGTAACCAGAGAACTTTCACCCCTTCCTAATCCATATTAGTAGAGTATACGAGCAACCCAATGACTCATTAGGTTACCTTATGAGTCATAGCGTTGCTTATCCTAATTACTAATATGAGAAGAGACAGATAGTCTTATGTTCAATCAAATTCCTATAGGTACTCAGACTTCCCCTTTTAAAAAAAAGTTTTTACACACTATCTATAGAATTAATCTTTCCCCAAATAATGTTTTACGCCAACAACAAGAGCATTATGACTTCTCAAGTACCTTAACATTAACTCAAACCCTAGACTGGTATTAGACTTATAATCCAAAGAAAATTTTCTTAGTAAAACAAATATGAATTACGAATTAGCAGCAACAGTTGAGCACTTACTTCAAGTAGGGAAAAAGTGCTTGGATTCCTTAGTTAACACTTCACCTTGTTCTTGAGACAAGTTTTAATTTCTTTAGGAGTTCTTAGAAATTAAAGTGAGGTAATTTAATGTAATAAGAAGTTTAATGGTAGTGGGAGAGTATTTTATGGAAGTGGGGGGAGTTACACAGTATCAAAAAGGAAAGAAAATTGTGTGGGAATTAATTTCACTTTTTATTTTAAGAGACCTGGGTCGGGTAATCTCATGAGGTCCATGACATTTTACTATAACCACTACTTAGACAATGACTTATAGTTAGTAGCTATGAGTCCTTTTCTCCCTTCTTTAGTGTAAAATCTTACCTGGGATCTCCATTCATGAAGATTCAATATGACAAGTCATTGTCAGTGTCATTAGGATTCCATAAACTACTTACTTGTGTGACTTCACCTGGAATTCTCCTAATGGGTCTGGAAATGAGCCGTAGGGTGTCCCTATAAATCGAAGGGTCTCTCGTGGGGACCTGGACACCAAATTTTTCATACGATTTTTTTAACACCTTAAATCATATTAGGGAGGACAGTCACCCGTAGCCATAAAGGCCCGAGAGAACCAATTCATAACCTTGTACTTCTCATGCATGTAACTATGAAAACAAAAGTTTATTACAAATATGATATTATATATCGATGAGAATAATTACATATGCAAGCACAAACTTATATATATAACACTTGGCTGTTGCGGCCACCACGTCTAAAGGCAAGACACTACCATAACTTTACATTAGTTTACAAAGCCTCTAGAAGATACATAGACTTAGTTAGGGTCGGTGCAAACCCCTGCCCTACTCTTGACTTACTTCCTAATATCAAAATATATGGAACAGACTCGGAGAGACCCGAATCAACCTAGAGCTGAGCAATAGTCACTGAATAGTGTGCGCTCCTACTAGTGAGTTGTATGAGCTAAAGTACTTATGCATGCAGCATAAAATACAGGTCCCATGTGAGGGACGTTAGTACGAATATATGTACTGAATATGTAAGGCTGAAGGTAACAACACATGATACAATAGCTCAATAGAAATCACATACAAGTGTATAAGTAGTACTAGTAGACCTCCTTTATATATACTTGTGGGACTGCATACATTACGTTCCTTTCTTCATTTTTACCTTTCTTACTTCATAATCTTTGTAATCCATATATAATGCAAATGACCAGATGATCAGTGGTAAATAGATAAATTAGGATCAGCCCATAATAGCTTACGCCCCTGATCTACCACCTATATATAAAGATTGGGATCAACCTATGCTAGGCTTATTCCCCTGAGCTGCCACCCACATATAAAGGTATTGATATTGGACCATGCTATCCATATGCCCGTGCACTACCACTTGTTTTACAGATTTATGTTACTTAGTTTATTTAGCCTTTGAGATTGTTACTTTGGTGTTCATAACATTATGGTTCCTTGAACAAATAATCAGCTAATACGAGACATATAAATGGACACTTAATGTAACAACAATGAGGTAGGGAGTTGTTGGCACACCAATGATGTGTTTAGGAGCTTAAAATAACTCATGGGTCTTATTTGAACAAACAGAGAACTCCTGAAATTTTTTAGTGAAGATAGATGTGCAAGTTAAATAATAAGCATGTATTGAGGTGTTTTAACATGTTAGAGAGTGGGAACAAGGTCAATCACTTCATGGAATGTAATGTGCAGCTATTATGTATCATTTGTTATAGGATAACCTTGGAAGCTTACTTGATGGAACAAATGTCCGATTTCATGCCAAATAATGTAAAATAGAGTATGCCTTACATACCTGGTTATATAACTCCGAAACTAACCTGACTTGACTTCTCTCCATTTAGATTAATTATCTATAATAGAATATATGGTAAACTAGTATTAGCAACCAACTATCACATTTAGGCTACTTAACTTCACCTAAAATAGTAACCGGGCAGTAAGCCATTAATATATCAATCAAGGGTGTTATTTTAATCCTTTTCTCCTCTAATTACACCCACATACCATATAGGTTCTTATAAGATTCACTGAAATCACCTCAACTTCATTAAACATTTCAAACAATGCTCAAAATAGATTAGGCAGTAAACAAATGCAATAATTGGTTTGGTGGTGTACTATCACACCATACTTATATATTTCATTACAAACTAATCATACCTTTCCCCAATATCAACCTAGAAATCCATAACATATACATACAAAATAGTCCATAAATCCCTTTTATTGTAGCAATCAATTATTGAGCTCATCATCTTTTGAGTTCTCAATAACAACATATCCATATTTCTCTTTCAAAGTCACATACAGAGAGAACAAAATGGAGTTGTCACCTTACCTCAATTTTGCAACTTATTCTTTTAATTTGAACACCCCGAAACTTTAACTTTCACTTTCCTTCACACTTTAAACCAAAGAAGAAAAAATATTTCTCTTAATAACAAAGAAAAAATGAGCAAGTATCTTGTTCTATATTCTGCCATGTATTTATAATTAGGCACCTATAGTATGTTTTCCTAATCTTCCATGAGATAATTAAGCTAAATCATAAGTTTTTTCACTTACCTTGGGATGCAAAGAGGAGGGTTTCTTCAAGAACCCTAGAAGGAATTTCAGGGCGTCTCCTTCTTGTTTTAGAGAGAGTAGAGAGATTTTATGAAATATACCCTTTTTGTGACTTTGAAATGAAGTAAAATAACCATTAACTTGACCTTATAAAGGCCCTATTTTGTCCACCTCTTTTACTGCATTTTGGATATTAAAATTGGTCAAATTTGTCCAAGTAGGTGATGCACCTACTAAGGGGCTCAAGATGCTCAAATTTTCAAAGTAGGTGATGCACCTACTTATTTAAATTCTTATTTTGGGCTCAATTAATTTGGGCCTTTGGCCGATTTGTGTGTTGGGCCATTTATCCATTTT
Source organism: Capsicum pubescens (assembly GCA_030864215.1). Classification (NCBI taxonomy): domain Eukaryota; kingdom Viridiplantae; phylum Streptophyta; class Magnoliopsida; order Solanales; family Solanaceae; genus Capsicum; species Capsicum pubescens. The sequence continues at coordinate 179,938,124 of CM061540.1, forward strand.
CTTCCTCTTTTATTCATTTTGGTCCCAAATGAGTACATTAGTTTAGGCCAAAATATAGTCCATAGCCATGGGTCCATTAATTTGATCCAAACAGCTTAAGTAGGTGACTCACCTACTAGTTTAATTAAGTCAAGCAAGAACCTCAATTTTTTATTCCATTTCCAACTCTTAATCCCTTTAATCTAACCTTCAACTTATACACACTTGTTCACTTTAAACTTTAAAATCAAGTACTAGATTACGATCTCAAGTTTAGATAGTGGTGTCGACGTTAAGTTGGTCACATCACATTAAACTGTATGGGAAGCAACTATAACTCCATCTACTCCATTAATACTTGCATAACAAATCTCATCTTTTACGTATACCACAAGGCTATACCAAGTTCCATATAATTAGAACAAGTACAAACAAAATATGGGATACTACATTATTCCCCTCTTAGGAACATTCATGCTCGAATGTTAGCATAACTATCCAACTAAAACAAGTTCAAGCCTAAGTTTAATATCCCTATTATCACATAGTACTTATATATTACACTTACTTGTTATTTCTCTAATTCATCATCTTGGACTTTCTCTTCGTATTTGAACAAATGGGGGTACTTAGATTTCATCGCTTCTTTAGTTTCCCATGTTATCTCTTTTGCTAGTTGGTTCCTCCAAATCACTTTTACAGAATCCATTTCTTTATTACTTAACTTCTTAACTTATCGATCTAGGATAGCAATAGGTATTTCTTAATAGGTAAGATCTTCTGTAACTTGTACATCTTTAGTAGGAGTGATATGAGATGTATCTCCCATCCACTTTCGAATCATTGAGACGTGAAATACTGGATGAACTGATTAGAGCTCTTGGGGTAGCTCTAATTCATAAGAGACTTTTCCAAACATCCGAGTAATCTTTTATGGGCATATATAACGTGGACTTAGTTTTCCTTTCTTACCAAATCTCATAACCTCCTTCTAACATCTGTATATGACTTGTGTCGACTTTGGGCTATTTCTAGCCACGGTTGGATCACTTTAACCTTTTCCATAGCTTGATGAACAAGATTTGGTCCGAATAAGGCAGTTTCATTCGCTTCAAACCATGCAATTCGTGATCTACACTTTCTTCCATACAAATATTTATATGGTGCCATTTTGATTTTAATGATAGCTATTGTTGTAGGCAAACTTGCTGAGAGGTAAATGATCATCCCAACTACCTTTAAAGTCCAATACATAAGCTCGTTGCATATCTTCGAGTGTTTGAATGGTACGTTCTTCTTGTCCATCTATTTAAGGGTGAAAAGTTGTACTTAGATTCACTTGTGTTCCCAAATTTCTATGGAAATACTTCAAAAAATTTGCAGTAAATTGAGCTCCTCGATCTGATATAATAGAGATTGGAACTCCATGAAGCCAAAATATCTTTTTAATATATAATTTGGCATATTCTTCTACTGTGTAAGTGGTCCTAACCGGTAGAAAGTGTGCTGATTTGGTAAGCCTATCAACTATCACCCATATGGAACCAAACCTTCAAGATATACGAGGAAAACCAGTGATGAAATCCATGTTTATCGTGTCCCACTTCCAGATTGGAAGATCTATACATTGCATATAACCCCCGAGCTTTTGGTTCTCTACTTTAACTCTTTGACAATTAGGACATTTGTCTACAATCTCTGCAATGTTCTTCTTCATGTCACCCCACCAATGCATCCCTTTCAGATCATGGTACATTTTTATTAACCCTGGATGGATGGAATACCTTGAATGATGTGTTTTTTTCATAATCGTCTTTCTTAGCCCATCTACATTAGGCACAGACAATCTGTTTTGGCACTGAAGTAAACCCTCTTGAGTAAGCTCAAATGACTTAGTAATACCATATTCCACATTCTCCTTTAAGATATTATAGAATAGGATCTGCATATTTCTTCTCTTTTGCTTCAGCTACTAGTGAAGATTTTGCAGCATTATGCACAATAAGTCCCTCATTTGGAGTTTTAAGAAGGCGAACCCCCAAATTGGCTAGTTTGTGTAGATCCTTAGTTATCCCTTGTCGTCCTATAGACTACCCATAAGTGACCACCATATACTTATGACTTAATGAATAAGCTACCACATTTGTTTTTCCCGGATATTACCAGATATCAACATCATAGACTTTTAATAACTGAAGCCATCTCTGATGCCTCAAATTTAGGTCCTTCTGATTAAAGATATACTACAAACTTTTCTGGTCAGTATGTATGTCAACATGAATCCCATAAAATTAGTGACGCCATATCTTTAAGGCCAATATAACTGTTGCTAGCTCCAGATCATGCGTTGGATAATTTTTCTCATGTGGCCGTAATTGTCTTGAGGCATATGCTATGACTTTACCATGCTGCATCAATGCACACCCTAAGCTAACTCTTAAAGGATCATAATACGCTACACATCCTTTTGTGCCTTCTGGAAGTACCAATACGGGTGTAGAAGTCAACTTATTCTTCAGATCTTAGAAACTTCTTTCACATGCATCATTCCATTGGAACTTGGACGCTTTGTGTGTTAGCTTTGTTAAAGATGCAGAAATTAAAGAAAATCCTTCAACAAACCTTCTATAATAACCTTCCAACCCAAGGAAACTAGGAAGCTTCATAGGCATTATAGGTCTTGGCCAGTTCTTCATGGCTTCTATCTTTTGAGTATCAACCTTTATTCCTTCATTATATATAATATGACCTAAGAATGCCATAGATTTTAACTGAAACTCACATTTGGAGAACTTTGCACATAGCTTACGATCACGAAGAATCTGTAACACTTGTCGTAAGTGACTGGTATTTTCCTCATTTTATCTCGAATAAACCAGAATATCATATATAAAAACTATCACAAACACATCCAAGAATGTCTTGAACACCCTATTCATCATATCCATAAAAGTTGCAAGTGCATTAGTTAGCTCAAAGAACATGACTAAAAACTCGTAATGACCGTACCGTGTTTGAAAAGTTGTCTTGGGTATGTCCTTCTCTTTTACCCTCATTTGGTAGTAACCAGACCTCAAATCAATCTTTGAAAACCATATGTCGCCTTGCAACTGATCAAATAAGTCATCAATTCATGAAAGGGGATATTTGTTCTTAATAGTCACCTTGTTCAGTTGCTGATAGTCAATACATATTCATAATGACCCATCCTTCTTATGCACAAATAACACTGGTGCACCCCAAGGAGACATACTAGGCCTTATGAATCCTTTTTCAAGAGAGTATTTCAATTACTCTTTCAACTCCCGTAATTCTGGCTGGGCCATTTTATACAGAGGAATTGAAATTGGTTGAGCACCTGAAATCACATCAATACCAAACTCTGCTTCTCGTTCTAGAGGCAAACCTAGAAGATCTTAAGGAAATACATCAGGAAATTCATTCTCTACTGGAATAGTTTGAAAAGTTGGTGGATCTACATTTGTATTCTTTACCCTAATTAGATGACATATGTAACCCTTGGAAATCATCCTTTTTGCCTTAAAATAAAAAATAAATTTACCTCTTGGTGCACCAATATTACCCCTCCATTCAAGGATTGCCTCTTTTGGGAAATGGAAATACACCTTTTTAGTTTGGTATTCTAATGTGGCATATCAACAAGCCAACCAATCCATAACCATTATATCATTAAAATCTACCATTTCTAACTCAACCAGGTCAACCATTATATCAGGATAGGAAATAGTTATTTTTCAATATTGATACACTCTCCAAGCTAGAATAGATTCACCAATCGGCGTAGATACTTCAAGTGGCTTAACTAGAAATTCTGGTGTTTTTTTGAACTTTCCAGCAACCAATGGAGTAACCCTTGAAACTGTGGTGGAGCACTAGCTGTAGAATAAGCACAGAATGGCCTAGGCGGTCTATTAGAAAACCGAGGCCTAAACTCTCCTTGGGATGCCAAAAACTGCCCTGTAGATCTAGACCTCTTGGAATACCCTCATTCCAATTCTTGAGTTCTTCTTCTTTGCCTCTGATCCTCCATTTTTTGTGCAAATGCTTGTATCCTTGCTATGTCCATGTCTTTGTTCAAAGCAGTAATAGTACAATCTCTAATTAGATATGGATCCAATCTATCCACATATTGATAAACTCTGTCATCCATTATAGCTACTACATTAGGAGCAAACCTAGCCAAAGAGTTAAATCAGAGGTTGTACTCCCTCAGACTCATATTCCATTAGTGAAGATTCAGGAACTGATCCGCACGGGCTTCTCAAATCTTAAGAGGAAGGTAATGATTATGAAATACCTTTTTGAACTCTTTCCAAGTAGCTGAAGATGCATCGATAACCCAAGATCGTTTCCAGTCTTCATACAAAAATATAGCCTCCCCTTTGAATCTATATGCTGCTAGCTCAACTGTCTCTTTACCCAACACATGCATGATATCTAGAGCCCTTTGGATTTGATCAATAAATTTTTGTGGGTCTTCATTAAGATCTTATCCAGTGAATGTGGGAGGATCCAATTTAAGAAAATCCTGTGTTCATAGGCTAGTTTCCCTATCTGCACCACTAGAACCTGTGGTTAGAATGGCTTATCTTTGAGCTTGTCCAGAAACTATATGATCCAATAATTGTACCGAATTCCTTTGATCTTGGTAAGTAGCATTAATAGGTGGTTGTAAGGATGTGGTTCTTCTCCTTCTTAGATCTTCTGGAGATGGAGGAGTAGAAAAAGTTTGGGATACAAACTTAGCTTGAGCCTCGCTTTGATTAGCTTGTCTAGGTGGTGACTTGCTGGTCCATTCTTCAAAAGCCAAATCTATTCGCTTACTTGTATTCTTACTCATTCTCATAACCGGCATCGTTACTATAATAAGAGGAAAAAAATAGGTTCAATGGTTAAATATGACTTCACCTACACCATGGGCTCTATTGCACGATCTAAGATATGAAGAAAAAGCGACAACCCCTAAATGCCCCATAGCCTCCTATTAATAGATGTGGTGCACAACACACCCATAAACAATACTCTATATAGACACGGCTTTGTAGACACCCTACGACAACCTATTCTAATACCACTTTTGTCACGCCTTAAATCCTAGTAGGGTTGACAGGCACCCGTAGCCATAAAGGTCCGAGAGAACTAATTCATAACCATGTACTTCTCATGCATGTAACTATGACTACAAAAGGTTCTGAAAAATAAGATATTATGTATCGATGAGAATAATTACATAAGAAAGCACAAACTTATATATACAACACTTGGCCGTTGGGGACACTACGTTTAAAGACAAGACACTGCCATAACTTTACATTAGTATACAAATCCTCTAGAAGATCCATAGACTTAGTTAGGGTCGGGACAAATCCCCTCCCTACTCTTGACTTACTGCCCAATACCAAAATATATAGAACAGACTCGGAGAGTCATGAATCAACTTAGAGCTCACCAATAGTCACTGAATAGCCTACGCTCCTACTAGTGAGGTGTATGAGATGAAGTAATTGTGCTTGTATCATAAAATATAGGTCACCCGCGAGGGACGTCAGTACAAAAATATGTACTGAATATGTAAGGCTGAAGGTAATAACACATGATACAAGAGCTCAATAGAAATCAGATACAAATGTATAAGTAGTACTAGTAGACCACATTTATATATACTTGTGGGACTACATACATTACGTTCCTTTCTTCATTTTTACCTTTCTTACTTCATAATCTTTGTAAGACATATATAATGAAAATGATCAGTTGATCAAGGGTAAATAGATAAATTAGGATCGGCCCATGCTAGTCTTATGCCCCTGAGCTACCACCTACATATAAAGATTGGGATTGGCCCATGCTAGGATTATGACCCTGAGCTTCCACCCAAATATAAAGGTATATAGATCAGCCCATGCTTGGCTTATTCCCCTGAGCTGGCACTCATTTTATAGATTTACGTTACTTAGTTTATTTAGTCTTTTAGATTGTTACTTTGGTGGTCATAAAATTATGGTACCTTGAACCAATAATCTGCTAATAAGAGACATATAAATGGACACTTAATGCAACAACAATGAGTTAGGGATTTTTTGTCATACAAATGAAGTGTTTAGGAGGTGAAAATTACACATGGGTCTTATTTGAACAAGCGGAGAATTCTTGAAATTTTCTAGTGAATATAAACATGTAGGTTTAATAATAAGCATGTATTGAGGTGTTATAACATGTTAGAGAGTGGGAACAATGTCATTGGATTCATGGAATGTAATGTGCTACTATTATGTATCACTTGCTATAGGATAACCTTGGAAGCTTACTTGATGGAACAAAAGTATTCTTTCATGCAAAAGAGTGCAAAATAGAGTATGCCTTACTTACCTAGTTATATAACTCCAAAAATAACCCGACATCACTTCCCAACTTTTAGATTACTTAGCTACAATAGAATATATGGTACACTTGTATTAACAACCAGCTAACACATTTAGGCTACTTAACTTCACCAAAAATAGTAACTGGTCAGTAAGACATTAATATATAAATCAAGGGTGTTATTTTAACCCATTTCTTCTCCAATTACACCCACATAATATACAAGTTCTTATAATATTCACCGAAACCACCTCGGTTTTATTACACATTTCAAACAATACACAAAACAGATTGGGTAGTAAGCAAATGCAATAATTGGTTTGGTGGTTTACCATCACACCTTTCTTATATATTTCATTAAAAACTAATCATACCTTTATACAACATCAACCTAGCATCCCATAACATATCCATACAAAATAGCCTCAATTCCCTTTTATTGTAGCAATCAATTATTGAACTCATCATCTCGTGAGTTCTCAATAACAACACATCCATAATTCTCTTTCAAATTCACATAAAAAGAGAACAAAATAGAGCAGTCACCTAACCTCAAATTTGCAAATTATTCTTTTAATTTGAACTCCTCAAAACTTCAACTTTCACTTTCCTTCACACATTAAACCAAAGAATAAAAAAGATTTCTCTTAATAACAAAGAACAAGTGAGCAAGTATCTTGTTATATATTCTGCCATGTATTTATAATTAGCCACCTATAGCATGTTTTCCTAATCTTCTATGATATATTTAAGCTAAACCATAAGTTTTTTCACTTACCTTGGGCTGCAAAGGTGAGGGTTTCTTCAAGAACCCTAGAAGGAATTTTAGGGCGTCTCCTTGTTGTTTTAGAGATAGTAGAGAGATTTTATGAAATATACCTTTTTTGTGACTTAGAAATAAAGTAAAATAACCATTAACTTGACCTTATAAAGTTCCTATTTTGTCCACCTCCTTTGCTGCATTTTGGACCTTAAAATTGGTCAAATTGGTCCAAGTAGGTGATGCACCTAATTAAGGGTTCAAGTTGCTCAAATTTTCAAAGTAGGTGATGCACCTACTTACTTAAATTCTTATTTTCAGCTCCATTAACTTAGGCCTTTGGAAGATTTGTGTGTTGGGCTATTTTTGTATTTTCTTACTTTTTTATTCAATTTGGGCCCAAATGAGTACATTAGAATAGGCCCAAATCTGGTCCATAGCCATGGGTCCGTTAATTTGGTCCAAATAGCTTAAGTAGGTGACTCACCTACTAGCTTAATTATGTCAAGCAAGCACCTCAATATGTTTTAGCATTTCTAGCTCCTAATCCCTTGAATCCAACTTTCAACTTATCACACTTGGTCACTTTAAACTTTAGATTCAAATACTATCTTACAATCCCAAGTTTACATAGTTGTATTGACATTAACTTGGTTGCATCACATTAAAATATATGGGCAACATCTATAATTCCATCTATACCATTAATTCATGTATAACAAATCTCATCCGTTACCTATACCACAAGGATATACCAAGTTCCATATAATTAGAACAAGTACAAGCAAAATACAGGATGTTACACTTTTCCTACATAATTCATCCTTGCATATTTGAGAACACAGATTACCCTATAAATTAATAAGTACAAAACATGGGTTGCCTCTTATGTAGTGGTTAATTTAACATCGCGGCATAGCATGAATATATTGGGTACTCAGACATCACCAACAAGCTCATGGTTTAACTCCCCTTTAGTGCCTGATTTAGCATTGTGGCACAACTCGATTTCCTTGGCTACTTAGACTTCCCCAAGGCTAACATCTTCAGACACTTTTAATGCCTCCACACTTCCCATGTAATGCTTGACATGATGCTTGTTAACGTTGGATGGTGCATCTCCATATCATTTTAAATCAATTGCACCATGTGCAAATACTTTAACCACATGAGTGTTCTAGACCACCAAAACTTTAGCTTGTCGGGAAATAAGAGAGGTCTCAAATTATACAACAAGACCACATAATATGGCACGAATGCCTTTTTTTTAATATTCTTGTCATAGTACAACTTTATTTTGTCCTTATACAAGCTGGACTATCATACACACAGTGGTAGAATTTAACTAATTCATTCATCTTGCCCAACCTCAAATATGTAGCATCGTTCCACTAAAATTCCAACTTTTTCAATACACATAGTTCCCTGTGTTCAACTTCGACTAGAAAGTGGCATGCCTTGTCGTCCAAAATCTGATAAGGAGAGGAATCTATGGGGGCTTTAAAAGACATAAAGTAGGACCAAAGTACATCATATAACTTTCTCGACTAATTAGTCTGGTTGGCATTCACAGTCTTTGCATATATGGACTTAATCTCATGATTGGAGACCTCAAACTAGCCACTTGTCTACAGATGGTAAGGTATTTCCACCTTATGTTTCACACCATATTTTTCAAATAAGGACTTAAATAGATGATTGCAGAAATGGAATCCACCATAACGAAAAATAGCTCGTTGACTACCTAATAGGCAGAAGATATTCTTCAAGAATGTAGTGACACTTTGACCATCATAGTCTTTGCTACTAAGGGTCAAACTCTATACTGATAGAAATTCCCTCATCCCTAGATTCGTTCAGTATTGATTCCTACTACCAACTGAATTGACACTGGACTACTTTCTATACTGTACTAGGATTGATTGAACTATTACTGATTGTACTGTCTAACTAAACTGAATTGAGTTCACTGAGTTCTATTATCTGACTGAGTATACTAAATTCTGTTAAGTGACTGAATACACAAAGTTCTATAACTGACTGAATAATATTGTACATGAAACCACTGAGACTATTCTCAAACTATTATAAATCTAGGTAAATATCTAGATTGTCGTGTATTAGATAACCCCAGGACTAGATATCATAAATTATAAAACATAGCACAATCTGGAAGATATGATAGCTAGACATTGCCACCATTCATTCATTGAGGCATTATTTCAATCACTTGCATGACATGAACTTGTATACATGATAACATGATATGATTTCAATACTCAACTTACATGAACAATTCATCAAAAACTTGGGGAGCTTAACTTATAAACATGATAATACTACAACATGCAAGCATCATGATCAATATGCCAAACTCATAAATTCAAGGGCTATTAATATGAACACATATAAAAAACACACATGCTATTTTTTTCTCAAGAAACTTGCAATTAATCATGGATTATAAACCAAACTAAATCATAATCATGAATAGAATCACATTCAACCAAAATTTCATAAAAGAAGCTAACTTGTAATTTAAAAGGGGTTCTTGAACACCAAGGGTAGAAGGAAAACCGTGGATGAACACCCAACATAACTTGGTTGTTAATTCTCTGAAAGTTGGGAAGAATTTCTTGAATCTTGAATCTTGAATTGGAAGCCCTAGGGTTTTGTTCTTGAGTAATTTTGAGAATAGAGAATGGATTTTGCCTCTAATGGGGCTTAATTTTGTGTTTTGAGACTAAAATAAGATGGGAAAAGACCCTATTACCCCTCTGTACACAAGATTTTAATGACTGAAAATGTGTCTAGTGATGTGTAGACCGACGCGCTGCATCGATGGCATCAATGCGATGGCTAACACGCCATGTCAAGTTCGCATTGGTTTACTGGAATTACACTGAATGTTGGGGAAAAGTTATCCATCGAGGTGATGAGAGACATGACGTATCGAGATAATGTCGACCTACTATTTTGGTCACCTGAATATAATTCAAACGAGGTCCAAAATATCCAAAACTCACCCAGAGTGACCTATTGACAAACGTGATCACGATTCGATCCAAGGATCGATGTTTTAAAGTTTTAAGGGCCATAAAATAGGATAACCAACTAATGAAGGATAAAAATAGTTCTAAGTATAAATACTTTGCTGAAATTTCTAAGTCTGGGACCTCTTTTAAAGCTTTAACGGACTGAGTTAAGATTAAGATTTTATGAGGTCTTACAATATCTCTCCCTTGGGAACATTCATCATCGAATGAGACTGACTAAGATGAGAGAATACTGATAGACTAAATTTATATATATATATGTACTAAACATGCACAACTGCAGTATGATTACAAGACTGAAAGTACTTATATGCTGAGTTATCATACTGATATGCATAACTAAAACATGACTGAGTTCTGAAAACATGACTCATGATACAATACTGAGCTATTTCATGAAGGTATGAATGTGATGAGAATGCTATGCAACTGAAAAGATATAAGGTTGTAAAGGTAATTTGACTATGGAACTGAGTAAATTCAAGGAAAACTATTACGTTGACCTGAATCTGAGTTTGTGGAGAAGAGGTGAGGGTACTTGATCTGCATGTCTACTTCTGCTTCATAAGTAGCTCCCTCAACGGACTGATCCCACCAAAGAACTTTGACTAAAGGAACTTCTTTGTTCCTTAGTCTACAAATTGGATGTTCAAAAATTTCGACTGTAATCTCCTCATAAGAGAGATTGTTCTGGATATCAATGCCCTCTAGAAGAACTATAACTACTGGGTTTAGTAGGACTATAACTGTTGGGTTACCTATGCACTTCTTTAGCAAGGAGACATGAAACACTGGGTGTACTGAAGCTAAGTCTGAAGGCAGCTCAAGCTTGTAAGCTACCTTTCTGAAATGACTGAGAATTTTGTAGGGACCGACTTATTGGGGACTGAGTTTCCCCTTCTTGCAAAATCTCTTCACTCCCTTCATAGTAGAGATTTTCAAATACACATAATCCCCAATATCAAACTTGAGATCCTTTATTCTCTCACCTACATACGATTTTTGTTGGCTCTACGCTCTCTATCTTAATCCTTTCCCTGATCAATTACACTTTTTCTAAGGCATCAAATACCAAGTTATTCCCTAACACTGTGGCCTCACCCACTTTGAACCTATTAATAGGATATCTATATCTCCTCCTATAGGACACCTGAAATGGAGCCATCTGAATACTGGAGTGATAACTGTTATTATAAGCGAACTCAATCTAGGGCAAGTGATCATCCCAACTACCCTTAAAGACAATGGTACACGCCCTTAACATATCTTCTAGAGTTTGGATGGTCCTTTTTACTTGACCATATGTCTGAGGGTGAAAGGTTGTACTGTGGTAAACTTGGGTACCAAGATCCTTTTGGAATACTTTCAAGAAATGAGAGGTAAACTGGGTACCTCTATCTGAGATAATAGATACTAGGACTCTGTGTAACTTGACCAACTCTCTGACATAGAGATTGGCGTAGTCCTTGGCTAAATAAGAAGTATAAACTGGAAAGAAGTGTGTTGATTTGGTCATTCTGTCTACAATGACCCAAATAAAATCATGTTGGCGATGAGTACGAGGAAAACTCGTCAAAGAATCCATGTTCACTTCCTCACACTTCCACATGAGAATATTAAACTCCTGCTTGGAACCATTAGGTTTCTGGTGCTTAATCTAACCTGCTGACATGTAGAGCACTTAGACACAAACTTTCCAATGTCTCTCTTCATCCCACTCTACCAATAGACCTCCCATAAATCATGGTACATATTAGTGGCCCTTGGATGAATAGAGTAATATGCTATACGCACTTCGGCAACAATTCATTGCCTCAAGTTATCTACCCCTGGCATGCATAACCGACCCTGGAAATGTAACACACCATCTCCCCCTTAGAAGAAAACCTCTAGTTTCTAATCTCTGATTAACTCTTTCAAATTGACTAGACTAGGATCTCTATCCTTCCCTTCCTTCACTTCGGAAATCAAAGATGATTCAGAACTATTCTGCACCCATACACTACCTTCTGTTGAATCTATTAAGAGGAGACCTAGTCGTGCAAAAACAATGAAATTCTTGAACTAACTTCTTCTTACCATCCTCCACGTGAGAAACACTACCCATAGACATCCTATTGAGAGCATCATCCACTACATTGCCTTTCCTGGATGATATAAGATGCTCATGTCATAGTCGTTCAAGAACTCTAACCACCTTCTCTAACGTAGGTTCAGATCTTTCTGAGAAAACACATACTGTAGGCTTTTATGGTCTGTGTACACATCTACATGTACCCAATACAAATAATGCCTCCAAATCTTTAAAGCAAAAACAACAGTTGCTAACTCTAGGTCATGAGTTGGATAATTCTTTTCATGAGGCTTAAGCTGTCTAGAGGCATAGACTATGACCTTACCTCTCTACATCAAAACATACCCCAAACCAACTCTGGAAGTGTCACAATATACAATAAACCCATTTGAGCCAACTGGTAATGTCAAAATTAGAGTTGTAGTAAGTCGAGTCTTCAACTCCTGAAAACTCTTCTAACAAGAATATGACCACTAGAAATTGACTTTATTCTGAGGCAATCTAGACATAGGGGATGCAATGGATGAAAATCCTTTAAAAAAACCATTGGTAATAGCCAGCCAAACCAAAAAAACACCTGATATCTGACGGAGAGATGGGTCTGGGTTTCTCACTACATCATTCTTTTGAGTATAAACTTTAATGCCTTCACCCAAAACTATATGACCAAGGAAAGATATTGACCGTAGCCAAAATTCTCACTTAATGAATTTGGCAAACAACTGATGGGTTCTGAGAGTTTGTAGTACTATTCTAAGATGGTCTGTATGGTCATGTTCACTGCAGTATTAAACAAGGATATCAAAAATAAAGACTATGATGAACATGTCCATGTACTACTTGAACACGCGATTCATCAAGTCCATGAAGTCTGTTGGAGTATTGGTAAGACCAAATAACATCACTAAGAATTCAAAGTGACTATACCGAGTTTTAAAAATTGTTTTTGGAATGTCACATTATCTAACTTTGAGCTGGTGATAGTCTCATCTGAGGTCTATTTTAGAAAAGTAATTGGAACCCTGAAGTGGGTCAAACAAGTCATCGATTCTAGGAAGTGGATACCTGTTCTTAACCATGACGTTATTTAGCTGACGGTAGTCTCTACACATTCTAAGAGAACCATCTTTCATAGGAATGAATAGAACTGGTGCACCTCATGGGGATATACTAGGTCTGATGAATCCATTATCTAGGAGATCCTTCTACTATTGTTTTAGCTCTTTGAGTTTTGCTTGGGCCATTTTGAATGGAGAAATAGAGATAGGTTAAGTATCAGGAAGAAGGTTTATTCCAAAGTCAATTTCCAGCTCGGGAGGAAGTCCAAGAAGACCTTCGAGAAACACATCAGGGAATTCACATTCTAGTGGAACTAACTAAAGATTAAGGGTCTCTGAACTAGAGTCTTCAACTAAAATAAGATGATAGACACACCCCTAAGATATAATTTTCCTCGCCCTAAGGTAGGAAACAAGCTGAGCCCTAAGTGCTGAAGTACTACCCCTTCACTCATGGACAGGTTTATTCAGAAATTGAAAATGGACGACTCAGTTTTAGTAGTTAACTAAAGCATATCATGAATGAAGCCAATCCATGTTGGGAATGACATCAAAATATGTTATATCTAATTTTACTAGGTCGACTAAAGTAACATTCTGAGATACAATAACCGGACAGTTCCTATATACCCATCGAGCTATGATAGATTTTCCCATTGGGTAAGAGACTGAGAAGGGCTCTGCTAGGATTTTAGGACTGACTATAAAGTCAACGGCTATATAAGGAGTTACAAAAGGCAAAGATGCTCCTGCATCTATCAAAGCATAAATGTGCAAATGATAAACTTGTAATGTACCAGTGACTACATAAGGAGAACTTTCTTGATCTTGTTGGGACTGAAGTGCAGAAAGCCTGTTTGGGCATTTCCCCCTCATATGGGTTGCCGGACTAACCTAACGGATAATTATACTGACTCTGTGAACCCACCTGAGGACACTCTCTAACCCTATGGTATGGCTTGCCACATCTGAATCATACATCACTGCTAGCCCTGCAGATACCCTAGTGGTTTCTGCTACACTTCTGGCAAAGGAGATTTGTTCGGGCATTTCTAGTACTACCCTGAGGTTTAGGGCCTGGTGCCTTATATTTATTGTCGTCTCTTAATTTTGGAACTGGAGCACTGGCTGAGGACGGAGCTGGGACTAAATATTTTGAGCGAAACTAATAACCACTCCTACCCTCTAACTTAGACTTAGTTAATTTAAAGCTAGCTCTCTTGTTCTCCCTCTCCTTCTCTTTTTTCTTAGCCTCCTCTATCTGTTGAGCATGGACCATGAGTTTGGATATGTCCATGTCCTTAATTATCATTGTGGTCCTATACTCCTTGAAAAAACTATTAGACACGCTAGACATAAACTTACTTATCTTAGATCTGCTATCTGCTACCACATAAGGGGCATATCTGGCTAACTAAGTAAACTTGAGAGAATACTCTTTCACTGTCATATTTCCCTGCATAAGATTAATAAACTCAAAAAACCTTCACTTCCCTCAACTCCAGTGGGAAGAACTTATCTAGAAAATCAATAGCAAACTCCTTCCATTCCTATGGGCCCTACATCTACGACTCTCTCAGCCTTCCACTGCTTGAACCATGAGTGAACCATATCTTGCAACTGGTGTGCATCCAACTCAGCACTATCACTAGCAGTCACCCTTATAACATCTGTGACTTTCTACACCTGATCAAGGAACTCCTTTCGATCCTCATCCTACTTAGAACCCGTAAAGGCTGGAGAGTTCATTTGAGTGAAGTCCTAAAATCTAGCTACAGCAGTATTGGCCACTGGATTAGCTAAAATAGTAGTTGGGCGATCATTATGGGCTTCCATAAAATGAGCTAGAGTGATGAAAGTTGCTCTGAATTCTGGGTGGGAAACATGCTCGTCCAAGGGGTCTGCCTTTACGGGCGGAGGTGTCGGCTAATTTCCTGTTCTTCTTTCATTGGTCTTTTTGGGAGGCATATTCTGTAAATAGAAGTAAGAAAAGTATTAGACTGATAGTGTAACTTGATTTTATGCTCACTCGTACGATATGAATACTGAAAGAAGGGAAACCTTTCCTAAAATGCCTCATAGCCTCTTGTCCATAAGTGTGGTGTTCTACACACCCATGCACAAGACTCTACTAGACGTACTTTTCATATTTCCTAAGACTCTATTGAACCTTAGGCTCTCATACCAAGTTGGTAACTCCCCGAGTATGCACCCTGAATTCTACATGGTGCTCATAATCCCGAAGGACCACAAGCTAACCCATGACTGGTACCTGCTACAATCACTTAATAATGATATGGTATAATGCAGAAATTAGGTGAAAACTTGCCATTAGATTCAAAACTAAAGTAAAAATACTGAATACTAAAAATCAATACTAAAATTTGAACATATGCTTGTAAATAATCTAGTATGAAAGCCTTTGACTATCTGAAGGTGGAGTTGATGGGATAAGTCCCCAACTAACTTTGGCTACTAAAAATATATAGAAAAATCTAAAATAAAAACTCTGTCCTCAAACTATGAGGACTCACCACTAAGTCTGCAGCTGAAAGTTTGGGCTAATAAGTGTGGGCAGGAGCCCGTACATCTGAACCTATGATATAAGACATCATAGCACAAAATAAAGTTATGCTTCATCACTTTGAATGTACTGGTATGCTAAGTGAGGTAGGCTGATATGCATGGGTTCATATGTATGAAAAATAATTGAATGAGAGTACGTGAATAGATGTAACTACTGTAAATGTTGATTATGCACATAATTGCACATGCTGTAATGGAGATCATATTAACACTGGGTACTAAATTCTGATAACTAAATAACTGATATATGGGTTTACTGATACTGAATTACTATTAACTGGGAAACTATTTCTGACAGTCCTAATTCTGTAGAACTGAACTGAGTTCTATACTGAGCTGGGTTACTATATCTGACAGTCCTGATTCTAAAACTGAACTGAGGTTTTTATACTGAGTATGAAACTGAAACTGAAACCATAGGAGTGTTCATCTAACCGACATACCCCAAATATGGAATGAGTTAGGGTCCAACCTGTGATCCCAGTTAGAAGGGTGTTAGCACATTGCCAAGGGATACTAAAAATGGCTATAAGTTGACCCTTTCTGGCAGGATGATCTTTTGTCAACCCTCGCTGGCAGGAAAACTCATAAGAGAGGTATCAACCCTATACTGGTAGGAAGACATCTCAACCTATGCTGGCTACATAGTTCTATAGCGCAGGGATTGCTACTAAGGGTCAAACCCTTTATTGACAGGAATGCCCCCATCCCTGGGTTCACTCGGTGTTGATTCTTACTCCCAAATGAATTGACACTGAACTAATTTCTAGACTGTACTAGGCTTGACTTAACTATTACTGATCATACTATCTAACTGAACTCAACTAAGTTCACTGAGTTCTATTTTCTGACTGAGTATACCAAATTATATTAATTGACTGAATACACTGAGTTTTGTAACTGACTAAATACTACTATACGTGACATCAATGAGACTATTCTGAAACTTTTGTAAATCTAGGTAAACAGCTATATAATTAGGTATTAGATACCCCTAGGACTCGATAGCATAAATTGTAAAACATAGCACATTCTGGAAGACATGATAGCTAGACACATTGTCACCATTCATTCATTGAGGCATTTTAACAAACACTTGCATAAAATGAACTTGTATACATGCTAACATGATATGATTTCATTACTCAACTCACATGAACAATTCATCAAACACTTGTGGAGAATAACTTATACACATGACAATACTACAATAGGAAAGCATCATGATCAGCATCCCAAACTCACAAATTCAAGGGGTTTTAACATGAATCCATATAACAACACACACATGCATTTTTTTTCTCAAGAAACTTGCAATTTATAATGAATTATAAACCCAACTTCATCATTATCATTAATACAATCACATTCAACATGAATTTCATGAAAGAAGCCAACTTATAATTTAAAATGGTTTCTTAAACTCCAAGGGTGGAAGGAAACCCATGGATGAACACCTAACATACCTTGGTTGTTAATTCTCATAGAGTTGTAGAGAATTTCGTGAATCTTGAATCTTGAATTGGAACCCTTAGGGTTTTGTTTTTGAGTAATTTTGAGAATAGAGAGTGGACTTTGCCTCTAAAGTGGCCTAATCTCATGTTTTGGGGCAGAAATAAGGTGGGAAAAGAGCTAATTACCCCTCTAGACGTGGGATTTTAATGACTGGAAACATGTTTAGTCATGCACAGACCAACGCGCCATGTCATTTGCATCAACGTGATGGCCAACACACCACATCGAGTTCGTATTGGTTCACTGGAATTACACTGAAAGCTGGGGATAAATTATCCGTTGATTCTATGGGCAACATGATGCATTGAGATCGCGTTGACCCACTATTTTGGTCACCTGAATATGATTCAAATGAGTTCCAAAAAATCCAA
The DNA here is from genome assembly GCA_030864215.1 of Capsicum pubescens. Classification (NCBI taxonomy): domain Eukaryota; kingdom Viridiplantae; phylum Streptophyta; class Magnoliopsida; order Solanales; family Solanaceae; genus Capsicum; species Capsicum pubescens. The sequence goes on from CM061540.1 coordinate 179,955,907, forward strand.
AACTCACCCAGAGTGACCTATTGACACACCTAACCATGATACAATCCAAGGATCAACGTTTTAAGGTCATAAGGTCCATAAAATAGTATTGCCAACTTATGAAGGCTAAAAATAGTTCTAAGTATAAATACTTAGCTGAAATTTCTAAGTCTGAGACCTCTTTTCAAGCTTTAATGGACTGAGTTAAGTTTAGGATTTTGCGGGGTCTTGCAAATAGTGAATGGTCTAGGGTCCTCCTTTGTCTCTATGAATGATCGAGGTGCCACAGAACTACAATGTTACATATTATAATTTAGCTCAAAACTCACTGTCCACTTATTAAAACAAAAATCCTTATGAACTTAGCATAGAAAGGCATCTGGTATAGTGAATCTACAAGTGGAATATCAATAAATAGTTCATTCCACATCGACATGAACTTCTAATACTTCCCTTTCTCTTATTTCTTCTTTGATCTCTAAGGAGAAGGTGGGGAGTACGTGGAATAGTCTTCAATATCAACTTATCTTCCTTTTCTTATCGGTATCCTTCTCAGCTCTTTTATCAACAACTATCGATTTTTGTAAAGACTCATGACTAGTCACTAACTCTTCAGATTCCATATTTGTGCCTCATCAACATCAACAATATCATTCCTAAATTTATTAACTACAGAAATAAGAGGATCAATGGTTGGGATACCACTACGAGTGGTGATGGACAAACAGTCACTCATTCTTAGGATTCTACACAATACTACTCTAAAATATTCCCGACTAATATTGATTTAAGGTCGCTGACATCTTTGCAAAGTGTTTCTCAAGTTGCTTGATTACAGTGTAATGTGATTCCACATTTTTGGTAAAACCTAATATTTCTTCCTTGATCTCTTTAAGGAAAACCTCTTAATTCTAATAACCCTTAACAAACTTTGTAAGCAATGCCTTCATCCTTAAATAGGCATCTTGATTCCCTAGTGGAACATATGCATCAACCTTCTCTTTATGCCTCTCATTACTATCTCTCTATATTTTGATCCCTATATACATCGCCATAATAGTTTTGACCTTGGTTCCCTTGCCTCGAGTTCTAAGTATCTTGAGAAGACCCTTGGACTTTGTCTCAAAAACCCACCAACTCTCAATCCAGATACTTTGCATCTACTTCAATATCAGAATCACATAGCTTATATGCTTTACCTTGTTCACCCATAGCATTTACCTTCTCTGAATTCAAAGTTATGAATTTCTTAGTTAGAAGCCCAAACTCCATCCTTAGTTACGAACTTTTTGTGCCACTATATCATTACAATTCTCTACTCGTTGGAATCACTAATAGAATAAGTGCCATAACCTTTTTATGCCTCTCGACTATTACACCCTCAATTAATATGATATATATCCCATATAAAATTTTTGATGCTACTTCCTAATGGAAGCTCATGAAAGCTCCACCTGTAATAGTGTTCGCAATAGCCTTCTAACTGGTATTCAGGGCATGACAAAAAATTTCTAGAAAATTTCTCCCAAAAATTCTATGATTAGTCACCATCAACTTCTTATTAAATTGAAACCAAGCCTCATACATTGGTTCAGAATGCAATTGCCTGAAATTATAGTTCTCGTTCTTCAATTGTAGCATTCTAGAAAGAGGGGAGAAATAGTCTAAGAATTTCTTTCGTAACTCATTGCAAGTAATAATAGACCTACGAGGTAGTTCCCCTAACCATAATGTAGCTTCACCAGTTAGAGGGAATGGGAACAACCTGAGTCTCAATGCTTCTTGACTCATACCAAGAATATTATATAAAGTGCAAATTCAAGAAAAATTAATGATGTAAATGTTTGCATCATCGGTTTGCAAAACCTGTAAACACACCATTCAAATACAACAGATGAATAATATTACTTATGATATCAAACTTTGTCCCCAGGAGAAACTCAAGAGGAATGATAGATCATATATCTATAGGCTCAACATATCCTATATCACCTTCTAGATCATTATATTCTTACACGTACTAATAAGTTGAGGTATGGGAGATCTATCTCTTCTAGATCTATTGAGTTCTGCTCAATGATAAGCTTTATATCTCTGTCTGGCCTCTAGATTTTCATGATGGGAAACCTTATTATCATTTGTTGTATTTGCTTTGACTAATTAAAACTAAGTAGTTTACTCAACTATATCCTAAACACCATGTGGAGGTAAGGAAGGCATGTCAAGTGGATCATATCAAAGCTCCTTAGGATGAGCTTCATGATCGTGTTCCGACATCCTTTGATTCTGTTATAGGATTCTTTTTGGCTCTGGAGAAAATGGGATTAATGGATTTCCTTGACTCCTAGTACTAGGAATACACAGTCATACACCCCAAGAAAAATAGAAAAGTAAAAGACAACAAACTCTATCAATCAATCCACAATCGTATTCCCTAGAAATGAAGGCAAAATTTTATGTCGCCCAAACTATACCCTCTAAGAAAAAAATACAGTCACTGTCCAATTATAGTAACCTAACTAGGTTAGGGTCGAAGCCACAGATAATAGGTTGAATCAGTCTTAAAAACTTGTTGAAGTATCTTAAAGTGCATTAAAATAAAAGGGGGAATTTGTAGTAAACAAGAAATAGCAACAAGTCGTAATTGCTTTCGGTTGTAATCAATCTAAGATATACTCTAAGACTGTGTTCCCCCTAGCTTCCTAACATTGTAGGTTGATCATATTTAATCTGACTATATCAATGACATGTATACAGAGCCTGAAAATATAGGTATAACCAACCATCTTGTGAATGACTTGGTAAATCACCCTACACCTTATGAGTCTCAAAGTGTCGCCTTTCAAACCCTTGCCTATGATCCCAGTTTAACTCTTACGTTGTTATTGTCAAGTTAATTTACATGAATCAACATTGTAATCTTGTTTTACCAATCTCAATCTCTTTTGTGAATACGATCTCGAATATAGGAAAGTACTTAACTTTTGAGTAGTTAAGAAAGCAAAAATCCAAAGAAGATCACAATGCATGCATAAACAATGATCTAGAATAACCTCACAATTCTCATAATTCATTATTTTGCAAGGGTTCCCACAACCCTAGATACGGGGTTTAGCTGCTCATAGGTTCAATAAACTCTATTGAATTCATAAAAGAAAGAAAAAAGATAATCTCACACAAATGGAAGAATAAAACTCAAGGTCTTAAATTATTAATTAACCAAATAGTCAAGAACATAGGTATTTCAAAATCAAAAGTTGAATCTTTAAACCAATATATGTTTGTCAATGTATAAAGTTCTTAAACTGTTATAAAAGTATCTAATGGGTATTTATAGTATCTCAAAATAACTTAAAAACCTAACCCAAACAGAATAGGAAAATAAGGTCAGTAGTGGATTCATCTTAGGCAACGAGTCATCTGTACTGATAAAGACTCGATGTCACCTCTGTTGTCTCAGTTTTGTGCTTAGTGATGACGACTCATTGTGAGACCCTAAGAGTCATTGTATGGACTTGTTGTTACTCCAGTGGATTTTTACTTTTTAGAACTTTTCTCACAGTTATCAGGACAATTCTTCCCTATAAGTTGTGTCCTAATGTTACTACTCCCTGTCACCTTCATTTTCACTAGGACTCTAACTTGTATATCTTCAGAACATTTGACCATTTGGAACATAACAACTTTATCCTATATCTCGTAGTCAATCCCTAAGAGTTATAGTCAGCCTCAATTTTACTACTTGACTTAACAACTTTCATTGATATCATGATAACTTGGGCTACGACTCGTATAGTCACCCAATGACTCATAGTCTACGCAGTAACTTTAATTTTCAGAGATTTTTCTTCTTATTTTTGTCTACTTCACTTCCAACCTAGTTTTCCTGCAACACACATCATATCTAACAAAATAGCCTACATATTTGAATATTTTAACAATTTTAAGAATCAAGAGTACCATTAAACCATCGTACATCAGCACCCAGGTGATGCTAAAGCATTGTCTATTGGCTGAGTAAGGGTTGATAAAGCACCCAATGGATCGCCAAAGCACAAAAAGGGTCGTCTTTAGTGGTCACAGCAGATATGTAATGACATAATTTTTCTGGAACTGGAATGTCATACGATGCTCATGATCCCGAAGGACCACAAGATAACCCTCTACTGATATTTGTACCTGAGCACTGCATAATATAGATAATAAATGCGAAAACTGGCCATAAGGTTCAAAACATCTAAAAATACTCAAAACTGAAAACTAAATACTGATACATCTGTCTGAAAAGCCTCTACACTATTTGAACTGTGGAGTTGATGGGACATGCCCCCCAACTAACTCCTTCTACTGAAAATAAACTAAATCTGATGGGATAATAAAATAAAGATCATCCTCAAATAAAGAGAACTCACTGCTACGTCTGTTGTTGCTGACTGGGACTGGCTACCAAGGGTACTCTGGATCTCGTGCCTCTAAACCTATGGTGTCATCTAAAACACCATAGCACAAATATTTCAGTATAGGAATGTACTGAGTATGAAGATTAGGTAAGGCTAAATGCAAAGGCCTATGTATGAACAATTACTTAATTGAATAATCATGAGAGTATTGAATAAGAACACGTGCATAAATGCACAAATCATAACTGAAATCATCGTGACTCGAAATACAACAACTCGGGTATTGCTTTACTGTCATCTGAACTCACTACTAATACTGAGATACTGAACAACTGAATCACCTGATATTGATAATTGAGTACTGGAGTTGAGATCAGTCATTTCTAGCGAGTGATCTCATAAACTGATGTTACTGGAGCTCATTAACTGAATCTACAAAAATCAATGATTGCACTGTGAGTTTTCTACTCTGAACCAATTGAATCAGAGATCAAACCTCTCTAAGGGATAATCTTAAAATCTACTATCAATGATAAAAAGAGATTATATCTGAGATCAAACCTTTCAAGTGGAAGATCTCTGAATCTGATAATGAGAATAATCAACTAAATTTGAGAATGAGATCAGGACTATCTAATGGGTGATCTATGGATCTGATAATAAGAATACTCAACCGAATTTGAGAGTAAGATAAAGCCTATCTAATGGGTGATCTCTAGATCTAATAATGAGATTACTCAACTGAATCTAAGACTGAGATCAAGCCAATCTAACTAGTGATCTCTGGATCTGATAATGAGATTTATCAACTGAATCGGAGACTAAGATCAAGCCTGTCAAATGGGTAATCTCGATATCTGATAATGAGATTACTTAATTGAATCTGAGACTGATAATAAGCCTATCTAATGGGTAATCTCTAGATCTGATAATGAGATTACTCAATTGAATTTGAGAATGAGATCAAGCCTATCTAACTGGTGATCTCTGAATTTGATAATGAGATTACTCAACTGAATCTGAGACTGAGATAAAGTCTATCTAACGGGTGATCTCTAGATATGATAATGAGATTACTCAACTAAATATGAGACTGAGATCAATCCTATCTAACGGGTGATTTCTGGACCTGATTATGCTAAGATTAAATAACTTTATGAGGGACCAGGCCTATCTAGTGGGTGGTCCATAAATCTATGGAACTATCTAAGTTCCTTACTGAGACAAGTGATTGTATCTGACAGTCCTGATTTCTGAGTTCTACTCTGGAGACTCATACTGAAACAGTAGTTGTAGGAGTGCTCACTTAACTGAAAGGCCCCAAATCTGAACTGGTGGGGTCCAACCTATAACCCCAGCTGGAAGGCTATAAATACCTTGCAACGGGTAAAGACCTCTACTTTGGTCAAGCGTCTCTAACGGGTGACCCTCATAGGAAGTCAAGCCAAAGGAAGTATAATAGTCAAGCCTTATTCCAATGGGTGACTCCTCCTCCTATGCTGGCTATGAAGTTCTAAAGTTCAGGGATTGCTTATAATGACTCTACCTCTCTAAGAAGAAGCCGACATCCCTGCACTCGCTCGGTGCTAGCTCCTACTCCCATCTAAATGACTCTGAACTGATTCTTAACATAACTTAAACTAAGTTGAATCTGATACTGATCATATTTATCGAATAATCTAAATGAGTTAAGCTTAATTCACTTGGTTATGTATCTGACCGAATATTATTAAATCTCATCATCCGACTAAATGCTACTGAGTTCGAGATAGATTACTTGAAACTACTGAGGACTGAACTGAACAGTTGAATACTACTAGATTTTAGCTGAGTACTGAATTGGGGCTAGAATACTAGCTATATTGAAATTACTGAGAATACTGAGATTTCTTACGTTCTGTATCTGAGAGTATAGAGTTCTATAACTCACTGAGTTTTTAGAATTGTGGCTTGACTGAGATTATCGAGAAAACTGATGCGGGCTCTAGACTGGAGCTAATTTGTCATGTATAAATACCCTCAGTACTCGATAACATAAAAGTAAAACATAGTCATTCTTGAATAATCAAGATCATGGACATTTCTTCACCATCACAATTACTAAAGCATCTCTTCAAGCATTTAGAAATCATAAACATGTGATAGTATAGGGAGACATGCTTTTGGCTCATACTCCATTCAACAAGGTCTTGCATCAAACACTTAGCATGTATTAAAGTCTTAGCATGTATGGAAGAGTACATAATTAGGGGAATTTCATGCTATCATGTCATAATTCATTCACTAAGGCTTTTTTCAACAAACATTTGGCACGCATGGGCTTGCAAACAATTGGGGATTTCTAGTCAACATGCTAAAATTGCTCTAATTCTTTCACATAAGCATTTTATCAAACATATGGGGAGTATGCTTTGCTTATTCAATAACTCCTACACTTAATTGACATTAACACATCACTTAACAAGCAACTTGAAGAGGGTTTATCATGGACATAACTTTAATATCACATACTAGGGTCAAAGCTTGAAAACCTTGTAATCAAAACATAAATTAAAACTCAATAATAGCATGAACTCCAATTTTAATTCACATGAATCATGAAAACTCATAAACATAAGAAGCTTTGAATTTAGAAAAGTATTCTTGAGCTTCTTGGATGAAAGATACCCAAGAATCAACATATGCATACCTTAGGAAACTCTTTCTTGAAGGCTCTTGGAGAGATTCTTGATTTCTTGATTTTTCTTGAAGAAGAAAAAAGGATTTTGATTTTGTAGAAATCCTAGATTTTTATGTTGAAGAGGAGAAATAATGTTGTGAGCCTTGATCGGGTATAAATAGGGCTGAAAAGAGTGGAAAAAGACCAAAAATCCCTTTTTAAAATGAGTTAAAACTGCTGAACGAGGGTTGTGATGGTCCGTTGCGTAGTCTGACGATCCGTCAGATCATCCGTCAGAAAAATAACACACTACCTCGATGTGATGGTCTCATCAAAGGTTCATCGCAAACCCAATGGTCTATTGGATTGTCCGTCACGGGTTGGCCAGGATGAGGCCACACTACCTTAGTGGCGACTGTCCTCGCGACGGTCCGTCACAACCCCGACGGTCCATCATCCTGGACGTCGCACTTGGGCCAAAAAAGAGAGTTACTACCATGGTTGCGATGGTCTTGGCGATGGTCCATCGCAATCTCGACGGTCCATCAACCCAGCCATCGTACCTGGGTGGTTCCAATTACTTTCTGTAAAACGACCATAACTTTCTCGTCCGATGTCAAATTTTGGCGAAATTGGTATCGATGGAAATCTTATACAATTATCTACATGAAAAAAAGTCGATATTATGGAAATTCTACATTGTTCAAAATATTTCTCACTTGGGAAGACACTTCTCAACCTTTTAGGGTCAGATTTACACTCCACTGAACAAGCTCTAAGCCTCAGACTACGAGAGAATATAAAGGGGTTTTACAGGATATCAGGGACTAATTAGAGACTTGAATTTTTTTGATTCTCCACCAACCCCTTGGGATTTATCTAGAATCATTAAGCACAAATGAACTATGCTACCCTATCAAATTTGATGTTACAGACTTAATGGACTAGTCAAAATTTTCTCCGTGATCTTTCTAATTAAAAGTGGTCACCACACCCACTTACCATTCTTCATTACTTTTACCCTATAGCATGAAACGAGTTTGGGTACCTCGAAACTCAAACCAAGTGTCTTCCTAATATAAAATTGATGTTACAAACTTTTTGGAACAATCAAAATTGGAATACAAGATTATTTTACTTAAGTTTTTTCTTGATAGCCAATTTAAACCAATGAAGGATTTAAAAGATAGAATTAGCTCTAAAAAGCAAATGAAATGCCCGATAATAAAACTATAAGTTATACAAAGTCATCAATGATTTGGGAGGCTATAGGTAGGATCTAAAGGGAGATAATGAGTAGAAAAATAGAAAATTATATGAATGGTCATTACATCCTAGGTCAGTATTGCTAACATAGATTAGGGCTCCTCCGATGGAGGGAACCGAACTCCTATAGCTTGTGGGTGACTAAAGGCCAATGCAAACTACATAGTTTAGGATTAAATTTTAAAAGACCATATAGTTATGTTCCTTTTACCCTATTCATTATATTATTATTATTATTTAGGAGTATGATCTTGTATTTTATGGCAGATTTTGGTACATGTCTATTTTATCCATTTTCATGGGTGGTATGCAAGTACTCATTGTAATGACATTCCTCAGATGCTACATAATTTAATGATGTAGATTTGGAGGCATTTTCTTATGACCCTGTACAACATTAGGTTGTTTGTTATTCTATTAGACTGCTAGTGAGAAATGGTGAGCCCCCATCTTTCAAAAGGCCTTGTTACTTTTGGAACACTTTATTATACGTGTTATTTTTGTTTTCCTTTGGAATATTCGGTGTCACATCTAAACTTAGAAAATGCTTTATGGATAGAGGCTTGCAGATAGTATTGGCTTATTTTTTTATGTAATCGGTTTTGACTCACAAACTTTAATTTATTTTTTATCAAACTCCGTACATTATGGAGGTAGCTTCTGTATGTTTCTTATTTTACTATGCTTGTGATGAGAGTTTAATGGGTCATCTTATGCCTTGGTAGGCTTGGGGTGCCTATTGCGGCTAGGGCCACAGTTCGAGTCATGACAAACTTAGTATCACTGTATGATTCATGGTCATTGGGTGTCTAAAAGTCTTATCGAGTCGAATCCTATTTATGGGTGTATGGTATGCCACACTTTTAAGTGGGAGGCTACGAGGCACTTAGGAATGTTTCCCTTCTTTATGTTTTATTTTGTGCTAGAGATTCTAGTTACTATGAATTTCTCCTAACCTCAAACTTACTCACATTTTAGATAATACCTCCATGAAGATCTAATGGTCGTAGGAATCAACTAGAACCTCTATCCCAACTAGGGCTAGTATTAAAGAGATTTGCACGACTTATAAAATGGAGAATCGATATAGGCTCTGTACACCCAACTTTACTGCTCCTCCTGGAGTTCCACTAGTCCCAACTAGTCCTTCTTGATCCCCTCAGGCTAATGTTAGCGGCACACAGTCCCCAAAAAGGGATGTCTCTAATGTGGAGTATTGTTAGTCTATTCACATGATTTATCAATTATGGCATCACAATCTCATCATTCTGATCATTATTGTCTTATCACTGACATGTCTGAGGTCAATTGAGTTGGTCAATTTATGAGGCTAAATCCACCAATTTTTAAGTGTTCTAAGGTTGAGGAGGACCCTCAAAGGTTTGTCAATGAGATGGAAAAAGTCTTTAGGGTTATGCATGCTACTAATGCAAAAGGGGCTAAATTTGAAACTTACAATTGAAAGAGATTGCTAACTCATAGTATGAGGAGTGGGAAAAGATAAGGGGTGGAGGTATAGAGCCAACGGTGTGGAAAGAGTTCTTGGAAAATTTTCTTGACTACTTCTTTCCCCTAAAGTTGAGATAGGCTAATGCTGAGGAGTTTATGAATCTTAAGAAGGGAAAATGGGTGTCAAGGAGTATGTACTAAAGTTTACCCAACTATCTTGATATTCTCTTGAATTTGTGTCTAATATTAGGTTTAGCTTGAAAAAGTTTTCTTTAGTTCTCTCTCGTGATTTAGTACTAGAGTATAAGTTTGTTATTCTTTATAGTTACATAGATATATCAAGGTTGGTAGCTTATATATAGCAAGTAGAGGATAAGAAAAAGAAGCAGGAAGAAGTGGATGAAAAGTAGAGTAAGAAGTCTAACTTTGTAGAGAAGGATTCGAGCCAAGAGAATAATGGAAAAAACAATAGGCATTGGTCAAAAAGTAAGACTTAGGGAAATTCTTATCCTTCATCTAGTGATCTAGTCACCAAACCTTCAAGTGATCAGTGTTTCCAGTTTAGTAATTGACCTATGGTGCAGTGTTCCCAGTCTCAGGCTAGTATAGCTCAATCAATCCAATTTTTTCCTACCAATCATATTTGTGGAAAGCCACACCGTGGATATTGTTATAAGGGGAAGAACTTGTGCTTCAGATGTGGTCATATCGATCATATGCAACATGATTTCCCCTCAACTAGGATTACATTTGAGATAATAAAAATCTGATTGCAACTTCATGAGCTCTTAATGTTATGGTTTCTCTTTTGGGAATGGGAAATAACTGTAATCTCTTATATGCAATTTCAACTCATCGGGAATATGAGGCATCCCCGTATTTTTTAACTGGTATGTTATAGTTCTTCTCCCATGATGTTTATTTCTTGCTTTATCCCGGTATCACCCTATCATATGTGACTCCTTACATGGTTGTACACTTTTGTTTTGGTCCTGAAAGTATTTTTGACTTCTTCTTAGATTCTACCTAAATAATTGAGTATTTTATTGCTACAAAAGTCAATAAGAGTTGTGTTGTATCCATCATTTAAAGGAAAATAGTTGTAGATTATATAGAGCTTGATATTGTTGACTTTGATGTAATCTTTTCAATAGACTAGCTTCACTCATGCTATGCTTCTTTTGATTGTAGGACCCAAAAGGTTATCTTTCATTTCCTAATGAACTGGTGATATAGTGGGAGGAGAGTTCCCTAGTACATAAGGGGATGTGTATTTCTTATTTTAGAGCTCAAATAATTTATATCTAAATGGTGTTTGAATCATTTTATCCGGGTTAAGGATCTTAACTCTTAAAGTCCCTCATTGCAGTCCGTTTTGATAGTTAATGATTTTCCTGAAGTTTTTCCCAATGATCTTCCTGGGATTGCTCATGATAGGGATCAAACAAGACATAAACATCATGGGAGAAGACCTAGGATGTCTCCAATAGAGCTAAAAACTAAAGAAAAAAATTAAAAGATGGTTTTATCCATCCTAGTGTTTCTTCTATGGGAGCTTCTGTACTTTTGATGCGAAAGAAATATAGGTCCCTCCAAATGTTTATAGACTATTTTGAGTTGAATAACGTCACCATAAAAAATAAGTATCCGCTTCCTAGAATTGATGATCTCTTTAATTATCTTTAGGGAGCTAAGTGTTTCTCTAAAATAGACCGTTGTTTGGGTTACCATCAACTAAAGATTAGGGAAGTTAATATTCCCAAGTCTTCTTTACAAACCTGCTATGGCCACTATGTATTATTTCATAGGTTGTTTTTTTTACTAATACTTAACTACTCTTATGGACCATATCAATAAGGTGTTTAAATAGTTTCTTGACTTTTTTGTTATTATTTTTATTAATGACATCTTGGAATACAATAAAAGTGGGCGAGATTATGCTAATCACCTCTAGATTGTGATGTTGGTCCTAAAAGATCAGGAGTTGTATCTGAAATTTCCTAAGTGTGAATTTTGTTTGAGTGTCGTAACTTTTCTTGGGCATATTTTTCTTTTGAAGGGATCAAGGTGGATCTACAGAAGATTGAGGTGGTAGAGAAATGGCCTAGATCCACGACTCAAATTGATATTAGAAGTTTCTTAGGTCTGGTAGGTTATTATATGAGATTTATGGAATGTTGTTAGTCCATTGTGAGACCCTAAGAGTCATTGTCTGGACTTGTTGTTACTCCGGTGGATTTTTACATTTTAGATCTTTTCTCGAAGTTATCAGGACAATTCTTCCCTATAAGTTATGTCCTAATGTTACTTCTCCCGGTCACCTTCGTTTTCACTAGGACTCTAACTTGTATATCTTCAGAACATTTGACCATTTGGAATAAAACAACTTCATCCTACATCTCGTAGCCAATCCCTAAAGGTTATAGTCAGCCTCAATTTTACTACTTGACATAACAACTTTCATTGGTATCATGATAACTTGGGCTACGACTCGTATAGTCACCCAATGACTCATAGTCTACGCGGTAACTTTAATTTTAAGAGATTTTTCTTCTTATTTTTGTCTACTTCACTTCCAACCTAGTTTTCCTACAACATACATCATATCTAACAAAATAGCCTGCGTATTTGAATATTTTAACGATTTTAAGAATGAAGAGAACCATCAAACCATCGTACATCAGCACCCAGGTGATGCTAAAGCATTGTCTATTGGCTGAGTAAGGGTTGTTAAAGCACCCAATGGATCGCCAAAGAACCAAAAGGGTCGTCTTTAGTGGTCATAGCAGATATGTAATGACCTAATTTATCTGGAACTAGAATTTCATACGATGCTCATGATCCCGAAGGACCACAAGATAACCCTCTACTGATATCTGTACCTGAGCACTTCATAATATAGATAATAAATGCGAAAACTGGCTATAAGGTTCAAAACATCTAAAAATACTAATAACTTAAAACTAAATACCGATACATCTGTCTGAAAAGCCTCTAAACTATTTGAACTGTGGAGTTGATGGGACATGCCCCCAACTAACTCCTTCTACTGAAAATAAACTAAATCTGATGTGATAATAAAATAAAGATCATCCTCAAATAAAGAGAACTCACTGCTACATCTACTGTTGCTGACTGGGACTGAGCTACCAAGGGTACTCTGGATCTCGTGCCTCTGAACCTATGGTGTCATATAAAACACCATAGCACAAATATTTCAGTATAGGAATGTACCGAGTATGAAGATTAGGTAAGGCTAAATGCAAGGGCCTATGTATGAAAAATTACTTAATTGAATAATCATGAGTGTATTGAATGAGAAAACATGCATAAATGCACAAATCATAACTGAAATCATCGTGACTCAATATATAGCAACTCAGGTATTGCTTTACTGTCATCTGAACTCACTACTAATACTGAGATACTGAACAACTGAATCACCTGATATTGATAACTGAGTACTGGAGTTGAGATCAGTCCTTTCTAGTGAGTGATCTCATAAACTGATGTTACTGGAGCTGATTAACTGAATCTACAAAAATCAATGACTGCACTGTAAGTTTTTTAGTCTCAACCGATTGAATCGTAGATCAAACCTCTCTAACGAATAATCTTAAAATCTACTATCAATGATAAAAAAAAGATTATATTTGAGATAAAACCTTTCTAACGGAAGATCTCCGAATCTGATAATGAGAATAGTCAACAAAATCTGAGAATGAGATCAGGCCTATCTAACGGGTGATCTATGGATCTGATAATAAGAATACTCAACCGAATCTGAGAGTAAGATAAAGCCTATCTAATGGGTGATCTCTGGATCTGATAATGATATTACTCAACTGAATCTAAGACTGAGATCAAGCCTATCTAACTAGTGATCTCTAGATCTGATAATGAGATTAATCAACTGAATCTGAGACTGAGATAAAGCCTATCAAATGGGTGATCTCAATATCTGATAATGAGATTACTTAATTGAATCTGAGACTGATAATAAGCCTATCTAATGGGTAATCTCTAGATCTGATAATGAGATTCCTCAATTGAATTTGAGAATGAGATCAAGCCTATCTAACTAGTGATCTCTGGATTTGATAATGAGATTACTCAACTGAATCTGATACTGAGATCAAGTCTATCTAACGGGTGATCTCTGGATATGATAATGAGATTACTCAACTAAATATGAGACTGAGATCAAGCCTATCTAATGGGTGATTTCTGGATCTGATACTGCTAAGACTAAATAACTTTATGAGGGACCAGTCCTATCTAGTGGGTGGTCCATGAATCTATGGAACTATCTGAGTTCCTTACTGAGACAAGTGATTGTATCTGACAGTCCTGATTTTTGAGTTCTACTCTGAAGACTCATACTGAAACAGCAGCTGTGGGAGTGCTCACTTAACTGAAAGGCCCCGAATTTGAACTGGTGGGGTCCAACCTATAACCCCAGCTGGAAGGCAATCAATACCTTGCAACGGGTAAAGACCTCTACTTTGGTCAAGCGTCTCTAATGGGTGACCCTCATAGGAAGTCAAGCCAAAGGAAGTATAATATTTAAGCTTTATTCCAATGGGTGACTCCTCCTCCTATGCTGGCTATGAAGTTCTAAAGTTCAGGGATTGCTTATAATGACTCTACCTCTCTAAGAAGAAGCCGACATCCCTGCACTCGCTCGGTGCTAGCTCCTACTCCCATCTAAATGACTCTGAACTGATTCTTAACATAACTTAAACTAAGTTGAATCTGATACTGATCATATTTATCGAATAATCTAACTGAGTTAATCTTAATTCACTTGTTTCTGTATCTGACGGAATATTATTAAATCTCTTCATCTGACTAAATGCTACTGAGTTTGAGATAGGTTACTTAAAACTACTGAGGACTGAACTGAATAGTTGAATACTACTAGATTTTAGCTGAGTACTGAATTGGGTCTAGAATACTAGCTATATTGAGATTACTGAGAATACTGAGATTTCTTATGTTCTTTATCTGAGAGTATAGAGTTCTATAACTCACTGAGTTTTTAGAATTGTGGCTTGATTGAGATTTTCGAGAAAACTTATGCGGGCTCTAAACTGGAGCTAATTTGTCATGTATAAATACCCCCAGTACTCGATACCATAAAAGTAAAACATAGCCATTCTTGAATAATCAAGATCATGGACATTCCTTCACCATCACAATTACAAAAGCATCTCTTCAAGCATTTAGAAATCATAAACATGTGATAGTATAGGGAGACATGCTATTGGCTCATACTCCATTCAACAAGGTCTTGCATCAAACACTTAGCATGTATTAAAGTCTTAGCATGTTTGGAAGAGTACATAATTGGGGAAATTTCATGCTATCGTGTCACAATTCATTCACTAAGGCTTTTTTCTACAAACATTTGGCACGCATGGGCTTGCATACAATTGGGGATTTCTAGTCAACATGCTAAAATTTCTCTAATTCTTTCACATAAGCATTTTATCAAACATATAGGGAGTATGATTTGCTTATTCAACAACTCCTACACTTAATTGACATTAACACATCACTTAACAATCAACTTAAAGAGGTTTTATCATGGACATCACTTGAATATCACAAACTAGGGTCAAATCTTGAAAACCTTGTAATCAAAACATAAATTAAAACTTAATAATAGCATGAACTCCAATTTTAATTCACATGAATCATGAAAACTCATAAACATAAGAAGCTTTGAATTTAGAAAAGTATTCTTGAGCTACTTGGATGAAAGAGACCTAAGAATCAATATATGCATACCTTAGGAAACTCTTTCTTGAAGGCTCTTTGAGAGATTCTTGATTTCTTGATTTCTCTTGATTTTTCTTCAAGAAGAAAGAAGGATTTTGATTTTGTAGAAATCCTATATTTTTATGTTGAAAAGGAGAAATGAAGTTGCGAGCCTAGATCGGGTATAAATAGGGGCTGAAAAGAGTGGAAAAAGACCAAAAATCCCTTTTTAAAATGAGTTAAAACTGCTGAACGAGGGCTGAGATGGTCCGTTACTTAGTCTGACGATCCATCAGATCATCTGTCAGACATCGGTCAGAAAAAAACACACTACCTCAATGTCATGCTCTCATCAAATGTTCATCGCAAACCCAACGGTCTGTTGGATTGTCCGTCACGGGTTGGCCAGGATGAGGCCACACTACCTTAGTGGCGACGGTCCTAGCGATGGTTCGTTACAAACCCGACGGTCCATCGTCCTGGCTATCGCACATGGGCCAAAAAAGGGAATTACTACCTTGGTTGCGATGGTCTTGGCGATGGTCCATCGCAATCTCGACGGTCAATCAACCCAGTCGTCGCACCTGCGTGGTTCCGACTGCTTTCTGTAAAACGACCATAACTTTCTCGTCCGATGTCAAATTTTGGCGAAATTGGTATCGATGGAAATCTTATTCATTTATCTACATGAAAAAAAGTCGATATTATGGAAATTCCATATTGTTCAAAATATTTCTCACTTTGGAAGACACTTCTCAACCTTTTAGGGTCGGATTTACACTGCACTGAACACGCACTAAGCGCAGACTACGAGAGAATATAGAGGGGTTTTACAAGATATCAGGGACTAATTAGAGACTTGAATTTTTTTGAGTCTCCACCAACCCCTTAGGATTTATCTAGAATCACTAAGCACAAATGAACTATGCTACCCTATCAAATTTGATGTTACAGACTTAATGGACTAGTCAAAATTTTCTCCGTGATCTTTCTGATTAAAAGTGCTCCCCGCACCCACTTACCATTCTTCATTACTTTTACCCTATAGCATGAAACGAGTTTGGGTACCTCGAGACTCAAACCAAGTGTCTTCCTAATATAAAATTGATGTTACAAACTTTTTGGAACAATCAAAATTGGAATACAAGGTCATTTTACTTAAGTTTTTTCTTGATAGCCAATTTAAACCAATGAAGGCTTTAAAAGATAGAATTAGCACTAAAAAGCAAATGAAATGCCCAATAATAAAACTATAAGTTATAAGAAGTCATCAATGATTTGGGAGGCTATAGGTAGGATCTCAAGGGAGAAAATGAGTAGAAAAATAGAAAATTATATGAATGGTTGTTACATCCTAGGTCAATATTGCTAACATAGATTAGGGCTCCTCTGATGGAGGGAACCGAACCCCTATAGCTTATGGGTGACTAAACGCCATTGCAAACTACATAGTTTAGGATTAAATTTTAAAAGACCATATCGTTATGTTCCTTTTACCCTATTCGTTATATTATTATTATTATTAAGGAGTATGATCTTGCATTTTATGGCAGATTTTGGTACATGTCTATTTTATCAATTTCCTTGGGTTGTATGCAAGTACTCATTTTAATGACCTTCCTCAGATGCTACATAATTTAATGATGTAGATTTGGAGGCATTCTCTTATGACCTTGTACAACATTAGGTTGTTTGTTATTCTATTAGACTGCTGGTGAGAAATGGGGAGCCCCTATCTTTCAAAAGTCCTTGTTACTTTTGGAACACTTTATTATACCTGTTATTTTTGTTTTCCTTTGGAATAGTCAGTGTCACATCTAAACATAGAAAATGCTTTATGGATAGAGGCTTGCAGATAGTATTGGCTTATTTTTTTATGTAATCGGTTTTGACTCACAAACTTTAATTTATTGTTTATCAAACTCCGTACATTATGGAGGTAGCTTCTGTATGTTTCTTATTAACTATGCTTGTGATGAGAGGTTAATGGGTCATCTTATTCCTTGGTAGGCTTGGGGTGCCTATTGCGGCTAGGGCCACAGTTCGAGTCATGACAAACTTAGTATCACAGCATGATTCATGATCACTAGGTGTCTAAAAGTCTTACAGAGTGGAATCCCATTTATAGGTGAATGGTATTCCACACTTTTAAGTGGGAGGATACGAGGCACTTAGGAATGTTTCCCTTCTTTATGTTTTATTTTGTGCTAGAGATTCTAGTTACTATGAATTTCTCCTAACCTCAAACTTACTCACGTTTTAGATCATACCTCCATGAAGATCTAATGGTCGTAGGAATCAACTGGAACCTCTATCCAAACTAGGGCTAATATTAAAGAGATTTGCACTACTCATAAAATGGAGAATCGATATAGGCTTTGTACACCCAACTTTACTGCTCCTCCTGGAGTTCCACTAGTCCCAACTAGTCCTTTTTGATCCCCTCAGGCTAATGTTAGCGGCACTCAGTCCCCATAAAGGAATGTCTCTAATGTGGAGTATTGTTAGTCTATTCACATAATTTATCAATTATGGCATCATAATCTCGTCATTCTGATCATTATTGTCTTATAACTGACATGTCTGAGGTCAATTGATTTGGTCAATTTTTTAGGCTAAATCCACCAATTTTTAAGTATTCTAAGGTTGTCAGGACCCTCAAGGGTTTGTCAATGAGATGGAAAAACTCTTTAGGGTTATGCATGCTAGTAATGCCAAAGAGGATAAAATTTAAACTTACAATTGAAAGAGATTGCTAACTTATAGTATGAGGAGTGGGAAAAGATAAGGGGTGGATTTGTTGAGCCAACGGTGTGGGAAGAGTTCTTGGGCAATTTTCTTTACTACTTCTTTCCCCTGAAATTGAGATA
The DNA here is from genome assembly GCA_030864215.1 of Capsicum pubescens. Classification (NCBI taxonomy): domain Eukaryota; kingdom Viridiplantae; phylum Streptophyta; class Magnoliopsida; order Solanales; family Solanaceae; genus Capsicum; species Capsicum pubescens. Next base: position 179,974,293 of record CM061540.1, read on the forward strand.
GGCTAATGCTGAGGAGTTTATGAATCTTAAGATGGAAAAATGGGTGTCAAGGAGTATGTACTAAAGTTCACCAAACTATCTTGATATTCTCTTGAATTTGTGTCTAATATCAGGTTTAGTTTGAAGAAGTTTGCTTTAGTTCTCTCTCGTGACCCAACTAGAGTGTAAGTTTGTTATTCTTTATAGTTATATAAATATATCAAGGTTGGTAGCTTATATATAGAAAGTATAGGATGAGAAAAAGAAGCAGGAAGCAGTGGATGAAAAGTAAAGTAAGAAGTCTAACTTTGTAGAGCAGGATCCGGGCCAAGAGAATAATGGAAAAAACAATAAGCATTGGTCCAAAAGTAAGACTTAGGGAAATTCTTATCCTTCATCTAGTGCTCCAGTCCCTGATCCTTCAAGTGATCAGTGTTTCCAGTTTAGTAATGGCCCTATGATACAGTGTTCCCAGTCTCAGGCTAGTTTAGCTCAATCAATCCATTTTTTTCCTACCAATCATGTTTGTGGAAAGCCACACCGTGGATATTGTTATAAGGGGAAGAACTTGTGCTTCAGATGTGGTCATCTCGATCATATGCATCATTATTTCCCCTCAACTAGGATTACATTTGAGATAATAAAAATCTGATTGCAACTTCATGAGCTCTTACTGTGAAGGTTTCTCTTTTGGGAATGGGAAATGGTTGTAATCTCTTAATGCAATTACTACTCATCAGGAATCTGAGGCATCCACGGATTTTTTCACTTGTATGTTATAGTTCTTCTCCCATGATGTTTATGTCTTGATTTATCCTGGTATCACCCTATCATATGTGACTCCTTACATGGTTGTACACTTTTGTTTTGGTCCTGAAAGTATTTCTGACTCCTTCTTAGATTCTACCCAAATAATTGAGTATTTTATTACTACAAAAGTCAATAAAAGTTGTGTTGTGTCCATCATTTAATGGAAAATAATTGTAGATTATATTGAGCTTGATATTGTTGACTTATATGTAATCTTTTCAATAAACTGACTTCACTCATGCTATGCTTCTTTTGATTGTAGGACCCAAAAGGTTATCTTTCATTTCCTAATGAACTGGTGATATAGTGGGAGGAGAGTTCCCTAGTACATAAGGGGATGTGTATTTCTTGTTTTAGAGCTCAAATAATTTATATCTAAATGGTGTTTGAATCATTTTTTCCGGGTCAAGGATCTTAACTCTTAAAGTCCCTCATTGCAGTCCGTTTCGATAGTTAATGAGTTTCCTAAAGTTTTTCCCAGTGATCTTCCTGGGATTTCTCATGATAGGGATCAAACAATACATAAACATCATGGGAGAAAACCTAGGATGTCTCTAATAGATCTAAAAACTAAAGAATAAATTAAAAGATGGTTTTATTCGTCCTAGTGTTTCTTCTAGGGGAGCTTCTGTACTTTGGATGCGAAAGAAATATAGGTCCCTCCAAATGTTTATAGACTATTGCCAGTTTAATAATGTCACCGTAAAAAATAAGTATCCGCTTCCTAGGATTGATGATCTCTTTAATCATCTTTAGGGAGCTAAGTGTTTCTCTAAAATAGACCGTTGTTTGGGTTACCATCAGCTAAAGATTAGGGAAGTTAATATTCCCAAGACTTCTTTACAAATCTGCTATGGCCACTATGTATTATTTCATAGGTTGTTTTTTTGACTAATACTCTAACTACTCTCATGGACCATATCAATAAGGTGTTTAAATAGCTTCTTGACTTTTTTGTTATTATTTTTATTAATGACATCTTGGAATACAACAAAAGTGAGCGAGATTATGCTAATCACCTCTAGATTGTGTTGCTGATCCTTAAAGATTAGGAGTTGTATGTGAAATTTCCTAAGTGTGAATTTTGTTTGAGTGTTGTAACTTTTCTTGGGCATATTTGTCTTTTGAAGGGATCAAGGTGGATCTACAGAAGATTGAGGTGGTAGAGAAATGGCCTAGACCCACGACTCAAACTGATAGTAGAAGTTTCTTAGGTCTGGTAGGTTATTATATGAGATTTATGAAATGTTGTTAGTCCATTGTTACATCGCTAGCGAGGTGACTTCAAAAGGTAAAGTTTCTATGGGCTTATTCTTTTGAGGGCAGTTTTGTGAAATTGAAGGATCGGTTGAAGTTTGTTCCTTTTTTGACCGTACCCAAGGGTACTGAATGGTTTGTGGTGTATTGTGATGCATCCCTTGTGGGACATAGGTGCGTGTTAATACAGAATAGTAAAGTTGTAGATTATTCTTCTAGACAACGTAAGGTGCATGATAAGAATTACCTAACTCATGATCTAGGGTTAGCAGCTATGAGTTTTGCATTGAAAATTTGGTGTCACTATATATCTGGGGTGCATGTAGATATTTACTCGGACCATAAGATTTGTAATATGTGTTCATTCAAAAAGAATTGAACCTCATCCAATCGAGGTATCTTGAGCTTCTTAAGGACTATGACATGAGCCCTTACTACCACCTAGGGAAAGCAAATATTATTGTTGAGAGGATCGATGAAGGATATCCATCGGTTGGCAATCTTTGGAGACAGCCCGTTAGACCCAGATGATGGGGGGAGTGGTTTAAAAAAATTGGATAAATAATTCCTTAGGGATGAAGTTAAGGAGAAACTTGTCTATGATCCTATACTTAAGCAAATCAAGGATGATGTAGATCGGTAGAATGTTATGACATTTAAAATAGGGGGTGTTGCTCTAAAATATTAAGGGAGATTGTGCATTCCTGATGTAGGTGGGTGGAGAGAGAGTATTTTGACTAAAACTCAAATATATAGACATATAGTTTATCACAATTCGACAAAGATGTATTAATTATATCCAAGATACACCTCTTCTCGTAATAAGATATAGTTGCTGCCAAATATAGTATCCCAACAAAGGTTGGGGTCAAATCCCAAGGGAATACGTGGAATCATGGCTCTCAGTTGTTGTAATCAATGGGCAAAACTAGAAAAATAAATAGGGGGGGGGGGGGGGGTTTAGTAGAAATATCAAACTAGTAGCAAATATCAACTTTGGTTGTAATTAGTCGTGATTGAATACTAGGATTGTGTTTCCCAGGCTTCTCAACTCCATACGATTATCATGCTTTGTTGAACCAACTCGATACCTTGCATGCAGGATCGATAAGTTATGTACCTTCTACAGTCTTTTGGATAAGCCGAAGGATTTTACCCTTTACCTTTTGAGTCTCAGGATGTCGCCTTTCTAACCCTTATCTTGATACAAGTTAACTATTTACTTTGATTCTCTAATTACAAGATGAAATCTAACCATCTTATTTAAATAAAACCCAGTAGCGAGGATAAATAATTAATTTCCAAATTATTGTTTTCATTATCTTTTTCTAGTTACTACTCTTTTTTAGTAAGTAGCGATAATATAGGCGGGATCCTAACATTTGAAACCAATAAGATAACTATTAAAGTGAATAAAATACAATGGATGCATGTGTGTCAATTCAGAACAACAATAGCACTTTCCCTACTTCGTCAATCCGCCAGGGTTTCCACAACCCTAGATAAGGGTTTTTAGGCGCTCATGCTTTAGAATTAATCAACACTATTCATGATTGAAAGAATAATATGAATTCACCATATGAAGAAGTAAAAAAACCAAAACAGTAACTGAATTAATCATAGAAAGCCAATACAAGAGAATTCCAAGACCAAAATCGTATCTCAGAATCAAAATATGTTTGTAAGTATCAATAGTGCGTAACTTCTACTAAAAATTACATAAGGATATTTATAGTACATGAGGAAACCCTAAAACCAAAGTCCAAATAAAATAGGAGAAGAAGGGTCGGTGGCTACTTGTGGTCCCTACATGCGGCCTATCCTTGGCCGCATGTGACAAATGCGGACAGCAGGGTGGGGTCATGTTGTGACCGCATGTGCCTGGACCAAGAAATTCTATAGATTAGCTCTTGGAATTTTTAACTTTTGACACATGATTTCCCCACATGTGGTCCATATGTGTTACATGCGGTCCGCATGTTGACTTAGCATGTGCCAGGAGTTAATTTTTTAGCTCTTCTTTAATTCCCGCACATGTTTTGGTCACGAACAATTGAGAAAGTGTCCCAAAAATACGTAATTTCTCCAATAAGTATCCAAAATCACCTTTTCATATTTTTTATGAAATTAACATCCAAAATATGATTTCCAACAAAATATACCAAAAACGTATCATATCTAACAAAATAACCTTAGAAAGTTGCATATTTTCCTAGTTTCATTGAAAGTGCTATATTTCTCTGGCACATCAACTCCCTCAAGTTAGAACGTTTGCATGTACTTAGGCTACAACAAACAACAAAATAGAACAAAACTAAAACACGACACTTAACAAGGAGAATCTAAGATATTCTAGGAAATCAGTCAACACTTTAAGCTCAAAACAAAACACCCCCTCCAACCTCACTTTTAAAAACCAATTATGTAGAAACTTAAAGCACAACAATGTGACACAATGGGATCAAGTTATGTCATTACATTAGCAGCAGACAACCACACATATTTACAAGTTACACTACCCAAAACAAGCATATAGCAAGCAATATGACTCGAGTGACCTCACAACAAAGAAGTCCCAAATAACTCATAAAAAATATTACATGTCATTACAGGTACATTTATGAGACACTCATAATTAGAAGATAAGTTCCAATCAATGTGCATCAAATACCACAAGCTTGCCTTTTTTTCCTTACCTTAGCATTCAGATAGTTAAGTTACGATCACTATAGCACTTTTCTCAACTTGTAATGAGGGCTTGGGGGTTGGTTGGTACATATGGACATATCAAGTGACTAAGCCTCCTTAGCACTGCACTACCCTTGGGGTCTCACTTATTAGCCAAATTTTTTTAATTCCACCCTTATTTCTCTATTTTTATTCTTTATTTCACATTAAGGTTGGGTGTGGTCTTTTATTCATTATTTTTCACTTTTTTCCTCACTTTTATCTTTCGCTACCACAACCAGCCCTACTAACTTTACTTCTTAATTTACCCTTCTACATACCCACTTTACACTATGCACCTAAATGATAGCCACCCTTAACTTAGGAGTTTAGCCTGAGTTGAGGTACACAATGTCCAAGGAGTACAAGGGTCAAAATAGGTTTATTAAAACACAAATGGGAAGGTGAAATGTGTAACAAGAAAAATAGGCTATAAGGCCCAAAATGGGGACCAGGGTATATTATTTCACATAGGGAAGGTCATTTAGGCTAAAAGTAGACTAAAATTAAAAATAGCCTATGATCATTTCCTAACCGACTATCCTTCAACCTAGGAAAGACTAACCAAGATTGTTCTGAATTCAACACAGAAAGGGATAAGTAGCATCTCACACACATATGGCACAGAGTCAATCTTACAAGTTACTACCTATCCAGTTTATGCAATTGTTAGCAAGTGACTATCATGTCTCTAATCCTAATGCCATAATAATATCCACAATGTTCACACATATATATATTCACACAGTTCTAAAACACAATTTTGGAGGGGTATCATTTTTCTCAAAAATCCATAAAAACATGAGAAATTCCCTAAATACTTAAAAATCTCCCAACTACTCAAAAACAACACAATATGAAACAAATTATCTTAGACATGGTGGTTCTACAATCATACCGCAGCCGATAGAAAAAGAAGCACAACAACAAAATCTCAAGGTGGTTATGGTATACTCAAACCCAAATAAAAATTCTTCACTATACTCAATACTATAAAATAATACAAAACAAAGGGAAGTGAGAACATACATGGGATGCATTAAGGATCCGTACACCTCGGGGTGCCTCCCAAGAGGATCCTGATTTACCATTATGTCACAACTCAGTTCTCTTGGCTACTCAGACCTCGTGAAGGTCCATGTCAACACAGAGTCTAACTTTCTCCAGGTTTCTCGTGTAGTGCTTCACTCGCTGCCCTTTTACCTAGAACTAGATATAACCATCATGCTTTATTTATATTTCACCATGTGGGAATACCTTAACCATTGTGAATGTTCTAGTCCACTTAGATTTAAGCTTGCTAGGAAACAAGCGTAGTCTTGAATTATAAAACAAGACCAAATCACCAGGTTTAAATATTTTTTTCTCTATTTTCCTATCATGATACAACTTTATTCTTTCTTTGTATATGGTAGATATCTTACAAGCACGGTGTCAAAATTCATCCATCTCATTCACCTTTCTCAACCTCAAGTTTGTTGCATCAAGCCTCTAAAAATTAAGCCTTTTCAATGCCCATAGTGCCTTATGCTCAAGCTCAATCGATAAATGGCATGTTTTCCATAAAATCTAATATGGAGAGGCACCGATGAGGGTCTTATATGGTGTTTTATAGTCCCACAATGCATTGTCTGACTTCTTATACTAGTCGGTCTTGTTGGAATTCAAAGTCTTTGCCAATATGGACTTTATCTCTCTATTAGAGACTTTCACTTGCCTACTAGTCTGAGGATGGTAAGGTGTCACCACATTATGATTTACACTATATCTATCAAGTAGAGCTTTGAACGAGTGGTTGTAGAAGTGATACTCGCAATCACTGATAATTGCACGTGGAGTGCCAAATCGAAAAATGATATTTTTTTTCAAAAAGGCATTGACCCCTCTACCTTTATAATCTGGAAGCACAACAACATCCACTTATTTTAACATATAGTCAACCACTACTAGAATGTATTTCTTGCCATAGGAGCTGAAAAATGGGCCCATTAAATTGATTCCCCACACATCAAACAACTCCAACTGTAGAGTACATATCATGGGGAGTTTATGGCGCCATTAAATGTCGACTTGACGCTGATACAGGTCATAGGATTGTGAAAAATAATAAGCATCCTTGTAAATTATAGGCAAGTAAAACCCACACTTTAGAATTTTATGGGTTGTGCATGGGCCACTATGGTGCCCCCCAATTGGTAATGAATGACAAGCCTCTAGAATGTTCATCATCTCCACCTCTTGAATGCATCTTTGAATAACACCATAAGCTTAGATCTTAAATAGATACGTCTCATCCCAAAAGAACTTCCTTACCTCATGCTTAAATCTTCTTTGATGCTGGAAGAATAGGTTTTCTAGGAAAAGATTGCTTGCCAAATAGTAGGCAAAATCGACAGTCAAGGGAATCAAATCTTTATATGCTACCAACACACACTCATAAAGAAAAGCATCACCTATCTCAAAATCATCACATTGTTTCTGTATGGTCTCATCCTCAAGTCTTGATAGGTAGTCTGCAACCTAGTTTGTTCCTTCCTGGTCTGTTACTTCAAAGTCAAACTCTTGCAGTAAGAGAACCCAACAGTGAATTAATCTTTGTTTGGCATCTTTCTTCGCCATCAAGTATCTCAAGGATGCATGGTTAGTGTGAACTATGACCTTTGTTCTAACTAAATAAGACCAAAATTTTTAAAAGTAAAAAACCACCGCAATTAGCTCTTGCTCTGTAACTATATAATTTTTCTGTGTGGGGTTTAACTCTTTGATGGCATAGTAGGCGTGAGGCAGGATCTTTTCTCTTCATTGACCTAGGACGGCACCCAAGTCCACTCCACTTGCATTACACATTACTTATAACACCTAAGAAACACCTTTTATTAGATAATAAAATGGTCGCTATCAAGATATTGTAACAAAACTAAGGTTGGGGTCGAATTCCAAGGGAGCATGTGGAATTATAGTTATCAGAAGTTATTGTTTACACGTAATACTAGAAAAGTAAATGGGGGATATTTTTGTAGTAATCTCGAGCAAGTCACAATATTAACTTTAGTTGTAATAAGTCGTAGGTGATCACTAGGATTGCATTCCCCCTGGCTTCTAAACTTAGTAGGTTTATCATGCTATGTTGAACTATCTTAATACCTTACATGTAGAATCAATAATTTATGTAGCTTTTACAATCTTTTCGATGAGTGGGAGGATTTTACCATTTACCTTTTGAGTCTTAGGATGTCGCATTAGTAATCCATATCTTGATCCCAGCTTAGTATTACCTTTTCAGTCTCTATTTATTAGATGAAACCTAACCATATTACTTAGATATTACCTCGTAGCGTGGATCGACAGTTAAACCTTATATTACTGTTGTTATTAGATTTTCCTAGTCACTACTTCTCTTTTGGAGTAAGTAGCATTATCTAGGAGGGATCCTAACATTTGCAACCGCTAAGAAACCGACTATACTGAAGATAATGTAATGCATGCCATGGGTTCTGTTCAACAATCGCATTTCCCCTAATTCATAAATCAACCAAGATTTGCACAACCCTAGCTATGGGTTTTTAGTTGCTCATGTTCTTGAAGAAATCAATGACATTCATAACTGAAAGAATATATTAAGTCACAATGATAAGAAGAATAAAATCCCTAACTTGTAACTTGATTAATCAACTGAAGTTAATTCAAGGGAATCCTAAGATCAAAATTAAATCTTGTAATTAAAATATATTTGTGAGTATCAAAAGTGTGTAACTACTACTAAAAAGTAGATAAGGGGTATTTATAGTACATAAGGAAACCCTAAAAATAAAGCCCAAACAAACTAGGAGAGTATAATGTCGGTGGCCATATGTGGTACGCACCTACAGTTTAGTCACGGGCATAGCATGTACCTGCGGTCTATCTCTGAGCGTATGTACAGACTACATGTACCAAATGGGAAAAATCCTGTAAGTAGGCTCTCTAGATTTTGGATATTTGGCACCTGCATTGTCTACTTGCAGTCTGTAGGTCCTACCTGCGGTCTGTGGTTTGACACAGTAAGTGCCGGGAGTTAGTTTTTCAGCTTTTCTTCTATTCTTGAACATGCTTTGATCACTATCAAGACAAAAAAAACATTCTAATCATCCATAATACTGCAAAAAGTATCCAAAAACACATTTTTTACATTTTTCATGAACATAGCATCTTAAACATGATTTCCTGCAAAACATACCCAAAACAGATCAAATCTGACGAAAAGGCCTCAAAAACTTGCATTTTTCCTAATTTTAAGTGTGGAAAGTTCTATATTTCTATAGCACACCAACACCCTCAACATAGAATTTTTGCATGTCCAAAGGAAACAAAAACACAAAAAAATAAAAAAAAATATTTAACTAGGAGAATCTAAGTTATTCAAGGCAATCAGTCATAACATTAAGTTCAAATTGCAACATCCCCTCCTATATCTCTTTTCAAACCCAACTGTGTATGAACATAAAGCACAACACTGTGACATAATGGAATCAAGCTATGTCAGTACTCTACAAAAATATAACCACTCATAGGTAAAAATTACATTACCCAAAATATGAAAATAGCTAGCAACATGACTAAAGTGCGCTCACAACAAAGATGTTGATGTGTGAGCAGATGCTAACACATTTGAGGCTATAATTGCAATGTCTTAAGCAACTTTTGTCATTTTTGATTATTTTATCTTTGATTTTGCAGTAGAATCTAAGATGCTAGAGAACCAACAAGGATGGAAGAAAAAGAGTTGAAATATGAAGAAAAAAAAGAAAAGTGTGGATGACGACATTCCTAATAAGGCGTCAGCCCTATGATAAGTTATCAGCTTCATCGTTAGCCTTAGACAAAGAATGGACCTCAGCTGAAAGTTGTGACGACATTTTGTGATAGGCCGTCATATTGGTGAAAAGTCTTCAGGAATGACGTCAGACTTAGGTAGGACATGAGAATTAGAGCAAAAGTGTGATGACATTTCTGATAAGTCATCACAGTCCTGATAAGCTGTTAGGAGCACCGTCGGACTTAGGCAGAACTTGGAAGCTGAGATAAAGTTTTGATGATATTGGTAACAAGCCATCAAACTCTTGATACATCATCATCGCCGTCATCAGCCTTATGCAGCAAGATCCAAAATTGTAGAGGAGATGACGACTTCAGTAATAAGTCGTCAGACTCTTGACAAGCTATCACGGATGTCATCTATTCCGAGGAAAAGATCAAACATTTATTTTGTTTACTTATTTAGGGTAAACTATTTAAAGTTTTGTCTTAGGGTTTTCTATGAGGCATCCATTCATCATCATCATTAATCTAAAGAGAGTTCGCTATTTTGAGTCTTGGAGAATGTTTTTCGATATTTCTTTCTCTATCTTTTTGGATTCAAACAATACAACTATTTTGGGTATTTTCCTTTGTGATCTAATCTACGATTCACTAATTATTATTCATCTCTGTAAGTTAATATTCTCAATTATGTGTTTTGTTCTTTGCATCATGAGTGGCTAAACTCCGTTAACCTAAATTATGGGATCTAGGGTTAGGTCGTGAGGTGCTAAATACTCAAGATTCAATAGGTGTTAGGATTTCTTGATAATTCTGAAGTTTTAATTAACGTCTTTTGGTTGTAAATAGTAGACACACCTCCTTTGATTTGCTTGAGAAAGAAATCAAATATAGTAGGAAGTTAATTATCAACAGAGACTCGAAAATACTTCGTTTAATAATCAGTGTTGTAACAAGGTTGGTTAACCTGAGGTAAAATTTGGACAGTGAACAAAAATTCCCTAAGTCTGAGAGGATTAGGAAATTAGATGCTTAAATAGGTATAGTGACATTTGGGCATATCATCGATAAAGATATCTTGTTATCCTAACCACTGTGATAATCTTGAGTCACCTGTAGCATTTGTCATGTACCGTAAGCCCTAATGAACATAATTCTTATTATTTCATAAAACCTTGATTTACAAACACTGAAAGTAAAGTGACAAACAACAACTTGTTAAACCTAAACCCTCATTTTATCTTTTCGTATCATTTTTTTGAATTTACCTTGTATCTTTAGTTTTAAACTAGTTTAATCGCCACTCACATTATTCCCTGTGGATTCGACCCCGACTCCAAAGTTGGGTAAATATATTAACGACGACCACCTTGCACGAAATTGAAGTGTAAGTTGAGCGTTATAAAAAAATGACACCGTTGTCGGGGAATAATTTAGCGTATTAAGTTGGTTTGGAATTTTAGCCTACTTGCTTGAATTCAAACTTGTAAATATTTGTTTTTAGTTTTCTTTTATTTCTTGTGTTAGGTAGATTTTTATTTTAGTTTACTTATTACTATGGCATCGTGGAATGAACATGAGCTTGGTGGTTGGAAATCTTATCTTAATGATCCATGTCCATATTGTGATGGACCTTACTTTTGCAAAGATTGTAGATATGCTCTCCGGAGAGAGATGTGTGCACCATCTTCATCCTATCGGGAGTATGATTGTTCTTTATATGGTGGTCAAGATAGACATAAGAGTGATTGCCCAAATTCCCCCTCTCCCCGGTATGTTAACCTAAATTTTAGTTCTTCTTATGATTTTTATTGGTCTTATGGTCAAGAAAAGGAAGAACAAAGCACCAGAAAGAGTGGCATTGAATCTATGCTTCAACTAATGTTGGAGTGTGTGGGCACAATGAATGATATCATACGTGATATACATCAAGTCATAAAGGCAAATAATGAGAAAAGAAGAATGATAGAGGATATGGATATATAGGTCAAGCATTCAAAGCACTTTTCCACATTATGTTTAGATGATATCTTGTATGTGGAATCATTTAACATAATGGACGAGTGTGAAGATGAAGAGAAAGAATCTGATGTTGATGTTGAGCAACCCTCGGTGATTTCCCAACCAACCGAACCATTTATGAATGAAGATGCCAAAGAGGAGGAGATCGTACTAGAGTCAAAAGAAGAAATCAAGCACAATTCTTGTGAAGACTCTAGTCCATTTTAGGGTAAAAATACTAATAGCATGATACTCTAAAATTGAGAGTTAGTCCTCATTCGAACCACTTTTCAACATTATGCTTGGTGGATTTGATGAAAGTCGAATCACCCAAGCAAATGATGAATTTTGAAAATGAGGAGGAAGATTCATACATTTTGGAGTTTGTCCTTCAAAAAGGGTATACTACAACGCCAATCTTGAAGGCCAAGAAGCTTAAAGATTGATGTCCATTTAGTGGTTGTTTAAGAATCTCACCAGTGCTAAATGAGCCCACACAAAAGTTTGATGCAAAATTGGGCAAGCAGTTCAAGTATTCAAAGTGGCATGATAGAACATTCCTCATCATGCCCTCACATTTGCCCAACACACCCCGAAGATTTATTGATCAAAAGTTAGATCGACGTTTCAAATCTTGTAAGTGGAGACATAAATAATTATCAAAAAGGTATCTTGATGAAGTCTGAGTAGTAAAGATAACTGAGTCATACCGTGACACTAAATTAGGCGCTTCTTGGGAGACAACCTAAGGTATTTTGTTGTTTGTATTCATATTATGTGATTGACATCAGATCTTCGCACTCGTGGTGCCACAGGTATGTTTCTAACTCTCTTGTTTTGGTTTGATGCATTGTGGACATTTCATGATTTTAAGTTAAGGGTAGGGCTACTTGTGGGTGTTGATGTCCTCTTGGGGTTTTTATTATTGTGCCTCTTTTCCCCGGAGTCTTGTTCCTAGTAGAGCCGGCATATTTTGGTGTATTGTATTTTATTTTGTGATGTGTTGTGGTTAACTGGGAGAAAAATAAGTATCTATGGCAGTTGACATATTTTTGTTGATTTTTGAACACCTCTCCAAAGGTCTGTTTTATAACTGTGTGATATGCATTTATGTGTGACCACTGTGCATCTTTTTTTGGCATTAGTTCTAGTAACATGATAACCATTGCTAAACAATTGCATGACCTGAATGGGTAGTAGCTTGTGATGTACCTTTGTGCCATGTGTGTGTGAGATACTACCTAATTCCCATTGTATGTTGAAATCCAGAACTTACCTGGTTAGTCTTACCTTGGTTGAAGGATAGGGGTTAGGAAAGGATCATAGGCCGTTTTGATATTAGCTCACTTTTAGCCTAAATAACCTTCCATGTATGTAGAATATCCCTTGATCCCTGCTTTGAGCCTGATTAGCCTATTTCTTTTTATGACACCTGCCACTTTTCCAGTTTATATCATAATGAACCTGTTTTGGCCCTGGTCTTCCTTGGAAACTGTGCACCTTGACTTAGGCAAATGGCCTAAGTTGAGGGTGGCTATCATAGGGGTGAGTGATGTAAAATGAGTATGAATAAAGGTAGAATAAGAGAAAAAAATAAAAAGCTGGATGCGGTGGAAAAGAGCAAGAAAATGAAAAGTTGTGAAAAAAAAAGTGATTGTAGAAAAGAACCGCACTCATCCTGAATAAGTGTGATCAAGAAAAGAGAAGAACTGAAAAAGGCTAATGAGTGAAACCCCAAAAAGCTATGTAGTGTCAAGGAGGCTTAGTCACATTAAATACCATCGAGTATCATACCAGCCGCTAGCCTACATTACAAGCCTAAAAGAAGTGTTATAGTGATCCTAGATGACCTATCTGAAGATATGGGTAATGAAAATAAGGGCAAGCCTATGGTACTTGGCATACACAAATTGGAACTTCGTTCTGAGAGTGAGTGTTGTGATTGTCCCCATCTTTACATATATAATTCTTGATATGAGATGAGGGGGATTTCTTTGCTATGAGGGTACACTGGTTACATTGCTAGTTACTAACTTGTTCGGGTACTGTAATACAGGTCTATGCATGGTTGTTATAGCTGAATTGATGTCATATCTTGATTCTTTTATGTCACATTGTTGATCTTCACTGATATACACAGTTGAGGTTAAAGTGATTGAGCTTGGAGAAGGTAATGTGTTTTGAGCTAAAATTGATGGTTGAATGCCATAGGTATCTTATTTTTCTTTTGGTTAAGCATTGTAGTACGTGTTGTGTAGTTTCTTGAGGACAAGCAATTGTTTTAAGTTGAGGGTGTTAATGTGTGAGAAGATGCTAACACATTTGAGGCTTTTAACTGAGAGTAATAGTAAGGTCTTAAGCAACTTTTGTCGTTTTTGATTGTTTTATCTTTGATTTTGCAGTAGAAGCTAAGATTCTAGAGAACCAACAAGTATGGAAGAAAAAAAGATAAAATCTAAAGAAAAAAGAAGAGAAGTGTGGCTGACGATATTCCTGATAAGTCATCAAACCTGTGATAAGTTATCATCTTCATCGTCAGCCTTAGACAGAGAATGGACCTCAGCTGAAAGTTATGACGACATTTTGTGATAGAACTTCACAATGGTGATAAGTCGTCAGTAATGCCGTCAGACTTAGGCAGGACATAAGAATTGGAGCAAAAGTATGACGACATTTCTGATAAGTCGTCACAGTCCTGATAAGCCGTCAGGAGTACCGTCAGACTTTGGCAGAACTTGGAAGATGAGATAAAATTTTGACGATATTGGTGACAAGCTGTCAAACTCTTAATATGTTGTCATCATCGTCGTTAGCCTTAGGAAGAAAGAGCTAAAATTGCAGAGGATCTGACGACATCAGTGATAAGTCATCAGACTTCAAGTCGTCTGACTTCGGACAAACTGTCACGGATGTCGTCATCTATTTCGAGGAAAAGATAAAACTTTTATTTTATTTCCTTATTTAGGGTAAACTATTTAAAGCTTTGTCTTAGGGTTTTCTATGAGGCATTCATTCATCATCATCATTATTCTAAAGAGAGTTTGATACTTTGAGTATTGGAGAATATTTTTCGATATTTCTTTCTCTATCTTTTTGGATTCGAACAATACAACTATTTTGGGGATTTTCCTTTGTGATCTAATCTACGATTCACTAATTATTATTATTCTCTATAAGATAATCTTCTCAATTATGTGTTTAGTTCTTTGCATCATAAGTGGCTAAACTCCGTTAACCTAAATTATGGTATCTAGGGTTAGGTCGTGATGAGGTGATAAATACTCAAGATGCAATAGGTGTTAGGATTTCTTGATAATTCTGAAGTTTTAATTAACGTCTTTTGGTTGCAAATAGTAGACAAACCTCCTTTGATTTTCTTGAGAAAGAAATCAAATATAGTAGGAAGTGAATTATCAATAGGGACTCGGAAATACTTCGTTTAATACTCAGCGTTGTAACAAGGTTGGTTAACCTGAGGTAAAATCTAGACATTGAACAGAAATTCCCTAGGTCCGAGAGGATTAGGAAATTAGACGCTTAAATAGGTCGAGATACATTTGAGCATATCATCGATAAAGATAGCTTGTTATCCTAACCACCGTGAGAATCTTTAGTCACCTTTAAAATCTGTTATGTACCATAAGCCCTAGTGAACATAATTCTGGTTATTTCATAAAATCTTGATTTACAAACACCGAACATAAAGTGACAAACAACAACTTGTTAAACCTAAACCTCCATTTTATCTTTTTGTATCATTTGTTTGAATTTAACTTGTAGCTTTAATTTTAAACTAGTTTAATCGCCACTCACATTGTTCCCTGTGGATTCGACCCCTACTCCAAAGTTGGGTAAATATATTGATGACGAATACCTTGAAATAAATAGATTCACTCATATGAATTAGTGCATGTCAATGCAGGGCCGGTCAATAGACAATCACACTCAACAAAGTAAGTTCCAATCAATGCATGTCAAATATCATAGGCTTGCCATTACTTTCATTACCTTAGCATTCAGATAGTCAAGTTAGGATCACTATAGAATTTTTCTTGGCTTATAATGTAGGATTGGGGGATGGTATGGTACATATGGACATATCCAGTGACTAAGCATCCTTGGCACTACACTAACTTTAGGGTCTCACTTTCTAAACAAATTCCTTTATATTCCACCTTTATTTTTCCCTTTTATTCTTTTATGTATATTCAGGTTGGGTATGGTCTTTTGTTTCTTCTTTTTTTCTTTTTCACAATTTCTCTTTTTCTTTTTCTCTTTCTTTTTCTTTTCTTTTTCTACCACACCCAACCCAACTAACTTATTCTTACTTTACCCTTTTTCATACTCATTTTAGACTACGCACTCTTATGATAGCTACCCTCAAATTAAGCATTTTGCCTATGTTGAGGCACGTAATATCTAAGGAGAACTGGGCTAAACCAGAGTCATTTTACTATAAATAGGAAGGTTCATGGTGTAAACAAGAATAATAGGCTCCCAAGGCTCAAAATAGGGATCAAGGGATATAATTCGTGCATGGAAGGTTATTTTAGCTAAAAGTGGACTATAATTAAAAAAAAATAGCCTATAATCCTTTCCTAACTAACTATCCTTCACCCTAGGCAAGACGAAACACACAAGTTCTTAATTTAACATACAAAAGGAACTAGGTATATCTCACACACACATAGCATTGAGTCAATATTACCAACTACTATCTATTCAGTTCATGCAATTGTCAAAAAATGGTTATCATGTCCTTAATCCTAATGCCTTATCAAGGTCCATAAAGTTCACACACATATATATACATCAACACAGTTCTAAAAACTCAAAATTTTAAAGGGGTATCAAAAGTTCATCAAAACATGACTACTACTATAAATACTTAAAAAATATACTAATTAAACAAAAACACAACAAAATACAAAATAAAACACAATAAAACATATAATTATCGTAGACATACCGATTCTACAACTATACCGCTACCGACGGGTAAAGAAGCAAGATAACAAAAACTTGCAGCGGCATGGTATGCCTACCCCCAAATAAAAACTGTGCATTGTCCTCAATGCGTTAAAATAATGTAAATTGTAGGGAAGTAAGAACATAGATATGATTCACTAGGCACCCAAATTAGGAGCATCCCTAGATAAAGGCATATTAGCTAGAAAAGGTGGTGGTGGTGGCACTGCACTACTAGTGGATGCACCCTCTACAATAGATGCACGCCTCTGTCGGTCGATGAATGCAGTCTCTACAGAATTGTGCCTGGCCTTTTTAACAGTCTCCTCCTCTATTATATCAGGATCCTATAAGTTGTCTAAGTGACCATTTATTTGTCCAAAATACTAGGAAATCCTCCTCATCCTCCACATATAAATAAAAATGTCTCAGCTCATGCGGAGGTGATATCTAGAACACAGAGGGTATAATCGATGAACTAGCTGCTACAAGACTCTATACAAGAGAGCGTACCTCTGCTCGTAGGATATAAAAATCCTCCCTTAAATGAATGAGATATGGCATAACTGTCTTTGTATATCAGGATGTAACCAGTCTCTCTAGCTTATCGATCTATGTATGAAAATAAAAATATAGCTCTGACAGTGTAGCTCTTTGAGAAACCTCCTATCTAGCCTTGGCCTGCTCAAATCTAGTCCTAAACCTTGATCTCATATATCCAAAGTGGGTAGTCATCTTAGTCTTGACAACCTTTAACCAAGCAGTTGTGGTCGTCTGGTTGTCCACTAAGGTATGGAAAATCTCACTAGATATAGTAATCATACCAATCATAAGAGCTACAGTTAATGGGCGAGCAGGATCTGTAGATGCATTGGCTCTGAAGTCAAAGACAAGCATGAAGACTAAGAAGCCTTGGTCCCATCACCCTGTGTACTCAAATCTAGAGCCTCTCTCTTCTCCTTAATCTCTATGTTAATACTAACACTTGCATCATCTTAATGTGCCTCATTAGGCTCTGCAGATACTACTAAGCTCTCAGACTCGGCATGTGGTATTTTTTCTCATTGTCTCAATCTCCTAGAAGTGTGTAAAGGTGCTAGATCCTTAATGGTCCTCGTCTATGCAGTTGTGATCGCAAGTACCCTTTGGTCTATACCTGGTAACTCTGGCTCACTGGCCTTATTACACAGTCTTTAAATCATGCACAGGAAGGGAAAATTATTCAACTCCCCAAATTCTCTGTCATGAAACTCATGCCAAAGAAAGGCACCAAAATCAACATCATAACTAGACAATAGATAAAAAACTAGTGTTGATATATCCCACATCAATGTATTATCTGAAGTAGTGGGTATCAGTCGGTATTTCATCTGTAACCACCAAACCTTGGCCTCCAATGTCTATAGGCCCTTCTTTATCATAGCTTGCCCCTGAATCCATGGGGTCGCATCACCCATTGGTGAAATATAACTAGCTATTCATCTAGCCATATCAACCCTCTCTAGATGGTGCTCAATATCCCACATGATATGATGATCTTGTATGATCCTCAGTCTATGGTCTCACTCAGTTATAGATGCAGTAGTGATGTAATCGGTGTTGAAAATAACTCTATGGATAGTCTCATCTGTGATAGTGATCCTAACCCCTCTAACTAGTGTGTGATATAGCTATGGCTACCATGGAAATCTGATAAAGTTTCAATGATGGTGCATAAGAATTACTATAGTAGCTCTGTATGATTTATAAGACTCCCATACTATAGTTAGGCTGTATGAATCGAGTAGCTAGGTCATCCACTCTAGCGGATATCTGTCAATGATGCCCGTAGCTGCGGTACTCTCTCTTACCCTGATAGGTCAATCCAATTCTCCTCATAAATGCATATTGAAGGCTTTCCTAGATCCAAAAATTGACTATCAAGCTTAAATATATATTGACTCTCTTCCACACCACTACAGATATCCCTCCTTGGGTGGTGCATTTGGGGTATGTGTTGGTGCGGATGTCTGCTCTAGTTGTGCATAGTGGGAAGCCTATGTTGTACCCTCTTAAAACTAGGGTACCTCTATCTATTGGGAATAAGTTGTGGTACCTTTCTCAAACTAGGGCACCGCTGATGACTGCTCCTGCTTAACCTCCTCATAAGAACCCTAGGTCCCCTTCTCAGACTGGAGTCCTGAGAAATAACCTGTAGAATAGCCTCAGACTCTATCTCCTCATCACCAAGTGGAGAATGTTTGGGGTGGATATCCATGTGGACTTCATCCTCGGCTAAGCTTCAGCTGACTAGAAACTTGGCGAGTTTTTCCTCTCGTAACTCTGCATGTCACCCAGAAGTAGTGCCTCTACGTAGCTGCCTCAGATACTCCTCCACTGAACTACTAGGCTCAAGAGACTCTACATTTATACTAAAAGTACCAATATGTATCTTCCTCACCACTTTAGGTGCCATATATACCTGAAAAACCAGTTGTCAGTTTCTAACAAAAGTGAGGGATAACAAAAGATGCAGAAAAACTCAAAATTTGAAAAGTTCAAATTTTTCCTCAATTTTCACACCCCGATAACCTATTTTAAATTCCAACAAGTCAAATGTAAACAAACAAATCAAGGATCATGCATTTCAAAACAAGCAAGCATGCTCAACTAGTGGTATTACTTTCACTCATTCAAGTTCAACTTTCGGTTAGGGCCTAAACTTAGAATTTTAATTCAAATCAAGGCCCTACATAATGATTTTAGGTTGTTTCTAGTCTCTAACATAAGAGCATGATAGATTGTACTTATTCTTCAATGGAATACACATATCAACTTGTTTAAATTATAGATAAACTAATATATAACCATTAGGAGTTGAGAAAGTTCTCTCTTTTATAAAGAATCAAAAGTAAAAAATGAAGGAATAAAGCTAAATCAAAGTAAAAAATAAAGGAATGAGGGTAAGAATGTTTTTATATAGGTGGGGGCTGTTGTAGGTCATATTTAAGTGTTAGTGGGCCCAAAATTTTAATAAAAAAGTGGGCCCAAAAAGTGACCTAGCCACGGCTTGTACCTATGGCCTATACCAACGGTCAGGCCTTAGGTACAGGTACCACCTGCAGCACGCAGGTGTTGGGCGCAAGTGTCAGGCTAAAATTTTGGGGCTACTTTTCTGCAACTTGGAATTGATGTTTTTATATTTTTTGAGATACTTATGGTACCACAGCCTAAGTTTTAGGTCCCAAAATTAAAATTAGATGTAAAAGTCCATAAGTTACCAATTTTCATCCTCAAAACTTCAACTTTTCAACTTATTACTCAACTTACCGCGTGGGACTTGTGACCATGATGGGTTGATCACATAGCCCCCTTACTTGGAAATTAATGATTGTAGAAATTTTTTCCATATTCCAGGTAAGGTCCAAAATTTTAAAACCTACAAAAAGACAAAAGAAATAAAATTTTGGACACTAAAATATAGTAGGCTGCCTCCCAATCGGGCTTGATTTAATGTTGCGACACAAAGAGGCAATGTTGGTTACTCAGACTTCACCAACAAGCCCATGGGTTGCCTCCTATATAGTGCTTGACTACTCAGAATTCATAAAAATACCTATAAGAGTATCCTCTAAGATCATCAACATATTCAATCACCGACACTACCCTCCTATCGGTTAGCTTTATCATTGACTTTCGGATGTTGAATGTCGCCTCCTCATCGTTGACTCTAAATTTCAGCTCTCCTTTTTCCATGTCAAACATAGCTTTACCTGTGGCCATAAAATATTTTCCCATGATAATGGGCATCTTGGTGTCAACCTCACAGTCCAAGATGACAATGCCTACTAGAATGATGAAGTAATCCACCCTTATGATCATATCAAATAAGATTCCCATAGGTTTTTTCACTATGTGGTCATCTAATAATAGCCACATCAAAGTCCGTTCAATCCCAATTGCTTTAATACGACCAACAACATCAAATTAATGTTATTCCCTAAATCGCACAAGGCTCGAGCAAATTGAGATGACCCAATGGTACAGGGTATAGTGAATATTCTGGTATCACCTATTTTTTCCAAGGACCTAGTCATGACTCCACTACAGTGGTGCACACCATCAAAATCCTCAAACATCGCTCTTTTCTTTCTTATGACAAATTATTTCATGAACCTTGCGTATTCATGCATTTGTTATAACTCCTCAGTAAGAGTTATGTTCAATCTCAATTATCTTAGTATCTTAATGAACCGCTTGAACTTACCTTTCTCTTTATTTTGCTTCAATCACTAAGGAAAAGTTGGGGGTGGTCTCGGGACCTTCCATACTTCTGGCTCAATGACTGGACCCTTACATTTATCTTTAGTAACTGTACCTTTATTATATGTTACCTTCTCATACTTAAAAATAGGTGTCTCATCATCAATCGTTTCAATATCAGGAAAATTGGGATCCATAGTAGTGATACCACTCCTCATGGTAATAGCATGTACATGACCATCGTTCCTAAAATTTTGCACTGTGTTGCTTCCAAGGGTACCTGGCTGCCTCTTATTTGGAGTTGCTGACATCAACCCAAACTTTTTCTCCAACTTCTTGATAGTAGTGGTATGTGCCTCTATCTTTGAGGTCAACCCTTAAATATTAGTCTTTATTTTCATAAGGCTGGTCTCTTGGTTTTCTTGATCCTTCACCATCTTATCAAGAATCTTATCTTATATGGATTTTAAAACTCATATGTCAGGTGGAATGTACCTATCTCTCTTCTCTTTGTAGTCATCTTTCTTTATCCAGTCACCATCTCGCTCTCTGATATGGTCTCTTTATCTATCATAGTAGTTACAACCTTGGTTCCCTTGCCCTGGGGAACGAAAACCCTTCATTTGATGATCTATATAATTAACTTCCTCTTTTAATTCTATCTCGTATACTTTGGATGTTGAACCATTTATTGCTACTACATTTGCTTTCTCAGAAGTTGTTGTTGCAAACTGCTTGGCTAGCACCCTTAAATTAGTCCTTAGTAATGTAATTTCTTGCATGAGTGTATCATTATCTGCTCCCTGGTCGCAAGAGGCACTAATATCATAAGTACCAGATCTTCTCTAAGCCTTCTATGTTTGCCACCCTCGGTTAGTGAATGAGATTTAATCTAATATCTCTACAGCTGCCTCCTAACATAGTCTCATAAAGGCTCTTCTAGATATGGTGTCTTCCATATCTATGGAATTGATGGTTAAGGCTCTATAAAATATCACTGATAAGGTCATCCCTGGCAACTGATGACTTGTCACCATGATCAGCCTCTTCTTAAACCTAAACCAAGCCTCATACATAGACTCTGACTACAGATGCCTGAAGTTATAGATCTCATCCTTGAGCTACAATATCCTTGATGGAGGTAAGAACCTGTTTAAGAATCTCCCGTGCAACTCATTCTATGTTATGATAGAGCATCATGGAGATTCCCCTAACTATAAAGATGTTTCTCCTGTAAGTAAGAAGGGAAAAAAAATGTAGTCTAAGTGCTTCCTGATTTTCTCCTGGAATAGCATACGAGTCATGGATCCCAAAAAAAATTTCAAGGTGCAAATTTGCATCATCGGTAGGCAATCCTGGAAACACAACCTTAAAATTTAGAAGTTGGATCATGGCACTTGTGATGTCAAATTTGTTGTGGGGGGGGGGGGGCAGGAGGTACTATGGATCTAGTCTCAGTCATCTCAACATATCCCAGATCTTCTTCAGCATCAATATATGGCTGCATATACTAATATGCTAGGATTTCTGTAACACGGGAACCTCTAGATCTATTCTGTTTCCATCAAGTGTTGCTCAGTGTCCTGCTGCTTGTCTCTACTCAGTATGATTTTCTTCTATAGTTACTCTTTGAGATTCTTCTTATGCCCTATTCTTGGATTTAGCATGAGCTAACAGCTCACTAGTCTGATGATTAATAATATCATACACTCTTTTGGACATAGGTACAACGTCATGAACCCCTTCTGGATTATTAGCTCTTTTCTACTGCAACATCCTATCAGATATTTGTAGGATCCTTTATGGATTTGTATTGACTGGGAGTAAGGGTTTTCATGTACTTTATTTTCTAGGCATACACCAGTGTATGTCCAATTATGAACAAAAACAAATAGAAAAACCCAAAAACTGCATCTACTTTAAATCCCAAATCAACATTGTGTTCCCTTAAAACGGTGCTAATTTCATGATGACGTCCAAGCAACACCTCCAATTAGAAGATGATACAATCACTGTCAAGATATAGTAACCCAACTAAGATTGGGGTCAAATCCCAAAGAAGTATGTGGAATTGTAGATATCAACAGTTTTAGTCTACACGTAGTACTAGAAAAGTAAATGGGGGATTTGTTTGTAGTAATCTCGAGCAAGTCATAATATTAACTATTGTTGTAATCATTCATAGGTGGACACTAGGATTGCGTTCCCCATGGCTTCTCAACTCCTTAGGTTTATAGTGCTATGTTGAAACATCCTAATACCTTACATGTAGAATCAATAAGTTATGTGTCTTCTACAGTCTTTTGGACGAGTAGAAATTTTTCACCCTTAACCTTTTAAGTCTCAAAGTGCTGCATTTCTAATACTTATCTTAATCCCAGTTAAGTATTAATTTTTGAGTCTTTAGTTAATAGATAAAAGCTAACCATCTTTCCTAGATATTACCTAGTAGCATGGATCAATAGTTTCACCTCAAATTACTATTGTCATTAACGTTTCCTAGTCACTACTCCTTTTTTGGAGTATGTAGAAATATATAGTAAGGATCCTAATGTTAGAAACCACTAAGAAAACTATTATACTGAAGATAATGCAATGCATTCCATGGGTATTAGTTTTTTTCAACAATTGCACTTCCCCTACTTCATCAATCAGCCAGGGTTTGCAAAACCCTAGCTATAGGTTTTTAGCTGCTCATGATTGTGTTGAAATCAATGGCATTTATAATTGAAAACTTAGATGAAGTCACAATAATAATATGAATAAAAACCCAAAATTGTAACTTGATTAATCAATTGAAGTTAGTACAAGGGAATCCTAAGATTAAAAATGAATTTTGGAATTAACATATGTTGGTGAGTATCAAAAGTGTGTAACTCCTACTAAAATGGTACATAAGGGGTATTTATCATACATGAGGAAACCCTAAAAATAAATCCCGAATGAACTAGGAGAAAAAAAGGTCGGCGGCCACATGTGGCCTACACCTGCGGTTTGGTCACAGGCATAGGTTGTACCTACAGTCTTTCTCTGGTCGCTATTACAGAATGTATGTACCAGATGGGAAAAATTATTCAAGTCAGCTCTTGGAATATTGGAATTCTAATACTGATCGTGGGTGTATTTATACGCCTAAGCACCATAACTTACCCATATTTTAACTAAGTTTAGAGAACAAAGTGCCTAGTTTGTTATGTTTTTACTCTAATTCTATGTGATTGAGCTAACCGATGTGATTAGCATGATTTTAGGTATTAATGAGGTAGATGGAGACATAATGGGACTATGGAATGTGGATGGCATATGACTCAAGAGTGAGTAGCAGTCTAGACCAAATGTGGCACCTAGAAACTATGTCAAGACTAATTTCTCATTTATAATTAGTTTAGGAACTTAGAAGGAAATTTTGAGGGAAATGATTATTAAAAAGACTTGATGCTGAATTTTTTATCATTATTCAATATTCTATAGTATTTTGAACAAGGGAATAGAGGCTAAGGGTGGAGAGAGAAAATGTTTCTCTCTTGTTTTCACTATTTGCACACCAAGATTGTCTTCTAGTTTTTGGTATGATGAATATTTCTATTGTAATTTCCATTTTATTCATGAGTAGCTAAGTTTATTAGTTAGGGTTATGGAATCCTTGTAACATATAATCTATTACTTTTGGTTTTTGAATTCACCATGTATTGATCTGCTTATATCATGCTCTCTTCGTTTATCTTAAATTCTCGTGGTTGCAAACATAGAGGATGTGCCTTAAAACTCAACTTGTTCGATAGAAAGGTTGAGGTGCGAAAAAGAGAGTAGTGACCAAAAAATAGGATTTTCAACCCCTATTTCATATGTTAATGCCTTAACATGATTATCTACTTGGACATTTCGTATTATTTTTGTAAACACTTTTGATTTGAGAGAACTGAAGTGAATTAGTCCTTG